>CM053567.1:166184942-166367503 GCA_028646485.1 Cryptoprocta ferox
AATGAATCCCTTTATTGAGTAAGAATAATTCCCCAGAATACTTTGAAGCCTGATAAATATTGGAATGGTTATTCTATACAATGCGTCCCCATATTATGTGGCTACTCTTGTCTTATAGCTTCATTAAATAATATCTTCCTTTTTAAAAAAAAATATTGACATCCCTGTTTCCCTCACAAAAATTTTGAGAACGGTTTTTCTTTTTAGGTCTACTTTGCAAAATGGACCAAACAGGTCAACAATTAACTTAAATAAGCCCTTGTCAGGACTGGCAAAAGAGCTGGTAATTGAAACTGTGATGTGAGTACACCTCTTTTGAAGATGAAAAAGCACCTTACAAATTATTGTTACAACTCCTCAGAACAAATAAACAAATCAAATTATGTAGATGTTTGTAAGATTTGCAGACTTTGATACTTTTTTAAAATAAAATTTAAATTCTATTAATCATTTGGTGATATCATCTTCCTGGAATGGAATATGTATTATTGCCTTGTTTCACTTAATAAGCTTAACAGAACTATTTTCCCTTTAGCATGAAGTCCAAATGTTAAACAAGGAATACAAAGAACAGAAATTCGGAACTTGCCAAATTTTTCGTTGTTTCCCTTTGCTTTATTTTTCAACATTGTTTATATTTCTGAAACACCCGATAACATATCACATCCAAGATAATCCCCTCCACTTAGAATTCTTTCTCCTAATTGATCTCCTGAAATTCTGTTTATCATCTGAAACACTTATGAGGATATTATCTACTTTCTTCATCCTTCCCTATTATTCTTCAGATGGAATTAACCAATGTTCCTTCTGGGATAGCTCTGAACTTTGTTCAAGCTTAACAGTAAGAATGACTAATTGTTTATAGAGAAGCTAAACACTTGAGTGATTGACCCTGTATCATCCATGTTAGAATAAATTCGTCTTGATACGCCTGTCCTGAGAGTAGTAGATACACTTTCAGCTATGCTCTCATTCCCTACTCATGCTCTGCATGGCTTCTTATCTTGGCCAACCCTTGATATTTACCCCATATTCACAGGCATGGGGTAAGTAGCCATGAGTTTTATCCATACAATTTTCCAAGAAGCTGAGAATTTTGTCTTATCTTCTATGAACATTTCTTCCATTTATTATGCCTTTATTATGTTTTCAATCATGCTTTTCACTTCTCTATCCTCCTTAGCTACAAAAATACAATGTGATTCAATTCAAAACTATCACCTTCATATCATTTACCTCTCAAACTACCACTCTATTTCTTACTAGTCATCCATTGGAAAACACCTAAAAGATAAGCCTCAGTTAAATTATTTGAAAAAAAATTATTCATGGCACATTGTATCAATCAAGATAATGGAATCTTATTCCTTAAAGTCATGCTGAGACAATAACTAATATACCTGCAATCTTTGGATCATGTGGATCCCTCCTGTCCACAGCAGAAGTAGGAGAAGTCATGAAGTGGATTTCAGTATTAATTAAATATGTTAGTCAAAGTGTAATATCTTATTTGTTTTTCACATTTCATTATTCAACATTAGTCACTTGATATCACCCATTTGTAAGTTACAGACAAGGGTAGGCTTTTGTGTGTCTGTAAGAAGGGAGTGTATGGTGAGCAATAGAAGCATCTAAGGCATATATTCTTTCTTCTTTCGTTGATAGACTTTTATATATGGCTCACTACTACATTGTTTACTATTTTATTATTTTTATTATTATTTTGCTTCATAACCATTTCAGTCCTCATCTCCTTCACTTTCTGTTCAGTATTTGACAAGTTTGATTACTTCTTAAATGTTCTTTCTTCTATGGTGTTGGATATTTCTGCTCAACTTTTCCTCTGATCCTTTTTAACTTCTTAACTGGTACTTTCTTTTATATTCAAGCATATAATGTGCATGATTATCAAGGTTCTGTTCTTACTCCTTTTTTCTTCTTCCTACGAAATATCATCCACTTATATGGTTTTACTATTTCTTTATACATCTTATTTTTACATATTCAGTTCTATTCTCTTGACCCTTCACCCCACATATCTTACATTAAATTATTTTAACATGGATGCATACCGGGGACTCAGCTATACCCAAATTCAACTCAATTAATTCACACAAACTCAGTTCCCTTTCAGAGTTTGCTTTGCTCTCACTAACATCTTACTGAAGATCTAAAGATGCATCTAAGCCATTCTGTAATCCCTCCTTTCACGTTTTCACATCCAGTAACCAAATCCAATATTCAGCTAACAGGCAGTTATTTATTTCCTACTCTGAGGTATAAAATGATACTAGATATGTCAAATACATAAATGAGTAATACAAGATTTTTGTTCTCAAGTGGTTCCTAACCTACTTGGGAAGGTAGATTAAATAATTAAAGCATTGCAAAATACAGTATGATGGTCTACAAATATGAAATGTAGTTTCTGATGAGAATTCAGTGGTGAGAAAGTTTATTGACTCTAATCCCCAAATCATTTTAGAAACTAGTATTCTTTTGGGGCACCTGAATGGCTCAGTTGGTTAAGCCTCTGACTCCGGCACAGGTCATAATCTCTCACAATTTGTGAGTTCGAGCCCCACATCAGGCTCTGCGCTGACAGCTCGGAGCCTGGAGCCTGCTTTGGATTCTGTGTCTCCCTCTCTCTGTGCCCCTCTCCCATGCATGCTCTGTCTCTCAAAAATAAAAATGGTAAAAAAAATAAAATAAAAAAAAAGGAACGAGTATACTTTTGTGTTTGTTCCCTAGGACTGCGGTAACAAAATATCATGGACTAGTTGGCTTAAAGAACAGAATTTAATTTTTCCCAGGACCAGAGTCTAGAAGTCCAAGGTGAAGGTATCAGCTGGTTTAGTTTCTTATGAAGCTTCTCTCTTTTACTTGTTGATAGTCACCTTACCCTGTGTCCTCACATGGGTTTTCGTCCGTACATATATTCCCTTGGTGTTTCTTTGTGGATCCAAATAATCTCTTCTTATAAGGACACCAATCAGATTGAATTAAGGCTCACCCTAATGGCCTCATTTTAACTGAATCACGTTGTAAAGCCTCTATTTCCAGATACAGTGATATTCTGAGATACTGGGGTCTAAGGCTTTAAAATATTAATTTTGGAGGGACAGTTCAGCCCATAGTAAATTCCTTACAGGGTATTATAAATTTTAGAGCTTTTAATTGACCTTATATGCTCATACTTCACCTTCCAGAATGATCTGCTCATAGTCATATTAATAATTGATTGAATGCTTACATATCAGGTATTTAAAAAGATTTTTTTTTTTGAGAAAGAGGGAGGATAAGCAGGGGAGGAGGAGAGAGAGAATCTTAAGCAGGCTGCATGCCTAGTGCAAAGCTGGACATGGGGCTCCCTCTCATGACTGTGAGATCATGACCTGAGCCAAAAATCAAGAGTTGGACAGTCAATCAACTGAGCCACCCAGGGGCCCCAAAAAGAAATAATCATATATGGCTATCTACATGGTAACATTAACTTTATATAGCTTTTATTTTACTTAATTATCTTAAAATAAAAATTTCATTTATTTCACTATAAATATTGTCCAATGGTTGTGATTCCCTTCAGTAGCAAAAATGATGGCAAAAATAATTTAATCTGAAATTATCTTCGTGATATTCAGGCTGGATGAATTCCATATATATCTGAATATCTTTGTGCAGATCGTTGAAATCCACAAGAGACTCTTTAGACTAAAATCCAGGAAGAGTAGATATTTTCCAAATGACATAGCTTTGGATTTTAAAACTTATGTAGAGGTTTATTGTAATTTTTGTTGTTTGTGCTATATTTTATGTTGATATATTAAATAAATAATATATGGAAAATTTGACATTTTATAATTTCAGAGACTCATCAGTGTTATTGAACTTTACAATTATGTCTAAATATTTCCTTTTGTAACCAGATTTTTTAAACTATTTTTATTAGTAAACTAAAAGATAAATATTGCTTGTGGGTAAATTTTAATTATAAGTGATGTTAAGTTATAGAGCTACATTGAAAAATTTTTTTGTCATCTAGTTAGATAAGCAGGAAATATGTATCAAATATTCCCGAGGGCATATCAGTGGAATTAGCATTTAATTAATAGTTAATATGTATAAAAATACAGTTCCAAGTTCTTTACAAATATTATATGTTTAATTTTCCAGCAACAACATGAAATAGATGGTGGTATTATTATTATTATTGTTATTATTTTTTATATTTTTCATGTGGTAACTGAGATTCTTACTGGTCAACAGTTTTGCCTGAGGTTCATAGTTTGTAAGCTGAAAAACTAAGATTCAGTTCTAGAGTTCACTCTCTTAAGTGCTGTGTACTCTATGGCAACAAATACATTTCTGTTTTCACCAAGCTCACTGCCTTGTTCATAAGACAGGGTGTGGGAAAGAATTTAACTTAGGGCAAGTTTTAGAACTTTGTGATGTGGCCTTATATCAGACATGTCACAACTTGAACAAGGAATCCATAAACTCTGGTCCAACATTTTCTGGAAAAACCAAACAAATATACAGATTCTAAAAAGGAATGTTGATCAGCACCCATCATAACCCAGGGCATGTATGGCCTATATGATTTTTCTTTTCCTTTTTTTTTTTAATTCTATTCCTCAAGTAGTGAGTACAATGCTTTTGTGGTCAGTTAAAAAAAAAAGGAAAGAAAAGATAAATTAAAAAGACGTTTTTGTTCATATGAAAACCCTCCAAACTCCTAATTCTATAAGGGAAGGGATGAAAGGAAGGAAAGTGTAGAATCTATTGCTATTAAAGCAATATTTCTCCGGGCACCTGAGGGGCTCAGTTGGTTAAGTATCCAACTTCAGCTCAGGTCATGATCTTTCAGTTCATGAGTTTGAGCCCTGCATCCAACTATCTGATGTCAGCACAAAGTCCCCTTCGGACCTGGTGTCCTTCTCTCTCTCTCTTTCTCTCTCTCTCTCTCTCAAAAATAAATATTACAATAATAAAAAAATTAAAAAAACAATATTTCTCTGGATTTGTCATCTTTTGTTATAGATCAAATATTCTATTCCTCCAAAATTCATATGTTGAAAGCTGATCCCACATGTGATGGAATTAGGAGGATCAGCCTTTGGGAGGTGATTAGGCCATCAGGACAAAGTCCCAATGAATGGGCTTACTGTCCTTAAAAAAGAGACACTGGAAACCTCTTCTGCCATGTGAAGACACAGGGGAAATATGCTGATATATGAACCAGGAGGTGGGCAAGTCCCATTAGACACTGAATTTGTTAGCATCATGATCTTGGATTTTCCAGCCTTCAGAACTGTAAAAATAAATTTCTGTTCTTTATTAGCCACTCAGCTTATAGTATTTTGTTATAGCAACCTGAATGGACTAAGACATCTACCAATATGTTACTTCCATGCCCTATCTTTCAACATTCACCTCAAAATTATTTCTGAGAGTATTCAGAAGTAGTTACCTATGTGTATGTACATTTCCAAAATCAGTAGTTTCAACTGTGGTATGCCATTCACCTTTTCTATCCTTAGCTAATTAAGCTCTGATTCCTTGTCTTGTATCCAATGTCTACAAGTACTGTGTAGGTGCTCAAACTCACTGCAGCTATGTGTTGCCACTTCCACAGGGGCTGATGTGACATACTTGCAGCCATGGCTCTGGTCCCATCTCTTGCTAACACTGGTTCCATGCTGCATAGGAACTGTTCCCCTGGAATGTCCACACTGCAGATATAAACAAGGTTGTGGATTTAATTAATGTTCTATTTTCCCTGATTAAGCAAGAGAGAATCACCTACACATGCCTTCTGGGATGGCTCACACAGCTATGCCTCAGCCCAGATAGTGCTGCTTTGTACTCCCAATGTATCACACAGATTTTGTGATGACAGACTTCACTTTTTGCATAGAGATCTGTTCTTCTGAAGTACCAACCCATGGTGTATAGGTGGGAGGTCAGCCACATTTAAAATTTTTCTTCCTTCACGCTACAATATTACCTTCAGAGCAGACACAGCTACCTTGTGGTTTTCATCCCAGAATGAGTTCCTTCTAAGGGAATGCCCCATATCATACAAATTTCATCTTTTGCAATTTATTCCACCAATCCTGCAGATATGATGTGAGACAATGAAATTCTTGGTAAACACAGCTTAGAGTAAAAATTGGAATTTTTATAATCACCCCTTTTCTCATTGAATGATCTTCATGTTTTATTAAAGCATTCATGATAAAGCTACTTAACATTGTTCCTTCCCTTTCTGATTACACCAAAATCCTAAAAAGAAGTTCCCTGTTGGTCTATATCGTAGGCTGACTTCCTTTGTTTATCATTTGTTTCATGCATCCAAATTTATGATTTGAACAATACTTCAGAGATTTTTTTAGGCTTTAAAAGTTTGTATTTGCATATCAAAAAGTTGTGTATTCCAATAATTAAAATTCTTGGAACAACAAAAAAATGACACTGATTAAACTGCATTTTACAGCATGCAGAATACCTTGGACCAGCTTGGTTGTGAAAGTATATGTTATTCTTGTTTTTTGTTTTTTATTGCAGTCTCCACTGTAGAGATTACATAGAATACCCTGTGTAAATGTTTGATTGTTTACACATTCAAATTTTAGAAAATCTATGGTTGTCGTATAATGTTTTTCTAAATGCTAGCAAAATATGGTACCGCATTATTATTTAACTGAGCAATAAAGATAACATTTATAGTTTTTTATATCTTACCTCATATTTTATTAAAAACAATATTTTGGGCACTATTTCAGCGAAAATCAAAATTTCAAGACATCCAAGAACAGAGCATAAATAGAATTTCCTCTCAGGCTAGTGTAATTGTGAACCAGATAGTGGCTTATATTTAAAATCATAATTCAAACAAATTTAGCATGACATTCCATAAAATCCCTCAAAATTAAAATTGTGCACTTCTACCCCGCAGGATAAACTGGCTGATGTTTTGGAGAATGGCTTTAAATCTGTCATTTTTCAGTCCCTCTTCTCTTATATCACATCTTCTTTCCTTCTTACTTGCTGTGCTCCCATTCATCACAGACACCACAGCTGTAACGACAGCACTATCCTTCACTCTTAAATCATGGGCTGTCTCTGCCACTGTCATGGTCAGTCTTTGAAACAAGAAAAAGAAAACCCAGAGCAGCAGTTGCAATAGCACAAGCATCATAAACGTTCCCCAGGACTCCCATCTCACAATCCATTTGTGCCAAGTCTAGGTACAGATTCCCTCGCAATACTGACTAGCAAATCATATAGGCGTAATTGTGGAGTAGGTGACAGTCACCCAGCACAACTTCCAGTTCAAGAGGGAGAAAGACTTAGAACTCACGGCTTTCTGAATATAAGTAAATTAGCAACATCCTCTCTAAAATAGATTATATGAACAAGTCCATTTGGGTAACATTGGTTAGAAAAGGCCTTAATTATTTCAAGTCTGAGTTTAATATGACACATGACAGTGATTTTTCCACAAAGAAAAATATTCTTTCCAGGTCACCATTCCATCACTTATCATATGTGTCATTAATGTCTAGAAGAATTAAGCAAAAGAAGACAAATGATGGAGCCCATCTCTCACTAATAATCTAAGTATTAATTTGCTTATGACTTCTTTCATTTATTCATCTAATATTGATTATATGATAGCCCTGAACATAAAATCATTTACTGAGTATTTGATAAATGAATGAAGAAATCCATAAGCATATAGATAAGAGATATAAAAACTGATGTAATTTTTAGCTTCTGGAAGCTTAAATTTTATTAGAGGAAATGAGACATATTCATAAACAGCATTAGGGTAAGATAGAAAGACACAGTATCCAAAATGTCTGGTAATAATCAAATGACCAAATTTTATTTATTTATATCTGTAAAAAGATATAGATATGGATATTTGTAATATATATATATATATTATATATATTTATGTATCTGACATATATTTGATATCTATATGATATATATGTCTATAATATCTCATGATTTCTGTTTATATGGCATTGGCAATACATATTGTCAATGACCTTTTATGGTCTGTAATTGAACAAAGTATTATTGTTTTGTTTTGTTGTTATTCATTACAACAAAGAAGAAAGCGTACCATGAAAAGCTGGAATATCTCAGTAACAGGACAGTAGAGAGGACTTACAGGATTTGGCTGTTATAAGAGATCTGGGGGAGGATTCAGGGAAGTGGACTTCGCTCTAAATTGTAAGCATTCAGAATATGAAGATTATTCTATCATTGGCATTTTAATAGATCATATCTGGAAGGCAGGAGAAATGAAGAAAGTCTACCTATAATAGGTAAGGACACAACACATCACACATATTAACCAGAATAGAGAGATCAGTTAATAATTTTTGTGGTTTGGTAAATATTCTTTTTTTCTACCTTCATAAATCACTAAGAATAGACATGGCTTTAGTGTTGATACATCTTGATCATACAAAGACAGAAGCACGTGACTGACCCATCTCCCAAGTCATGTGTCTGAGGAGAAGGATTGGTGAAAGACAAAAACCCACATGACACAGAAAGAACCAGAGATTCAAATCACGGCATGGCTGGGCTGCCTATGCCATGGCTGCTAAGTCAGAGGTCTTTTTCCTCTAGGACAATCCACCATCTGCCCCAGGAGTACAATGGTGGACCAAGAAGTTAGTCATGACACCTATTGCCATAGAGCAAGATGCTGGCGATCCAGCAGAAGGTGGCAGGGAAAGAAAAAGAGGAAACATGCAAAATACAGTCATTATACTATGTGCTTCTGTTCAAAAGCACAATGGTGATGACAAGTTAACAAAACAGAAGATGAGAATGATGTTTACTTTGTTTTTTTGTTTTTGTTTTTGTTTTTTGCCTAAATTTATTTTATCCATCTGGGTTCCTCAGGTTCTGAGTGGCACTATAATATTTTGGATAAATATGGACTTTGTATCTAGAAAACGGAGTTCAGTAGATTGCTATGTTCTATGTTTCATCATCTGTAAATGAGAATAATGAAGAAAATATCAAGACCTTTGTCAGAGATCTTTTATGAGAGTTAAAAGTGCATATACTAGTAATTGTTTATCCCTCCTAGGATTTTTATGTTTTAAGTGTTAATACATATAAAACACTTAGAACATGGCCTTGCAATTTCAGGACTATGTGATAGTTAGCATTATTTTTACTCGTATTATCATCATCCTCTTAATTACCTTCTGAATTATCATTTTACTAACTCCAGTCTTGGCTTTATGTCATCAGTTTTTCCTTTGGACTGACACCGAAGTAATCATTTAGAAAGGCAATGTGGGTCACATTATGTGCTAGTTTACAATTATCCAGGGAACGTTAATTGGCTTCATCAAAATAAAAATGTGTTTATGTGGTTTATTAGTCCATTCATGATTTATCTTCTGAGTAACTCTTCCTATTCATAGCCTATCTCTTGCAACATGCATCTTCTAAGTCACCCATAGCAAGCTCATTGCTGCCCCTTCCCCCCCTTTGTTTCATCTTCCCTTTGTGCCCAACACAGTGCAGGACTCTGCCTGGAAAGATCTCCTTCAGCTGGACCTTCACTCCCCAACTAAGATGCTCCCGGAGTATCACTCCTCAGGAAGCCTTACTCCTTTGCTATTTTGACATAAGTTCGTGTACCCCAGACTTACGTAGCATCATTTGCATAAAATTCTGATGTGGTTCTTAAAATGCAACACTTTATTGTCCTTTTCATTTGTCTGTACATAATAAATGATTAATGTATATTTAGTGATAAAGAATAAGAGGCCAGAATAACATGGAATGCAAAAATTACTACCTGATAATCTTGAAGAAGTCAAGTT
Organism: Cryptoprocta ferox; assembly: GCA_028646485.1. Lineage (NCBI taxonomy): Eukaryota > Metazoa > Chordata > Mammalia > Carnivora > Eupleridae > Cryptoprocta > Cryptoprocta ferox. Next base: position 166,194,815 of record CM053567.1, read on the forward strand.
TTCCAGAACTTCAAAATTCTCCAAATTCGGTGTGAAAAAGAGTACAATTATGTTTGTGGAATGGTATTTTATATCAACTCAGATCATTTTGGTACTATTGTGAGCAAGAATATCATATATTGAATAACTTTGGGTACCAGGAGCTCTTCATACATTTACATACACATAAGCTTGCAACAATTCCATGCTATAATGTTATCTTTATTTTACAAGTAAAAAAACCGAGGATGGCAACATTAAACATGGGGATGGAATCAAATATAAGGCTTCTGGAGGGCAAAGCTTTGGCTTGTTTTGTGGCATCCCTGAGTATTCCTAAACATATGATAATATTTTCTCAGTTAATCCCAATGTAAACATTATTTAGCTCAAATTAACTAAAGTTTATTGCCTTTGCTTATTTATTTTAGCATATTCTTCCAAGGAAAATGAAAGAATTTGCCTGTATATAGTAGGAAAAAATAAATATTTTTTGTATTTTTTAAAGTTTATTTATTTATTTTGAGAGAGAGAGAGAGAGAAAGAGAGAGAGAGAGAGCACTCACACACATGCACATGAGTGGGGGAGAGAAAGAGAGAGAGGGAGTGAGAGAGAATCCCAAGCAGGCTCTGCAGTATCAGTATAGAGCCCTATGCAGGGCTTGATCTCACGAACCATGAGATCATGACTTGAGCCCAAATCAAGAGTTGGACACTAAACTTACTGAGCCACCCCGGGGACCCTAAATATATTTTTAGAAATTAGTAAGAATTTTAAAGAATAAGAAAATTTAATAAAATCAATGTTTTCTGAGTCAGAAATTCTTCAAACCAATTCTTTAATTTGCTACCAAGTGGTTGTATAACTGTGGGAAAGTCAGTTAACTCTCTGGGCTACAGTTTTCTTATTATCAGAATGATAAGAATAAGTGAAAGATATCATAGTGTTTTGTGGCCCTTAGGGTCTATCAACTCTGATTTGTCACTCAATGTCTTCCACCTTATAAATATTAAAGTATTACTTGATCATGTCCATCTTTGCAGAGTTAAATTGCCACTTACTGTCTACGTTATGGCATTCTAAAATTTATTTTGAATCCTCATCAGAGAAGTAAAATACAATTTGTATGTAGTATTTTAATTTATGTGATCATCTGGGACATATTTCAAAATGCTAAGATAAAGACCATCCAATTAAATTTTTTTCCATATTCTGCATAAAGAGAAATGTGGTTTATAAAGAAAAAAAGTCTTCAACCACAAGTTGAATTTAATAACTGTGAAAAGGAATTTTTTTGTGTGCATGCATCAAAGAGACCAGCAAGATGTATTTAATTTTCTGATTCTAAATCAATTCAGTAACTGTAAGTTGGTGTTTGTTGAGAAAAAATATTTTTTAAAAACACAAAATAAACATTTGAATGAAACAATTCACTTGCATTTCAAGTTGGTGCACTATATTTTGTAACTTCACTAATAATTAAGACTTTAATGAACAAGATATAAGATCCTGTACATTTAAAGAGAAATGGAAGCACTGATTTAAAAACATTTTTTGCATTTATCCAAAGTTTTAACTGAATATAGGTAACTAGATTGTAATATATTCTAAATTAATTGCCCTTTTACGTCTCAATAAAATATAATTACATTCTTTTGCTCTTTGACCATAACTATCATACACAGGGCAAATATTTTCACTTTCTTTTTTGTTTTAAGTTTATTTATTTATTTTAGGAGTGGTGGGGAGGGGCAGAGAGAGAGGAGGGAAAGAATTCCAAACAGGTTCCACATTCGGCTTGAGGCCCAATGTGGGGTTCCATTTCATGACCTGTGAGATCATTACCTGAGCCAAAATCAAGAGTGGGTTGCCCAACCAACTGAGCCATCCAGGCACCCCTCCACTTTCTTATTAATAATGTTTTTATGATGTGACAGTAACAAATTCATGCATTTATTTGTGTTTGTAAAAATAACTATGAAGTTTTATTTCAAAGAGTATGTGTGTGCAAATATATATGCACATACATATGTACACACATATATGTACAAAACTTATTTGCCATGTAGAAGGAGCTACCTCTTTGAGCTATGTGATACATGACGCCTCAGATATTTCTTTAAGCATATCTTATATCCCATTGATATCATAAACATTCATCCATTTGTACATAAGTGAATCTGCCATTCATTTGTCTGAGGTTCTGTTTTATGGGATTTCAGACTATGCAGTGAAATGAACAGTGAAATGTACAGTAGGGTGAACCACAAATGAGATTATAACTATGAGCAAGGTCTTGTGAGTCAATTGGGGCAGTTGACTTCCTGCTTTCCACAATCATGTTAGAGCCTTTTAAAGCTCTGTTGTCACATGAAAGGTAAAAAAGTTTTACTTAGAAACAGAACTTTTAAAGGAGAGGAAGAAACCAGTAGAATAGCTTTCTGGAATTCTTTGTTTTACTAAAATCTCGTCTTGAGTATCACATATGAGGAATGATGTAAACACATCCAAATTGTTTACATCTTTTCAAAGGAGAATAAAGCTTCCACTAGAGATATCATAAATTTATTAATTTTCTTTCATAATTATCTCGATGACTAGTTACTAGGGCTTTTTTGCCAGGGAAGTTTGTTTTTGTTTTTTGTATAGTTGACACACAATATTACATTAGTTTCAGGTGTACAACATAGTGATTCAGCAAGTTTATACATTATGCTATATTCACCATAAGTGTAGCTACCATCTGTCACCCCACAACTCTATTACAATATCATTGGGTATATCCCCTATTCTGTGCCTTTTACTTTATCATAGAACTACCTCATAAATTCTCTCTGCCTCAATGTCTGTATCCATAAAATGGGGAGACCAGTCATTACTGTAATGATGCATACAAGGATTACATGAGAAAATCATGCAAAGATCTGAAATAGTGGCTCCTTAAAAACAATGAGAATAATAGAATCCTAAAAGATTAGTGAGCAAGTGGCAGTTTTTCACCATTAGAAGTCAGAGGTTATGGGATTATTATGATGAGTGGATAGGTAGGAGTCACAGCGAAGAAGGTTGATCACAGAGAGGCATGGAGATTGTTAATAAAAAGTGGTATACTTAGGCCAGCAAAAATTAATATTACTCCAAGTATACAACAAAAATAAATTGAGAATGTATCTTTAAAATCAATTGACTGAAAGTGAGGCCAGGTTCCTAGGAAGAAATACTCAGAAGTCACAGCAGGGAGATGTGGCAATGATTCCCCTAGACCTTCCCCAAATGGCCAGATGTTATTTAACTAGCTAACAATAAGGTATGGGAAGAGGAATGCCTAGATAATTGTTTTGCACTTAAAACATAGATTTTTTTAATCGTGGTAAAATACACATAACATAAAATTTATCATTTTCACTATTTTTGGGCATATAGTTAGTTCAGTGGCAAGAAGTGCATTCAGCAGTTGTTGCCATCCATCTCCAGAACTTTTTTACCTTTTCAAACTCTGAACATGTTAAACACTAATTTCCCATTATTCCCTCTCCCTAATCCCAGGAAACCACCATGATACTTTATGTCTTTACAACCCTGACTAGTCTAGACACCTCAGAGAAGTGGAGTCATACAACACTTGTCCTTTTGTGTCTGGCTTTTTTCACTTTGGATAATGTCTTTGAGATTCATCCATGTTTTAGCATGTGTCAGAATTTAATTCCCTTAAGGATGAATGATAGTTTATTGCATTTCAGAGAATTATATATATTGTATGCCAGAGAATTATAAATAACTGAGCACACCCCTGGCATGATACTGGGCTCTGGTAGAAATGGAGTACTTGTCCTTGTGACAAAAAGTGACTATGTGATGAAAACTAAGTACCGGCAGTAATTCATGAGACGATGGAAGTAGTGCATTCATATTTAGGCATGAACAGTCCAAAGGGCACACATAAGCTTCATTATAAATCATCCTAAACTTTGATGTTGCCATCACTGTTGCAACTCTGCTTAAATCTATGGTTGCATGGAGTTATTTGCAGTCTATTGAAGGAGGAAAGAGGTAAATGTTGATCTAGATATGAGTAAACTAGGTAAATTGGGAATGTAGAAAAATGGACTCCTGTTGCACTAAAATTATATTCAGAGGTGGTCCTGAAAGAGAGTGGTGAATAGACATCCTACCAAAAGCCAGACCATCAACTGGCACACCCGGGGATCTTCTGAGTGTAAAAGAAGTGCCCTGAAATAACCATATATCATTTCATAGGCAGTGAGAAATGATTTGGCTGGTTGTTGAGCACCCTAGAAGGACAAGGTTAGAAGGTCTGAGAAAAAGGAATCTGGAGCAAGAGGCATGTGGATAACCTACAGAAAAAGGTACCTCTTGTTTGAAAACACCAACCACAGAAGCACCAGAGGAGGAAAAATAATTTAACGAGTTGACATTTAGTAGATCATGTCATTGGCCACACAGTGCCAGCCCAGGTTAGTAGGAAGAGAATAGCTGTGGTGTCAGAGATGGAGGTATTCCTGACCCTAACAGCATACATATCAACATAGACTGATTTAGGTATTGTCCCAACCTGATATTTAAACTGTCATATATTAAGCCCCAATGAGGTACCATTCCCTCTGGAGTCTAGCCAGATATTTGGTTGCACATTGATTATGCTGACTCATAATCAGGAATGGTTATGCCATTAACTATTGGAGGAGGTAGCAATTTGTCTTGATGGTTCCTCAATACATCCTCCAGGTGTGAGTTTTCTTTACTGTCCTCAGGACCTCAGCTGTCACTATTATCTGAAGGTTTATAGGGTATTTGCACTCTAATACAGAATCTAACATAACATTGTATTTGACCAAATGAGCCATTTTACAGTAAAGGAGGTATATCATGGCATCTACGGATCATGTCACTTACTGCACTCCCCAGAAATTTTCAGTCTGAGAGAATGATGGAATGGCATTTTAAAGGAATAGCTGAGGCACTAACTTGATGATATTGTGTACGTATAGAATACTGTCCTTTAGGACAAATTAAATTGATAACCATTATATGATGATACATTCCCAAAGGGTAGAATAGATCCAGGGACCCAGGGGTAGGTGTAGGAGGGATGAGGCTTATACTACTACTCCTTGTATTCCCTTGGGAAAGTGTGATTCTTGTCTCCACAACTCTAGGTTCTGCTGATGTACATATTCAGGTCCCCAGAAGGTAAGTTTCCACCATGGGACACAAGTTGCCACTTTGTCATTTTGCACTGTGTTTTCACCAAGAGACCAGCATGGCTGGGATAACTGATCCAGATCATCAGGATAAGTGAAGTCTACAATTACACACTGAGGGGAGAACATAATATCTTTGGCACCAAGTTGATTACTGGGACATCTCTTTGTCTTCCCTGGTTAATTTTGATGGTAAATCAACACATGTATTGGTTATGGTCTTCAAAGGATGTGATGAGCTATGTTGAAACCACACAGCAATGAAAGTCTAGTTCACCATGCCAAATAAGCCACCTAGTCCATTTGACGTGTATTTTGAGAGTGAGAGAAACCTAGAATGATTACAAATGGTCAACAAAAAAGTAAAATGATAGGTTTCATATGTGGTCCTGCGACCAGCTGCAAAGGTAAGGGTTGCAATTCTTTTTATTTATCAATAGATGTATTAAGTTTCCTTAGGAAAATGTAAGGGACTTAGTGGAGCTGTCCCAGGTGGGATAAACCTATCATAGAAAGAAGTTGATCCAGTTGGTGCCAGGGTATACTTCATGCAAGCAACAATGCCCTGTCCAGATCCCCTTTCAGGAGAGGCAAACGTTCCCCATCTACTGAGAGTGTTGCCTGCTGACTGATCAATGAATTTATTCCTAGTCACATTCCTCAGCTGAAGGTAGATTTCTTCCCCAAAATAATAGCTTCCCCTTAGGGGCAGCGTGCATCAGGTGACTCTTATACCACAAAATCCAAACCTATTGTCTCAATCTGGAACTTCTCTGAAAGGCTATTCCAGTTCATAGCTTTCCCAAGGGATTGGTTTAGGCTTCAGCTGAAGTGCTAATGCACCTTAACTTCTACCCAATTCTACTGCTTTTTTCTTAAGTTTTTCTTGTCTTGGTTTGTTGTTGTTGTTTTGTTTTGTTTTGTTGTTTCTTGTTGTTTTCCCTGTAAACACTCTAGTAAAATTCCTGCTTGCAATTTCCTGAGGAATCTGTCTTAAGACATCTACTACTAGTGACTTAACATTTAGTGGACAAGAGAGATAAGCAAACATTTCACCAAAATATAAACTGGAAAAATACAGTGTGCAGAGCTCTAGAACAGTAATCTAAGCATATTACTAAAGGCACAAAGAGTCCAGGGGGAGCAAGTATATTACCTCCTTTACCTGGGAATCAGGAGGTCATTGAAAACTTGACCCTTGGTATTGCTAATCTAGCACTTATATATAAAATGGGTGTCAGCACCTGGAGGTCTAAAGAGAGCCCTCTTCTGTGGGACTCCATACATGGAGGCACACATGGACCAGTTGGTTTTCTAGGGGGAGATTTAAATATACTTTTAGACAAACCGCATTCCTCTGATACATATCACCACTAAGGCTGAAGGCCCAACTCTCTCTGCTTTTAACGATTCTGGGTACTTAAAGCACTGGTATAATTTATCTGGGAATAACGTGCTCTTAATCACTTGGTTTTGAAATAGGGACCCTCTCTTCCTCCATCACACATTTCAGACAGCAAATTGGATGGTAATTCTTTATTTTTTAGAGAAGAAATCTTAAACTCTAGGTTTATATTTTCATTATAATGCTAAACACACCTCTGCATTTATGCTTTTAAGTTATTATTACAGTGCTTCTTTCTCATAACTTAACTCTGGGGAAAAGATAAATGTGTGTGATTTTGGATGTGTCTTATTTGCATATCAGTCTTAAATAATGGATGGAAGGGCAGCTAGAAAGCCTCTCAATACTCTTCAAAGATTTCAGAGGTTTCATTAACTCTGACCCTAAGGTGCAAGACATATTCCTTTGAATGAGTAACTGATGAGAAATAGAAACAAAGAAATTGGATTTGAGGAGGTCAAAGGATTTTGTGGAAGTGAATGATATAGATGTATATTGCCCAATAATAAAACCTCTAGCCAGATGGTGACTTATTTTAAAATAAGTAAAACTAATTACATTTAAAAATTTACTTCTATCTCACAAATGTTTAATAGCCACATATGGCTCATGGCTACTCTATTGGAAAGTGCAGATATAAGCATTGACATCATCACAGAATATTCTACTGAACAGCTTGAGATAGACTTAGTTTCTGAGATAAATATATAATTTAAGGTGGAGAGATAGTAAGCTATGTACCATCTTCAATGAATTAATGAAAAATGGCAGGGATAATTACTTTTTTTCAGGAGGGAGTTAGTCTCCCGTAGAATAGAAATGTTTGGAAACAAAATGTGCTTCATGAAAGCCCTGAAGTTTGAGTGCTTAAGGCAATCAATCTTGGTAGACAACTGGGATGGCAAGTCAAAGCCTGAAGTCACAGGTCTGCCACATTAAACAGCAACAAATACAAACACACCACACATAGTCATATTTTGCATGTACACACACACACACACACACACACACTTTAGATTTTTTTCCATGTTGGTATAAAAAGAAGTCAATAACAATGAAAGATGAGGCTTAAATATCTATTTTTTAGTGAATAAATAATGTTCCATTTCGGCCATTAAAAGAGATGCATTTCATGAGATTACTGGATGTGATGATCAATTAGAAAAAATATAGTTTATCAGAGTCACTTGGACTTGCATCTTTAATGTGGTATAGATCGAATAACCAATTCAATTTGGAACATAATTTTTCTTTCTAAAAAAAGCTATCGAATCTAATACTAATAAGTTCATGAAATTTATGGTTTGTATTATTATAGGGATGTATTGTCAACATTTATCTCAAAAAGTAACATCTGTCTACTTAATGAACTATGACTGGGGAGAAGAATTGATTTAAGTATTTTCAGATAACACATTTTTATTTTAAGTGTATGACATCATTTTGTTCAGAATATAGCAATTACAGAAAACCGGAACATTTTTTAACCTATTGGGCCTTTTTTGAAAAATGATCTTAGACATTATCTTTTGTGTCCCTCTCTCAGACAAACAAGCAGCCAAAGAGATTATGTGTGAGTGAAAAACATGGGCTGGAAAAATAATTTTTGCTGAATATGTCTTGGGTTAGAAGCCTGTTTTACAGTGGAGCCCCTTGTCTAGAAAAGGCCCTAAAATGAAGAAGCAAACCCACAGTGACCATTTCCACAGTGTATGTTTCAGTCCATCTGATAATAGATAGTGATTCTGACATAAAACAAAACAAAACAAAACAAAAAACTGATCCAAAATGAACTCTTATCTGAGGTGGATTCCCTCTCCCAAGAATTTTAAAATCTAGAAGTAGAGGGACAGAAAAGTTGTCAGAGTTAAAGTACATAAATGTCAATTCTCTTGTTGCTAAATAGTATCTTGATGCTAAAATCTTAGCATAAACCTAGTTTCTTCTCTCAGGAGCCTAGTCGTTCAACTGTTTCTGTAACTCTCAGAGAAATGCCTGAGATTATATATAGATACATAGATATATCTGTCTGTCTATCTACCTATCTGGATTTCTCTATCGTTTACTTATCTATAATATATATTATATATTCTTGAGCAAGTCAAACTTGGTTTCAATTACTAATTCCAAATGAAACCTAATTAACAAGAATCTCAGAAAAATAAACTGGTTGTTCAGCAATAGAAGGAAATAAAAGTCGTTCACAAATTTTTAATTAAACTTTTACTTTCTAATGATATTTCTGCTGCCTTCTAGATGTATAATGTGATTTTGTTTATTTCGTAATTAATTTCAAACTTTCAACAAATTTGTGAGCATGAACAATTTTGACAAGCATGGGTAGTTCTGAAAAGTTTAATGTGCTATCAGTTTATAAATAATTCAGACAGCAACAGGCTATTCTTATTACAGTGTCCGATAACAATGGGAGTTAATAAATAATTTTTAATGAATATATTGACTATACTTCTGTTTCCAGTGCCTGATATCGTATGTGGTTTGCCTCATCCACCTTTTGTGCTTTTGGCATTTTTTAGAAAAAGGCTGAAAAACCCTGTTGAGTTTTCTTCTTAGATCTTTGAGAGTCACAATTTCTTTGAAATCACATTATTAATCTAGTATTAGCAAACCCTGAGCATCTCTGAACCAAAAGGTTTTGTAAATAAATGAATCAGGTCTGCTAGAAACAAAAATGGAAGAGAACTTGTCCTTTGTGATGGGAAACCACTGCTCACTTTCAAATTTTCTCCTGTAGTAATGCAAATTCTCTGTGTTGACTCTACTCACTTTAATGTTTGTTATTATTATTATTATTTCTATTACTATTACTATTTTTATATAAATGACACATTATCAAACTTCTTCACTCTTTAAACATTTTCATTTGGGTGGCTTCCAGCATTTAGCCACCAAAGAGTAAACCAAAGAGGCTTTCAAAAAACTAAACTGGTTTCATGGTCTCTTATCTATAAAACTTACATGATGAATATTATTTCACAGAAATATTTTATGTCGAGTAATAGATTCCATTTATTGCTATTGGGTGATTCCACTGAGTGCTACTGATTATTTCAAAATTTGTTCTAGGGGATGTATATGCTTCCTAATGACATGTGTCATTTTGTTTAGATCAAAGTTCATTTAACCTCTACTCTCTTCCCCTGTTCCCACTATTTGTCTTGATAGAATCAGTAAGGACTCATGAACTGATTGACACCAGCTTTATTACAGAAGAAGTTTCTTCCATAATTATGGAAATTAAAAAGGAAAGGGGACAGAGATACTTGCATAAATTGGGAGAGCAAAATATAATTACATATTTAAATATTTCTTTAGTAATTTCACTTGCGGTCAACAAAATTAGGACACATTAAGTACTTACATATTTTAGATGACTTTCAAGTGGAAGGACTAGTCCAAAAGAAATCAGTGTTTGTAATTTTTGAGGCACTATAATAGTACCAATGGACAAAATATTCCCATATGACATTTTTTAATATTTATTTTTTGAGAGAGAGAGAGAGAGAGAAAGAGAGAGAGAGAGAGAGAGAGTGCAAGCAGGGGGAGGGGCAGAGAGAGAAGGAGACACAGAATCTGAATCAGGCTCCAGGACCTGAGCTGTCAACACAGAGCCCTATGCAGGGCTTGAACCTATGAACCAGGAGATCATGACCTGAACCGAAGTTGAATGCTTAACTGACTGAGCCATCCAGGTGCCCCTCCTATATGACATTTTTATGAATAACCCAAGATAACCCAATTGATTCCAGTACATGTACTGTTGTTTTCATGTGCTAATATTCTGTGATCATTTTGATTAAAACATATAAAGGATAGGTGAAAGGGTTGAATTATATAAAATATACACATTTAACTTATAATTAAGAATGTGATAACATGAAACGGAAAAATGACTTTTGCTATTGGAGCAGCATTTAATCCTAAATACCAATGCATTATATATTGTTTTTTATTTATTTTAATTCAATTTTTATGATATTTTATGAGAGAGAGAAAGGGGTGAGTCAGGGAGGGACAGAGAGGGAGAGAAAGAGAGAATACCAAGCAGGCTCCACGCTGTCAACACAAAGCCTGATGCGGGTCTCAAACCCATGAACTATGAGAGTCAATATCAGAGGCTTAGCCGATTGAGCCACCCAGGCACATTATATATATTTTATATATAAAATTTGTAGAAATGTTGTTAATTATAACTTCATAATTGAATTATACTAATCTTTATTACTTTTCAAATTTCCTTGAACCATCTGATACTGTCTTCAAGGCTATATTTATAAATGCCAATACAAATTATTAATCAGTTGAAAATAGTCAATTATACTTCTATAGAAGGTTGAATGATGGTAAATAACTCATCGTATTGACTTATTTCACTGAATTAAGCTGATTAACAACCATAATCTTGTGATAGGTATTTAATTAGATCTGAGACAGGCTGTAGCCATTATGAAATTTAAGCAAAAATAATTTCCATTCTTTCTTCCCTCTCTTTTTGTGGCATAAGAACATGTTTAGATGTACATTGCACTTCTAAAATTGGTGTGCTTAAGTTCATTTTGCATCGCTTTCTTTTGTTCAGTAGAACATATACACCCCAGTAGGTCAGTTCTGTACTAAACTGTTTGAGAGTATCAATCTGCATTTCAGCCTGTAAATATACTCTGTCCTGTTAAGGATTGTGTCTCAATACTTCCTTGTTAACAAACCACATCACACCAGAGCAGGCTGCCACTGGGACCATCAGAGCCATCCTTAGCTGTCAGTTACAAACCCACACTGACCAGATACTCTTTATTAAACTGCTAGGATTTATAGTAAGTTTTGCGATTTTTCTGTCCCATTATTATAAATTCAGCAGCGTTATCAGAATCAGGTTTAAAAACAGGAAGCATGTCTGACCCCACTTAACAACGTTTCTGACAATGAAATGTGATGAACTGACAGCACAGGAAACAAAATTATATTTCAGCTTTGGAGGAGAACAACACTTGGGGGAAAGGCACTCTGGTTGCATTTAACATTCTTTAGTTTTTCTCTTAACTTTGAGCATTTTGAATGGTACATAATCTCATGAGATAAAAGTAATCAAAATTCTAAGAAAATTTTGGATTTATTTTAAATTGTAGAGACTAGTATAAAGAAATGCAAAGAAAGGAAACTCCAACTAATTTTTTAGTTATTCCAGAATTGTATTTGCAGTGTTGTATTCAAGGCACTTTAAAATAGCAGGCAGACATCTGATTGAGAGGAAAATAAATTTTGCCATGTATCAGCATTTGATGTCCAGTGAAAAGACAAAGTAGGTTAACAGCTCGGGCTTCTCCAAATGACTAATGACAATGTCAGATCTATTTTAGAAGGAGATATCATTGTTGCTAAAGTATCTTCAGGCTCATGAGCCATTTTATTGAAAATATACAAAGAAAAGCAATGATCAAGGTCACCATTCACTGTGAACACTAGACAAGCTAATGACACGGACTATTGGAAACTTCAAACATTTTATCAAGCAGGAAAAATTGAATTACTGAGAACAAGAATACCGTGAAGCATCAAAACCCAAGAATAATTTTCAAAATGCTAGACTAGCAAATTTTGAACATCAAACTCTTCACCCTTTTGACCAGGCAGACATGTGGGAGTAGTGAGTTAATCGCAAATACACCATACACTTTTGGCTTTTAGAACTTGTTAGTGTTTGATATTGCTAAGTAACATTTTACCTGGTTAGACTCCTTAAATGTGTGCAATCCTACGTTAGCTGCTGTTTACATCATTTGTTCATTGGACGTTGAAGCCTCAAAGTGTTGAAGATGATAATCTAATACATTGAGGAAGAGAAAATACAAATATAAGGGAAAAAACACAAATTATCTTAACCAGTGTAAGAACCAAAAATGGTAGAAGAGCAAAGAGCTGATGAATAGTAAAATGGAAGGCATAGCCTCCTTTGTATTAGTCCTTTTAAGATGTAGATACTTTTCACATTAATAAAATATTCCATATTATTCTACTTTTAGACTTATACTTATGAACAGTTTTAATTGTTTTACAGGTTAGCAATTTTAAGAAATTTGTTTTAAAAAGCTTTACTGAATCTGAATTAGCTATTTTTTACATAGATGTTTTCTAAATAAGAAAGCCAGAAATATTAAAGAATAAACAGGAGTCCTTTTTTCCATTCTCATATTATAAATCATAGTATTTTTTATCTCACTTAGTTACTTGGTATTTGTTTTGTTGGAGATTTTTTTTTTTTATTTTGAAGCATAAATACATTACTACAGTTTCTAGATTTCCACTTCTTTAGCTTTACTTGACTTGACTTTATAATTTCTTTTCTTTTTTCTTTTTTTAGCATTTATTTTATTTTATTTTCAACATGATAAGTATACTCTTTAATGCCCATCCCCTATTTCCTGCATCTCCCCACCCACCTCTCCTCTGTTGAGCATCAGTTTCTTTTCTATAGTTAAGAGTTGATTTCTGGGGTTTGTCTCGCTTTCTCTCTCTCTCTCTCTGTTTTCTTTGATCATTTTGTTTCTTAAATTCCACATATAAATGAGATCACATGGTATTTGTCTATCTTTGACTTATTTCTCAAGTATAATTTCTTTAAGGAGAAATATTGTACTCTGTCTTTTTTTTAAAGTTTATTTATTCTTGAGAAAGAGACAGAGTGCAAGTGGGGGAGAAGCAGAGAGAGAAGGAGACACAGAATCAAAAGCAGACTCCAGGCTCTGAGCTGTCAGGACAGAGCCTGACACGGGGCTCAAACCCATGAACCACAAGATCATGACCCGACCCAATGTAGGACACTTAACTGACTGAGCCACCCAGATGCCCCTGTACTCTGTCTTTTATTTCTTTTCATCTTCCCCATTATTTCTAAAAACATTTTTTAATAATATCATTATGTAATGTGTATCTTTGTGAAATCTAATGTAATATTTAGCTTACATTTGTCCTGTTATGTTTTATTTAATTTATTTTAATCTCTGTATTTCATACTCACAATTTTAGGTAAATTCACAATGAATATAGACTCAGACTTCATACTTCTTCAACACTCCTAAAATTTTCCTCAGTATTTTAATCACTCCTTTAAAAAATCATCATTTTGAAAAAAACTTTTTCAGAAAGATATATCTAGTTTAAAACTGTGAAAACTGGAACACGTGGGTGGCTCAGTCTATTAACCATCTTGATTTCAGCTAAGGTCATGATATCACAGTCATGATTTTACAGTTGTGAGATTGAGCCCTGAGTCAGTCCCTGCGCTGGGCATAGAACCTACTTAAGATTCTCTCTCTCCCTCTGACCCTCCCCAGCTCATACTGTCTGTCTAAAAACAAACAAACAAACAAACAAACAAAAACTATAAAAAACTGAAGTCTCACATTTAAGTATGGATGGATTTGACCCAGTAATCCACATAAAAATTAACATATACACATAGCTGAAAACTTACGCTATATTCTCTGTAATATAGAAAAACTTTAAAAGTTCTACAATCTTATATTTTAATGATTTTCATGTCGTATAGTCCTGAGATGTAACTTTTATTAAAAGTATACATGTATCAAAATTATTAATTCTATAATGTAAATTATTTTAATCAACAAATATGATAAATAATCATATATGGTTCTAACACTGTTGTCATTAATTTCTCTGTGAGAAGGTGACTTGAGTTTCTTCTCTTGGTTAGAGTAAGCGAGGATATGCCATGCTAACAAAAATAAATAATGTTTAGCAAATCAAGTGATTATTGATTTCTCTTATAATCTTCTCAGGAGCCAGGCAATTCCCCAGAGAAATTCCTCCAAGCAGAGACTCTGCAATCCAAGATGAGCAATTCTACCATTTTTTCCTTGGATATCCTGGACAATATCTTTGTCAGGAAAAACAAAAACCTGGATAATTGAGTTTTTTACTGCCTTCCCACAGAGGAATCTACATTTCTGCTCATATTTTATTGGTCAGTGTCTGCCATAGTTTTTTACAACAGTAAGTACGCCTTAAATATAGATGCTTTGCTCCTTCATTAATTCTGAAAAAAATCCATTTAATTAGAATGTGGAGTCTAATAACATTAATGTAACTATGTAAATCACTAGATTTAGACCTACCAGTTTTGTTTTTCTCCTTTTTAAATTTTCTACCTTCCTACATTTTTCTGTTTCTTCTTATGTGAACTAATCTTAGAATGTATCCTATATGTTATGTTGTGTAACTTTAGGTTCTACTCAATTTCTCCCATGAGTATTAGTATTATTGCTTTTAATGGCAATTAACTTGGTTGTACACAAACTAAAATTTCTGTGTCTTTTATAGGAACTCAAATCTCAGTTTAGTCCTTCCTTTCCCTTCCTTACGCTTCCCTTCCTTTCCCTTTCCTTCCCGTCCCTTCCTTTCCCTTCCTTTTTCTTTTCTCTTTTCCCTTTCTTTCCTTTCCTTTTTCCTTGCTTTCCTTTCCTTTCCTTTCCTCTCCTCTCCTCTCCTTTCCTTTCCTTTCATTTCCTTGCCTTTCTCTCTCTTTTCTTTTTCCTTACCTAGATGTTTATAGTCTTCCCATGCATGATGACACTGGGGCCAGCCAGAGATTTGCACATATTTGTACATAGAAACTTGGCTTCTCTTTTTGGCTCTCTATTTCTAACTATTCTCATCTACTATGTTCACCTCATTCTATCATTTTAGTGGTCATAGATGCCCTGATCTCTGCCCTCTTGCCCTTTCAGCTCAGAAGACTGTGAGTCATCAAAATTTCAGCCAGCCAAAAAAGGGGATGACAGCAAGCCCACAGGCATAGCAAATAAAAAAGGGAGGAGGTGGTGGTGGTGATGGTGGAGTATATCACATGGTAATCTCGTCATTCAAGTCTCTACTTCATTCTAGAACTGCCTACTTTTATTCACTTTCCAAATCCTTAGGCTGTCTGTTGTATATTATACAGAGTTTATAGTTCTCATCTGTAACAGTGTTGGTCTATTAGAAATATAGACATTTATACTGGAAGTGGAAACCAGAGTAGCCTTTCTGTTTGTGCATAGAAGGAAAAAAAAGCTTGAATATTGGTGTATACTGATGACACTGTCTTCCAAAACTTGGTTCAGCGTACCCCAAACAATTCTGGTAGAAGTATTAAAGTAGAAGTTCCTGTTTAAGATAAATTGCATAAGAGAATAGTTTAAGATAAATTGCATAATATGATAGTTTTTTCCACTTAACTAATATTGGCAAAGTGCACAGAAATAGATATTAAATAAACTCTTGTTACATTAGCACTCTATAAAGACTGAATAAAACATAATAACTTTTATCTAAAAACTGACAGATATTTCTTGAATTTTCTAACTGAATTCACTAAGTTTAAGTATCTAAAATATTAGATCAATATCACATTTTAATATGGCAATTAATGTGCCAAAATGTGAGATAATTTTAATATAGAATTGCGTGAGAGCTCATTTTGATGTCTTTAACTACAGATTTAGCACTGAAAGAATATGAATAGATTCCTTCTGGTAGTAAGCCAGAAGCTCAAAGAATGCATGCTACCTTCTTAGAATGAAATAGTAAGAATGGTTTACTGAGGACACATTAATTCTCAGATACAAGGAATTTTATTTAGTTAAATGTATTGATGGAATGAATAACCACAATTCTATTTTGTTTTTCACATATATAAATAACTTGTTTTATGAAAATTAATTTTTTCATGAAGTAACATTCCATGGGATAATATAAAAATGGTACTAAATTGTTATTAAAAATGAAATATATATGGTATAACGAATACTTTCAAAACAGCCTTCCTTTGCCTCATCTGACTGCATGTACTAACAACTGAATAGCTTTAATCTTAAATCCAATTCACTAAAAAGAACTAAAGCAAATCAAACTAGGAGGCAAAGTGCAATGACATGCTACCAATGTGGAATTATTGAATCTAAGTTCGGTTTTTGAATATTATAAACATACTCACGTGGCAAAGAACATTTTATTATAGAGATCAAATTTTCATTTTAAAAACTAATCTAAACTTTGGTATTTTTAAGCAAATTTTGGTTTTTTTCCCCAAGATTTCTCAAGGCCGTGCATATTGATTAACTGCATTGAAGTATAATTTTATTGTAGCTATTAACTATTCACAAAAGAGAGTTTTATAGTAAAGAGTCATGAACTTAAAAACTAAATGTAGCCATAAAGACATCTTTACCTCTGTGGATTTACATCAACCAATACATTATATTTCTAAAAGTGGATTAATAAATCTGACAGCCTTTATCTCTACTACTTGGTCTCAATTTATATCTTTTAGTTTAAAGGATATGAATAAGTCAGTCATCCTAAGAAATTTGTGAGACCCACAAAAGGCAACCAGAATACCATGTAACTAA
Organism: Cryptoprocta ferox; assembly: GCA_028646485.1. Classification (NCBI taxonomy): domain Eukaryota; kingdom Metazoa; phylum Chordata; class Mammalia; order Carnivora; family Eupleridae; genus Cryptoprocta; species Cryptoprocta ferox. The sequence goes on from CM053567.1 coordinate 166,211,849, forward strand.
TACTCACACATATATACACACACACAGTGGTGGAAAAATTCTAAGATGGTTCTTAATGATCCCCACCTTCTTGTATTCCAACAAAAGAGCAATGGCAGTCCAGATCACAGCAGATTATTGTTTCTAATGCTCATATCCTAACATGCTTCACAACCATTTGGAACTAAAATTTAGGGCTCCTGTTCATCTTTTCTTTGTCATTGTGGTTGTGTGTCCTAAGTCTGAGAACCTCCTATATATTATCTTGTGACAAATGGGACTTTGCATATGTGATTAAGTTAAGGGCTTTGAGATAGGGAGATTATTTTAGATTATCTGAGTAGACCCAAGATAACCACACAAGTCTTTATAAGAGGAAGACAGGGAAGGTCAAAGTATGAAGTAGAAGATGTAATGAAGAGAATAAAAAGTTGGAGTGATATGAAGTAGAGACCATAGGTTAAGAAATGTAGACAGACTCTACAAGCTGGAAAAGGCAAGGCGATAATGTTTCCTTGAAACTTTTAGAAGTAATGCAGGCTGACAACACCTTGACTTTAGACTTTTTTCAACAACATAGATGAATTTTACAAGCAGCAAATTAAGCAAAAGATATTAGGGCAAAACAGGTAAAGTGTGTGATTATATTTGTTTAAAATAAAAGAACTTTACCAAAAGAGAAAATAATCTATGGTGTTGTGGTAAGGATAATGGTTTCCTTAATGAGTTGTTAGTGACTGGAAGTACCATGAGAAAACTTCCTGAGTGGTAAGAATTTTCACTTTCCTAATTTTGGTGGTGGTAACATAGGCTGGTTCAATTTGTGCAACTTTATCAAGCTGCAAACATGATTCGTGCATTTTTTCTGTATATTTTACACCTTCGATAAGGAGTTTACTTAGAAAAAAATGTCAGACTACTTATGCAAAACAACATTCTCTAATCCTCAGTTAAAAGAGTTGAAGGAAAAATCAGTTAAATCAGATTGTCTCTGTTTCGTCACAGCCTTGGGTAGCGGGTCCTACTAGAGTCGTAGGTTAGCTTATGTACTGTGATACGTGGTTCAGGTGCTTTGTTCTGGTTTAATCAACTATGGACTTGGAGAGTGGAGAAAGGACACAGTGCACTCATGGCAGAACTGTGGATAGAAAAACTTATCTTCAAAAGGACCTGCGGGATGCTTGATTGGAAATGGTTTTATGATGTTTCACTACAAGACCTTATATAATCACAATATATGAGGCCAATCTAATTTGATGCTCTGAGCTGTTTGAAAGGAACTTTTTAAAGCTTCTGCAACTCTAATTAAGGTGATTTGGAAGCAATAACTTTAATGTTGATCATTAAGCATGACACTAGATGGTAAACAAGAGATGCTGAGAAGCCCAGAAGTCCCTGCTGTTATTTCAAAAGCAATATATTTGAAATAAAGTCATTGGGACTGAGATTCTTCTGACAGAGCAAACTGATCTGGGAGATAGGTAATATTGCCTGTCAGAATAAATTGTCTTGTTTCCTCCGGTGTACCTTAATTATTAATTAGGGCTCAACATTCAATGTCCATTCTATGTTTTCCTAGATCTCTGTAATCATGACACATAAAGTTTACTAGAGTAAAATACAATTAATTCAAGAAATAGAGAAAGAGATTAATATCAAATAGTATCATTAAACCCATTGTTCATAAAATCACTGAATTATATCTTATTTACAAAAAAATGGCAGTTTTAGTTAGTTGAACTGCAATTATTGTGGCTTAAGATGGTAAACTGAAAGCTTATTATTTTTAATGAATGGAATACAAAGTTAAATTATTTTCATACTAGTTTACTTAAAGAACAGATTTTTGAAACCTTTAAAATGACTAGAAGGTGTAGTTCCTATTGTTTACTCCTAATATATTACTTCTGAGAAAATCTGGGAGGAGATGAATAGGGTTTTTTTTTTTTTGGTTTTTTTTTTTATATTTGAAAAGCTAAATCCATATTTTAGTAGGTATTCTAGAAAGAATTGGTTTGAAAATTATGATTTTGGGTTGGAAGTCATTACATAACTACCAAATTCAATAGCTTATTTTGGAGATCAATTTGACTATGTGAATCTTTTGGGGAATGAGTATTCTGTAGGAAAAATAGCCCAAGTCATGGACCAGAAGTCTATGAAATGAATGGCTTCAGGATCTTTGCACACTATTTTAGCAATAGATCATGGCTGTCTATGAGTAATATGTTTATTCATTCATCCATTTGTAATCCTAAATTTCATTAATTTATGTATTCAAAAAGGAATATTTTGAACACTATTTAGACCATGGCAAAATAACAGATATTGAAGCAGCTTTCCACCATAAGCAATTATATATCTGATCAAAATATGAGACAACTACTTTCAAGTATTTTCAGGTATTCAGCAACATACCATGAAGAACTACAATGCTTGACAGAAGGAAATACAAAATGTGAGTTCTACATTTTCCCTGGCTTCTCACTTTGAGTCATACTCCAGAATGTGGCACATGAAAGTAGGGTACAAGCAAAAGAAGGTAGTGTGAATAGAGAAGGTAGAAATCAGAATTCTGTGCTGCTTATCCAGCTTGAAGTTATGGGGCCCCAAAGAAAGATCTAAGGAGAAGAGAGGACTCAGAAGTCTACACGGCTTCTTGCATGGCTGATCTGTGCCTATGCAAGGTGAATTTCCATAAAACCTGGTGGAAGGTAGCCACAGTGGCATCTAATGCAGAAAAGAGATTATATATAACAGCAAAACTGAAGGGTGTTGGAATTCTGCCTCAACCAGGGTGGGCATACATCACTGAGGTGTACGGTCACTTAATTCAGAACCCTGAACAGGAAAGACAAAAAGTAAGGGCTGTAGCCTATAGTGTATAATATACTCGAAGTCTAAGGGAAAGTTGAGAATCTATCAGCTCTTAGAAATAATAAATCAAGTGTGAAAGGGCCAAGATGATCTGCCATTAATTTAGGTCTCTGCCAGAGCAAAACTGTTAAATATCTCTTCAAGGTATTATACATATGTATAGCATAAAACAACAATTATGTCATGTGATGCAGAAAAATGTGACATAAAAGTGAGGATTTTTAAAAGTTCAGCTGATACAGACCTCACAATACATATGCGTTGGAATCAGTGGTCAAAGATATGTTCTAAACCCTTAAGGAAAACATTGATATAATAAGTGGACAGAGAAGGAATTTCAGAAAAGAAAATGAAGCAAGTATAAATAAATAAGAAAAAAATATAAATTGAGGAAGTAAGTGCGATATCTGAAACGGAGTAATTATTTGAACAGGTTTTAAGAGCAGAGTGCAGATTGAAGAAAAAAGTCAATAAAGAACAGCCTGCACTAACATTTGAAAAACTAATAGCTGAACATTACCTAACTTGGTGAAAAACATCAGTGCAGGTTTATGGAGCTCAATGAAATCCAAGTAGGACACAAACAAATAAAACCACACATCATGGATGACCGAAACCTTAAAAGTAGTCAGAAGGAAAAAAGTCCTATTACCTAGAGAAGGACATAAAATGATGGCTGACCCTAGAAACAGAGGCCAAAAGACAAAGAAATGGCATCCTTAAAGTGGTCAAAGAAAACAGTAACAAAAATTACTGTCAATTTAGAAATCAATATCCAGCAAGAATGTTATTTAAGAGCAGGAAAAACAAGTGCATTTTCTGATAATCCTGACAATTCAAAGTGGAATTCATCTTCAGTAAATCTGCAAAAGCAAACAAACCCCAAATGAAGCCTTCAGCCTGAAGGAAATGTTGTAATGTTCTTAAATTGACATGAAGTGAGTGATATTCATGTTAAGCGTATGATGGTAAGTTAAAGGTACATGCTGTTATCCAGAATTAATCTGTGTGACCAATACCATATAGAAGAGGAGATATATGTCACTACCAAGAATGGATTATGAAACAGTGCAGATTATACCTCTTGAGACCTTCCTTTCCCTCTCTTTGTCCCTTCCGGGAGACATCATCTGTCACACTTAGGCAGCCTTTGGAAAGGCCCACATAAAAGACAGAAGCTTTTGACCAACAGAGATTTCTGACCAATGAGAAAGTGAGGTCTGCTAACAGCCCTATGAGCAAGCAGATGCTTCAGCCCATTTGAGCCTTGATAGGATTTGCAGCCTCATCTGACAGCTTGATTGCAACCTTGTGAAGGACTGTGAACCAAAATGATTTAGTTATACTCCTGGATTCCTGACCCTAAGAAATTCTGTGGGGTAACAGATGTTTGTTGTAGTTAAGTTGCTAAGTTTAAAGTAATTTGCTGCGTAATGTTAGTAGCTGATATATGGTGATACGTTGGACAACAGATAAGCAATTTCCTTGAAAGTTACAGACTACTAAAGCTCACCCAACAAAAATTAAACTGCATAAATCTATAGCTATTAAAAAATTAAAGCATCAAAAGCAAAACTAAAAAATACTGTATTTTAAACTGCATTAAAAAAGTCATGACACTTTTGGGCTGCTACTAAAGCAGGGTTAAAAGGAAACTTCATAGCCTTCCATGCTTATGTTGGAAAAGAATGAAGGTCTTAAATCAATGACTAAGGCTTCCATCTTAAAGGGGGGAAAAAAAAGCACATTAAGTCTAAAATAAATAGAAGAAAGGAAACAATAACAAGCAGAAATCATCACATAGAAAATAAAAAATAATAGTGAACCAGAAGTTGTTACTTTCAGATCAATAAACCTGATATATAAATTCCTGCCTGACTGATCAAGGAAAAAAGATATAAAATTTAAATATCAGGAATGATAGAGGGAATGTCACTAAAGATTCAACAGACATTAAAGGGGGTAATATATTGGTGTTGATAAAATATTTTACATGCTTAAAATATTTCACATTATTAAATAATTTAAAGATCTAAGTAGGCACAGCATATACTCCTTACTGTGTATGTCGATACTAAATTACTGAGACTTCCTTAATAACTGATGGAGGCTACTCATTTGTATTATTTTAGTAATGTTTCTTATATGAAGAACAGAGCACTGATTCTTCATTTTCATCAAACATTGCATGTTATGGAAAATTAAAAGAACATGCTTTAATTCAATTAATAAACTAAAAACACTTTATAGTTAATGAACTAATTAATAATGATAATTATAACAATAACAAAATGTTTATTTATTCACATCCGTGAACCATAAGGCTAAGAAAATCTGGGTCATTTAGTTCAGTCTCTATAGAGAATATCATACTGCAGATATGATATGTAGGAGCTCAATAAATGAGAGTTGCATAAATCAACAGGTCTAAATATTGCTCATAATCTGAATTTTTATACAGAATATTTCTAACATATTCAAAGGCAATTGTTTCTCATGATGGTGCTTCAGAGTTTTAGAGAACAGTGTTAGATTTCAGATGAAAAGATAGATGAAAAATTTTGTGTACACTAAGTTTACATGAGGCCATTTTTATTATTTTTACAAGGATGACAGTGTAATTAGTTTTATGGAAATCACATTTGTATGGGAAACACATGCTTTCTTCTTCTAAGCATTCTTGAGTACTCCCAAGCAACTTTTATGACCAAATATATGAGTAGTACTTTCATTCCTATTTCTTTACATGGACTCATGTTTTTAGATATTGATATTCCAATGCCTATGGAATAATATACTCTCTTTATGGAATCTGGAGGATATACCTAGGTACTTTTGTTTTATGGGTCAGCCAGTTTGATTCTCATAGGACAAAACCAGTGTTTCTTAGTAATCATACCAAATGCATGGTAATTTGTTGACTTTAATTGTTTATCTTCGAATGTACTCTTTGATGCCAAGACATAAATATCACTTACATCTTTCTATGGGTTACATTCTTTTCCATCCAATCATTAGACATCTTTATTTAGAGCACTACTGCTAACCTCAGTAGCATTTGGTATATTAATATGGTGTATTTCATGGTTGGGAAATACCATTCAATCTGAAACTGTGACAATAGCACATCAGTGTCCAAGACAGTGACTCATAATTACTTGGTGTTATATCGCAAGAGATATATTTCAGTTGTCTTAATGACTATTTTGTTTTATTTTGGTAATAAAAAATATTATTATGAAGGGTAAGCTTATTGGAAATCCAACAGTAAGTGGTTTATATTAAAGATATAGATATTTTTGTGCCTTGAGTGTCAGAGACAGAAATTTGTGAAGTACCAATATATAAAAAATTGAAGAATATAAACAAATATCTGTGATCATTCTTTTTTAAAAATGTTTATTGACTTTTGAGAGATAGAGACTGAGAGAGAGACAGAGCATGAGCAGGCGAGGGGTAGAGAGAGGGAGACACAGAATCCAAAGCAGGCCCCAGGCTCCGAACTGTCAGCAGAGCCCAATGTGGGGCTCAAACTCACGAATTGCAGATCATGACCTGAGCAGAGGTCCGAGGCTTAACCGGCTGAGCCACCCAGGTGCCCCTATGATCATTCTTAATTAGCTATTAAAGGTCATCAAATCAAAAGCTATTGTATAATGTTTTAAATTATCACACTGCCATAAATCTTGGGGATAAACTTTCACAGAATTTCAGGCTGATGAGGCAGAATCAACAACTATTTTCGTCTCTATCACAAGATATCTTTGCTTCTATAGTAGAGATGGATTACAGGAATGCAGGAAGTAAAGAAAAAAAAATCAGTTCCTCAGTTTTCTTAGTAGTCCACCAATAAAATATTGATTGATTTGGGCTAGGAGAGTGGTCCTTAAAGTGTGGTCCAACAGCTTTTGAGAAAGATGATAAATTTCAGTGGGTCTGCTAGATCAAAACATTTTTCATAACACCAGCAGGAGGGGATTTACCCTTTTCCCTTTTGTTATGTCACCAAGTGTTCAGTAGAGTTTGCCAGAGGTTACATAACATGTGAGAGTCTAAGGATTAAATGTAGAAGCAGAAACAAGCATGCAGTTATCTTCTGTTAAATCAGACCAAAGAGATATATGAATATTTAAAACAGTACCACTCTCCTCACTTAGGTTTGCTTTTGGTAAGAGCAGTTGTGTTTCCATAATACATAAAGCAAGAAATGGGTTTATTGTTGCTATTTATAAATTAATAAATATATATATATATATATCTTTTAAACTTTTTTAATGTTTATTTATTTTTAAGAGAGAAAGAGAAAGAGAGAGAGTGCCCTTGAGACTTGGAGGGGAAGAAAGAGGGAAGCACAGAATCCAAAGCAAGATCCAGACTCTGAGCTGTCAGCAGAGAGCTGGATGCGGGGCTTGAACCCACAAGCAGTGGAGATCATGACCTGAGCCGAAGTCAGATGCTCAACCAACATAATATTGCATATGTGCAAATAAATAATTTAGAGATCCTTAATAATTTTTAAGAGTGTATAGGGATCTTGTGACAAGAATATTTGAAAACTAGTGGACTTAGTATTCTGGAAACCATAGCATTAGCCTCATAATTTTAACCTGCTAGGGGATTGCACTTTGTCTTGTTTCCTGAGCTCCCTTGGCCTCTGTATTCAATTGCTCCATAATTTCTATTGATTCTAGTCCTAACTTCCTCTCATAAATATATAATTTTTACTATTTCCACTCCCAGAGAATATGTAGGTCAGATACTTGGTTTGGCACTCTCAAATTCTATTTGCATCCTCCTCTATGGAAACATTGGAAGGCTGACTTGTCAAATTCTCACTATGGGAGAGATTAATTTGTCCAACCAAATCCATTTTTCCTTTTATTACAGGAAGAAAAGCTTTTGTAAAGTGATGAGTAGTCTTGGGGTTCTCACTGGTTTAATATGATAGTAAGTGACCCCAGTCATTTATTTAAATGATACTTGTCCTACATTCTCACACCTCACCTCTTCTTCATGCCAGTTGTCAATAAGGGCAATCACCCTTGGCAGCCATGTCCTATAAGTAGCCGAACAATCTACCATGTTGACCAGAGACCAAAAACTCATCAGGGATTACTACATGTGAGGAAATAAACTTCCTTAGCAATTGCATTTCTAGGTTGTATTGTTTCAGCAGCTCTATCTGTATCCTATTATAATAAATGTGCTTAAAGAATAAAGATACTTCAAATAGTGACTTAAAGTAGGTCTCAAACTATAAATAGAAGTTGTACCAAAACCGTGCAAACATGCTGAAACCAAAAGGACTCCTCAAAATTATGTTAATGCAAAAAAGGAAAGTGAATGGAGCCAAGTCCAGTATTCAAAGAATGTACCAAATGGTGTATTAGCAGATTCAGTTGGAATGGAACTCTTATTCAGGATTAAGTCTGAACTATAAAAAGAAAGCAAGAGATGCTTAGGGAGCACATGGCCCCTTTTCTCAAAAAAGTTCCCTGACAACCTGACTCCTTAGCTGTCTTATTTTGCCTCTTGTCTTCTATGTCACTCACCAGTGTCTGTGTGGTATGTGTTTATTGTCTCATTTGTTTATTGTCTCCCCATCACTAGAATAGAAACCCCATGAGGGCAGAGAATGAAAGTCGACTGTTGACTGATAATACCTAGAGATCAACATAGTTAGTGCCATATAAAGATGCTCAATGAATGTTTTATTGGATGAATAAATACTTTAATTTCTCATAGCACAGTATGCCTTTCTTTTTGTGTCATTGCTACACTTCTATTTGTCATTTTAGCACACATGTGATAGTGTGATTATTTTAATAAGTCATATCACACTCAATATATCAGAAAGCTACAAGGGCATGAATCCACTCCTGTTGTGTTCAACATTATACATATGTCCAGCACCTTACATCATAACTGGTATATATGAGAGGCTCAATACAGATTTGTTGAATGAATGGAAGGACTCTCATGACTATTTGAGGTGGGGATAAGTAGATGATTTCTTTTCCACAGGGTTTGAAGGAATATGACTTGGTGGATATTAGGTTTAAAGACAGCTCTTGAATACAAAAAAAAATTTGGAAGTAGGGCAAAGCTGAAAATACCATTTTTTTAAATTTAATTTTCCCTTTTAAAATATGAGTTGCTAAGTGGATCAATTATACACTGACTTTGGTGTAAACTAAGCAGTAGGCAGTTGTCTATTGTGAAGTGTATTTGGTGATGGATTTTTTTTTGAGAGACAGAGAGAGCATGAGTGGTAGATGGAGGCAGAAGGAGAGAGAGAGAGAGAGAGAGAGAGAGAGAGAGAGAGAGAGAGGGAGAGAATCCCAAGCAGGCTCCATGCTAAGGCTCAATCCCATGAGTCTGGGATCATGACCTAAGCTGAAATCAAGAGGTAGACACTCACCCAACTGAGCCACCTAGTCACCCCATTAGTGACAGATTTTTGATTGACAAGGTTTGATGTCAATCATTAGCTGAACTATAATGAGAAAACTTGAAAATCCTTGAAAAACAGTTTTGTTGGTACATTTAAAATTTCTTATTATATAGTTTCTTGAAATTATAAGAGCAACAGACACTTCCATTTCTATTGCCTCAGATAAAAATGGGAGGGAAATAAGATGTGTTGACAGAAAATGGTGAAATAAAATTGAGTGATGGTAGATTACATGCTTTACTTGTGTTGTGTTGGCAGTTATATGCTACTGTTTGTCATCTGGAAGTTTTGACTAAATTGTGGTAATCTTACTGACTTCCTGATGTCCTGCCAAACCAAGATATAAGTTGGAAATGATTTAATTACCTTTAACTTTCCTAGATTCTTATTTGGTATGGTGATTATGGAGAAAGTGTGTGAAAATACTTCCCAGATGGTATATACTTTAGAAAGAACACACATTTCTTGAAGGAAATTCTCCAACCGATCTTTAATTTTTTTTTTTTTTTTACCATTAGTGGTATGAAAAGAAGAGTTACAGTTTTATTAGGGATTCTTATAAACCTGACACGTGAAAATTATAGAATTTTTGTTTCTAGGTATAACTGTCAAGGCATTTTTAAAAATACACTACAATATATAAGATAATACATGTGTGTGGGAAATATGGGATATGCTGCTTAGATCTTCCTTCAAGAACATTTTGTTCAGATGCATTAGGTTGGCAGAGACTTAGATCTACATCATGCTCTGAAGTAACCCCAACCCTACTCTATACAAAAAGAGTTCATCGGTTCACCATTATGCCTTGATACTTACCTCTGTTTATCCTTTTTCTTTCACAAGTATTATAAACCCAACCAAACCATAGTCCTACAGACTTCTAAGTGTCTGCCTCTTGGACAACCACACATTCATTGTGACTGTGATTTTTTAAAATAAATAAACTTTATTTTTAAAGTAGTTTTTGGGGGCGCCTGGGTAGCTCAGTCAGTGAAGCGACCAGCTCTTGATTTCAGCACAGGTCCTGATCTCACTGTTCTTGAGTTCAAGCCCTGCATCAGGCTCTGCACTGACAGTGTGGAGCCTACTTGGGATTCTCTCTCTATCCACCACTTTCTCTCTCTCTCTCTCTCTCTCTCTCTCTCTCCCAATACATACATAAAGTTAAAAAGGAATAAAAATAATTTTCGATTCATAGGAAAAAAGAGCAGAAGCTGCAGTAATTTCCCATATATCTAGTAATTTCACATATTCATAGCCTCCTCCAATATCGAATCCCTTACCAGAATGATACATTTGTCACAACTGATGAACTTATATTGTTACAATATTATTACCCAGGGTCCATAGCTTTTTGGGGTTCACTGTTGGTGTTGTACATTCTGTGAGTTTGTACATATGGGAAATAGCATGATCCATTATTGTAGTTATCATTCATAGTAATTTCATGGTCTGAAAAAAACTCTGTTCTCTGCTTATTCATCCCTCCCTTCACCTAACTCCTGGCAACCACTGCTCTTTTTCTTGTCTCCATAGTTTGCTTTTTATCATGAATGGATGTTGGATTTTGTCAAATGCTTTTCCTGCATTTGTTGATCTGATGTTTTTATTTTTTTAGTATGTTGATGTGATTCATTAATTGGTTTTCAAATGTTGAAGCATTCTTGCATATCTTGGATAAAGTCCACTTGATTATGGTGTATAATTATTTTTATATATTGCTGGGTTTGATATGCTAATACTATTTTGAGGATTTTTACATCCATGTTCATGAAAGATAGTGGTTTGGAATTCTTTTTTTCTTGTGATGTCTCAGTCTGGTTTTCGTACTAGGGTAATTCTGGACCCACTCAATAAGTTAGGAAGATTTTCCTGTGCTTTGTCCTATGAAAGAAATCATAGAGCATTGGTATAATTTCTTTCTGAAATGTATGACTAAATTCATCTGTGATCCCATCTGGGCCTGGTGCTTTGTGTTTGGAAGGTTATTAACTTATGGTTCAACTTATTTAATGAGATAGGCCTATTCAAATTCCTTCTCTCTTCTTGTGTGGCTTTTAACAAATTGTGTATTTCAAGTACTTGGTCTTTTCCAATATAGGTATTCAAATTTGTGAAGCTAGAGTTGTTCATATTATTCCTTGAATAATATGGGATCTGTAGTGATGTCCTTTCTTCTTTATGATAGTAGTAATTTGTGTGCTGTCTTTCTCTTAGTCTGACTAGAGGCTTATAGATTTTATTGATCCTTCCAAAGGAACAAACTTTATAGTTATGTTGATTTTCTCCATTACTTTCTCATTTTCAATTTCATTGCTTTCTGTTCTAATTTTTATTTATTTTCTTCTACTTACTTTGAATTTAGTGTGCTCTATTTTTTTTCTAGTTTCCTAAGATGGAAGCATAGATCATTGATTTTAGATGTTTCTTCTTTTCAGATATATTCATTAAATGCCGTATGTTCCTTCTAAGCACTGTTTATGCCACAGCCTACATGGCACGCTCTAAATTTTGATAAGCTGTGCATTTATTTTTATTTACTTCAAAATGCTTTAAATTTTTTGAGATTACTTCTTTGGCTCGTGTGTTGTTTAAAAATATGTAGTTTTGAGTGCTTAGGTGGCTGAGTTGTTTGGGCATCCAAGTCTTGATTTCAGCTTGGTTCATCATCTTACAATCATGGGATCGAGCCCTGTGTCAGTGCTGGGCATGAAGCCTGCTTGGGATTCTCTACTCTCCTTCTCTCTGTTCCCCTCCCCATCTCATGGTTTCTCTCTCTCTTTCTCTCTCTCTCTCTCTCCCAAAAGAAATAAATAAACATTTTAAAAAATGTGTAGTTTTATATCCAAGTATTTTTATAACATTTTAGCTCCCTGTCTGTTACTGATTTCTGAGTAATCACATTGTGGCCTTGGAGGAAACCTCTCCCCACCATAAATTCTAACCCTTTAAATTTGTGAAGATATATTTTATGTCCTAGAGGGTAGTTTATCTTATTGAATGTTTTATATGTAAACTTGAAAAGAATATGTATCTGCGGTTTTTGAATGCGGACATGTATACCATGTCAGTTATATACAGTTTGGTTTAGGTGTTGTTGGGTTCCACTACAGCCTTACTGATTTTCTACCCATTGAATCTGTCCATTTTTGGTAGAGGGATGTTGGAATTTTCAACTATTATAATACATTTACTATTTCTCCTTACAATTCTATCAGGTTGCTTTGCATATTTTGGTGCTTTGTGTTAGGAACATACCCATTGAGAACTATTAGGTGAACTGACCCCTTTGTCATGATGTAATGCCCCACTGTATCCATGATAACTTTCCTTGCTCTGAAGTATGCTCTTAAAATAGCTACTTCAATTTCTTTTGAATGTTTGCATGGTATATCTTTCCCAACCATTTACTTTTAATTTCTATGTGTCTTTATATTTAAGTGAATTTCTTATACACAATACATATTTGAATCTTGTTTTGTGATCCACTCTGAAAATCTATGTACAGTAAAACCTTGGTTTGTGAGCATAATTCATTCTGGAAACATGCTTGTAATCCAAAACACTTGTATATCAAAACAAATTTCAAGAACCATTGGCTCAGTTATCATATGACATTCGGCATCACATACTACTGGTATTGCAAGACATCACTTTTTAATCAAGTTAAAATTTATTAAAAATGTTTGCTCATCTTAAGGAGCATTTCCAGTACAAGATACTTGCAATCCAAGGTTTTGCTGTATAAAATAGTCTTTTAATCTTTTTTTGTGTGTTTTATTTTTTAATCTGTATTTGTTTTTGAGAGAGGGAGAGACAGAGTGTGAGTAGAGTAGAGGCAAAGAAAGAGGAAGACACAGAATATGAAACAGGCTCCAGGCTCCTAGGTGTCAGCACAGAGCCTGATGCAGGGCTCAAACCCATGAACTGTGAGATCATGACCTGAGCCGAAGTAGAACGCTTAACTGACTGAGCCACCCAGGCGCTCCTTTTTGTGTCTTTAACTCTTTTAATTGAACATTTTACATGAATTTCTATCTTTTCTTAACATAACAGTTTTACATTCTTTTTTAACTTTTTGATTAATTGCCAGGATTTGCAATATACATTTACAACTCAGTCAAATCACCTTCAAATAACACTCTATCACTTCACTGGTGGTATGAGTACCTTATAATAACAAAATAATCCTAATTTCCCTATCCTGTCCCTTGTATCATTGTTGTCTTTCATTTTTCTTAGATTAATATATGTATATATGAATACATAATTTAATACACTGTTGCTATTATTAAACTGTTTTATTTAAATAAACTGTTATCTGTTATGTCAAATAAAAATAAGAAAAATCAGTATATTTTTACCTTCATTTATTCCTTTTCCAATGCTCTTCCTTTCTTGTGTGTAGATTTGTGTTTTTGACCGTTATTATTTTTCTTCTCTCTAAACTTCTTTTAACATTCCTTACAAGTCAGGACTACTTTCAACAAATTCTCTCAATTTTTGTTTATCTTAGGAAATCATTGTTTCTCCTTCAATTTTGAAGAATCATTTCACAAGGTGCAGAATTCTAGGTTGGTGGGTATTTTTTCTCTTAATACGCTTTAAAATATCTTTATTTATGTTTTCTTTTCTTTGTTCATTGTCTTTCAGTTTTGAAAGTTTCTATTGAGATGTCATCAAACTCAGAAATTCCTTTTTCAGCTGTGTTAAGTCTACCTATAAGTTCATCAAAGGCACTCTTCATTTATGTTACAGTGTTATACAAATTCTAGTATTTATTTTTCATTCTTTTTTAGGTTCCATCTCTCTGCTTACATCGCCTATCTGTTCTTGCATGTGGTATACTTTATCCATGAGAACCCTTGGCATATAAATCATGGTTATTTTAAATTTCCAGTGTGATAATTCCAGTAGGCTTGCCGCAACTGAATTTGGTTCTGATGCTTGCTCTGTCTCTTCAAACTGTGCTTTTGCCTTTTAGTTTATCATATTATATTTTTTGATAGCCATATATGATATATAGGTAAAAGGAACTGCTTGATAATAGGCCTTTGGTAATGTATTCATAAAGGGGGAGGGAGCGTTCAATAGTCTTATATTAGGTCTCAGTCTTTTAGTGGTCTTTGCTCCTGGACTGTGAACGTCACACATGCTACTCAGCTTTTGTTGTTGTCTTCATCTTGTTAGATGAGACAGGATGGCTAGAGTGGACAAGAGCTGGATATTTCCCACTTCCATATGGAAGGCTGGATGGCTAGATCTGCCTGAGGTTGGGCATTTCCTTTCCCCAGGTTTGTTGGACTCTGGGGAAAAAAATTTTAGATTTTGCTTTTGAGGACATACATTGTTAAGAAAAACGTAATGGCCTGATATATTTCAAAAAAATTTTTTCCTACCCCCACGAGGGAGTTTTGAGGGAATTTTGCTCCATTATTCACTGTGAGAACCTGGTAGGTCTCCAGGAAGAAAGTGTCATGAAAGCATGGATGCCCCTGATAATTATGTGCCTTATTGTTTTTATCTCAGGTGTATCCACACTGGGCCATTAGCAATTCATCAATTACAGTTCAGTTTCTTACCTGGCACTGGTTCCCATGCGGATTTCAACTCTTGAGTTTGTCCTCCAGTAATTTGTGATTCTCTGTATTTGTCTGTAGGTCCCTCAAATGTGGGGGGAAATAATTTTTCCTATAATTTTACTTCTCTTGTGGATCTTTAAAGAGTTATCAATTTTTCAATTTGTGTAACTTTTTACTTGTTAGGATAGAATGGTGACTACCAAGTTTCATGTATGTGAGACCAGAAACCAGCAGTCATGTAACTTTTTTTTTTTCCATTTTAGAATCTTTATTAGTGCTTAATCATCTTTTTTAAAGTGTGGCCCTGTTTTATTTAAGTGCAACTTTTGTTTTATTTTCATATTTACACATCTGTTTACCAGATAATTTTTGAGCCCCAAATATATCTGGAATGGTACCAAATACTGTATTAAAATGCTAGGAATACATATACTTATGTGGGAACCACTTTTACAAAAATTACAATGCAAAGTAATAAGTTTTATAAACCAAACCAGCAGCATGCTGCTGAATTAAATGAGAGAAGAGATTAACCCTGTGTATAGTCATCAATTTCATATGAAGACAGTATGTTGGTAAAGGGTAGAAATTTGGGGTGTGAGTCAGACGTTCTGCCATTAGCCATCTTGCCATTGACAGACAGGCACTTGGCCCCATGGCATTAACTTTCAAACTCTATGGATGATGGACACATTTTAAAATTTGAGGACACTATCCCCCCCCCAAAAAAAATATTTGGCTATACATATACGTTCAGTTGAAGAAGTACTGCTACATAAAAATCTGTTTCTGCATCTACAAAGTGCAGAGACAATAAGACAATAAGATTTCTCCATCTAAAAACCACAGATATTTTCCCGCTGTTACTCATTTTCATTTTCACTTAAAATTTTTTAAAGATTTTTTTCATGGTTTATTCATTTATTTTGAAAGAGAAAGAGAGAGTGAATCCCAAGGAAGTTCCATACTGTTAGCACAGAGACCAATGCAGGACTTGAACTCAGAAACCATGAGACCATGTCCTGAGTCGAAGTCAAGAGTCAGATGCTTAACTGACTGAGCCACACAGGCTCCCCTGTTCTTAAAAATTTTTAAATAGACCCTGACAAAATTTATTTAGTCAGTACATTATGGAGCACACACTACATATCATCCATTTTACTATAAGCTGGAATAAAGTAATTAGCAAGATAACATAAATATTTCCCCTCATGAATAAGTAAAAAATGATAAATAATGATAAATATTTCCCTTTTTTGTAATATATTTTGTACCTTAGGAGTAAATTCTCGACATATAAAACCCTGAAAAATTATGTAGTTGAAGAAAATATGGGTCCAATATATTATTTTCTGGAAAAAAGAAAATGGTTTAACATCAATTAGAATTGGGCCTAATATATCTTTCAAGAAAACAAAAAACACACTATTTTTATTAGCAAACATTATTCATTATGGAGGATTGTTTTAATAGGTTTCAAAGAACTGAAAATCCAGAAAGGCAAATCTGAGGTAACAGAACAAGAAGCAGCTACCATCTTTGTTCATGTGACATTTTTGCCAGTCAGATCAGTGAATTCTTTGATATAAAGCAAACGTCACATTTTGTTTTCACATTTTCAGGTATAAGGTATGAAATGTCCATAGAGATATTCAAAACTTTTTAGTTTAGGATTTGTGTTTGAAATAGATATATAGATATAGATATAGATATAGATATAGATATAGATATAGGCAACAACCGTTGTTGGTGAGGATATGGAGGAAGAGGGAGCCTTTACTCTGGTAGCTTAGTGGGAATGCAAACTGGGGCAGCCACTCTGTAAAACAGTATGGAGGTTTCTCAAAAATTAAACATCTAACTAATTTATGGCTCAGCAATTGTACTAGTAGGTGTTTATCCAGAGGATACAGGAGTGATGATTCTAAGGGGCACATACACCCCAATGTTTATAGCCGCACTATTGACAATAACCAAAGTTTGGAAAGAGCCCAAATGTCTATCAACAGATGAATGTATAAAGAAGATGTGTGTGTGTGTGTGTCATTTTTAAAAATATTTTTATTTATTTTTGACAGAGAGAGACAGAGCACAAGTCAGGGAGTGGTAGAAAGAGAGGGAGACACAGAATCTGAAACAGGCTCCAGGCTCTGAGCTGTCAGCACAGAACCTGATGTGGGGCTCAAACTCATGAACTGCAAGATCATGACCTGAGCTGAAGTCGGAAGCCCAACCAACTGAACCACCCAGGTGCCCCTGAAATACATCTTAATTTTATTCTATTCAATTAAATCTTTTTCTCTGAATCTCATGTTTACCTCCATGTTACTCTTCTCATGTGTCACAATTCTGTCCTCCATATCTTTCACTTTCTTATGACCCCTTTAAATGTCATCAAAAAGGGTGCTGGAAAAGGAAACACTTCATGAGAACAAGCAAAAGGACCAGGGAAAAAGATGAATCAGGGAGCTAGTCTCAGGGAGGAGATTCAATGATAATTCCTCACCCTAAGGTAGAGAATGTTCTCAATGTCTTCCTAGTACGATTTCAGAATTTTCCTAGATTAGTGTCACCAGTGGGACTCTCATTCTTCCTCATCCCACGTTGGGGTATTTATTGTCATTATTTCATCACAGTTCCACTATTACACTGTTGGAGAGTGTATTTTTGTTCCTGTCTTCTTACTTCATAGTTATGTAGATCAAGAAGGTCCACATTCAACCTGACATAAGAATGACCATGAGATCATAGTCCTTGATTATGATGTCTTGATTGGACATGCCTTTTGTTTGTCTCATTGGGGGTATAATTGAACATATTTCAAACAGAAAAAAAAAAAAGAGTAGTGAAAAGTCATGTGTAAGCAAAAAGAACTCTACTGTGTATCTATTATTTGTAATCTAATTCCAGTTCATTTCTGTGGAAAGATTATATTTCCCCTCCTCATTGACATTAGGATTATCCTTGAACATTTTAGTCAATAGAATATGAGTGGAAGGGACATTTTATTTCTGAGTAGAAGTTTTAAGAGCCAGCATGTAACCTGCTCATGTTCCCTTTCATGACATTGACAATGATTACTACCATGAGGTTGGCTATATATAGTATAGTGAGAGCAAAATTGTACATTTTGCTTTTGTTGTTGAAAGCTAATGAGATTTGGGGGTCATTTGCTACAAGAATGCACCCATCCTTTCTTGATATATTCCTCAGTATATTTTATATCCACTGCTTCCTTTGGTGCTAAACTATATCCAGCCAAACCATGGTCCTTAGCCCATGCATTCTATTTTTGTGGTTTCAAAATTTTGAGTTTTGTACAGTATTCCTATTATTTTGATGAACCACATACTGCTGGTTTTGTCTCAGATCTGGTGCAGATAATACTTCTTTTTAGCATTTCCCTGGTTGGGATATTTTTAAAAAGAGAAGTTTGGAAGGATGAATCAACTTCATTATTTTTGCCATCCTCCTTTAATTCAGGTCATGGTTTACAGTTTGAGGTGTACATTGAATATCCAAGATTCTTACCTATTAAAAACTAAAATAATGGTCCATTATCTTTAATTTAGAGATCCAGCTTGTTTAAGAACTTAGAAACCTATGAAACAGTCTCACTAAAAACTCCAAGTGTTTTTTCAATCCTTTGAAAATCCTTTGCAATATCCCATGAACCATTGACTCCATTTTTCAAATGAACCATATTTATCTAACAACTCCAAAGCTTTTAACTGTATTTTCATAGTAAACAAATAAATAAACAATAGTTGGCATTCATATTAATTGGTTTATAAAATACTTCAACGAAATAAATTTGATGATATTAAGGCAAACAAAACTGACTTTAGTATACATCCTGTTCAATTAATGGCAGTAGAAGAATGCCAGATACTGAAAAAATAGTCCATTTTTCACAATAATTAGTCTTTCCATGCACATTGGTTGTATCTTCTATGATGAAAATAGAAAACCACAGTTAAGTTTGCTCAAGGGATGGGCATGTAAAAGTGCTTTTAACAAGGCTTGGAAGTACAAATGTGAAACATTTAGAAGGCTTATCTCTGAGTGAAGGAGTTTTATGTCCAAACTTTACATACTGCTTTTTATATTTTTCCATGTTTCTGTGTTTGTTTTCTACAAATAGTGTGTTTTTCCCGCCATCATAGTTTGATCATAACAGAATATTACAGTTGATAACTTTTATATTTATGGTCAAAGATTTAAATCTTGCACCTGGATTTTTAATCTAAAAATCAAATTAAGGGTGTGCAACCATCTCTAAATGTGTCTTTATTTGAGTTGTTTTACTGTAAAAACAAATGACTCATTTTGTTAAACATTTCAATTCATTTTATATCTTCAGTGAAGTATTTCAGAGGCTTATGACATAATATATACATACAAATATTTTTTAATAATTATAATAATGTCTTTATTATAAAGTCTTATTTATAACATCTATAATTATTTAATGTCAGTAAAAAGCTTGTTGAACAGTAACGAGTTATTATGACATTGTTTAAGAAAGAAGACAGAATATCAAGAATATTAGTAGATTTCATATATCAGCTAACATATTCCTTTTAACATATGGCAGCTGTGGGTTATTTTCACAGTCCACAGATCTGTGAGTATGACAGTAAACATATGCTTGAGCTCTAAGCATCTCAAATAGAAATAGTCTTAATTTGAAATAAATAATTTCCAGCACTGATCAAAAATTGTTTTCCTTATCTATTCACAGGCCGTCTGTTACTAATATAATTACACTGTATTTTTATAATGATTCTTGGCACTTATATTGAGGCAGAGGGGGAGAGAATTTAAAAGGAGACTGTTAAACTAATAGAAAAAATGAGGAAAAGGCACACACTCAAAATGCCAAAAATGTGCACTGGAAAGGGAAACAAAAATTTCCATAAACATCATATCTAAATTCATCAGTGTTATTAATTTCTATTACTTAAAAATCTTTATTTCATGCATAAAAATAATGAAAATTTATAATTTTTCTTAAATATGTGTTTATTCTACTGGGATATAAAAACTCCATGAGGATATTGGCTCTTGGCTCTGTGTTGTATTTTTCTCATTTGACTGAATGACTGGTACAAAATAGGTAGTCAAACATTTGTCAAATGGATGGAAGAATATAGAAGTGAGTGAGTGGTTACCTCTACCTGTGGTATCCTGGAAAATCTTCAAGAAGAAATTGGAGCTGGTTCTAGGGGATGAATAAGAAAGTGGACATTGTAATGTTTGAGATATAACTGCCGTTTAATGTCAGGAACACTGATATTTAAAATGAGCTAAGGTGTAATACAGACTATGAGTGGCAGAAAGAACAAGACATGGATAGGGCCACTGGGTGGGGAGATTATACACTGTTAAGCGAAACAGAGGAAGAGCAGAGCTTCATGGTTTCTTTCTTCCATCCTTTGTAGAGTAGGTAAAAGAGAAGAAATTGCAGGATAAGGTATTCATAATAAAAACATAACAGTAATATTAGTTTCAACTTAGGCAATCTAAAAACATTTTTATTTGTGCCTGACTAGAGCATGTATTGTTTCTCTTTGGAAGACACAAATGGTCAACCTACCTTTATCCTTTATCCTCTGCTTTCTTTTCTTTTTTTTTAAATTTGAGTATGGTTGACACACAGTGTCACATTAGTTTCATATATGTGACATGGTCATTCAACAAGTGTATATATTATGTTATATTTACCACAGCTTTAGCTACCACCTGTCCCTATACAACACTATTACAATATCATTGACTGTATTTCCTATGCTGTGCCTTTTAGTCCTATGACTTATTAATTCTGTAACTAGAAGCCTGTACCTCTCATTCCCCTTCACCCATTTTACCCAACTCCCCATGTCCTGCCCTCTCCTCAATTCGTGTTATGCATTTATAGGTCTGATTATGCTTTTTTTGTTTGTTTATTCACTTTTTTCTTTTTTTTTTCTTTTTTTTTAGATTCCACAGGGGAGTGAAATCATCTGACATTTGTCTTTCTCACTATGACTTATTTCACTTAGCATAATACCCTCTAGGTCATTCCATCCATATTGTTTTAAACATCATGATATCATCCTTCTTTATGACCGCACAATATTTCTGTCCTAAGTACTGTGTGTGTGTGTGTGTGTGTGTGTGTGTGTACACACCACATCTTCCTTAACCATTTGTCTATAGGTAGACACTTAAGTTACTTCCATATTTTGGCTGTTGTAAATAATGCTGCAATAAACATAGAAGTGTATACATCTTTTCAAAGTAGTGTTTTTATTTTCTTTGGGTAAATACCCAATAGTGAAATTATTGGTTCACAAAATGAGAACAAATAATACTAAAAATTGTATGTCACCACGGAAGACCTCTAATACCCAATGCAATCTTGAGAAAGAAAAACAAAGCTGGAAGTGTCACAATTCCAGATTTTAAGATATACTACAAAGCTGTGGTAATCGAAACAGTATGGTAGTGGCACAAAAATAGACACATAGATCAATAGAACAGAATAGAGCCCAGAAATAAACCCATGATTTTATGGTAAACTAGTCTATGACAAAGGCAGCAAGAATATGTAACAGGAAAAAGACAGTCTTTTCAAGAAATGGTGCTGGGAAAACTAGCTGCAAGTGAAATAATAAAACTGGACCACTTTTTAACACCACAAATAAACTCAAAATAGATGAAAGATCTTAACATAAGACCTGAATTCATAAAAATCCTACAAGAGTACACAGGCAGTAATCCCTCCTGTGTTTTCTTACTAACCTAGACTTTATTTAGAGCAGCAAAGTACTTGATAGAAACTCACAGATAGCGGTAAAAATCTTTAAGGATAGAAAAATGGCAAATAATTTCATATGGTTATTTATTTTGATATAGAGGAAAGCATTGCATTAAAAAACAGTGACTCTGGTGGTTGACAGTATATGACAATTTCTAACAGCATTATTTACCACTGTTAACGTTAATGTTAACATTTAACCATATTTAACACCATTATTTAGTTTGAAAGCATATGGAGTTCATTATTGCTGGTATTCCTTGAACAGTTCATTAAGAACAAGTTATTTAATGCAAATTATTATGTATGTATTTGCAAAGCAATGAGCAAGATGCTGAGGAACATATAAAGATTGCGTCTCATATTCATTATGTCCAAAACAATTCCCAGTTCTCCGATTTTATGACAACGCTCCCATATTTAATTAATGCTTTATAGTTCTACAGTTTCAGCAAATGGCTCCAGAATCTATCATTTCAAGTCAAGTTCCTGGGATTCGCTTTTTATTTCTTCCTCTCCCTTTCTCTTCCTCCCCTCCCTTCTCTCAATTTTCTCATCAATCAATCTCAATTATCAATATTTCTTCACTGTGAAGCAACACATTTCTTATTCACCCTTTACTTGTTAAAAATAATTTAGCAAATATTTATGACCGTATATTTATTGATTGGCACTTTGTTGGGCCATAGTGAGACAGTGGTGAGGGATAAACTCTAGTGCTTCTGGACTTTTACATTCTTTTTTTTTTTAATGTTTTATTTTGTTTTTAAGAGACAGAGAGAGACATAGCACAAGCAAAGGAGGGGTAGAGAGAGAGGGAGACACAGAATCTGAAGCAGACTCCAGGCTCTGAGCTGGCAGCACAGAGCCTGACGCAGGGCTCAAACTCACAAACAGTGAGATCATGACCTGAGCCGAAGTCAGAAGCCCAACTGACTGAGCCAACCAGGCGCCCCTGGACTTTTACATTATAAAAGGTAATACACATAATAAAATGAGTAGAAACAAAGTTTAAGTGCTATGATAAATCCTATCTCAACAATAGATCTGTGTATAATTTTGTATTTTTGATTTTTAAAATTGTTTTCTCTACACTGAGAAAGTGTGCATTTTATAATATATGCCTTTTATTTTGATGATAAATATAATGCATAATTATACACACCTCAAATAGTTAAAGGTGCATAACAAGGAAATTGAAAGTAATCGGAAAAAATTAAGTATAACTTAGAAAATTACTAATCATTACCTTCCTGCTAAAAGTCTTCTACTGATTTGAGATTTTATTTATGAGAGGTTGACATTAATAGAGCCATGAAGAAACCTAAACTCATGATTCACAAGAAAGTTGTCAGCCTCAAAAGAGGAAGAGAGATGGCTTTCTGAAGTGTTCTGATATTATATGAGGTAATTTCATTGGGCACTTCTGTAGCAGCTCTAAAACAGCACAATTAAAGCAAAACAAATCTAATTTCCTTTATAAAAGTGTATATTTGCTGGAAGGCATTCAAATTAAGGCCACAGGAGTAAAGAAAAGCTAAGAGCTTAGAGATTTTTTATTTTTCATATCAATGTATAATCATTTCCATCCTGGAAATTTATGCATTATATGTTTCATCCTTTTATCTTTTGCAAGTAAAAATATTCTAATTTATATATTTTCTGTATAACAAGGCAACAAAACTTTATATTGCATAAAGTGTGGTATCACTTGATGTCATCTGAGTTTGAAATCAAAATAAATTTAAATAAATTAAATAGATTCACTTTCTTTCACTTTGTAATATATACCCAAAAGTGATGTGTTGTCAGTTACATCCCTGGGAAATTGATTGGGACATCAAGATTTGTCTCCATGTGAATTACTCAGGAAAAGCATTCTTCAATGAGCTAGAGAAGCTGGATTTGGCAGAAGTAAAAGTTCAACTGCAATGCAATTGCAACAAAATTTTCCACACCTATGAGAAGACCTGAAGCTGGAATGCCCTTTCCAAAATGTCTCAAATGAAAATGAGAAAGCCAAGCCTTTATATTCCCATGTTGACCAGTCATTGAGTGTCAGATGCTTTTAGGAAAGAGAATAACACTTGGGGAGTTAGCTCTCTTCTGTTAAGCTCAGTGCCTAGGGGGATTCAGCAATGAGCCATCAGCAGATGACACTCTCAACAGCAAGGAGAAAGACAGGTTTGTACCTGCTGGGGTTTTGGGTGACACAACACAGTATCCACTTCAAGGTAAAATCAGTAAGATATAAAAGTGGTTCCTCAATGTTTATTGATCACAGTATATCTTATTCAATGTACTTGACCACATTCATTAACAGCAAATGTTAAAACAAATATTTATTCAATATGATAAAGCTTTTGAGCTTGACTTTTAACAAAAATGGTGCATTATAAGACTGTGAAATTCAGCTCGTAACTCATCCTTTTGCAGGTTGTTTGTGGGTTTTGTATTTTTTTTCTTTCTTTTTTTTTAGGCATTTGGTTAAAAATTCAATCAAACTTTAAAATAATTGTATTGAGGATAATTGCAACCTCTTGACACATTTTTTAATTGCTAAATTTAAACCCAGTTGTTTTTTAGCAGAACTATGTCAAATACTGTGACATGTATCCTACAGGCTACCCAGTCTTGGAGGTAAACAGGTTGCCAACACCATGAGAATGGCCACTGGAGCCATCAGCCAAGAGAGGTGAAAGCCAAATGATGGAATCCTAGCATTAGCTTTAGAGAACACTGAATGTTACCACTATCGACTAAACAGAAAAAAAATCAATTGCTGAAATCCAGGGGTACAGTAGGGGTCTGAGATACAAGACAAACTCAATAATCTAGGGAACTTAAACATGGCAAAAGATACTATAGTGAAAGCAAATTAGGAGTTGTCAAGAAAGCCGGAGCAAATAAGCTTGAAGTGACCATTTGTAATTTTCATTGATCTCTTATGGATTATTATTCATTCTTGTCTCTTAGTAAATGTTCAAGACAAACACATAGGTAGGATGTATGGCAGTGGCTGTATTTAGAGAAATATAAAATCGTCTTAAGCTGCCTTTAATGCCACATATGTGATAATGCTGCCTATTAGATTTTGAGATTTTGATTTGTTCAGATATCACCCCATACCCTCCCACACATCTGGACAAATTTTGACATTTGGGATAGAAAATAATCAAATGGAACAAGCTTCTCATAGTCTGCCTGAAGGTTAACATAGTGGAGGTAGGGAGGAACTATTTTTATAATTATCTGCTAATAATAAGAAAATAGAAATAATTTGAAGGCATAATTTGAGTCAGGAAATATGAAACAAACAAAATAGTCTTCACCAAGGTATATCTTTTATGGACAAAAATTTGAGAAAACTAAATGTGGTTAATTAAGTGCCAGAATAAATGGTACTTGCTCAAAGTCAAGTCAAATAGGCTTCAATGATCTCATATTAACAAAAATATTTCATATTATTGCTTTTGTAGTACTGATTACTGATATAAATGAAAGATTATTGCACATGCGTTAGCTTTAATATGTAACTTTTAGAATAATTCATAAACAATATTTTAATTTTTGATATACCTTCAATTGAAATACAGGGACAAATATGTTTCCCCATGTGTCTCTCTTAAGATAATGCATTAAGATTTCCTTACAGAGATTAAGTCTATATTCAGGATAACTTGTATGCATTGATTTTATTCCATATGTTCATCTTTAAAGGGAAGTCACATAGAGGCAGAGATTATGGCAATTTTTTGTGGGCATATGTTTCTTGTTTTATTTGCTTCTCAGCTCATCTGTTTTATGCTTGCTACTTGAATTGCCACAGGACTAAAGTTTGTATAATGAAGACACTCCATGGCTTTGGCTAGAGTGATTGGTCTGTAGTTGGGCATTTGATCCATACTAATGATGAGGTTCATATCAAGGGTTCTATTAGCATTAACAGGAAAAAGGGCCATTGTTATAATTGGGAATGTTAAACTGTGAGTATGTAAGCCTGGTGCATCAGTTAGGAGAAACTGTTTTAGGAAAATCGTATTGAGAGCTTCTTAGTAATGTTACATGAGATGAACCTAAAACCTCTTTGTTTGCAATTCTCAGTTGCTGAGCCAACATTTTCCTTTTTGATTTGGTTGGATTACTCGAACTTGAAGAATTCCATAAAATTAGACCTATACTATTCTATGAAACTCTAGGGGCAATAGAGAGAAAACATGAAACAGGTATGACAAAACAAACAAACAAACAAACAACTGTGTATATGTGACTTAAAATCCAATTGTGCATGGAGCAGATAGTGATGGACCCCAGTAATCACATAAAATCAAACACAGATAATTGAATATTGATTTTACTTTGATTAATTTCTGTTTTCAAAGTTCATAGGGCCTGTTCAGCAAACATGACAGTCATACGTTTTGCGTTTCCTTTGGAATCTCTTAAAGTCCTCCAGGTCTTTAATTTTATGGTGAAATTATATTACGTTTAAAATTGCTGGGGTGACTGGGAGGCTCAGTTGGTTAAGCATCCGACTTCGGCTCAGGTCATGATCTCGTGGTTTGTGGGTTCAAGCCCCGCATCAGGTTCTATGCTGACAGCTCAGAGCCTGGAGCCTGTTTCAGATTCTGTGTCTCCCTCGTTCTCTGCCCCTCCCCCACTCATGCTCTGTCTCTCTCTGTCTCAAAAATAAACTATATAAAAAAAATTTTTAATTGCCGCCAAAAGATATATTACCTTTTGCCTAGAACTAAGTGGTAATTAACATTGAAAATAAGTTGGAAACAACACTATATTTAATAAAATATGTTGTAAAAGCTGTAAGATATTAACAGTTCTGAACATTTTAGCATTTGTATTTTTTAATTGACGTAGAGTTGATATACAATGTTATCTTAGTGTCAGGTGTGCAACCTAGTGAATCAAGAATTCTATGTAGTACAGTGCTCACCACATGAGCGTAGATACCACTTTCACCATACAACATTATTACAGCATTGTTGACTATTTTCCTTATGCTATAGTTTTCATCCCCATGAATTATTTATTTTATAACTGGAAGGTTGTACTTCATAATCCCCTTCACCAATTTTACCCACTCCCCACCCTTTCTGGCAACCACGAGTTTGTTCTCAATATTTATGATTCTGTTTCTGTTTTTTGGGGTTTTTTTGTTGTTGGTTGGTTTGTTTGGATTTTTAATATTGTTTGCCCATATTATACATTCTATTCTGACATATATATGCTCCAACAGGAAAATGATTGGGACTGTCTACATTATTCAAAGGGATGTGTAAAAAGGTAAATAAAAATGTTTTACTATTGTTGTTTCTGTTCAACACAGGAATATTATTTTCATCTTTGAATTCTAAAAAAAAATTCAGAGAAAAAATTCATCTTCCAGGCTAACTTGTCTGGAGTAAACCCTCCAAAATTATTTCAACAAGTATTCTTATATATTTGAACATATCTCTATTTATTTTTTCACAGTAATTATATTTTAGCTACCTGTTGAAATGTATATTTTAAATTAGGTTCCTCATTATTGTTGTTGCACTATCTTCTAAAACTGCATCTACAACTGCATGTTGTAATAATATAAATTATATAGATAGATATATACATAATAACATAAGTATATTACCTTATCATTGTCTTTCTGTAGATTAGCTGTAATTCTCCCCCGGTGAGCATATATGAGATTTTCTCTTGTTAAAGAGAAATGTTAAAAATTATCAGTAAAATACTTCAGAACTTAGTTTTTTCCCTCTTTTTTGGACCCTTGTCATCTCATTGTCTTGAGTATTGATTTCACACCCTTCCATCTCTGTTGTCTATTTTTCTATCAGGCAAATGTTGCATCTCTTGGGACTTCTCTTCTGATTTATAACTTTTTTTCATAAATTCTATTTCCATATGCCTTTATGATATGCTCTCAGAATATTCTTCAGCTTTATCCTCAAGCTACAACCTGTTCCTTATCTATGCCCATTATATAGTCATCCTATCTAATGAGTTATTTCCCCATGATCATTTTGTACTTTTATGGCATTTTAATGCATGCAGTATACTTTTGAATCACTCTGCTAATATTATTTATACTTGCCGTAGCATCCTGTTCAGCTTATCTATTAACTCTCTTTCCTGAAACTTTTCTATTTTTACTCTGTTATGATGCTGGCTTTCTTCCAATATCTGGTAATTCTCAGTTATATGCGTATTATGTAATTGAGTTTCCCCAGTTAATTTTTCTATTGGAGCTGCACAGCCAGTCTGAAGTTGTGTGGGATGCAAGTAACTGCTAGCTGCTTGCTGTGTAAATAGGGGAGAGCCGTGGCACATAAGTGAGTGGAATACTTTAATCTGTGTGTAAGCACTGTCAGCAGCCCAGCCAGTTCTGGCCCTCTAACTCAAGGTTCCATATCTTCTCTCCCAAGGGGAAGCCAACTCCCATCTTATCACATTCCTGCTGCCTGTCTCAAGGAGCATGAGGAAGGGTATGCATAAATCAACTGCTCTATGATTCTCCTGCTGTAATAGGTAGCAGGCCTGGAAATATAAAAAAGTCTGAAAGTAGAATAAAAGTAGAAGTCAAAGACATATAAATTAAGGGTCTTGAATTTCACAAAGATGAAGTGTTAGGACTGTCAATATTTTGGAGAAATCATCAAAAAGTAAAGGTCAGAAACCACTGCCTGGATTTCAATCTGGAGATACCATAGTGACTACTTCCATGTCATATTGATTGGTGTGGTGAGAGAAGTCAGAATGGAGTGGGTCAAGAAGATGATTATAAAGATTACTGAGGATATCAAGTAAGCAAGTTTAAATGGTGTTTTCAAGAGTTTGAGTAAGAGTGAGTGATTTAAACATAGAGCTAGAGATTATGGGGAATATTGTTTGTTCCCTGTCTAGTATCCATTCTCTCCTTCTTTCTTAAAACGAAGCCTTGATTTTCTGCAAGGCAGCTGTGGTACACAAAATTTTAAGAATGACCTCACACCCTGAAACTTGTATAATTTCCTTCCCTTTCAATGTGGATGGAACCTATGAATATGATGAGATATCTCCCCCTTGATTGTAATTATGTTACGTGGAGTAGTCAACCTTCAAATAAAGATTATCCAGATGGGCCTAAAGTAATCACATGAGCCCTATAATAGCAGAGAATAATCTCCAGCTGGTAGCAGTAAAGTAAAAGAGTTTCCAAGTGTGAGAAGGACTTGATGATCCATTGCTGGTTTTAAGATGGAGGGAGCCTTGGGGCACCTGGGAATTCTGGGAGAACACAGAATTCTGACCTCCAGAACTATAAGCTAGTAAATGAATATTGTTTTAAGCTTCTGAATTTATGGTAATATGTTAATCAGTTTTAGAAATTAATGTATCAGTAATGTTGCCAGCTAAAATTTTTACCCTTCTCAGAATCTTTTATTTAGAGATGGTCAAGGGAAAATCTGATCATTTTTGATATGTAAGTTTATGTCTTTCTCAGAGTTCTGGAAAACCATAGGCTTCATCACTTTCTTCCTACTTTTCACCATTGGGAAGCAAAGGTAGAAATGGTTTGTATGGGAGCCATCTTGTGATGGGCATGAGACAACAAACATGAGGGTAAGATGAAATACAATAAGGATGGTGACATTTTAAAAACATCTTTAGGAAATGGGCAGCTAATAGGTGAATAAAACATGATACCTATCTTGGAATGACTACCTCCAGCCTCCTGATTATGTGAGAAAATCTACTCCTCTGTTTTTAGGCTCCTAAAAGTTGATATTCATTGACTACTATCAAATATAATCATCACTAATATAACAGTAAAAGACAATTAAGAATTGTGTATTGTTTGTCTGTTGAGGTCAGTAGATAGAAAGGCATAAGCACCTTTATAGGCTAACGTTAGAAAAATTTATATGACTCTATGCCAAAAGAATGGGGCTGGAGGAGTTAATTTAAAAAGAAATATGCAAGAAAATATGATAAAGGTTAAATACAAAACAGAAGATGAAAGATTAATGCCCTGAGACTGAACAAAAGTGGTATAACTAAGTTTTTAAGTTTTTAGGTGTGGCTAAGGCTGCAGGTGGGTAGTGTATGAATCAAGGTTGTGGGCAGCATTTTTAAGATGTTAAAAGCTTAGTCAAGACAATTCCTTTTTGATCTACAGGAATTTAGGGCTATATCCTCATTACCACGTACTGTTCCTTTAGGTATTCAACAGAGATGGCCTGAGGGGCAATATATTGTGCTCAAATATCAATCAGAACACTACTGCATTTAAATTAACTACAAAATCACTTTCTACCTGTGGTAAGTAGAATGATGGTTCTCCAAAGATGTCCATGTCTTAATCCCACAAATATGTGAATATGTATGTTTCCTGTGGCTCTAGTAACAAAACACCATAGAAATTTCAAGCAACAAAAATGCTTTCTCTCACAGTTTTGGAGGTTAGAAGCCCAAAATCAAGGTATCATCCTTTGTTCCCTCAAAGACTCTGGGTAGAATCCTGCCTTGTCTCTTCCTAAGACTAATTGTGGCCATTGATACTTGGAATCTCTTGACTGAAGCTTCTTCATTGCAATCTCTGCGTTTTTAAAAAAATATGTGCTAGTTCTCCCTATAAGTCTCTGGGACCAAGTTTCCCTCTGTGTACAAAGATACCAAGTCATATTGGATTACAGATCACCATAATGACCTCATCTTAACTTGATTACATGTATAGAGGACCTATTTCCAAATAATTCACATTCCACGATACTGGAGTTAGGACTTCAACATATCTTTTTGGGGAACAAGATGCAATTCACAATGCATGTCAAAGGGGAATTAAAGTTGCAAATGGAATTAAGGTTGCTGGAGCGCCTGGGTGGCTCAGTCGGTTAAGCATCCAACTTTGGCTAAGGTCATGATCTCACCACTCATGGGTTCGAGCCCCATATCGGGCTCTGTGCAGACAGCTCAGAGCTTGGGGCCTGCTTTGGATTCTGTGTTTCCCTTGCTCTCTGACCCTCCCCCACTCACACTGTATCTCTCTCTCAAAAATGAATAAATGTTTAAACAAATTGAAAAATAAATAAGGTTGATAATCAGCTGTCCTTAAAATAGGGAGATAATCCTGGATTATCCAATTGGTCCCAAAGTAAGCACTAGGGATTAAAAGTAGAAGAGGAAAGTAGAAATAGGATGACTAAAGCTGAGAACCTGAGAAAAAAAACAACATGGGAGAGACTCAGCAAGATTTTGCAGGCCTGGATTTAAAGATGGAGAAATGGGGCCAGAGCCAATGAATGGGGTGTTCTTTAAAAGCTGGTAAAGGCAAGAAAATGGGTGCCTCTCTAGAGTCTTTAGAATGCCTCCCTTCTAACACTTCAGTTTTTGCCCATTTCATATCTCTGACCTATAGACTTTATAGAAAATAAATTCATGTTATCTTAAGCCACTTTTACCATGTTGTGATAATTTTTTATAACAACAATAGGAAAATAACACAAATAGACTTTGAGAATTTTAATAAATTACTTAACCATTTCCTTCCTCAAATTTGACAGAACACCATAAAGTAATAGCCAATACACATTCAGTAACTAGCAGAATCCTCTAGAATCCTGCAGTTCAGAGTGGTCTACAGACCAGGAGCATAGACATCACCTGGATGTTGTCAGAAAAGGAAAACCCCCAGCCCCAGTTAAGACCTGCTGAATCAGAATCTGCATGTTAGCAGAATCCCCAGGTGATTTCACAAACACAGTAAAATTTCAGAAACAATGTTCTAGTGAATGTCATATTCAGATTTAGGGGTAATTTCTTTCTCTTTGGCTGTGGAAGGCAATTAGTAGAAGGTCTCCATGTAAATTTCATTTTTTAGTACATCTCTTCAGGAAATATTCAATGTTTATCTACAGTTTGCTGGCTTCCATTAATGTGATCAAGCTCAGGTAATTTCTCACACTGCATCTGAAACTGACACATCACTTTAAGTCATGCTTGTTTATTTCATTTATTTCAAAAACTATTTATTGAAACCTTTTTAGATAAAATAACTTCTAGATGGTTTATCTAAATCATTTAACTTTTTAAAGTAACTTTTTCTCTAAAGAAAATATTTTGACTAAGGAAGTTATCTCGTGTGTTACAATTTTGCTAAGTTTAATTTTCTTATTAGATATCATACTGTTGAGTTTTTCTAATTATAAAAGTACTATATATGGACTACAAAGAATTTGGAAAATGAAAAAAATGTGTGAGGCAAGGGATAAAAATCACGCGTTTTCCCAGACACATTTCATACTTAATATTTTAAGCTGTTATTTGATATTCAATATTATGAGCTGCTTATTTTCCATATCACAAGAACCAAAACAAAAGAAACCAGGAAAATATTTTATTACGTGAAATATTAGTAAAAAACAGATAATGGCAAATATTAATATTCTTTGTTTTTTATACTTAGAATGATACCAATAAATGATATTTCTTGGATCTGAGCTAAGCCTAATTGAATTTTTATTGCATAAGATGAAATCATTATTATGTCTTTTATACCAAAATTATTCACACAGAAGACTTATATATTAATACATGAAACTGGTGTTTTAGAAGTAAATACATTTACACATACACATACACACAGACACATACATACATAGTCATGTAGACCTTTAAAAGCAAAATAAAAATGTCAGGAATTATTAATGAATAAAGTGTAGATTCTTTTTGTCTTTATGTATTTTTTGTATATTTTCAAACTGAACATAAATTACTATGGCCAGAAATTCAAAGTTATGGTATCTTGTTTTACTTTCATTTTTATTATTTATGAGAAAAGAATTTTAGGCAAAATTTACAAATAGACATAAATATTCTTAAAAATATTTTGCTTTTGTACTTGCAGAAATTCCTTCGTTATAGAGAATAATATTAGAAAGATGGTTTGCTATATTTTTAAACCAGTATACATTTTTTGTAATGTGTCACTGAAGTAAAATACAAATGTTTATGAAAAAAATCAAGTATAACTAGATCATTACTTAATTATAAGTCCTTTTAAATGCTGTAATATAGTAGGATGTGGCTATGTTTGTACTGTAAAAAAAGCAATAAGAAAATACATGGGCTTTTGTTGTTGTTATTTTGTTTATTTATTTTGAGAGAGAGAAAGAGAGAGAGCATAAGTGGCAGAGGGACAGAGAGAGAGAGAGAGAGAGAGAGAGAGAGAGAATGCCAAGCAGGCTCCATACTGTCAGTGCAGAGCCCAACACGGGGCTCAAACCCACACACCATGAGATCATGGATTGGACTCTTAACAGACTGAGCCACCCAGGTGCCCCTGTGCTTTTGTATTTTAAGTGAAATTTTTATTTCATCCAAAAAAAAAATGGTAATATTTTTATTTTGGAATATCTTCAAAGTATGTTTATGTAATATATTATACATGGCTTTACAAATTTCCTACATGTATTTTCAAAATCCATATTTTCACATCTAATCTCTCTTTATCATCTATTTATATCTGTCACCATCTGTCATCTTCACACACGCGCACACACACACACACACACCCCTAATAGTTACAGAGACAATTAAATGGTGAACTAGGAGAGATCGGGAGAGTCAGAAGTTCTCATCCACTGAACTGCTTAGCTACACTGAGGAAGTCAAATCCACTTTTTGAATTTCAGCTGCAGTATTTGAAACAGAAAGTGAGATGAGGCTCCTCATTTCTACATCAGTCAAGTGAAGATATTACTATTCATCCTGCATTGTAAGAATTACAATTAAATAATGAATGTAAAGTATTTAGCAAACTACTTGACAAAGTGCCCCAATTGGATCAAAAATCATTTCCAATTCTAATATTCTACTGTTCAATAACTGTTTCTTTTTAATTTTTTCTTATGTCTGTGTTTAATGGAAAAACAGTACAACACTTCAACAAATTATTCATTTGTGCTCTTTTCCTTCCCCTTTCAGGTCACTGGAGGTACAGCACTTAATCTAGCTGTTAACCATTTTAACCTGAGGGGTTGTTGAAAATAAATCCTCTTTAGAAGGCTTTCTAAGGTCCACTGATGATTTCAAAATAGCTTGAGAATCAATCAGATTAACTAAAACATTTTCTACTCAGGCATCTATTAGAAAACTGATGTCTGTATAATGTTTCTTTGACATTGTGAACCTCTATCCTAGTCTACAAAATGAGTAGTAAAAATTAATACTTAAAGGCAGATTTTTCCCAAAGTATTTTTTCCCCTAAAAATTCTCATTTTCTAATTAGAATTAGATTAACATGACTTTAACTTTTACTTTGAAAATTACTAGTTCAATTTTTTTTAGCCTGTATGTGTGTGTGTATGTCTCTCTCATATCTATCTATATCTATATGTAATATTCTTAGAGAAAAACAAAACCCTCAAAGAAAAAAATTGATGCCAGCCCTTTATCTTTAACAATTGCAGAAGGGAATCAAAATTGGAAATTTAAAATATAGTTAGAATTATGACACATTGGACATAATTAGAAGACTTGAGTCTTAGATCATTCATACTAATTAGCTTATTAACTTTGAAAAGCCATTCAGTCTCTCTGGACTGCCTTTTCTTCATCAAATAGTGATTTGAATTGTGTTACCTCTGAAATACCATAAAATACCATAAAATATGACTATTTGTATAAC
Organism: Cryptoprocta ferox; assembly: GCA_028646485.1. Classification (NCBI taxonomy): domain Eukaryota; kingdom Metazoa; phylum Chordata; class Mammalia; order Carnivora; family Eupleridae; genus Cryptoprocta; species Cryptoprocta ferox. The sequence continues at coordinate 166,246,225 of CM053567.1, forward strand.
CAATTAAGTGGATTTTTCTAAAGCAGGGATTATGTTTATCTCTTCCACACCTATATCAACCAATACCTAGAAATTGTATATCGCAAGTATTAATACACAAGTGAAAGACTGATGATTGTATTAATATAAAATTTTCTTTTATTAGTTTGATGTAGTTTTGAAGAGAAATTTTCAAAATCAGGAGACACAGCAATATATTCTCAATAGTGCACAAAGTACATGCAACCAAATTCTTTTGTAAGATACATTTAAAAATTAAAATTTCAGAAATTTAATACAATTAACTTTCCATGACCTTATTCTCATCATGTAGGAATATCTCCTCTTACATAAGCCAAGACAGAACTTAGTTGCCAAAACAAAATGTGACCTTGAAATCTCTATCGTATTCATCAATATCCACTCCAAGTAATGTGTTTTTACTTATAATAGACTCCCAATAAAAATCCATTCATTTAAAGCAAGAAATAAAATGTAAATCTCCAAAGTCAACTACCACAGATATTCCATATGTCATTTTCTGAAGGCACTTGGTATTGCATAATTTGGGAAACATATAAGGGGACTAATTCTGCTGAACAATTTGATGCTAATGGCATCTCTTGTCACGGGTGGCAGTGTGAGAGTACAGCTGACTTCATTTCAAAGGTACTACACTGCTTTGAAGTAGCCCTTATTATAGAAAATCGAGAACATCCTTGAAATGCTTTCAAAAATAGAAATTTTAGGGGAAATTACCACCTGAATCATTCCAAGATAAAAGAACATGCCAATAATACAAATGTCAAATGCCAGTTTTCATAAATATGTCCCAAATCCTAATTGGCACTGAATGATATAATTACTAACAAATTATATCTTATATGCATGTATAACATCTTATATGTATTACATAGACTTAATATTCTAATTGCCTTATGATGCTAACATTGGAATTTTTTTCTTTCATGAAAAAAAAACAATGGACCTGAGTGGGAAAGTTGAATTGTCTGATCAAGATTTAAGTACTGCTGTTAAATTACATTGTCAGCCTTGTAATAAATTCTGATTAAGAATTTACACCTTTGTGAACAGATTAGCAGACCTAATTGATTTTGATCCGTTAACTTCAATTTGCAGCTTTAAAAAGGTGTAACCTCACCCAGATTTATGGTTTGAAGCTCTTGTGTTTGAATTAATGAATTTTTCATCTGATCTCATTAAGAAGAATTTTGGTTACATACATATATTTCTCTGAGTGGAAACTCTTTGCCTTAACTCCTGGGCATTGCATATATTTTCATAAATGTCCCCATTTATTAATCTCCAAACATATGAAGCAATAATTTTACATCTCATTTATTATCTGCCAACCATCAGTTTCTACTTCCATGTAATTATGAGGAGAACTTATCCTGTATTTTTATCTTCTTACCATCCTCCTGGACTTTGCCTACAGTGATAGACATATGGTCAGGATGTTCTAACTCAGTGGTTAACATGCCATATTGCAGATAACAATCATTTATCATAGACGCAGTTAGAGACGCTGGGAAAAGCCAGGAACAATCATTATAAATTATCACTTGTAATTATATTTTAAGGTTTGAAAAAACATGGTTTATAGAAATTAATTATGTGAAGATGAGTTCCTGTTCAGAATAAATAGGGAACCTCAGTGTGGGTTCTGTTTTCTGGCTCCTATTCCATACATGTAATTAAATTTGTCACCAAAATCCATCAAAATATTTTAACCAGTTGATAAACAATGCAATTCTACATTGTATGGTACTTAAACCAACTCAAAATATTTCTACATCACACAAATAAACATTTTTTTTTTTGCTTAAATAAACATCCATAAAATTCATCAGGGCAGCTAATTAGCTTCAAGTACATTGGTAGCAAAGTTTTTTTTTTTTAATTTTTACTCTTTATTTTATTTTTGAGAAAGAGAGACAGAGAGACAGAGACAGAGGGAGACACTGAATCTGAAGCAGGCTCCAGGCTCTGAGCTGTCAACACAGAGCCTGACACGGGGCTCGAATTCATGGATTGTGAGATCATGACCTGAGCTGAAGTCAGACGCTTAATTCATTGAGCCACCCAGGCTTTGGTAGTAAAGTTTTAAAAGAGATTTTCTATTTTAATTGGTATCATGGAGGTTTTGTTAAGTCACTTTATCCTTGCCAATTTCACGTCCTCCAAAACCTTGACTTCAAGGAATCCAAATTCTAGTAAATACCCTAATCTTCCAGTTCTCCTTTTACTTCCTCTTCTCCAAACATGTATTTCATCTCCAAGGGCCTCTAGTTTTGACTGTCATTCCTTTTACGTACCCATTTTCCTTTTTAACCAACTTTGATTGTATGGCTCATCCTGTTATCATCCCTTTGCATAAACCTTCAGATCCCTGTCTCCTTTTCTCTCCTCCATGTCTCAGACAAGAAAAAGATTTTATGGCATTTGCTTTGGGCACAAAATGTAAAGATGCACCAAAAAAAAAAAAAAGAAAACTTGTAATCACAATAAACAGTATTTGTATGCAATGTTTTAAACATAAAATTTAGCACAAAAAAAATCCACCATGAGCAAAATACCAAGTTATAAATAAAAGCAGGATCAGCATTTTTCTTTTTTTTAACAATTTTTTTAATGTTTATTTATTTTTGAGAGAGACAGAGACAGAGCACAAGCAGGGGAGGAGCACAGAGAGAAGGAGACACAGAAATGAAACAGGCTCCAGGCTCTGAGCTGTCAGCACAGAGCCCAACGCTGGGCTGGAACCCACTAACTGCTAAATTGTGACCTGAGCTGAAGCCGGATACTTAACCAACTGAGCCACCCAGGCGCCCCAAGTATTTTTCTTTTTGTCTCATTCTCCAGTCAGTGTCAGCCAGGCACTACCACTGATCCTGCCGGCTTAGGTCATACATCTTCCAGTTAGCTCAGAAATTGACTTAATGCTACTTTAGTTCCCCAGAGAGTCTTTCTCTTTTTCATATGAAAGGCTGCGTATAATATTGGAAATAATAAAAACTAAAGTCAATACAAAGGAGTTTTAGGGCCTTACTTTGCTGTATATATATTTCTCCCCTTTTGGTGAATTTACATAAATGCTTTAGAGTCTTAATTAACTTGTCTGTAAAATGGGATATCAATAAGGAATAATCAATTTTAATAGAAGAAGTACACAGTACAGCATCCTGCTTTAAAAAATACATCTTTTCCATTCCTAGGTTGAGTATGATTTTTAAAGAGGCTTAACTATGCCACGCTTCTTTTGAACTTTGTGCATGTTGTATCAAAGTTCTTTCCCTTCCTTCTCGCCTCATCTCTTATAACATTGCTACTTATCCTTCAGAACTCAGCTGGGTTGTCACTTTCTTAGAAAATTGTTTTCTAACCCCTAAACTAGATCACATTCTCATTGTAAGTATTCACATCAACATGCACTTTGTAGCATTTGTCAAAGTTAAATGATTCATTTATGCAATTAATTGTTTAATGTCTGTCTCCTATGCTAAATTGCAAGTAAGAATTCAGTTTCTTTCTCCTCCCCCCACCCCTGTCCCCGCCCGGACCATAGGTGTTTTTCTCCCAACATAGAGCACAGTGTCTAGTACTTGGTAGGCACTCAAGGCAAACAAACAAACAAACAAACAAACAAAGAAAAACATTTAAAAATGAGTGATGTTTGAAATAATGGTATCAACCTTGCATTACTTGATTATCTTTCCTTCAACATTCTAAGAAAATATTTAGGAAGACAAAGACAAAAAAATATTCAAATCAAGAAATTCAGTCTAAGATTTTACAGGATATATAGCAGGGTGACATTCATGCCAGGAATTTCAGGGTGTTTTACAGTACAGAACGTATTATTATATTAGGTTAATAGATCAGTCATAAATTCTTACGGTAATCTCCTGTTACAGTTAAAATGCATGTTATATAATTCAGTACTGACTTCTGTTATCTTAGAACACTCTAAATGAAAAGCTACATTCTTAAAATGACAAAGAAAACTTTCTAAAAAAGATCCCAACAAAACACGTAATAGCAGGCCATTAAACTTATTCGCATATTATGGGAAACATTACAGCTATGCAAAAAATATATATATAACTTTTGGAACCAGGATATAAATTATTGTTGTTGTCTAGAAAATCACTCAGCTATGTGACTTTGAAGAGCTTCAAAATTCTTACCTGTATAATTTTAGAAAAACACATTGTTTATTGAAAAAAAAAGAAAAACTCATGTGATAAGTGACATTTTTTAAACCGCAAAACATAATACAAATATTTATGCTTACTTACAAAATTACTAGATACAAGGTGATTTTCTAGTCTAAAGGAATATTTGGAATTTGTAAAATACACCTTTAATACTGTACTAACTAATGTGCCTAATATTGCAATTAGGCAATTTCATTAATACTGAAATCACTAAATAACTTATGACATTTTTAGCATTTGTCTTTTGGGAAATGATTCTTCTTTCTCTTACTTAAAGCAAGCATCCACTGGTCCTTTAGCAAACCAGGGGGCATGGTTTTCTGTCCCCAGAGATTACAGCATGCTACAGAAAGTCTATCAAAATTCAGCTCAGGTGTCTGCAATCCAGTATATGCTTCTCATCTTTAGTCATGATGTCATGCTTCAAAGGACAGCATGATAAGAATATAGTTACTCCATGACAGCTCACAGTCCTGCTAAGAAAATCTTAGCCCTAGAAAAACGTAAAAATCTTAACTCAAAGATGTGATCAAGTTAAGCTCTCTCCATACTCACCTGAAACACAAAAAGCAGAGGCCGAGGTTGCTCGGCTGTGAAGTTAACAACGCTGTTGCAAAGTGATCACTGAGCTCTCTTCTTGTTTCCCTGTGAAATGCATTTTGCCAAATCTAGCGGATTCGATAACAAAGCAAAGAGATGTTATATCGGACAAAGTGTTCACAGATGAAGCCAATGATAACAGTGTGGGTTGTCGATGAAGGAAGCAACAATAACTACTTTTTATAAGCCTAGTTTTAATAAAGTCATCGTAAGAATCTCCTACGGTGCATTTAAAAATGTTCGTGAAGGGGTGCCTGGGTGGCTCAATCGGTAAAGCTTCTAACTTTGGCTCAGGTCATGATCTCATGGTTTGTGAGTTGGAGCCCCATGTCGGGCATGTCGGGCTCTGTGCTGACAGCTCAGAGCTTCTAGAGCCTGCTTCAGATTCTGTGTCCCCCTCTGCCCCTCCTCTACTTGCACCCTATCTCCCTCTCTCAAACATAAATAAATCTTAAAAAATGTTAACGTTTTCATGAATATGGAAACAGTTATGAATCATCTATAAAATATTTTATAGGGATTAGACAATACTGTAATTATTAAATGAGAAGTCATTCAAAAGCTTTCATTTTCTGCATTGAACTATTATGAATTTATTCATTGTTAATGAACACATTCTTAGAATAATCCTTCTATAAATACAAAATGCAGCTAATTCATAAAAATACTACAAACATTTTATAAATTTGCATTATCATCCATTTTGCATCCTATATTTACTTTTCAAAGTTTTGCTAATTTTGTGTACTTATACTTATGGAAAAAAGCAGAGTTCAGGTTCTTTTCAGTGTTCTTTCAAAGGCTAGTAAGCTCACATGTTGACTGTCTTATTTATATCCAAAATTACATCTGTGAAAATAGTAAAATCAACTGTCATTCTATGTATACAGACAACTGAGTTATTTAAAATCAAAGAGATTTGGGGCTGCCTGGGTGGCTCAGTCAGTTAAGTGACCGACTTCGGCTCAGGTCATGATCTCGCAGTTCGTGAGTTCAAACCCCGTGTCAGACTCTGTGCTGACTGCTCAAAGCCTGGAGCCTGCTTTGGATTCTGTGTCTCCCTCTCTCTCTACTCCTCCCCTGCTCTCTCTCTCTCTCTCTCTCTTTCTAAAATAAATAAACATTAAAAAATTAAAAAAATAAAATCAAAGAGATTTAGTCAGAATTTACCTTAAAAAGTACTAAGTTAACCACATTTTCTACAGATGGCATACTGAGAAACAGAGCAGTTTGGGTTTCTACAAGGGATCACATGACTGGTCTTTGATAGACCAACAACTGAAGGCCATTGTCCTGAATGCCAGTACCCTCCACAAAGATGAATTTTACTAAAGTTATCTTGAAATCTACCTAAACCTAAGACCATATATTTAATCTACATGATTATTTAAAATTTTTGAATTTATTATTAGGAAGGTATTTTATCATTCTAATTTTATATTTAATCATCTGACAATGTATGATAGCCATTCCCTTAGACTGGTCTGGGAAAAACTTCTTCGTATGTCAGAAAATGTAAACTTCAATATTAATCTAAAAGAATCTATTTAGGGGCGCCTGGGTGGCTCAGTAGGTTGAGCGTCCGACTTCGGCTCAGGTCATGATCTTGCGGTTCATGGGTTCGAGCCCTGCGTCAGGTTCTGTGCTGACAGCTCAGACCCTGGAGCCTGTTTCAGATTCTTTCTCTCTGTGTCTCCCTCTCTCTCTGCCCCTCCACCACTCCTGCTCTGTCTCTCTCTGTCTCAAAAATAAATAAACTATAAATAAATAAAAAAATAAAAGAATCTATTTAGATATTTAAATATTTGGTTTGTTGTACGTAATGTAATTCTAGGGAGACACTTATTTCTATACAACATACAACTCATGACATACATTTTATATATAGTTGTGTATAACATATTCAATTCCATATTTTTGTTTTAATTTACCATTTACTTATAATCAAATTGTACAAATACAAATATAGGGATATGGTTATAGCAGAAAGAAAAATCCATGAGACTCATGGGTTTAAAACGCAATTTTACCTTGTTAAGCCAGTCAAGCTTACTATAAAATATAAAGTTGAGCCTTAGAAAACCTGTAGTAATACAAATAGAAGTTACATTCTGAACGTAAATTTAAACATACAGATAAGAATTAATATATTCATATTCTGAACTTCATTTGACCATTTTTGACCCCAAATATCAAACTGCCAATTTGTCCCTATGGCTGATTTTTGTCAGTGATTAGATGAAATAATAAAAAAATGTATAGTGAATATTCTGGTTACAGCTGCCATGTCGCTTTGCTACTCGATCATTCACTTGGAAAGTATCAGCTTTCCTAGCTGACTGTGGTTAAATACAATGTGATTCTTTACTTTGTTATGAATTATTCAAATTATTTTTAATTAAAGACTGAACAGAACAAAAGGCATATTTTCTAAGTGCATACATGAATTAGGCAAGAGAGAAGTAATATTAAATTACAATTTTAATATTCAAGACCATTTTAAAAGCTTAAAAATTTTGAGCCATCAAAATGAAATTTAACACATTTAAAATTCTATAATCCTGATTGTACTCAATTCCTAGTACAGTATAGTTAATAATTGCCTTTTTTACAGTTCTATTTATCTGTCATTTAGTTAACGATGAATGGAAATGCCCTGCTATCAAAAGTTGCTAACTTTTTGAATGTTACATTGTAAGAAACAGAATTTTTCTAGAATAATTTATTTTAACTCTGGAATATTAGGTTGAGTCAAGGGTAGACAATTTTAGGAATGAGCGCTAACCATGTAACATTCAATGATGAATAAGAAATCCAATTGCTAGCATTGTTTCTGATTGTTCTTACAAGATGATACAGTTAAATATTTATAGCAATTCAGTTATTTTGAAAATGTATTTATCTACGTGATTTCAAAGAGCAAAAGAAAAACATTTTTTGTGAGATAAAACACATGAATAATCTGACAGACAAGGATGTTTTGGTACACATGCCACATGACTTTGTAACAAAGTCCGGTTTTAATAGATGACTCACTGTGGTAATGGCATTCCGCTTACAGATACCAACCTTAAGAGACTGAGTGGCTGTGTTCAGTGATGATGGAGAAGAAATTCGTACACTGTACTAATGTGATTTTATGATCATGTGGAAGTTTATCATGCAATTTCAATATTTATATTTATTATAATGTAAACTATAAGCTGCATGCCAATAAAATATGTTATGTTAAATGGCAGTTACAAAGACCATGGAAGGATCTGGGAACTGGAGAAGTATATATTTAATAAAGAACTATCTTTGAAAGTTATGAAGCCTAATAATAAACACCTCTGAATGAACTACACAATTTGTAAAATAGAACATTATCAATTGCTATAGTTTGAATGTATCAAATGAGTATGTTGAAATTTAATCCACAATGCGATTGTATTTGGAGGTGGTGTATGTGGCAGTTGATTAGATGATAAGGAGGGAAGCTTCACAAACGGGAAGAGTAACCTTTTTATAAAGAGACTATGGGGCACCTGGGAGGCTCAGTTGGTTAAGCGTCAGACTCTTGATTTCAGCTCAGTTCATGATCTCCAGGTTCCTGAGTTGAGTGCCATGTGAGGCTCTGTGCTGATGGGGGTGGAGCCTCCTTGAGATTCTTTCTCTGCCCTGCATTTATGCTCTCACACACTCTTTCTCACTCTCCCTCTTTCTCTCTCAAAATAAATAAATAATCTTTAAAAAAGACAGAGAGAGACTCTGGAGAGCTCCCTGGCCCTCTTTTGTTACAAGCAGTTATAATGTGAAGATGGCAATACAGATGAAGTACCCACTCCTTTCCTACTAGAAATAAACTTGATCTTAATTTTTAGATTTTCTTTATTGCTCTTCCATTTGCACTTAGCACCACGTTAGACCAGTCTGAAATGGCCTTTGCTATTGGCACTACATTTTCACAACTATAAAAATAATACGTCTTTAAGAATGAATATCTTTTTCTCTCAGGACCAAGTCCACAGACCTGGCACAGTATGATCCATAATTCTAGACATCCACTCTTGTGACAAGCTCTGTTCAAGTCCCAGGAAGATAATTTCCACATCTCTTGTCTTAAATCCTTGAGGAGAAGAGAAATTACCTGCTTGAATGCTGCATGCTTACCACTCAACTAGAATGCAGACTTTACTTCCCAGGGTGAGAACATGAATGATGGAAACACTTAGATAAGAGAAACACAGTTCAATTAATTGTCACACAGCATGCATAGCATACGTTCTTCTACAAGGAAGTGTCATTTTCCACAGTGCTGAACATTCTTTTTTTCTTCTCTTTGAGTCACTTGGGGCAGTCGTGTGTAGGGATTCATGTTGTATTCACAACAGATGCACAGTTTGCAATATTAAACAATAAATGTCCATCTTTTTTTGTAGATACAGGAAGACACACTGGCAAAGAGAGAGATAAATGTAGAAGTTCCATAAATAATATTTGATACTGATTACTCAATAATACTGAAGGGATCTCAGTATTGTTTTAAGAGATAGCATTTTGATGTAAATCAACATCTCCCTCCAGTATTTTCTCTAGCTCAATAGTTCTCCTTTGAGTTTCTGAAAATCAGAGCAACTATATATCACACTTCTAATTCTAGTCTCCATTTCTCATAATCCCTGTTTACTATTTCCATCTTCTTGTGTCTCTAAGCTGAATTCGGCATGATTTCTTTAGTTATGTTTTTCAGTTTAGTAATTCTTCACTTTTGCCTAATATGCTTTGAAAAGTGTCTATTAAGTTGTCAATATCAGTAATCATATTTATTTTTCATTTCTAAAAGCACTTGTCGGTACTTTTAAAATCTACCTTCTTCCTTTTGATGATGTTTTATTCCCTGCTTATTTGTATTCTTTTATTTAAAAAATAATATATCGAGGTATCTTATATCTATATATGACAAATCCAAGAATTAAGTTTATTGGGGACTCTTATTTTTGTTTCTTTTCTGGGTTTTATGCATGATGCACTCTTTCCTCATTTGGTGCTAACTTTTTTAAAGATAAATTTTTCTTTGAAGTTAACCTGTGGAATCTTGAAGATATAATTGGGCAATGTATTTTTTTCCATTTTATTTTTAATAAGATATAATCAATGTATAATACTGTATAAGTTTAAGGTGAACAGCAGAATGACTTTATTTACATGTATTGTGAAAAGATTACCTAAGTAAGATTAATTAACATTGATTATCTCATACAGGCACAACAAAGAAAAAGAAAAAAATGTATTTTTCCCTTGTGATGAGAACTTTTAGTATCTACTATCTTAGCAACTTTTTTAAAAAATTTATTTATTTTGAGAGAGAGAGAGCAGGGAAGGGGCAGAGAGAGAGAGAGAGAGAGAGAGAGAGAGAGAATCCCAAGAGGCTACCTGCTGTTAGCACAGAGCCCAACGTGGGGCTCCATCCCAAAAACCATGAGTTCATGACCTAAGCTTAGATGGACTTGGATGCTGAACCAATGGAACCACCCAGGTGCCCATCTTAGCAACTTTTAAATAAGCCACACAGTAGTGTAAACTGTGGCCATCAAGTTGTACATTACATTCCTAATACTTATTTATCTTATGAGTGGAAGTTTAGACCTTTTGACCACCTTCATCCAATTTCCCCACCACCCCCAACAAATACCTCTCTGCTGTGACCACATATCTGATCTCTTTTTTTCTATGAGTTAGGGTTTCTTTGTTTTTCAGATTCCACGTATAAGTGAGATCATACAGTATTAGTCTTTCTCTGTCTTATTTTATTTAACACAATGTCTTCACAGTCCATCCATGTTGTCACAAATAGTAGGTAATGCTTTTCATTAAAGAACCTTTGAGCTTGTTCTATCAAGCCTGACGTAGAGTTATCAATCTAGTACCACATTAAATTAATTTCTTGGTTTGCGATTCACTCTCATGCAAAGTTCTATAAATTTAAAGTCTACATCTATGTGATAGCAGGCTCACTCTTGTTTGCAATTTATCAGAAGAGACTTCCAACCTGCATCTTCAGTGTGGTAAGGTGGTTTCCTATTATTTTCTACAAAGTGACAAAATGTCATGAGATTTGCCATCTTGCAATGGATAAAAATTAAAAATACTGATTATAAATAAACACTTTATAATTCTCTATAAAAATAATCTGTAGTTACAGCTTAGCTCTTTAAACTTTAAACTACTGTGATACCAGGTAGATCGCATACATGGGACAGAAAGTTACATTCTAACAGTGGTTGCAGTTATTAATAATGAATTATATTCACCCTATATGAAAAACACATTAATAGTAGTACATTAACTGCTTTGAGAGTTTTCAGTTTTTTATTGTAATATATGAAAATTTATGGCTCACCAAAAACACTCAAAAATGGTTTTAAACAAATTAAAATTTGAGAAAGAATTTATATTTCTATTACCATATATCATAGCCAAATGTGAGTGTTTTCTGTTTTTAATTATCCTTAATGTCCTATTAAATTATTAATTTTTTACTTGTTGGATATACATCCATTATTTTCCTCTATTCACTGCTGCTAAAGATTAAGACACCTAGAAAATCAATTCAGCATTTGCAATTTATTAAAGGTAGTGGCAGAAGCAAAACTAATGTGTGTGTGTGTAGAAAAATATATGATGATAAATAGTACATAATGAGAAGGGGTTTGTTGTTTTTATTTAGGAGGAAGAGGCTGACATTTGGAATGGCATTTGAAGGACAAATACAAATTTTGAAAGCCTTGAGAGGTTTTACAGGGGAGAAAGGAGAGATAGAGATGGTGAGTGCATAGTTTTAGGGGAAACATATCAGAAAAGGTATTTTATGACTTGATGGAAAAATGGTCTTTATTGATAACTTACAGTTTGCTCATGACTTCAGCTTGGTTTTTAATGTGTATTTTACTTGCTCCTTTTTTGATAACAATAAGGAGAAAATTAGGAAGAAAGAATATCTAGAATTTCTCAGAAAAAGCAGCTATAAACAGAAAAAAATTTAAAAAACACCATAGTTTACTAATGAGTTCAAGATATGTGTAAAATAATAACCAAGTAACTACATCCAGAATAAATGCAGCTTAACTTTGCCTTTATATAATTGTGCACCTCTTCTATGGGTTAAAATTGCAAGTAACGGAGTTAGAAGCATGAGAGATACAGGATGCCTGGGTGGATCAGTTGGTTGAGCGTCTGACTTCAACTCGAATCATGATCTCAAAGTGCATAAGTTCGAGCCCCACATCAGGCTGTCTGCTGTCAGTACAGAGCCCACTTCAGATCCTCTGTCTCTGCCCCTCTCCCGCTCGTGCTCTCTCTTAAAAATAAATACACATTTAAAAAAAGAACTATGAGAGATAATCATCTGAACTTTCCTTTTGGTTTTAGTGTTCCATAGAAATTATTATTTCGGATTTTTTTTCACATGCAGAGAAGATATTATGGATTGCATATAGCTAGTGATTAGTGATACCCATATACAAAACTTACTTGTGGAGGGGCACCTGTGTGGCTCAGTCGATTAAGCCTCTGACTTCCGCTCAGGTCACGATCTCACATTCATAGGTTCGAGCCCTGGCAGCTCAGAGCCTGGATCCTGCTTTGAATTCTGTGTCTCCCTGTCTCTCTTTGCCCCTCCCCCTCTCATGTTCAGTCTCTGTCTGTCTCAAAAATAAATAAAACATTTAAAGCATAAAAAAAAAACTTACTTGTTGATTTGTGAACTCCTAGAACCTTTCATTACAAATAGCTTATATTCATTAATTATTCAGTTGCCTGAATTATCTTTCTAAACTTATGATTATTTTTTGTATTATAATTTATCATAAGTATTTTCATTGAGGTTGTCTATGGCCCTTGGTAGTTCTGCACAAATTTTTATATAACTTTTAATAAAGTAGACATTTCTTTCAAAATAAAGTTAATCATAATGATATAATGAGGCACTATCACTTTTTGATTACAGGGAATGAACTTTCAAATTTAAGAAATTTGATTCTAACCCAGGCTTTATCACTAATAAGTTTGTGATCTTATTCATCCAAAACTCAAAGCATAGGTTTCCTTCCTTATTAAAAGGTAGTACTAATGCTACTTCATGGAGAAGTTGTAAAGATTCTGTGACTATTAGTCAGAAATTACTCGGCATGGTGCTTAGCCACAAAGGAGCTGCTCACTATGTAACTATTCTCACTTTTTTAGGTATTCTGCATTTGAAGTGCCTATTTTGCAGTGTATTCAAGGGAATGATGCTTTCCAAATATGAAAGGACTCCTTCATGACTAATATTGTTACATAAAATCAGAGATCAGCATTGCATTAAGGTAAAATATGTTTCAGCGCTTGACTCTTTGTCATTGGATATGCTGGTGTAGGTAACTACCCCTTGGGTTTCAGGGATTACAGTGGGATGAAGGCTATCACATAAGTAGGTGTAAGGGATTAAAGACAAGCGACTGCAGAGCTGAATCCTGCTGTCACTGTGAATTCAGAAGACCTTTCCAGAACAAAAGGTAACTAGCAACTTTTTTTTTTCAGCACACTCCAAGTTGTCTCGTCTCTTTCAGATTGGCAATATCCACTCCATATCTGGACAGTTCACATATAAACAGTGATGCGCTTTCCCTCCTGGAGAGTCGCCATTCTCTCGGAGCCTTTTTCCCTGTTTCCTGACTCAGTACTTATTTGCCTTTTAGAAGGCATCCTTGAATTGGCTTCTGCGACACAAAAGTGAAACCCTGTGGGAGTCATGCTGAGCCATGCTTAGTGTGAAGCAGGAAGTAGGCAGGGTACTTTTTGTACCCTCAAGTAAATAACAAGGTCTTAAACAGAGCTACCAAACCATGTCGGTACTTGTTACTGCAGAGGAGATAAAGACAGGCACCTATCTAGGTGTTCATTGTAGGCTAGTATTCCAGCTTTCTGCTTTACAGAATTGAAGATGAATTGAAGTGGACCATGCCTAATCTGGTGAATTCTTTTCTTAGGCAATGAGAGTTAGATGCTTATGGTTAATTATATGTGGTATGTGGTAAAATAAATCTGTTGATAAATGGGAAACCTATCTTTTCCTTAACAAAGGTAGTACTGTTTCTTTGCTGATTTACATTTGTAATTGAAGAAAGGTACTTTACTTTTTTGGATCATAAATCATTAAACATTTCCTAAACCGCACTGAACTTTAACTTGGAGGTTGAGAGATCCTTAGAGCATCCCAAGGACTTTTCAGGAGGTTTCTTAGGCATTTTGGCCTTTTTAGGCATCATAATTGTTTGTTGTAGGGGTTCTTTTGCGCATCATGAGATGTTTACCATCATCTCGGACCTCTACTCACTAGGTTCCAGAACTTATCCTGACCTCCTGTGTGAGTTGTGACAACCAAAAACATCTCTAGACATTGTCAAATCGTCTCTAGTAGAGAACCACTATACTAAAATCTTACCCATCTTCCTAACTCTTATTCTATCATGAATGTACAGTAAAGTTTTCCAGAGGCTTCCTGATTTGTGATCATAAGAGATTATTTTGTGGATCTGACAATGTTTCAATTTTGTTTTCTTTCTAAAAAAATTGTAGGAAAAATACAAATATCATAACATTTATCATTTTAATAATTTTAAGTGTACAATTCAGTGACATAAATCACCCTTGCAATACTGTACAACCATCACCACTATCTATTTCAATTTTTTTTTCACCTCAAATAGAACAGCTATAAAAGTTAAGTGATAATTCCACATTCTTCTCTCTTTTGGCCCCTGGTGACCTATAATCTACCTTCTGCGTCTGTGTTAGATATTCCATATGAGTGAAACCAGACAATGTGCCCTCTGAGTGTGCTTTATATCAGCCTAAAATTTTCAAGGCTTATCAGAACTTCATCCTTTTTTATGGCTGAAAAATATGCCATATTATGTATGAACTACATTTTGTTTATTCATCTGTTAAAGGGCACTTAAGTTTCTAACTTAAAAAAATAATGTTTATTTTTGAAAGAGAGAGAGAAAGTATGAGCAGGGGTGGGGCAGAGGGGGGAGGGCAGTGGATCCAAAGTGAGCTCTGCACTAACAGCGGTGAGCCCAATGCAGGGCTTGAACTTGTGAGCCACGAGATCATGACCTTGACCTGACCTGAAGTTCAATGCTCAACGGACTGAGCCACCCAGGTGGCTTAAATGTCAACCTTTTGACCATTATGGCTAACGCTGTAATGAACATTGGTATACAAGTATCATTTTGAGTCTCTGTTTTCAGTTCTTTTGAGTATATACCTAGGGGTATTTTTCTGGGTCCTGTGGTAGATTTCTGTTTAACTTTTTGAACTATAGCCAAATTGTTTTCCATTGTAACTACACCATTTTGCTATCCTATACACAAGCAGTCCAGTTCTTCCACATCCTCTCAAATACTTATTTTCTGTATTTTGGATCAGCGCCATCCTAGTAGATGTGAAATGGTATATCATTATGGTTTGGGATTGTGTTTACCCAATAACTAATGATGTTGAACATCTTTTCATGTGTTTATTGGCAAATTGTTGGTAAATTTCTATTCATATACTTTGCCCAACTTTTCATTAAGTTGTCTTTTTGATGTTGAGTTTTAGGAGTTTTAAGAATATATACATATTCTGGATATTCATCCCTTCCCAGATATATGATTTGCAGATTTTTTCCCTTGCTATAGGTTGTATTTTTACTTTTGGAAATGCCCTATGATGCACTATTTTAAGATAATGATGTGTAATTCATCTATGTTTTCTGTTTTTTTCTTGTAGTTTTGGAGTCATATTTAAAAATCCATTACAGGGGCACCTGGATGCCTCACTTGGTTGAGCACCTGACTCTTGATTTTGCCTCAGGTCATGATCCCAGGGTCATGGGAGTGAGCTCCACATCAGACTCCATGCTGAGTTTGGAGCTTTCTCTCTTCCCCTCTGCTCCTCTCCCACTTGCTCTCTCTCTCTCTCAAATAAAAAAATAAACAAATTATAAATTTGTATAATAAATGTATAAATTATACATTACAAATCTAAGTCATTAAGATTTACCCTTATGTTTTCTTTTATGAGTTTTATGGTTGTAACACTTATATTTAGGTGTTTGACTCTTTTTGAGTTAGTTTTTGTTTATGGAGTGAGGTAGGATGTGAAAAATCAGTGTATCAGCACCATTTGTTGGAGACTTTTTTTCCCAACTTAATAGACTACACACTCCTGTGAAAAATCAGCTGGCTACAGATGTATAGTTTGTTGTTGGACTCTCAGTTCCATCTCAAGGATCTATGTATCTGTTTCTATGGCAGTAGGACAGATACTTTTATTATTACTGTAGCATCGTGGTAACTTTGGAAATTGAAGAGAGATTCTTCTAAATATGTTCTTTTGCAAGGTTGTTTTGCCTATACTCAGGTAACTATTTCAAGGTTTCTGAATGAGTGAGTGTTTGTGTGGCGTGTGTGTGTGTAATCATGAAAAGGTATTGGATTTTGTTAAATAATTTTTCTGCATCAAATGAGATTATATTTTTTCATATTTTTCCCATATTTTACTCTCCCCTACCATTAATGTGTACTATTATTGATTGATTTTCTAATGCTAACTCAACTTTTCATTCTTGCGATAAATGCCATTTGGTTATATGCTGTTGGATTCAACTGCTGGTACTTTGTGAAGGATTTTTGCATCAATATTTATAAGGGATGCTGATCCAGAATATTTTTCTTGAGATTCTTTATCTGGCTTTGTTATCAGGTAATGCTGAACTCATGGAATGAGTTAGGAAATGTTTTTGTATAAATCTGAGAAAGATTGGTGTTTTGGTATGTTGTGTTACATTTTTATTTCTCCATAAGGATTTTCTAATTTCCATTATGAGTTCTTTTTTGATCTTTTAGTGGTTCAAGAGTGTACCATTTCCACATATGTGTGAAATTTCCAGTTTCCTGTGGTTAACAATTTGTAGCTTCATTGCACTTTTTGTTTTCAGAAAAGACACTTTCTATAATTCAAACTTTTCATATTTACTGAAACTTGTCTTAGGACCTGATGTGTTCTATCTTGGAAAATGTTCTATGTGTCTCCCAAATTGTGTTTTTTTGCCTTTTGTTATGCTGGGTATTTTTTTTTTTCTTAATTGCCAGACATCATGTACCAGGTAAAAAGATGTGCTGTAAATAATCCTTTAGTAATGTGATGAAGTGTGGGCCAAAGAGAATTGTTCTATAGTTCTGTGATCAGGTCTCAGTCCTATGCCTCGAACTTTAAACTTAGCAAATATTTCTCAGATTTTTTCTCTCTCCTTTTGTGAGACATGATGGCTAGCTAGAGACTACTGTTCAGTTAGGCTCTGGCTAACCTGTTTCCCCTGAGGGAAGACTTTGTCAAAAAGAACAGAGTGCTGTGATATATCCCCAAATGGTTCCTGTCCCCTTCCCCTGCTGAAAGCAAAAAGGGATTATTCTCCCAGAATTTACTGTGGGAAACCGGTGAGGCTTCTGGAGGTAAGTCTCACAATATTATGGAGCCTCCCCTATGATTTGAGCCCTTTGGAGATTTTAACCCTGAGTTGTCCAACACTAAGCCTCTAACAATTCTTCAATTACAGTTCCGGTTTTCCTACCCCAGTCTGGTTCCTCAGGCAGTTTCTGCCCAGGTCTGCCCAGGTAAACTGAGAGTACCTGCAATCACCTGTTTCTCTCTCCAATATTGGGATGATGATTTGTGCTGTGTTTTCACCTCTCTTATGGATCCAAGAACAGTTGTTGATTTTACCTGCTGTTAAGACAGTGTAGCCCTTTCTAAGCTCCTTACCCATGTAACTGTCTCTGCTTACTTTCTATATTTGTTTGGAGGATGAAAACTGGGAGCTATTTATGCCACCATTTTGCTCTTGCTTTCATTTTTAAAGCTACTTTTACAAGATATGGAATTCTATGTTGTTAAGTTTTGTCCCCATAATTCATCCAGTATTTAAAGATGTTTTTCTTATCTATTTTAGCTTCTTCATTTTTTTGATGATAATTCTATGCTTACTTTTATCATGACTCTTTTGTATGTAATAAATACTCCCTACTACCACCCCCATTTGCTTTTAACTTTTTTGCATTATTTACTGTTTTTATCAGAAATATATGATTTTCTTTGTATGTTATTGAGCAGGGCATTTATGGGCATACTCAATCAAGTGTGATCACACTTGTTTAGGTTTTTATTTTGGTGTTGATTTTGTCCAACATTTCTTTCTCTTAATCTCTTTCTCTCTCCCTCCCTTCTCTCTCTGTCTGTGTCTCTCTGTCTCTCTGTCTCTGTCTCTCAGTCTCTCTCTCTCACTCTCTTTGTATATATATGTATATACATATATATGTACCTGTATACGTATATATATACATACATATATATATGTATCAGTTTCATTTTATCTTTTCTAGTCTTCAGGAAATCCAATTATATGCCAATTATTCCTCAGTTTGACCACTTGATAGTGTCTCATGAATCACTGAGACTTGTTTACTTTTCTCAGTGTTGCTGTCTCTCAGTGCTTCAGTTTGGATAATTATATTTTAAGTATGCTTTTTCTTTTTCAGTTCTGTTCTGCCAATTGTATCTAATGCTATTTTGAAAAACTTCAGATATTGAATTATTTAATTCCAGGATTTTCATTTAGCTTTTTTTCAGAGTTTGCCATACCTTCTAAAATTCTTCATCTCTTCAAACACTATTGCCAACTTTTTTCACTAGATTCATTAAATATGCTTTATGGTAATTTTAAAGAACTTGTGTATGCATTACAATATCTGTAGAATTTTTGGTTCTGTTCACATTGATATTTCTTCTTTATATTATGAATCATATTCTTCATATATGCCTTTAAAAATTTTGGACTATATTTTTTATTTTTTTAATTTTTTAATATTTATTTTTGAGCAAGAGGAGGGAGGAGGGGCAGACAGAGAAGGAAATACACTCTGAAGTAGGCTCCAAGCTCTGGGCTGTCAACACAGAGCCTGACACAAGGCTTGAACCCAGGAACCGTGAGATCATGACCTGAGCTGAAGTCGAACGCTTAACTGACTAAGCCACCCAGGCGCCCCTGGACTATATTCTCAAATGCTCCCTTCTCAGTAGTCTTCCTCAATGATTATTATCTGGTATTTGAAAGCATGTCTCTTAATCTAACCATATTTTCTGCATACCACTAAGATAATTTATTCATTCATTGCCAAGACCAGTACACCTTGAACCATACTAGATGCAAAGAAGATACCAAAAAGTCTTTGTTCAATAAGTGAATTTATTTATTCATGAATACCATTTACACATTTGAAAAATAGCTTGAAATTATTTCCAGTGAATACTACCTCAGTAAATGTTAATTTGGAGTCTGCAAATAAGGTCAAAGCTCAGAACTTTCCATACTAAAGCTCCTCCCATGCTTAGTGAGACAAGCTTAATTTACAAAATTTAGGAAGAAATATTAGCATGAATAGTTGACAGCAACTTCTAAATGTTTTCTAAGTGCAATAACTGAGTGGGAGTTCAGGGAACATCTTCACTATTAAAATTACTCAAGGGAGTGTGTGAATGACAAATAGATCATGAAAGATTCTCATGGGGAGCCATGATGAAGTAAGTCATGTGTCTTTGAACTTCAAGTTCCTTAAAGGCTGAAGCATGTGAACATAAACTATGTAAGTGTTTGTAAACATTATTAACAATTATGAGTAAAGTTCATATATGTACTATGTGTATATTAGGACAGTATTTAACAAAAACATTTAAAATTAAGCTTATATTTAAGAAGCTACCATGAAGGAAAATACAGGTAAGAGTAACATGAAATGGAAAAGTCTGAGAGAAGAAATTTCACCTTGTAACAGGCAAGAAATTAGTGTGGTGGTTTTTTTAGTTGGAAAAATATCATTTAGCAGTGAATAAAAAGTAGTAGTAGATATGTTTTTATATGATAATGAGAAAATTCATTTTAAACAAACAGAAAACAATGATTCATTTGCAAATTATCTAAAATTGTAGAGCCTTTCTAAAGTAGAATTAGTTTGTCTGTTTAATTGAGAGTTATTTACATCTAATTTATCACTAACCTAATTTACCCAAATTTGTAGTTCTATACATTCACTACACATTTTGGGTTTTGAATATCTTTTCTCTAGGCTCAGTCATCAGCTTTGGACTTTAGTCATCAGATTATAACACCCAGCTTCAGTCCTACTGAATAATTTCCCAGTTGTTATAGGGCAAAGATAACATTTTCTCTCTTTTCATAAGTTCTTCTATTCCAGAGCAAACTTTACCATTATATACATGTTTTTTAACAAAATAATTACTAATATATTTGAAGTTTGAGTACATTTAATTGAAATGTGAAAGGATTTTTACATTTCTACAAAATATTCAGCTAAAAATGATGTATACACCTTTGATTTATTTCTTACTTCAAAGTAAATTTTCTGGGGCTCCTGGGTGGCAGCTGGTTAAGCTGCCGACTTTGGCTCAGGTCATGATCTCATGGTTCATGAGTTCGAGGCCCCCATCAGGCTCTGGGCTGACAACTCGGAGCCTGGAGCCTGCTTTGGATTCTGTATCTCCCTTTCTCTCCACCCTCCCCTGCTCACTCTCTGTCTCTCAAAAATAAATAAATGTCAAAATTGTTTTTAAATATTTTCCTAGAGGAATTTGTTATGCATTTTGTTATGCATTATTAATAATCATATTATTTAATATCCTCTAAAAAGATACCTGCTTGTAAACAATGTATGAGAGTATCCTTCTTTTATTTCCAAAATATAAGAAATATTCCTTTTTTAATGCTTTACTGCATTAAAGAGTTCTGTTTATATATATGTCTCATTAATATGCCATTTTTTATATATCCAGCATTTATCAGTGTATGACACAAAATAGTCATTCAGCTAAAAATATGGTAAAATTGTAAAATAAGAAAATAAATAGAAATAACTAAACCTGTGAATGCTGATGATGTATATATTGCATATGAAATAATCACACCATAATGTCAGAATGAAAAAAAAATCTATGATTGACTCTATTTTGTG
Organism: Cryptoprocta ferox; assembly: GCA_028646485.1. Lineage (NCBI taxonomy): Eukaryota > Metazoa > Chordata > Mammalia > Carnivora > Eupleridae > Cryptoprocta > Cryptoprocta ferox. Next base: position 166,267,136 of record CM053567.1, read on the forward strand.
TTTCTCTTTTTCCCCAATAAGTTCAACATAATCAAGTCGCTATAATTCAGTACTATTTATATTGTAGGTAAGACTTATACTACTGTGTGAACTGTGTGTTGCTGGTCCATGATAGGGTCAATACATAAATAAAAAGTAAACATTTTGAAAACTTTATAGCCATGTAATGTACATAAGTTATGACACAGTAATTCCAGTCTCTAGGTATACACTCCAGAGATGTATACAGGAAATTTTATAACAGCAATAATTGTTTGAGCTTCAAACTAAACCCAGTCGAAGTGAACACTGGCCAGAGAATAAATAAGTAAATTTGGAAATATTCATGTCATCAAATTCTATCCCCCAGCAAAAATGAATGAGGTAAAACAATACAATTAAAATGCGTGAATTTCAGGAACATAATGGTGAATGAAAAAGCAAGTAGATAAAAATATCAACAGTGTGGTTTCATTTATATAAAGTTTGAAAAGATAGAAAACTGAAGAATACTTTGATTAAGGGGATAAATTTGTTAAAATTATAAAGAAAAGCAAGGAAAAGCTAAATAAGAATTTCAGGATAGTGCTTACTTTTGAGGTAAGAAAACAATCTGAAATTATAAGGGCTCTTTGGTTTATAAATATCTTTTTTTAATCTATTAAGTTCTTTTATAGGTGATTTCTAATTAAAAAACATATTTTAAACAAAAATTAGTTACTGAGTAGTTGGTAATCTGGATTGCTGCTTCCCAAAATTTACTCAGAAAATATGTGACTCACTGGAGTAGCTGGGTGGCTCAGTCCATTTTGCCACTGACTTTTGATTTTTGCTTGGGTGATGATCCTGGGATTGTGAGATGGAGACCCCCATCTAGGCTCCTTGCTAACTGTGGAGCCTCCTTGAGATTCTCTCTCTGTCTCTTTCTTGGCCCCTTTTCCCTGCTCTCCCATTCTCTCCCTCTCTCTCTCTCTCTCTCTCACTCTCTCTTTCTCTCTCTCTCTCTTTCACTCTCTCTCAAAAAAATAAATAAATAAAATAAATAAGTAAGAAAATATATGTCATGATCATCTTGTTAACATTGGTTTGATTTAGTAGGTTCTGTGTGGGATCTAATATTCTGAATTCCTAATAAATTCCCAAGTGAAGCCCATGCTTTCAGTCTACAGTTTATGTCTTGAGTAGCAACAATCTAGATCTCATTTAAAAAGAGTATAAGAGTGGGCGCCTGGGTGGCTCAGTTGGTTAAACGTCCAACTCTTGATTTTGGGTCAGGTTATGATGTCATGGTTGTGAAATTGAGCCCCATGTGGGGCTCTGCACTGAGTGTGGAGTCTGCTTAAGATTCTTGCCCTCCTTCTCCCTCTGACCCTCCCCCACTTGCATGTGCTCACTCTCTGTCTCACAAAATAGATTTTAAAAAATTTTATAAAAAGTGTCAGAGAGAGAGAGCGATTAAGAAATTAGTAAATAGGGGCGCCTGGTTGGCTCAGTTGATTAAGCATCCAACTTTAGCTCAGGTCATTATCTCATAATTCATGACCTCTAGCTCCGCATTAGGTTTTGTGTGGACAGCTCAGAGTCTGGAGCCTGCTTCAGATTCTGTGTCTCCCTCTCTCTCTGCCCTTCCCCTGCTTGCCCTCTGTCTCTCTCTCTCTCAAAAATAAATAAACACTAATAAAACTCTAAAAATTAGTAAATACAAGGAACCAAAGACACAAATATGATTATGAATATATAGCTTCAGTTAATTGTTAGATTATTATTTGTATCAAATTTGGTGCACAACAGTTATGTAGTTTTGAATTAGAACAAAATAGTTTCATATATTGATCCCAAATTTTTAGCTGTGAAAATTTTATAATATTACTTTAAACTACCTTGCCTCAACCATATGATGGGGAAGATAACACCTGCATTTTAGAAGAGTTATGAAGACTAGCTATGATAATTTTCCACAAGCATTTAATATAATTCCTGTCACATTGTATTAGACTTTGAAAAATTAAATTAATTATATTAAGCATTTGTAATACTGTGGTTACATGTACTTTTAAAATTATTTTATACTTTGTAAATAGTATTTTTCTTCATCTATTTTATATTGTGTTTACTTTATAAGAAAATAAGAGACAATTCATTTATGTTGAATAAATTTACTTTCCCACCCTACATGTTGGAGTTTTCCAGATAGTTTTATGAATTGATCCTCAATTTCTCTTTTGTCTTACAATAAAATCTTCATCAAACCCTCAACAAAACAAAAAACTATGCTTATAATAATTATATAAGTGAATTTCTTCCAGCCTTTCAAAGGCTTCTAAGTAGTTTCTTTAGAATCCCACCCATCCTCAATTGCAACGTTGTGGTATGCAGAGGTTTCAGTTACAATGGTTTAGTTAAGCAACAATTGTCTCCCAGTAACATGGTCCATCTTCCATTTGCCATGGTATATTGTCAATAATTAACAGAAGGCACACATTTTCTTTTCAATCTATGAGTGAATCACTAATTACCTAAATAATAGATGCACATCATGATCAGTAACAGATCACTTCTTTCAAAGTCTGTCAAAGATTGTTCTGTGTGCAGCTGTTATTCAGTTCATGCACAGACAAAAATAATACTGTGTAGTTTTCCTGATTTCTTGTCTCACAATGTAAATCCATCCTCATCGTGTTACAAAATGCGTAATTCAGGTGGTAATTGACAAAGCTGAAGGTGCAGCAAAGAAATGAAAAGTGAGAACACTGGAAGAGAGATCAGAAATAAAACAGAAATGGGGTTATAAAGAAATTACGTGTTAGTGGAAATGTTGATATCACTGCTTTTCTAGAGACTCTAGAGGAACATAGTGGAAGTGAACTTACTGATATAAATGAGAAACATGATTCAACACAAAAAGATGAATTTGTTCTAGAGAAAGTGACACCGGCAAAACATTTCACATTAAAATAACTGTCAGAGATATTTCACAAAATTTAAAGTGCAAGGACTGAATGAGGGATCCAAACTTGGAATGGAGTAAGACAATCTGCTAAGTCATTGAAAAGATGGACACTCCATGTTAAAAGTTATATGATAAACAGAAGGCCAGCATTGTTCAAACTATTCCTGATAAGTAGTTTTTAAAGAAATAGAAATACTTTAATGTTTTAAATAACATTAAAACATTCAAATAATTATTAGTTCTATTTTTCATTTCCTTTTACATTTATAACAGATATTAAAAGATATTTTGATGTTTTGACCCTTTTTATGGATTATGGAGTCATAATTTTTCACATTGATTAATATCGTTTTCCATAATTTTGGGTGTCACATTTTTATAGTCCCACACTACCCTGCAAAACAACTACCTGTAGATTAACTCTGAAGATTATCCTTAGCACCAAACTTCCTGTTTCCACTTCTGTAAGCTTTATTAAATATAAATATTTTAATTGATTATGACATCACATACTTAGATATATAGATATATTTTCAAATTTCAAATAATGCAATCGTTACATTTCTAAATTTCTGGTTTTGTTTATTTTTGTTCCTTTCATTTATTTTGTTCTAGCCTTTAATTCTCTGAGGCAAATTCTAAGAGAATTTATACAGGTTTCTAGTATAATTTGTATAGTGTAAATAATGTACACAAATGTCTAATTATCTTCTGTAGACTCACATACTTAATAAAAATGTTAGAAATTTGCTTACAAATACCTTAGAATATTCAAATAATAAGTCAAAAAGAACTTGAAATAATCTGAAAAATTTTAAAAATCGAAATAAAAAAATCAAAGCTGCCAAAAATGAACATATGTTTAAAGCATATTGCACTTATGTAATTGTGAGCACTTGTTAATCTAAATCGTTTTATGGGGGCTGCTGCATTTTGTAAGAAACATTGCCTAGAAATTCTTGTATGGGCATTTCAGATAATAATAAAACATAACCTGAGATTTGAAGGAATCAAACATATATGTTCATAAGAATAAGAATTGCCCTTGGGGTATCTGGGTGGCTCAGTCAGTCAAACGTCAGATTCTTGATTTCAGCTCAGGTCATAATCTTGCAGTTCGTGGGACTGAGCCCCGTGTTGGACTCTGCACTGATAGTGTAGAGCCTGCTTGGGATTCTCTCTCTCTCTCCTCTCTCTGCTCTCTCTCTCAATAAATAAAGAAACTTAAAAAGAAAAAAAGAATTGTCTAACATTCCATATTCTTATAACTACCCTGTTGGGGACCACCAGTAAGTGTTTCAGAGCAAAATAACAATAATATTAATAATGATAAATTTCTATTTTACATAATTCTTTTATTTTTTCTTTCCATGAGTAAGTGTGCTTATTAAAAATATGTAACAGCTGTAAAGAGATATAATTCACATGTCATACAATTCATCCATTTAAAATTCATCATTGAAAGGTTTTTCAGATTGTACGTTATCATTTTAGAACATGTTCATTGCTCCATAAGGAAAACATGTATCCTAATATTAACATTTACTTCTCATTTACTGCCACCTCCCCAAGGCATAGGTAATCACTATTCCACTCTCTATCACTATGAGTTTTCCTATTCTGTATACTTCATATAAAATGAATTCGATAATATGTGGTGTTTTGTGTCTGGCTATTTCACTTAGAGTAATGTTTCCAAAGTTTACTAATGTTGTAAAATGTATCAGCGCTTCATTCCTTTATATAGCCAAATAATATTCAATTGTATCAAATATACCACATGTTGTTGATCAATTCATCAGTTAATATATGTGTTTTCTGCTTTGGATCTATTCTGAATAATGTTATAAACATTAGTGTAGGAGTTATTGTGTGGATTTAAGTCCTCATTACTCTTGGGTATGTAACTAGGATAGAATTCCTGGGACATATAGTAACTATATTTTTAAACTTTGGAGGAAATGCCACACTACTTTCCAAGGGAGTACCTCTGTTTTATGTGCAGCAGTATATAAGGGTTCCAAATTCCCCATAACCTCACAAACATGTGTAAATAGCTGGGCTTTTTTAATTTTGTTCTGTTTTAATTATAGCCATCCCAGGGGATGTGAAGCAGAAGTTCATTGTGTTCACGGCTTACTCTGTCATATTGACTAACAATGTTGACCATCTTCTAATATGTTTATTGATCCCTTGTATATTATGTTTGAAGAAATGTTTATTCAGATGATTTGCTCAATTTTTATTTGGGTTCTGTGCCTTTTTATTATTGAATTTTAAGTGTTGTTTCTAAAGTTTAGATAAAATCCCCTTATCAGATATGAGTTGTAAATATTTTATCCCATTCTGTGTGTTGACTTTTAACTTTTTTTGATAGTATGGTTTGAATTGCAATTATTTTTCTTTTGTAATTTATGCTTTTCATATAATATTTAAGAAACCATTGCCTAACCCAAGCCAGAAAAATTACCTATATTTTCTTCTAATAATTTTATAGCTTAAGTTCATTTAAAACAATTTTTAATGTTTTATTTATTTTTTGAGAGAGACAGAGCATGAGCAGTGGAGGGGCAGAGAAAGTAGGAGACAGAAAATCTGAAACAGGCTCTAGGCTCTAAGCTGTCAGCGCAGAACTGGACACAGGGCTTGAACTCACGAACTATGAGATCATGACCTGAGCCGAAGTCAGACACTTAACCAACTGACCCTCCCAGCTGCCCCAGGACTATGATTCATTTTTATTTAAATTTTGTATATGGTATGGGAAAGACATCCAGTTTCCTGGATTTAATTAATGATTTAATATGGATAGTTATTTAATGTGGAGACCCAGTTGTCCTGGCGTTATCTGTTGGAAGAGCTATTAATCCCCCCTCCTCCCTCATGTGTTGTCTTGCCACCATTGTCCAAAAGTCATTTAACCATAAATAGAGAAGTTTACTTCTGGATAATCAATTTTATTCTACTAATCCATATGACTGTACTTGAACTGATATCACACTTCTTTTATTATAGCATTCAGTGAATTCTGAAGTTGGGAAGTTAAAAGTATCCTAACTTTGTTATTTTTAACAAAATTGTTTTGGCTAATTAGCAGTCCAATAATTTCTATATTAATTTTAGGGTTAGTTTCTCTTGTTTACAAAGAAGCCAAGAGATTTTTTTATGTGGAATGGTTTAAGTTCAAAGATTGATTTGGGAAGTATTGCCTTCTTAATGTTATAAGTCTTCTGATCTGTGAACATGGGGTGTCTTTCCATTTCTTTATTTCTTTAATTTCTTTCAACAACATTTTGTAAATTTCAGTGCATAAGTTTTGCATTTGTTTTATTAAATATGTTTCTAAATGATTTATTCTTTTTGATGCCTTATAAAATGGAATTGTTCTCTTAATTTAATTTTTAGATTTCATTGCTAGTGTGAAAATAAAATTCAACGTTGTCTATTTATCTTGTGATCTGTCATCTTACAGAACTAGTTCATTAGTTCTAATAATTGTAGTGGCCTCATTCAAATTTTCTATATATATAAATTCATGTCATCTGCAAATAAAGATAGTTTTATCTCTTCCTTTCCAATCTGGTTGCCTTTATTTTTTTTCTTTTCTTGTCTAATTTCTCTGGCTAGAACCTCCAATAAAATGTTGAACGAAAGGAACTAGAATACACCTTCTTGTCTTGTTTCTGCTTGTAATGGGAAAGCATTCAGTCTCTGACCATTGAATATGTTAGCTGTAGACTTTTTTTTAGATGTCCTTTATCAGTTGGGGAAATTTCCTTCTATTCCCAGCTTGCTGAGTGTTTTTACCATGAAAGGGTGTTAGATGTGTTATATGCTTTTTCTGTGTCTATTTACATGACTGGATAGTTTAATCTTTTATCTGTTGATGTGGTATGTTATATTAACAGATATTCAGACTTTACACCAACCTGACATTACTGGAATAAATCCCTTTTAGCCTTGATGTATAACAACACTTTTAATATATTGCTGGATTTGCCTTACTAGTGTGTTTTGGAAGTTTTGTATCTATATTAATAATAAATATTGTTCTTTACTGTTATTTTTTGTGATGTCTCTGTGTAGTGTTGGTATCAGAATAATACCTCACAGAATGAGTAAGAAAATGTTCTTTTCTTTATTTTTTAAAAGAGTTTCTGTGTGTGTGGGGGGGTGTTATTAATTCTTCTTTAAATGTTTGGTAGAATCCACTAGCAAAGTTCCCCCTGGGCTTGAGCTTTCCTTTGAGGGAAATATTTCATTCATTTCATTCAATCTCTTTTATTGTTCTGGGTCTACTCAGATATTCTATTTCTTCTTGAGTAATTCTGGCATCTTGTATCTTTCTAGGAACATGTCCATTTTGTCTAAGTTACATAATTTGTTAATAGACTCATTCATAGCATTTTCTTAAAATAATTTTACTCCCTTAAGATTGTTAACAATGCACCCATTTTTATTCCTGATTTTGGCAATTTCCATATTTTATCTTTTTCCTTGGGAACCCTAGCATTGATATTCTGCATTTGATGGAGACAGTCACCTTGTCCAGACGATATTGATGGAGATAGACTTTATCTGCAGGTGAGCATGAAGGTGCCAGTCGGTGGGGATGTGGCAGTTCCAGCGTCTGGAAGGCCCATCTGTGTAGTCTAAGTGCATTTTTGTCAGCTGAGGTCAGTGTTGGTGAAGAATGCAGGGATCCTCAGGGGCAAAGGCTGCAGTGTCTGGTGAATGCTCTTGAGGTCTTGGTGGCAAAGGCTGCTACCAACCACTTGATCTCTTTTTCTCTCACGGAGGATAACATGGCCAAAGGGATCCCGTGGTCACCACATCCAGCTTGTAGGCACCCCGCAGTGGTGCTGGAACAGAAATCTGGTGGATAATTACCTAAAGAGCAGCCAGGGAGCCAGAGCCTGGAATGTGGGCCCCTGTGTCATAAGAACAACTCTGGGTCTTTGGCACTGGCTGTCATCAGGGATGACTTCGGGGCCTCAGGCATTGACTGACACTGGCAGGTCATAGAGCCTGGTTATGGACCACAGGCACATGTGGAACAACCATGAGTCTGATGTCCAGGACCCTGGCTACTCCACAGGCAGGGCTCCATCATCCGAGATTTAGGAGCCCCTGGAGCAGGTGGGGCTAGAGTCTGCAGTGTCCACAGAGTGGCCTCTGAAGTCTGGGTGTGTTCAAGTCAGTCATAGCTTCCAGTTGAGAGTGTGTAGAGTGCCGGAGGGAGCTATCAGCCCGTGTTCCAGAGTGGTTCAACAGTAGCTCCTTCTGGGACAGTATGGATATGGCAGTATCTCCCTCTCCAAAGGCTATGCCATGGTGATGGCTGGTGGTTCCCACAGTGGCAAAAGCTGCTGGCTCCCTTTGCAGAGCAGGCTCCTGGGGTCTGTGCCCAGAAACACTGTGGAGTCCTCCACTGTGATAGTTGCCATGAGACTGCAGTTCTCATGCGGACTGTGGAGGTCCTCAGCACCAAAGGCTTCCAGAGTCTTCCATAGAGCAGGCCCCTGGGAACCATGATGACACCCACTGTGTGGCTGCTGCCAACCCTAACCTTTCTGTCCTCCTAGCTGTCTCTAGAGTTCCCTGCAAACCTGAGCTTTCCCATGACCCTTTCTGTGTGATTATTCTCTTCCGCTCCATACTTTATATATAAATTTTTAAAGTATTTATTCATTTATGAGGGACAGAGTGTGAACAGGGGAGGGGCAGAGAGAGAGGGAGACATAAAATTCGAAGCAGGCTCCAGGCTCTGAGCTGTCAGCAGAGAGACCTACATGGGGCTTGAACTCACGAGCTGTGAGATCATGACCTGAGCTGTGAGATCATGACCTGAGTGGAAGTCAGACACTTAACCTACCAAATCACTCAGGCGCCCCTACCCTGTCCCCCTTTTTTTTAAATCTCCACTGTTGCTGTACATTCTTAATTGAACTCTTGAGCCCTTCCAGGGCTATTTTTGTTCGCGGATAGCTGTCTAATTCTGAATTGGGGGGTTGGAGGGGGAGGAGAAGTGCATCAGTTACTGTACCTACCATCTGACTAATGTCACTCCTCTGAATCTTTGCTAAATGGCCCCCTTTGAAGTCTTTTTTTTTAATCTGACCTTCTGGTGCACTCTCAGGCAGTTTTTGTTTCTTGCTTTATCCCCCATCTGTGGGTTATGATTTCCTGTTTCGTTATGTGCCTTTAACTCTTTTTACTTAAAACTACACATTTTAGATAATATATACTAACATCTTTGGATGATTTCCCCCTGGTCTTGTTTCCTTGTTTCTTTGTTAAATAACTCGGCTGAACTGTTGCAGTGAAGTCTACTTCTCTAGTATTAAAGCTCTGACAGTGTTTCTCAGACATCACCTTCTTGGGCACGAGCCCACTCGCACTGGAACGACATTGATTTTTGCTTGGCTCTACTTGACCCACTGTGTTTTTTCTTATCTTTCTGTTAAACTCTTTGCCTCTGTTGGTATCACACTCAGCTGAAATGCTTCATTAATTGCTGCATGATTGCTCTATTGTTTTTGACAATTCCATGAGGTACAGAATGTTCTATCTGATTAAGGTAAATTCAGGCCCCTTTGCAGTAATTTTTGAGGTTGGCCTTTGAAGTTTTTTTCTCACCCCATGTGGGCTTCTCTTACCTGTCTGTTTTCCTGGTTGTCTCTGGTAAATTAGCTGGTTTATGGTTTAGTTCGTTGTTCTTCTGGTATTATCAGCCTCATCTTAATCGTTTACCAGCTGAATCAGAACCTCTGTTTTTTTTTTTTTTTCATTAAAACAACAACAGCAGTAACTGTTTATTGAAAACTCATAATATACCAGAAGCTTTACATTTAATCCTCTGTATAATACTGCAACAATCTCTCTTGATTTGAAGAGTGCCCATAGTCTTGAAATTGCGCACATTCTATTCCAAATAAAGTCAGTTCTTCTGAGGAGAATTTGCAGCTCTCTGTAGTTATGGCCCACTGCTACTGGCCAGAATCTCTGAGACACTTCACTGGAGAAAAACGGAGATAGTTATTGAGGGTAATTATTTGAAACTACCAAATTGATAGGAGTTGATGATAGATTATTTGCATTTCATCAGTAAATAGTGTTCTGTTCCTCATGGAACATACATTTGGTGGGAGGATGGAAACAGGCGATTAGTAAGTATATAAATATATATTTAATATATTTAATAAATAATATTTTATGTGGAGATATGTGAAGGAAAATAAAATGTGGTTAACTTTCACTTTGTGATCAGTCTGGAGCAGGGAAAGTTGTGTTTTAGGCAGCATAAAGAAAAGATTTTCTCAGAAGATGCCATTTGAGCAAAGATATACATAAACCATGTGGAGACGTGAGGGAATGTGTTCTCAGCAAAAGAAGATGCAGATGTAAAAATCTTGAACAGGAAAATGGTTGGAAGAGTTTAGACTGTTCTAAGAACAGCAAAACATTCATTATCATTTGAAAAGAGTTATGTGAGGAGAGTTTGTTTAGACTAGACAGCTAACAGGGATGCTAAAAAGTCTGGGTGTTCTGGAAAATGTCATGAAGAAGCCCTTGACAGGTTAAGAGCAAGGGTATGATGATATCTGATTTACAGATATGGCATAGACATATTTAGTTGTTGAATATCTCTTTGAATTTTAAGAAGAATACAAGTCTGATGAAGTGCAAGTTAAGTAACAAAGAAAACAACACTTGCTTAAAGGACATTGTTAGAAAAAATAGTATTCCCAGCAGGCAAACTCTTGCAGAAATTAGTTACTAGACAGGGAATCCTGTACCCAGTTTTTCCAAGCTTTGCTACTAGAAGATTTTCTTATTTTCTAGTTTTTCCTACGCCTCTCCTCTCCTTATTTTTGAGCATTCTGAATTTCTGCCACCTATGGTAGTTGTTTCAGTCTTTATTTGATGCAATTTCTCTTTTCTGTTATTGACAATATACAAAAGAGTGACTGGCTCTTTTCACCAACATCCTTCTCACTTCCCCATTCCCCTCACAGACCTCATCCCCCTATAATAAAAGTCTCCCCAGTTTTTTATACTGAAAGACAAATGGCAATGTCTTGAATATACATAGCAATAAATTTAAATTACCACTGCTTTGAAATGGAATATTCTCCTTTCATTTGTCAGTGCCACATACAGTGTATTCCAGAAATTTTATGAACAATGAGTCCCAGAAAATGTCAGAGGTCATACTATAAAAAGAGAAAGAAATAGGTAGTCAAATTAAAACACACAAGTGTAGGGTCTGACATTTTAAAGAGAAAATCTACTTCAAATATGGAAATTGACCCTCAGTATTATCCTGTGGCTCAGTTAAATAGACTTTTGTTCAGGTCAACCAATATTAAAATAGTGAAACCAATTAATGTATACTATGTGTGAATCAGTATATTTATTTTTTTAATTTATCAGTTGACTCATTTAAAGACATAAAAGACAAGATATAAAATCCACAGAGTAGAACTGGAATTTCAAAGGCATAGCCTTCTATTAATTATGACAGCTGACCCTTCCTTACCATCTACCATATCCTAAAATCAACATATTAAGGTTAGGGAATGAAATTTTAAAAGACAAAACCACATTAGTCAAAAATGTATATTGAGCCAAATATTCCCTAAAGAGCAGAGGTTTGGCAAATTTTGAAAATCTATTAACTCACTCAAGCTGTGGGCAACAAATTACTGCTGCCTAGAAATGTATTGGTCTGAATATGTTAGCATATGCTGCAGAAATGTCTAATTTAGCTTCAGGAATAGATTAAGTTTTTAGTATCTCAGATTAACTTTTATTTTTGCAATGTGTAATTAGTAATTTCCAGAAATACAAAAAATAAGCATAATTACTTCTATTTTATAAATGTTTAGAGAAGTTAAAGGATTTTTCAGAAAAACAATGCTAATAAAATCCCTTCTCCCTTGTTTATAACCACGATCTCATATTACTTAAAACATGATAGCTTAAGTTTAGCCAATTACATGGTTAAATGAAACAAAAAAGCAGATCATTGCTTATAGGTTGTTTGGGATATGGATTTTTTTTTCCTATAAATACACAAAAAGGCCATTATATAGAATATATTTGTTGAAATTGGGGGGGAATTTGTGGACTTCCCCAAACACAAGAAAGGGCCCCAAATTTTCTTTTTTTCTTTTTTGTTAACTTTATAGTTTATTGTCAGATCCAAATTTTCTGGATAAGATTCAAGAGAAGCTAACAGAGATCTGAAAACTGAATTGCAGAGACTTTCAGGTTATTCTTTGGCATTAATTCACCAAGTTACATCCCAAGATGACATAATAAGTAAAACTTCCTAATTTGTTACTGAATCGAGCAGCTGAATTTATGTTTGTTCATTGGTGCCCACTATTAGAACTGAACATGTGTTGACTCATCTAATATTCTCAAGGCCTATGAAGTAGGTTGTTTTCATAACCCAAATTTTGCAAAGGAAGAAACTGAGGCTCAAATAGGTGAAGTAATCTGACTATGTTACACAGATAGGAAAAGAAATGCTGACATTGAAGTCAGCTAGTCTCCCGCCAGAGTCCTTGCTTTGAATCATTGTCTTGATAGGAAAGATATTGGGCACACTTTTCACTTCTTGCGAAGATAATTGCTCTCATTTGTTTTTAAGTATCCCTTCATAAGATTACTTTATTACATAAAAAGTTGAGGGGTGCCTAGGCTGCTCAGTTGGTTAAGCCTTCGACTTCAGCTCAGGTCATGATCTCACAGTTTTGAGTCTGAGCCCCGCATCGGGCTCTGTGCTGTCAGCTCAGCTCCTGGAGCCTCCTTCAGATTCTGTGTCTCCCTCTCTCTCTGCCCCTCCACCACTCATTATCACTCTCTCTCTTTCTCAAAAATAAATAAACATTAAAAAAATGTTTCAATCTTTTAAAAAAGATTGATAGCAAAGTGTAAACTATGTAAATTTAAATTGTGGATTATGGATACTCTTTGCAGACACAAAGTCCTTATAATTGCTTCAAATTATCAAACAAATCTCTCTTTTTTCTTTTTTATGATTATTTTATTAAGCTGACACTTTTTTTCTTTATAAAACTGGATTTTTCATGGTTTCATAAGAAGTATCTAGGTCCCAGATGAAGACTTCTGAAATTATTAGGACTTTAGGGAGAACGAATGAGAATAACGTGTTATCTTTCCGACCACCAGAAAAGGGCTGGGTATAGGAAACAAGGAGGCACTTATCTAATTATTTGAGAAGGTGACCTCATATATATCTGCGTACTTTCTGCTTTCCTGGAGATTATTAGTCTCTACCTCCCTGTCATATTGGTAATCTGGAATTACACATTGCATCATTAGGTAGAAACTATAAACTATGTATCTAGCATCCAGATTCTCTCTCTTCCACAGGATTAATGTGACTGATACGTATTCAGGTTATTATATAATCTTATATCCAAATTTCAATGATAGAAATGTGATGAATGAGACATATGTTTTGGTCTTTCAATAATAACTTTTGTAAACTACCCGACCTCATGGTAGGTGTAAATCTTAACAGCGGCCATACTGTTTTGCAGCTATTTTTGCCCATCGTTGTTTGTATAGGGTTGAGATATATTGGGATATTTGTTTTAGACTGTCCAGTAGTATTTTTTTAGTCTAACTACACCTCCCATTAACTTTTTAAAATTTTTATTGTGATCAAATATATTTAAAGATATTGTCTTAACGATTTTTAAGTGTATATAGTTCAGTGGTTTTAATGCATAATATTGTGCATCAATTACCATCATCCACTTCTATTACCCTTTTCATCTTGAAAAACTGTAACTATATACTCATTAAACAGCAACACTTTATTCCCTCTTCTCACCAGCTCCTGGCAGCCACCAATCATTCTATTGCGATTACCTTAAGCACCTCATATAAGTAGAATCACACAGTATATGTCTTTTCATGACTGGCTTATTTCACGTAGCATAATGTCCTCAAGTATCATACATGTGGTAATGCGTGTCACAATTTCCTTCCCTTTTTAGTTTGAATAATATTCCATTGTGTATATATATAGATCAATGAAAGAATAAACATATATGTATGAATAAACATATATGTATATATACTTGTTTATTCATTCGTCGATCATTGGACACTTAAGTAGCTTCTATGTTTTAGTTATTGTGGTTAACTTGCTATGAATACTTTATACAAATATCTCTTTGAGATTTTGCTTTCAGTTCTTTTGGTTATATATTCAAAAGTGGAATTTCTGGGTTATACATAATTCTATTGATGTTTTAAGTCAGTGTAATAGTACTCTTATAATGGCTGTACCATTTTACAATCCCACTACCAGCGCGCAAATTTCAAATTAAAATTTCTCTACATTCTTGTCAACACTTGTTATTTTCTACTTTTTTTTTATTGTAACCAGTATAATGGGCATGAGGTAGTATTTAGAGTTTTAATTTGTCATTTAGAGTTTTAATTTGCATTTCTCTAAGAATTAGTGAGGTTGAGCATCTTTTATGTGTTTATTGGTCATTTGTATATTTTCTTTGGAGAAATTTTTATTCAAGTCCTTTGCTCAAATTTGTATCAGGTTGTTTGCGGGGTTTTGTTGTTGTTGTTGTTGTTGTTGCTATTGTTTTGTTTTTGAGTTTTAAGAGTTCTGTATGTATTCTGGATATTAATCCTTTATCAGATACATGGTTTGGAATACTTCCCTGCATTAGGTGGATGGCCATACTCTCTTGATGCTGACTTTTTTAAAAAAAAAATTACTTTTATTTATTATTGAGAGACAGAGAGAGACAGAGCATGAACAGGGGAGGGGCAGAGAGAGAAGGAGACACAGAATCTGAAGCATGCTCCAGGCTCTGAGCAAGCTGTCAGCACAGAGCCCGACACGGGGCCCAAACCCATGAACCGTGATATCATGACCTGACTTGAAGTCTGACACTCAACCGACTGAGCCACCCAGGAGCCCCTTATGATGACTTTTCCATGAACAATTTGTTTTTAATTTTCATAAAGTCCAATTTATCTATATTTTTCTTTTCCTTGCCTACCCCTTTGTATCATATCCAAAAATTATTGCTAAATTCAGTCTTGTAAAGATTTTGTCCTACATTTTCTTCTAAGAGTTTTATAGTTGTATAAGTCTTACATTTAGATTTATGATCCATTCTGAGATAATTTTTTATATGGTGTTAGGTAAGGGGCCAAATTCATTCTTTTGCATGTAGGTACCCAGTTTTGCCAGCACTATTTGTTGAAAAAACTATTTGGCATCCTTGTGAAAATCAGTTGAAGGTGTTTGAGCAGATTTGTGTTTGGGTCTCTGTATCATATTCCATTGGTCTCAATGCTTGCCTTTATGCCAGTACCACAGTGGTTTGGTTATTGTGGTTTTATGGTAGGTTTTGAATTCAGAAAGTGTGAATCCTCTAGCTTTCTTCTTCCTTTTCAAGATTATTTGGTTATTCAGGTTACTGTGCAATCGCATATGACTTTCAGGATGAGTTTTTCTACTTACGTAAAAAAATGTTATTGGGATGTTGATAGTGATTGCATTGAATTGTAGATTACTTTGAGTGGCATTGACATATGAACAATATTAATTCTTCCAATCCAGAAACTGGAGATGTGGTTCTATTTATTTATGTCTTATTTAACTTCTTTTAGTAATGCTTTGTAGTTTTCATCAGACAAGTCTTTCACTTCCTTGGTTAATTCCTTTTTTTAAAGTATTTTATTATTTTTGATGGCATTGCAAATGGAATTTTTTTCATAATTTTCTTTTCAGATTGTTCATTGTTAATATATAGAAATACAACAGTTGTTTTTATTAATGTTTTATTTTTATTTCCTTTTTTTATATCTCTGAGAGACAGAGAAAGAGTGAGAGCAGGGGAGGGGAAGAGAGACAGGCAGACACAGAATCCGAAGCAGCTTCCAGGCTTTGAGCTGTCAGCACAGAGCCAGACTCAGGGCTCATACTCATGAACTGTAAGATCATGACCTGTGCCTGAGTCAGATGCTTAACTGACTGAGCCGCCCAGATGCCCCTAAGCACAACAGTGTTTTGAGTGTTGACTTTGTATTCTGATGTTTTGTTGAATTCACTTATTAGTTCTGCAGTTTTGTTTTGTTTCGTTTTGTTTTTCTTCAGGGTTTTCTACATATAAGATCAAATCAATGGTGAACACAGATAATTTTACTTCTTTTCAATTTAAATAACTCCTGTTTTTCTTGCCTTATTCCTCTGACTAGAACTTCAAATACCGTGTTGAATTGAAGTGGTGAAAGCCAGCATACTTGCTTTGTTACTGATCATGGAAGAAGAGCTTTCAATCTTTTGCCACCGAATATGATATTCATTCTCAGTTTTATTAGGTTGAGATAGTTTCTTTCAATGCCTACTTTGTTGAGTGTTTTTATTTGAAAAGGTGTTGAACATTTTATTTTTTATTTTAAAAAATGTAAGTTAATTTATTTTTAAGAGAGAGAAAGAGCACAAGTGTGGGGGGCGGGGCAGAGACAGAGAGGGAGACAAAGAATCTGAAACAGGCTCCAGGCTCTGAGCTGTCAGCACTGAGCCTAACTCGAGGCTCGAACTAGGGACCAAGAATGGTGAGATCATGACTTGAGCCAAGGTTGGACGCTTAACCAACTGAGCCACCACGAGCCCATGGTATTGAACTTTTAAAATTTTGTTTCTATATCAATTGAAATGATCATTCATTTTTTCCCTTAATCTTGTTAAAGTGGTATATTACATTATCTATTTTCATATGTTAAAACAATCCTACATTCCAGGAATAAATCCCACTTGTTCATGGTGTATAATCATTTTAATATGCTGCTGAATTTAGTTTGCTATTATTTTGTTTAAGATTTTTTGATTCAGTGTTTATTAGGGATGTTGATTTTATAGTGTCTTTTCTGGCTTTATCAGGATAACGCTGGCCTCATAGAATGAGTTAGTAAGTGTTCCCTTGGGAAGATTATTGTTGGTTCTTCCTTAAATGTTTGGCTGAAGACATCAGTGAAGCCAGGTCTAGGGCCTCTCTTTGTTGGACTATTTCTTATTCAGATTAAATAAATTAGTAGTTATAAGTCTGTTCTATTTTCTTAGTGATTCGATTTGGTAGGTTTTGAGTTTGTAGAAATTTGTGCATTTTATCTAGATTACTGAACTTGTTGGCTGTCTTAGTACATTCTGGCTGCTATCACAAATGTACCATAGAATGGGTTAAAGAACACACATCATTTCTCACAGTTCTGGAGGCTGGAAATACCAAGATCAAGTCACTAGCAAATTCAGATTCTGGTGAGAACCCACTTCCTCGTTCACAATAGCCACCTCTTTGCTATGTCTTCACATGATGGAAGGGGTCATAGAACTCCCTAGTGTTTCTTGCATAAAGGCACTAATTCCATTAATAAGAGATCCAAATTCATGACCCAGTTGCTTCCTGAATTTCCCAACTTAGTATTTCAACATGTGAATTTAAGAAGGGACACAAACATTCAGTTTATAGAATTGGCATATAGTTAGTTGTTCATAGTACTTTGTAATATTTTTTTTAATTTCTGTATAATCAAAGGTAATGCCCCATAGTCCATTTTTGATATCAATTCTAATTAACATCTAATTTAAGTATTTCTTTCTTTTTTTTATTCCTCCTAGGTAAAAGTCTACCAATTTTGACAATCTTTTCAAAAATCTAACTTTTGTTTTCATTGAATATCTCTATTCATTTTATATTCTCTATTTTGTTACCTATTATTTTGTTTTTCTTGTTCCTTGAGATTTAAAGTTCATTTTTGTAAAGAATGACATTTGAGGGGCCTCTGGGTGGCTCAGCGGTTAAGCATCGATTTTGGCTTAGGTCATGATCTAATGGTTTGTAGGTTCGAGCCCAGCATTGGGCTCTGTGCTGACAGCTCAGAGCCAGGAGCCTGCTTCAGATTCTGTGTCTCCCTCTCTCTCTGTCTCTCCCTTATTTGTGCTCTGTCTCTCTCTCTCTCTCTCTCTCTCTCAAAAATAAACATTAAAAATTTAATAAAAAATGACATTTGAATTAAATAATATGGTAATTCTGAGAATCCTATTCTATCCCCTTCCCCAACATTTGCTGTATGTTGTTGTTGTTGTTGTTTTGTTTTGTTTCATTTTTTTGTGATTGGTTTTTCTTATTTGATTTATTTTTATTGTAGGCTGCCTCTGTGCCAAAGATCAGATAGTCTTAAAGAGTCTTAATTAAGCTCTTTAAGGTCTTTTGTGAGCCTATGCCTGGAATGTGTGGTCACATTCTTTCTAATTTTACTCCAAAAACAATTGCTTTTTAATGTTTTCATCTTTATTGTCTGGCTCCCAAAGCGGGGGGGCAGGGGGGGCGGGGGGAGAGAAGAAAAATGAAGATAGGAAAAAAAACAAAGAAAATAATACCAGATCTTTAAATCCCTTGGAAGTCACTCAGCTTAGGAGGAAGGGCTTGTAAAAATGGGAGGAGGTACAACAGTGGCCTTCCACCCAATTGTGCCTTGGCGATCAGAAGCAGCAATCAGCTATCAGAGCACATATCATTAATATTTAGATATTATTTTGCACACCTCTGGCTCCTCAGAGATGTGTACAGCCTGTTCTAAGAACATGTATGCAGCTGTCTACCATGAAGCTTGGATTGGAGAATAGGTAGCTGCTACTGTGTGAGCTGAAATTGACTAAAATTTATTGTGGGAGTCTTCTCCTGGAAGACCAGAGCCTTCAACAGATTCTAGAGTTACAAAATAGTTATATCACACAGATTCTGACAGTGCCCTTCTTGTCTAGGTGGGGAAATAGATTCCCAGTACTTCTTACCTTGCCATTTTCCCATAGTTCTCCTCTCATTAATTTTGTTTACTTTCCTCATGTGACTGACACAGTCCTCAATTACAGAGGAGAACATCTCACTTAAGTCAGGCCAGTCAACTACTCCATACTCACAGCCACAGCGTGAGATTCATATTAAACAGGTGATCTAGGTGAATAAAGCTGAGCCCTCCATGGAAATGTTGTTATATAAATTGGGATAGAAGCACAGGTTCCCTTCAGATAATTAGCTTAGAACATTACGTTTCTCTAGAAACATTAGTAGCCATATACAACACGACACAGGGCAGCCTACTTGATATATAGTGACTTTCATCATTTAACCTTTAGATCCTATCTTGATTGAAGCTTTATAAGCCTCCTTTAACTTCTCATTTAAAAACGATCAATTTATTTTTATTTTGTTTAAGCAATTTTGAGAATAGTTTCTGTCCTATGAAATGGAAATAGATCTAATTATTACTGGCAGGTACCTGACACTTTTAGAGCATTTAGGAAGTGAGGACAGAGACAACTTGAGATAAGACCACCTCTGGAGGCTGAAGCTGAGAACAGCATGTCAGTCTTTGTAAAAAAAAAAAAAAAAAAAAAAAAAAAAAAGTAGGCAGTAACTGCCTGCTTCCATTTGTTCTCCAAGCTGAGATGCAGAATTGCTTTTCCCATTTCCTCATTTTTCAACACACCCCTGAATTCCACCAGTCAGAAATATTTCTTTTCTTTTTTTAATGATACTTCCCTTTAGATTATAAGTGCTAATAATTATGAATTTGAATATGGGTTTGGAGAAAGGACTTATGGCAGCTAAGGAAGGGGTGGTAAGACACTTTGAAACATTATTTTACACTCTAGATACACAATATGCCCTCTCAGCCATGCCAAGTATTAAATAACGGTGATGTGTACAGTTAAAATATCCTCATTTTTATATTGTTCTTGTAAAACCCTCAAGGCCATGGCAACATAGCAAGGGATTTCCAGTAATGATCATATATTTTTATGCTACAGAGATTCCAAATTTTCTAGAAGTACTCAAGAATTTAATTATAAAAGAATAGTTGAAGAGATGCATTCTGAATTATAGTTGCTACTTGATATCTGTAATGGAAGAATTGCTTTGTATTTTCTTTCTTACAAGCTACAGCTAATGAGGCTCTTGATGAGGTCTTCCAGTGACTATTCCACCTGACTGTGGATCACATACAGAGAAATGGATGTAACAGTAAAACAGCAAAGCTTTAAATTTTAGTATGAAATCCTTAATTATAGGAATTGTTCTCATTTTTTCCTTCTTATCTATTCATAAAATTCTGTGTAATGACTAAAAGGTGAATAAGAATGTCTTAATTCTTCAAAGTAATTCTTGTAGTATCGGTAACCTCATCATTAACTCTAATTATCTGATGGATCTCCCTAAATGGGGGGAAAAACAACTTGGTTATCCTAGCAACATTGCTTTCAAAAAATAGGAATGTGCTGGGGCAGCTGGGTGGCTCAGTCGGTTGAACTTTTGGCTTCGGCTCAGGTCATAATCTCACAGTTCGTGGGTTCGAGTGCCGCATCAGGCTCTGTGCTGACATCTAGCTCAGAGCCTGGAGGCTGTCTTCAGATTCCGTGTCTCCCTCTCTCTCTGACCCTCCCCTGCTCACACTGTCTCTCTGTCTCTCAAAAATAAATAAAAAACATAAAAAAATTTAAAAAAATAGGAATCTGCACACCTATAGACCTTTGAACATCCTCAATAGTGGGGCAAAGAAATGGGTTCCCTTGGAAAATACGATTATGCGTTTCATACTCTCAGTTAAAGAGCTCAAACACTATCAGATACAGGACACATTGGTTATTTGACTGGCAGTGTGTTGCTTTATAGATTGTTCTCACGTTCCTGTTGAAACATTGAGTTTTGGCAAAACAGGGCTCTCAATCCTACAACATCTGCCTAAGGGAAATGAAGTAGTTACTGACAATATTGGGTGAGATACAATCTTAGGACCGATCTGAGTGGAGGGAGAGTATGTGTGTGGGGTGAGTTGCCAGGTGTTCGAGTAGTTGATTACTGCAACAAGCCAAAAATGATGAAGTTTTAAGCCTTTAATCACTTAATTGCAATAGTATAAGCAAGAGGATAAAACTGGAAAAATCACTAATTCCCCTGTTTCTTTTCCTCCAACGAACAGTATGCCAGTGGAGAGTCAGGTAGATCAGCGCAGACGTGGGTGTCACATCACTGTTGAAGAAGGCCAAGAGAAAAGGCTTAGGCAGTTTTATGGGAGCTGGGGTTGGAAAGAAGGCAGGGGAGAAGGGCTAGGAGTGGAAAAGCACTGCCTACTGAATCAAATGACAAAAATATCATCAACATTTTTCTTCCTCTCTCTTCCCATGAAGAGCTCTCAGCAGACACCTGCAAAGACCTCTGGCCAAAGTCTAAAATAAAGGACACTAGGCAGGAAGTTGCATGCACCAGGAATGCAAATATTGGGAAAGTGTGACCAGCTAGTTTGCATCCTCTACTGCAGCTCCCCTCAGAGACTGGAATGCCCTGCTGCACACCTCTTTGTCAGGCTTAAGGTCCAGCCTGAAAAATCACACATTGGTTTTCAGCCAGGAGCTGGATTCCCCAAAGTCATTGGCCTGTAAGTTCATTCTGTGAAGATTTGAATCATCATAAGTAAGATCTAGCACCGTTCCTGGCCCTTAATAGCTATATAGTGGGTTATTTTAAAATTATTTTAATATAATCTTTAACATATTTTTTCTCATGCATACCTTGAAGGATATTAACCCAGCAGTATGATATAGTAGTAAATATCAGGAATTCAATTTTAAGTTTGCCATTAGAGAATGCTACTATTCTTCCTAACAGTTTGGTTTACTTAAATAATACATTTAGTTTATTAAAACAACAGTTGTTCTTTTTAACTCTATGGTCAACAATGATTAGTCTCTCACTTTTCATTAATGCGTCATAAGGTAAATTTGTACATTGAGATGCTCAAAGAGCTGTTATACTATTCACAAGTACTATACAGTATTAATGTGATGTGAAATAGGGAGACTCATTATTAGGTGATATTACTAAAGTCAGAATAACAAAATTTCATATAAAGTTTAGTACTTGCCTAACATAACATTAATTTATATAATATAGTCTCTATCTTTCTTCTATTTAAAGTTTCATCTTTTATTTGTTAAATCATTGACTTGTTAGACATTGTTTAATATAGTAATTTGTATTGATCACTTAACATTAAGAGTTTATCACTTTATGAGTCAAGGTTCCAGCAGATGACAGCACACACAAGGGAGGATGATATTGAAAAGAGTATGGACAGGCTAAAGAGAAACTAACAGAGAACTATAGTATCCCATGGTGCAAGCAGTAACTAAGTCCATTACTGAACTTAAGAGTGAAGGAGTAAGTGTGGAAAACTGTGCCTCAATGTATAGAAACAGGGACAGGACAACAGGAATTGCATTTTTTATTAGAGTGATATAGCCAGATCATTGGTATGTGTACAGGAGAAGCCTAGAGAAATAAATACATTGGCCTCTCTGATCTCCTTCACCCTGAAATCCTAGTGGTACCCCTTCCCCCTTCCCCATTGGTCAATAGGAAATGGTTGGGCAAACATTAATATAAAGCATAGCTATAATTGTCACTTCCTTAGGTAATCATGGAGACTAAATTGATAACCATAGATTTATATATATATTTATACATATGCTATATATATATATATATATACATGTATACACATATATACATATATATAAATATATATACATACACAAAATGTATTCTATATGCATATATATTTTAAGGTCATATATATGTATTTCTAGGGAGAAATATAGGTTATTTTTTCCAGCTTTGTTGAGGTATAATTGACAAAATTATAAGATTTACTTAAGGTATACATCATGAAAATTTTATATATGTATACTTTATGAAAGATTTCACCGACCGAGTTAATCAACACATCCATCTATATATATATATATATATATATATATATATATACACACACATACATGCGTGACAATAATTCAAGTTCTAATATCTTAGCAAATTTCAATAGTATGTCAACTGTAGTCACACAATCAACTATAACGTATGTTATACATTAGATCCTCACTTATTTATCTTATAACTAAAGATTTGTACACTTTGACTAACCTCTCCCTATTTCCCCTACCTCTCGACCCCTGATAACCACTTTTCTACTCTCTGTTTCTATAAGTTTGACTTTTTCTTTCAGATTACATATATAAATGCAGTATTAGTCATTCCCTAGCATATTTCACTTAGGTTGTTTCATCTTGGTTATTGTGAAGAAGGCTGCAAGAAATATGGGAATGCAAAATCTCTTCAATATCCTATTTATATTTCCATTTAATACATACCCAGAAGATTGATTAATGGTCATATGGTTGTTCAATTTTTAAATTTTTTTTGTAATCTCAATACTATTTTCCATAGTGGACAAACAAATTTACATTTTCATTAGCAGTGTGCAGGGACTCCACATCAATTCAAATACATAATATCTCTTGATCTAACACATGTGACATGGTGTCTCATTGTGGTTATGATTTGCATCTCTCTGATAATGAGTGGTGTTGAGCATCTTTTCATGTACCTGCTGGCCATTTATATGTTTTCTTTGGAAAGTGTCTATTCAGGTCCTTCGACGATTTTTTAGTTAGATTGTTTTTTTGTTTGGTTTTTGCTATGGAGTTGTTTGAATTTATTATATATTTTGAATATTAACTCTGTGTCAGATATACTATTTACAATATTTTCTCCCATTCCATAAGTTGTCTTTTCATTTTGTTGATGATTTCCTTTGCTGTGCAGAAGCTTTATCGTTTAATGTGGTTCCACTTACTTATTCTTGCTTTTGTTGACTTAGTTTTGTGTCAAATCCAAAAAATTGCCAAAAGCAATTTCAGAGTGCTTACCTGCTATGTTTTCTTCTGGGAGTTTTATCGTTCCAGGTATTACATTCAGGTCTGTAACCTATATTGAGTTCATTTTTGTGTATGATGTAAGATAGTGGTCCAGTTTCATGCTTTTGTATGTGGCTATCCATTTTACCCAACACTAATTTTTTTAATAGACCATTATTTTTCATTGTATATTTTCGGCTTCTTTGTCAAAAATTAATTGACTGTATAAATAGGGGTTTATTCCTGGACTATATACTGCTCAATGCTTATTCCCCTTACTCTCAGTCAAAACCTCAGTTAGAAAGTTTTCCCGGGGGGGTGCCTGGGTGGCTCAGTCGGTTGAGCGTACGGCTTCGGCTCAGGTCATGATCTCACGGTTCGTGGGTTTGAGCCCCGCATCAGGCTCTGGGCTGACAGCTAGCTCAGAGCCTGGAGCCTGTCTTCAGAATCTATGTCTCCCTCTCTCTCTGACCCTTCCCTGGTCACGCTGTCTCTCTCTCTCTCAAAAATAAATAAAACATTGAAAAAAAAGAAACTTTTCCTGATAACATAAACAAGTGTTTATGGATTCAGGATCTGAATCTTTGGAAAGCTGTTTCCACTACTGAAGATGATTATGCAGGATGTACTAAAATATGCCCCAGTGAATTCCTTGGGGTCTAAACATAGACCTCCTAGAATCCATTGAGTAACAATAACCAAATATCCCCTTGACAAACAGAATATATCACATTAGCCAGTCTAGTTTTTTCCTCCATTGTCTATTGGTTTAGTCCCATTTAGAGCCCAAAACACAAAGGGTAGTTTAGGCTTTCATATTTGTGAAACTATGCCTGTGTTGCCTCGTGGAAGCATCCCTCTCTTGGGCTCTATGATCTCCACAAACACTGAACCCAGGATCATGGGGAAGGGAAGTACAAATTTCTTCTCTGATTATTACATGCAATCATGAGAGGTATCTTTCTCAACTTTACCTAAGTCCTGAATGCTTTATTAGTGGTTATGGGAGCAAAGCCTTGTATGTTGGCTGGTGGTTTCAGGTTTATATCACCTGGTATAGAAATGCATCCCTTTCTCACAAGATGATATTTCCATGATTCATTCTTTGGTGACTCATACAACAATTTTAGGGAGCTAACCAATTCTGGATGATGGAACTAATGGTATTGCCAGTGATTTCATGGGATTTAATTTAGAGTGTAGGATTGTGAATTATTCCTGTGTACAGAGTGATATTGTATAAAATGCCATATGATGGACATTCTACAAGTTCTTATATAATGGTTCTGGGCAAGGAAAACAAATCTATACCTGGAATATGCATCTATACTTGTAGGGAGAAACTGTACCCCCCCACCCCGTAATGAAAAGTATAGACTTTAATAATAGACTTTAATAAATCTACTACTTGCCTACAGATCTCCCAGGGTATATTGCCATTTTAGGGCTCCAGGTTGGCCTTTGGTACCAGCATCTAATCTTCTCAGTAGTGACAGTAGCCAAATAGTCTTGGTGAGATAAATTTCACATTTTTGAATCCATGCTTAGTAACATCTCTGCCACCATGCACACTTTGTAAATGAGTTTGTTAAGCAAGAACTGGGATGGCTGAGAAAATCTAACATCTGAAGGATTGTACCCACAATTTAATATATTCCCCAATAGAGTGATACCTTCTGGTGTGCATTTGTGAGAGATATAAATATCTTCACATTCTGACACATTCTGACATACATTCATGTATATTTCTTTTGTCACTGATGTTCTATTGTTGTTCTGAGTACCTGATTAGGAGTCAACCAATTATCCATGGCTTATGAATCTTTAGATTTTAACCACAATACTCAGTTCACTGTCCATAGTGGACATCTATATATACCCCCAATTTTTTCTGCCTACTAAGAAAATTTAACCTCATTGAAAGATATTGGAAGATAGTGTACAAATCCTGGGAGAGTAAAGATTTTTCAGTAATTAGAGTAAAATTCATTGCTTAAATAATGAATTCGGCAAGGAATAGATACGAATGTCTGGAATTCAAATTAAGAAATATGTAAAAGGACAGCAAGAGAAACACAAATAAAGAGGAGATAAATAGAAAAGTAAACAAATTTGAAATATGAGATATTTTATATAGGAAATATTTGTAAATAATACATTTTCTATAAAATTAATCAATTAAGAAAAAACTATAGATCTTGGGGGACTGGGATGGCTCAGTTGGTTAAGTATCTGGCCCTTGATTTCAGCTCAGGTCATGATCTCACAGTTCTTGAGATCGAGCCCCACATTGGGCTCTGAGCTCACAGCTGGGAGCCTGCTTGAAATTCTCTCTCTCTCTCTCTCTCTCTCTCTCTCCCCCCTCCCCTCTCAAAATAAATAAATAAATAAACATATAAAAAAGAAAAAAAAACCATATATTGATGAGAGCTCAGTGCTCAAGCTTGGTAAAAAATAAATACACACAAATATAAAGGACAAAATCACTCACAGAGAAGCAAAGTTCTTTTATACATTAACAATTTAGCATGCTCCTTAAATGCATGACTTTCGGGGTTGCAAAGCCTGTATTCATTCTCAATACCACCACTTTAGTATATGGTACTTTATTATGAAAGAGGACATAGTAATAGTACAAATTTCCAAATACTTGTGATGAAATTCAAGGAACAAGCATTTTAAAATTACATATATTAAGTATTTATTATAAATTTACTAAGAAAAAAGATAACATGAAGAAATAAAAATATTTAAAAATATATCCTTAATATCATGTTAATATTATAATATGTCAATTATTTTTAAAAATTTGTGTATTTAATACAATTTCACTCAAAATCATCTTTTTTCCCCCTTAGTTTCCTTCTAAGTTAGACAAGTAAATGGCTTATTTATACCTTAGGAAAATAAACCTTTATTTCTATCTTATACAATTAAATAAGTTAATCCATAGAAACATAATATTAAAAAGCTTAAATTATACATATGAATATATACTGTATACTGTAAAATATTTCATACTGTAAAGTATCACTGTGAAAAATATATCTCAACTTAATTTTATAAAATATAAATAGATTCTACCATTTAAATTAAAATATTTTCTTATAATAAAACAAAATAAAGAAATAATAAAAATAATAAAAATAAAAATAAAAATTCCATAAAAGAAATATAATAGTAAACATACTCTGGAAAAATTTTTGAATCGTATAAAACTCCTAAACTAATAATGTGATGCACCTGGAAACATGATGTCACAGGAAAGTATGGCTGAATAAATAAAATAGGACAAACAATATAAAAGAGGAAACTCTGGAGGGAAAAAGTATGGCTAAACTAAAAACTTACACAAAATTGTTGATGTCATTAATAGGCAAATAAATGCAAACAAATATAAGTGAAAATTTAGCTAGTATTTATTGACAAGTTAATTGATGCAGATTTAAAATATTAAATTTCTTATCTTTAAGATATACATATTCATATGTCGTACGTATAAACTGGCAGGTTTCCAAAGGAAATCTTGTCATTATGAGTCAAAGTCTTAAAAATGTGTTACAAAGCAATTTCATATCTAGGAATTTACTCTAAGGAGATTATAAAGGATATGAACACAGATTTAGTTAATAGAATATTCAGTGCATAGATCTTAAAATATTATGAAACAGGAATCACCAATAGCTGTAAAGGTCATACAATTTAGATAAGGAAGGATTTCTATAGGAAAGCATGTGGAGAGATAAATACATATTCAATATCCACATTCATGTGTATCATTTGTATTTGCTATGAAATTAAATTCCTTGTGTGTTTGTGTATAATCTGATTATAAAGATATGCATATATTTACAAAGATATATATATGCTCAAATACAAAAATATATAAATATATATGTATATACACAAAGGTATGCACACAAAGGTATTTATAAATACATATAACTTCCACATGTGAATGAAATCATAGTATTTGTCTTTCTCTGACTTACTTATTTTGATCAGCATAATACTCTAGCTCCAAAAAAAAAAAAAAAAATCATGGGGGAAAAAAAGCGAGAGGCAAACCAAACAACAGACTCTTAATTATAGAGAACAAACCAATGGTTGCCAGAAGAGAGGTGAATGGGGGGATGGGCAAAATAGGTGATATGGTTGCACTTGTTGTGATAGGCACTGGGTAATGTACGGAAGTGCTGAATCACTAAATTGTACATCTGAAATTAATATTACACTGTATACAGTAACTAACCTGAATTTAAATAAAAACTTAAAAAAATAAAAGAGTAAAAAACAAAGAAACAAACACAACTTTGTAAAGAAAAATACATTAATCAACTGCGTATCAATTAGTAGAATTAAACTGAATTTATAGCTTCAAGACTGTAAGAAAGGAACCTAGAAAACATTTAAATTTTTCCTATGTAAAGACAAAATTAAAAGAGAAAAATTAAAATTAGAGAAAAATCTAAAACCTTAAAAAATCCAGAAAATAAAATCAGATAGCAACTAGGTATTGAAAAAAGCAATGGAAATATATAAATTTAATGCAAATTGGTGCAAAGTTGATTTAGATTTTCTGTATTTTTGATATATTCTTCAATGAATCTAAAATCCTTTAATCAAGGAAACATAACAGAATATGGGATATTACAAAGAAATCTTCCAGTTGTGCCAAAAACTGTCACTTGGAGCAAGCTCATTGGATCTGATGTCTGTATTCTTTAACAGGAAAAGATAAATTCCTTAAGGCTTTTACTTAAG
This sequence comes from Cryptoprocta ferox, assembly GCA_028646485.1. NCBI lineage: Eukaryota > Metazoa > Chordata > Mammalia > Carnivora > Eupleridae > Cryptoprocta > Cryptoprocta ferox. Next base: position 166,295,659 of record CM053567.1, read on the forward strand.
AATCTGAAAAAGAATTTGATATGTATACAAATATTTATTTATATGTAATCTTAAGTTTCTCTTTTAGAACACTACTTATATGGTAAATATTTTGGAACAATAGGGGGCAATTTTACTTAGATAATTATAAACCTAAACAGACTAGAATTGTAAAAGTCCATTGAAAATAATGATGCTAAATTATTGAATGATCTAGGGATGTTGTGCTATTGTAGAGTCAAAGCAATCAATTATATGGAATATTATATATATAATATGTGTATGATTTAGTAACATAAAGAAATCTATTAAATTTTATTATGATCTCTCTGTTATCAGAATACAAGTGATTATTATTTTCAATATAATGATACAATCACTTTACAGATTTAATTTTGCACCATTATATGAAATATTATGACAAGATACTTGAACATTGGCCAAAGAGATTTATTTAAATCAATCAGTAAAATTGCCAAATGCAATGGAAGCCCACGTCATGACTGTAGCATTTATATATACATAGAAATTCAGATTTTTACTGAAAAATATTATATTTGCAATAGGAAAAGATTTATGTGATAGGAAATGGTGTCAAATGAACATTGTTTTAACTACAAGAAGGGCAATGAAGACAGAAAGGTGACTTTGCTTAAGGATTGCTTTTAGCTTATTCATTGGAGTAAAATTTCTCAGTAACATCACTGAGCCCAGAAATACATAGAACTGTAGAACTATAAAATAGAAAATATTCTTTGTAATTATTAAATAAGACTAAAGAGTTTTTATAAATAAGAAATATGTCAACTATACTCAATAATATACCTAATAAATTGATAATAAAATGAACATAAATAAAAATATGAAATGCCAAATATATAATAACCTTTCCATAACAGAAATTTGACTTTACAATGGGAGATTAAAGACAGCAACGTTATTTGCAACTGATAGACTTTAGAGATGAAAGTAGCCTAGAAACACTAGTAGTAGCTGAAAGCTAACAATTAGTGAGTACTCACTGAGCGCCAATCACAATGCCAAGATTTCTACATTGATTGATTAAGTCATTCTTCACAATTCTCTGAGATAAGTACTACTACTACCTGTATTACAAAATAGAGGAGAAAGAGGCCCAGAAAACGTAAGTATTTGCTCACACTTTTACAAGGAGTAAATGGTAGATACAGGATTTCATCTAGAGCTTCTGCTTTTGTAATAATATTTAACTATATCAAATAAGAATTTGTAATAAGTGAAAATGTATGAACAAATTAAGTTTATAATATATTGACTAACACAGAGCAACACATCTTTTTAATAATCTACAATTGTGGAATTTTGGTTTGATTTGAAAAGCTCCTAATGTACAATTTTAAAAGTTCCCAGAATGTTTCCATATAAAATCCTATCATTAAAATTTACACCATGTCATTTTTACTTCTGTCCCTTTTTTCTAAATTGAAGTTAAATATGAGTTAACTTTAAGGTCTACTTTCTGATTAAGTAAAGACAACACCAACTTTAAAACAAGGACACTGCCTAAAATGTTTTAAAACGTTTTTCATTCAGGCACTTCTGGGCTTCCACCAAACTATAAAGAAAAGAAATCCCCTTAAAACCATTTTATTACATAAAACAACTTTTAGAGAAAAAACACTGACTGTTTGCAGAGACATTGAATGTGCCTCTCAAAGTCCATAACACACACACACACACACACACACACACGCATGCGCGCGCGCGCGCGCGCGCACACACACACACACACACACACACACACACCATATTCACTAAGTTCAGAATAAGTTCAGATAAATGAATGCCTGTCATTGAAAGAGCTTCCTAGTATCAGGCCTGGCTGTTTGGGGGACTATGAAGGAGAATCAAGCTGTGCTACACATTGGGATCTCTGCCAAATGAATGACATTTCCTGAGAACATAGGCAGAATTTTAAGAAGTTGCCTTGTCCTTCCTAAACAGTTGGGTTAAAGGGCATTAAAAAAGAAAAAAAAAAAAAAAGACACAGTTAACCTGCTGGGGAGACAAAAGAAAAGAGGCAGCATGTCTTTAAACTTAACTGAGCTGAGAATAAGCTGCATGGCAAGAAGCAATAAATGTGCAGACTTTATGTTTTGACTTTTTTGCTTTTATTTTTCAGCTGGAAGAAATCTATTTTCTGTATTTTGGATATTTACATTTTAGAAAAGCATATGAATAAATAAATGGCAAAAGGAATTGACTGGATTTGGTCTTATTCTCACTAAAATTATGTAGAAGTGCAGTGAAGACTAAAGTATTTTTAATTTTTAAAATAGAGTGCAATCAGAAAAAAATGAAGTGACAATAGGGCATTAGACCTTTAATATCTGAATTGAGAACTGAAATCTCATAGTGGCTAGGACAGGAGAAGTTATACACATCGAAGTCACAGTCCCCACTGAACTTCTTGCATAAAGTTGAGAGCTCATAAGGAATTCATTTATTGAGTACCAGAAAGATAACATAGAGAAAAGGCATTCCTAGAATTTATAAAGTTTTATACTTGTCTAGATTTGAAAAAAGACATGAGTCTTCATAAAGAAATGCATGCTGAGTCTAAAGTAAGATATTAGAAAATAAAATTCATATTTTCAAAGACATATTAGTGATAATAAATATGCTAATTATATTGGCAAATGCATTCTCTTCAAAAACTTAAAGAAAATATTCATTAAATTAGAATTCTATACACAGATCAGTTATCTTTCAAGAGTGAAGGATATATACAGATATTTTAAGTTAAAAAGTGGGTATTATTCATGGGTCCACCAAAGAAATTGCTAAAGTATATAAATCCAGCAGGAAAGATTGAAATGCATGTAGCAAGTCTAAAAAAATGGTAAATCTTTGGTGAATACATTTAATCATTGAATAAAAATAGAAATTTTTATTTAAAATTGAAAACATAAAGGGCTTCAAATTCCAGATAGCAGAGCTAGAAGGGAGAAAATTGTTGAAGCATTCTAAAATTCCTTTATTTTTTCAGAGGGAGGAAAGAGATATTGATTACATTAGGACTTTGTACAACCAAGTTCACATATTAAAAATTAAGAGATTGCTGCTAAATGATTATTAAAGTAATCCATATCTTTCAAAAAGTAGATAACAGAGTTGATCAATAAAATTCAAGGAAGAAAAGGTGCAAAAAATTTTTAAATTTTGTCTGAAATAGGTGATAACAAAATAAACAAATAAAAAAATAAGCCCAAAACTTTTGAAACCAAGCCCTAAACCCGAAAGATCACCAGAAATAATATTTGTTGTTAACTAATCTTTTTCATAGGTTTTTTAAATTTAAGTTTCTGGTACAACTATTTTCTTGGCTCAAGATCTTGGTTGATGGCATTCTTCGTGGCCTTGGTCAGAGCTCTCAATCTGAAACTTTACTCTTCAGTACACCGTTCCTCCTTGAGTCACTCAAATAGCATCTGTTTGGGCCAACTCCCAGGGCGTGAATCACACACATCCAAATATGTGATGTAGACTCTTTCAAAGTCATCACTCTGGGATGCAATGATAATTTTAATGATGCAATAATGTTCAAGACATTTGGGAACTCTTCTTTGAGACTGTCTTCAAAACTCTGGCATAGTTTCTTGATTATATGCAGTGATGATAAGGTTCTTAAAATCATTATATATATATAATTTTATTACATATATATTTTATATATTTATATATTTATTTTTTTATTTTATATATAATGACAGATATATCTATTAATACATAGAGATATGTCTGTAACATTGAGCATATCCTTTGAAAATATGTTCAGTTTTAGGGAATTAAAATGTATTCTGACTTGTATTTGATAAAGTGAAAAACCCTGGTTTGCTTAATGGGGAGGAGGGAGTATATGAAATTTTAATTTTTTGAAAGAAACAGAGCATAAACTGAGATTGTAATCATTGCATTGTTATGCATACTATTTTAAGACCACCAAAATATTTTATCAATGTTTTAATTAATTGATATCATGATTAAGTAGTATGAACAATTGAACAAAAACTAGGTTTAAAAATATAAAATTCATTATTTCAATAACCTAATATATATGAAAGCTTACTATTAGCAAGGTACTTGCTTTAAAAAAACAAATTATAATTTACTGTTAACTTTAATTTTTTCATCTGTCAGTGAACCAGCAGCAAAATCTGTTGATCATGTAGAAAATATAAAATACAAAAATTTTCATTAACATATACAAAGTTATATAAAATACTTATATTTGCAAATACATGCAGAAATGAAATGACTTTTTAAATCCTTGAAGTAATTTTTAATATGAGGCCTTTGAATTTAGAATCAACTTTTAATGGACATCCAACTCAACATAATAATTTTCATTTTGAAAATAGCTTGTCAATTATTTTGTCATTCCTGTGGTTACACTGTGTTGATGTCAACTAAATCACATTAAAGAATTATGTATATGAGCAATCATTTTGTCATTCATAAGTTGTTGCTTCAGAAACTACATTATTGAAGGAGTAACTATAATTAGGTTTTACAGTGTAGGCAAAGGCCAGCTTAAGAACATGTTCACAGGTCGTTATGACTTCAGAACATATCTTGTTACAGGATCATAGCTAAGAAAGATATGAGAGTTGCAACTTCAAATATGGATATGTATGGCTTACCTCTTGGGGCACCCTTCACATCATATTCGAGAGAGAGAGAGGGAGAGCATACTGTAAGGAAAGATGATAGGGACATCTCCAAATTGATTATATCATTCAGGAGAAAAACAGAAACAATGCACACACACACACACACACACCCACACACACACAGAATTTTTATGTCTCCTTAGTAAGTCTCTTAACCTCCAATTCTTGTCCCTCTAATGTTGCTTTTCTGAATCGATGTGCCCCTTGTGATTTCCTTAGCTGACAGTCCTCTAATCCAACTATTTATGAAATTTAGATCCCTGCTCCTGCTAGTAAGCACATATTAAATCCATTATATACCTGTTAAATTCTGTTGCCCAAACCTTATCACCATTACCCTCCCATAATGCTTCCCCACTCAATATTATGGGTAAGGAATTGGGCGATCTGTTACTTTTTCTCACAACTTTGTTTGTCACAAAACAGGAGTAGCAAATTTCTATTCTCTACACTTTTTTTCTTGAAATAAACCTGGAAGTAGACATGTTCATGAGGGTATTTGGAGGAATACTCATAAGACTGATAGCAGCAAGGGGGAACAATAGGAGCATTGAATGGATTGATGTGGCATAGTGGAGGCGGTCTTTTTTTTTAATGGTTGTAGGGGAAGAATAAAAAAGTATATGAGATATTTATCCAAGCCAAATATTTTTGGGCGATCAGTAAGAAACTTATTGTTGCTACTCTATCCACAGTAGCTTGTTTCGTAGACCTTTACATTTTTTTAATTACTCCCTTTTATTCAAAATGGAAAGGAAATGGCCCGTAACATGTTTCACAAAGTGTTATTGCCTTTTACTCTACTAGTTTACTGATGTGGCATCCAGTGACACTTAACACATTTTAAGTGTCTGAAAAAAATGACTTTGACTTAGAAGTAATAGAGTGGATTCTCCAACACCATTTGCTAAATGTATCACTTGAAGGGTCTTGCGAGAGTTGAATCCTATGTCAGGTACACAGAACACATTTGTAAACAACTTACCTCTACTTCCTTTAGGGAGGTGGACTTCCAGCTTCATCTAGCAGCTTAAGAAGCATTTTCTTCTCTTTTGAAAATGTTTTACTTATATTTGAGAGAGAGAGAGAGAGAGAGACAGAGAGAGAGAGAGACAGAGAGAGAGAGAGACAGAGAGAGAGAGAGCACAGCTGGGGCAGGAGCAGAGAGGCTGAGACAGGATCTGAAGCAGGGTCCAAGCTCCGAGCTGTGAGCTGTCAGAACAGAGCCCTATGTGGGGCTTAAACTCAAGAACTGTGAGACCATGACATAAGCCAAAGTCGGATGCTTAACAACAGAGCCACCCAGGTGTCCAGTCTCAGAAGCATTTGCATTTGCAGAGTTGCAACTTATAGCTCTTACTATCAATCGGCCCAGCAACTTCACCAAACAAAAATAGATTTATCAGTTCTAGACATCTCCGTCCTGTGCATGTCATTATCTTCCTTTTTAAATCAAAATTTTCAATGGAAGACAGAAAAAATATCCTAACACAGTGACTAATGTCGCATATATAATTAGAAGGAAAAATCTATGTGCCAAAAACTATATCCATGAACTATTAGGATATAAAGAACTGTCTATTAGTGTAAGTACATATATTTATGTAAATATATGCTTATGTGTGTGCCTATATGAATGTAAATATATATATTTACATGTAAACATGTTGTTATGCTTGTAAAGAAGTACCCTCAGAGAAGAAAAATACAATGTGTGAGGTATTTAATTTATCCATTTCAATATTATATATAGATATGTACATATATGCACCTATATGTATATGAAAAGAGGCACTATTAATAATTATATCCAGACTGTAGGTATAAACCAATACTATCCCTGGAAAAACATGATGCATGTTAATATGCACACATACATCATAGATTACACATATTAATGTGGATTTGTGCTAAGCCTTTCTATTTTCAGTTGGTTCTTTTGAGATCAACAGTATGTATATGTTATTTCCCATTTAGTGATTGTACTAACAGCCCACTAAAGTATAACTCGTGACTTGCCATAGCTGAGTGCATGGTGTTATAAACTTGGCAGTTACTCTAGCTAATTCAATATACTTCAAATAGTAATAGCTCAATAAAGCCGGAGATTTGGAAGTGTTTATAACTATAGGTTATATAGATGAATATTACATGGTTGTTTGGGCTTTTATTAAGTATGGTTTGATATATGCTTCAAATAAACCTCTGCCTGTAAACCTCTGGCAGTAAACTAAAAACACATTTACTAAATAGAATCAGCTGTGTTTTTTTTATGCAATATTTTCTTCTGTGGCACTTTCTTTTTCATGCTGTTAGTTTACAAAGGGGTAAACTGACATTAACTATTTTGCAAGTTCAAAGGCTAAGAGAATGTGTTTGAACCTCTCTTTCTAAGAAGGACTGAGTGGAATAGATTGGACTTGAACAGCTAGTCCTAAAAGATGAAGATCATTAGGGTTATTAAGAAGAAGACGAGAGGGCATGTGTGATCAATATTACCAGTCGTTAATATCTTTCTTAGTCATATTGTTTACTTTCTTTGAGTGATAAAAGATAAGAAGTGTGAAAGCAAAATAATTCTACGACTATGGAGATATATATTACTTTATATATTAAAATTTTGATCAGCTTTTCTGAGTCTCAAATACTTTGTCAGCTGAAAATCATCTATATATGATGATATGTATATGGCCAATTCTATTGCTGAATCTAAGAATAAAGATATTTCACCTCTATCTCACACATATATGCACATATATACAATATATATTATACATAGAAACATATATTTTGCTTCATATATATGTATATTAATATATACACAGAAGTGAATATGTGTATTATACACACATATATAAAATAGATGTTCTAAGGAAATAGTACAGTTGCTCTCATTTTACTCTTTTAAGTACTCAGGAGATAATTAGATAAGTAGAGTTTGCATTTATGCATTTAAATAAAGAATGAGATCCAGTGTTTTAAATCTGATAAAGAGCTCTTATTTGAAATTAATTATCTTTTTATTATAACTTTTTGACCTCTAAAACACTCTCAATATATTGTGTCTGAGGCTATAATTAGAATAGGCTCTCAATTATTTGCAGATGGATGGATAGTGAATGAGTAGTTGAGTTAGTGGATGATTAATAGATACAAGAATCACTCTTGTTCCACCATCTTGTGAAGAAGTTTTCAACACACACTGACTTGTGTGAACACTTGCACACTTTTTAAATGGTCCTCTCTTGAGGTCTCTGCAGCTAGATGTCCTCTTTACCTCAATGTGTCTTTCTGACCTGGCGTAACACTATGCATGGAGTAGGAAAGCAATAACTTGTCTATTCAACCAATGCACTTCCAAATTTGAGAGTTATGACCTGGAGATTTGAATCAACTTGATAGGAAGACTAAGCCAACTCTGTAGAAGTAGTGCTTTTTCAGTCCTTATTTTTTTTTCCAGTTTATTTGATCTCTATTTTGCAAATGATCCTGATTTGCTTCAGCGTTCCTTCTTCCCCTTTCTGGGAAGTGTACATCTGCTTCTGACATCTGTCTTCTATCTTCCTTTGTAAATTATGAAGTGATGCCAACTCCTTTTATCAACAAATTACCCTTAGAAGCATTTAGAGGCTATAATGATTCTTTGATTTTCTTTGATTCTTTATGAATTTGCAAAATGACTTGATGCTTATATTAGCTTTGTTTGTCCTTTCTTTTTCCATATTTAATATTTATAGTTGGCAGGCCCAGATGGTGTACTTTGTTATGTCCTGAAATGTTGCTATTTTTTTTCATTCCTTAATTACAGGAATGTCAGTCTGTAATATCCCCAGCCTCCATCTCTAGTTGACATTGTAGATTTCACATTTGTTGTATTATTTATTGAACTGACTGAATGTTTGACACTGTGAAATATACAGTAATCTTTCTCTAACCTTGCTGCATTTCCATGTTTGTCTACATTGACCATTTGCCTTTGCTGTTAGATGATACCCTCAATTTGTTGCATTTTTGAAAGTTTTGCAGATATTTTAGACACTGATATCTCCTCATAAACAAGACACTGTGAAATGAGAAAAATAAAACAATTTGAGTTACATGGTAGCAGCCAGAGGCATTGTAGAAAAATATACAGGTTTTTTTTTTTGTAGCTCTGGAAGTGCCCTTATAATTTGATAGAGAAAAAGTATATGTATTTATTTCACATTTTACAAAGTCATATCTTTTAGGAATGTATTTCATGAAATCATATAATAAGAGGCCTAATTCATATAATTAAAACTACCAGTGATTTCTTCTCAGAAATGTATCTAGTTTTGTTTATTAAAATGTTGATCAACATCATCTTTCTGCTTAATCAGTGGCAAATTCTTACAATTCATTTTCCCAAGAAACTTCAATAAAATGTACAAGGACTTTGGATGTTAATATCTTAAGGTCTTGCTTCTAGTTACATACTAGACTTCCACAATAACTTTCCATTCCCCAATTCTGTTTAAATTTTCTAAATGCTGACAGAAATTATAATGCAAAGTATTTTCTTCTAATAATTTAAAATTTTCTTTTTATTAAATTTTCATTTATTTTTGAGAGACAGAGAGAAACAGAGAGAGACAGAGTGAGCAGGGGAGGGTCAGAGAAAGAGGGAGACACAGAATCTGAAGACAGGCTCCAGGCTCTGAGCTAGTTGTCGGCACAGAGCCCGACGCGGGGCTCAAACCCACTAACGGCGAGATCATGACCTGAGCCAAAGTCGGACGCTCAACCGACTGAGCCACCCAGGCTCCCGAAATTTAAATTTTTCATATCAAGAACTACAAAAAATCTTCTTAAAAATTTTAGGTAGGGGCGCCTGAGTGGCTCAGCTGGTTAAGTGAACGACTTCAGCTCAGGCCATCATCTCATGGTTCATGGGTTCGTGCCCCACGTCCGGCTCTGTGCTAACAGCTTGGAGCCTGGAGCCTGCTTCTGATTCTGTTCCTTTCTTTCTCTGCCCCTCTTCTGCTCGTGCCCTGTCTCTCTCTCTCAGAAATAAATAAAATTAATATTTTTCAATAAAAATGTAAGTAGATTTTTGTCATTTGCTAGCATTCTTGCAGAAATGTCCTGAGAGATAGACCTAGAAATAGAAACATCCTATTCATATAACAGTCCCACTCTGGGCAATGAAGTCAGTACTTCGTCCTTGCATTCAACATCAAATGACATTACAAGGATTTCTCAACTACTACACCTGACAGTGTCAGCCACCTTTTATAAAGACATTTGTAGCATCACTAAAGACTGCTTTTCTCCTAGCCCAGAGAAAGGCCACTACACATCTCAGAGGGTGCTATGTGACCTTTTGCCTTTTATGTCCATTTCATCATATTTTTTCTAATTTCAATTTAGAACAAAGGATATGCAGCATTCTAAAACTATTGCGTTCAAGAAAAGGCTGGGCTAATGACCTATTTCCAAATTGGTATTTGACCTTATTATGTAATTTGGAATATGTGAAGGCAAATCACATTTTTATTAACAGTGCCCATACAAGTAACAAATAGCATTGAATACCTACCCTATGGCAGGCCAAACTTTACAAACAGCTGCCTCATGTCCATGTTCTATCATACATGTGTATGCATATGTACATTCATATGCTGTTGCCTATGTTGTATTTACACACACACACACACACACACACACACACATTTAAGATATTCCACATGAAAGAAAAGACTTGAGGCTAATCATAAAGTAGATCTAACCAAACCAGAACATCTTTAAAATATATATATATATATATATATATATATATATATATATATATATATATATATAACTGCTAACAAGTGGCTCCTTGTAAGTAGCTCTGACCTTCTTGTGCTACTTGGCTGTGTTTCCCTAGCTTGTCCCCACTACCCCTTCCCATATCCTGTCAAAATCTGTGGGAAAATAGAACTTTTACCCTTGATAGTGTCACTTAGTGTATTAGCATTTAATATTTTCAAAAATTTAAAGATGCTAATAAACTATGCACATAGAGAAGTTCATTTTCAGGTGCTTCTGTTCATACTACACTCCTCTTTCAGACAGATAGAGGTCATTTTGCTTTGGGTCCCATTGGCTGCAGCTGCAGGAAACAACCAGACTGCGTGGGACAGGACCTCACCATGTCTGAGAACTAGTTCCATCTTTTAAACAATCCCTTAGGCTTTACTGCTTTATTACACAATGAGAATTTTCCTTTTGTAGTCAAATGATAGTTTCCCCTATCATATTTGCCTATTCTAAATTGTTTCACTCTGGTTTGGATTTATATGTTTTCTTGAACAGGACAAAGTATTCCTGAAATGCCTTTGAAATATGTGTTTATTTGATTGATTGCGTGTTTTCCCCAGAAGCTGATACAGTAGTGGCTTACGCTAAGCATGTTCATTCACAAGACACTGACATGTCTTGACACTCAAGACACACTGTGCACTTGCATGCTGTACTGGAAAGGGAACGTTCTCACACATTCCCTAATACCCAGCCCTGTGTCATTCACCGTATCTCATGCTATAACTATACTACTACCTTTTATTGAGCCTCGCCTTTGTAGGCATTTTCTTTTATAGTTCTTTATATAATGTTAGGTTCCTGGGAATTAAATAAAAGAATAAAATCTGGTCTAAATTTTGAGAAAATCTCAGTGAAGAGAAGGAGATAGGTCTAAAATCAGGTCTTTGTAAAATATTGTGAAGCTGTGAAAAATACCAACTTGACATTCTTCCTTACCAAGCAAGAATCCTCAACCCAGGTGACTGCAGCCTGAAGTAGACAGAATTAGCCCTCACCTGACTACGATCTCATGGGACCCAAGTGAAAAGTGCTACACCGAGCTCCTCATTTTCTTGACTGACTGAATCACTGACCATAAAAAACACTTGCCATTTTATGCTATAAATCAGAGGTAGTTGCACACAAATTGAAGGTGAAAATGCAAATAAGTAAGTCGTGTGAATATTAGAAAATGAGAGTGGAATAAATAGTCTCCTCTCGATTCTGCAGGATATGACCAACAAGTTAAAGCAACATATGATACATTTTTCTTCTTCATAGCCTATGTTGATTTTTGTTACTTTGTTTCTCCCAAAACATCTTTACAATCTTTTTTTTTTTTCACTTAGCGACCTAGAATTTGTTCGTGTTTCGTTGTTTAAATTTTTCTTGGCACTATTTTGCCTCTTTTCACAATGTGTTTTTCTTCCAAACCAACCAGCTGCATCACCTGAGATCCCATGGCATTTTGTTCTCACATCTAGCTATCATATGTCTTTGTTGCTATGTGTTTACTCTGTAAAATGTGTCCTACTCTGAAGTATAGTGTACTTCCCATGAAATCTGAAACTTACATAATAGGTGGTCTATGAGTTAATAGGTTAGGACAGAAAATGCTTTTGGAGAAAGGAAAGGAGGTTAGAAAATATAATGAAACGAGATCAGATCACAAAGATGCAATTTCTCATATAATGTCTATTACTTACATTTTCATCCTTATCTTCCACTACAAAGTAGTAACATATAATCAGGGACTTCTTTCATATACCCACAGTGTCTCCTAGTTTACTAACTTCTTCTGTTTATAAACTTTCTTATTGGAATGTCTTTTTATCAAAACCCTATTTTTTTCCAAAATTATTAATATTTTTACTGCTTTACTGCATGGGCACTATCAGATTTGTATAACTTTGCATGTCACACAGGAATTCTCAAGTTTGATAAACCACTCCCAGTTCTTTGAAAATCACCATCAGGGGAAATGTGATCATATATGTAGCTTCGTGATGATGGCCTTATTCTCTCTCTTAGGATAAACCACTGCACACTATTTTCTTTTCCCCATCTTACCTAATATTTTTGTACAGACTTTCAGGTAGTCCAGTGTTAATAAGTTTCAGAGCCCATGCATTTGAAAAATAGAGCTGTGCATGAAGTGCCCATATTGTCTGTGTATAACGATACTAAACAAAATTATTTGCCATGTGCAATGGGAAAAAAGTCTTTTATCTGAGATGGTCATACTATTTGTCTGGAATAGGAGAAGAATGAAAGAAGAAGGGCTAAATCATACGGAGAATGAAGTGCTGTGCATGGGTGTTCTAGGGCTTTATGTGTTTTAGATCATTTAATCCAACAGGAACTTTATTTGTTTTAATATATGGTCCGTGCCTGGTATCTATCTATTATTAAATAAATGTGAGATTCTTTGCTCTCCCTTGGATTGAAAGATTTAACTTATTCTTGCTTTCTTACATACTGAAGGAAAAAATCTCAATGTAACTTTACACCATTTAAAATTATTGACATTGGATCCCAGAGCCTCGGAGTCCCAGCAGCTTCCTACCTGAGTCCTGCATTCACCCACCTCCTCTTTCCTTTCAATGTGACAGATGGCGCTGCACTCTGTCCTTCACCAAGGACTTCCTGGCTGGTGGAGGGGCTGCAGGAGTACCCATTGAGCAAGTCAAGCTGCTGCTGCAGGTGCAGCATGCCAGCAAGCAAATCATCACAGAGAAGCAATACAAGGGTATTATAGAGTGTGTGGTTCACATCCCCAGGGAGCAGGGAGCCCTGTCCTTCTGACGTGGTGACCAGACCAATGTCATCCGATACTTCTCCACACAGGCTCTCAACTTTGCCCTCAAGGATAAACATAAGCAGATTTTCCTGGGTGGTGCGGACAAGAGCAGCCAGTTTTGGTGCTATTTTGCAGGGAATCTGGCATCAGGTGGTGCTGCTGGGATCACCTCCTTGTGTTTTGTGTATCCTCTTGATTTTGCCCATACCTGTCTAGCAGCGGCTGATGTGAGCAAGGCTGGAGCTGAAAGGGAATTCAGAGGCTTCAATGACTTCTTGGTTAAGATCTACAAATCTGATGAGATTAAGGGCCTGTACCAAGGCTTTCATTTGCTTGTGTAGGGGTATTATCATTTACCCAGCTGCCTACTTTGGTATCTTTGACACTGCTTGCCGATCCCAAGAATGCTCACATCTTCATCAGCTGGATGACTGCATAATCTGTCACAGCGGTTTCTGGGTTGACTTTCTATCCATCCGACACTGTTCATGGCCATAGGATGATGCAGTCAGGGCGCAAAGCAACTGACATCATGTACACAGGCATGTTGACTGCTGGAGGAAGATTGTTCAGGATGAAGGAGCCAAAGCTTTTTCCAAGGGTGCATGGTCCAGTGTTTTCTGAGGAATAGGTGGTGGTTTTGTACTTGTCCTGTATGATGAAATCAAGTTCATCTAAGATATTTTCCAGTTTTTTTTTACCCCATGAACAGGCTTGTTGAATTACCTAACATTTCTTGAGCATTCTTGAGAAACTGTTGGCTATCTATTTATCAATGGCTACTGTTTACTGGTTGAAAATGGAAAGCAATAATATTCATCTGACCAGTCTTCTCTTAAAGCCATTTCCATGATGATGGGACTCAATTAAATTTTTGATTTCAGTCACTCCTAATAAGTAAATATGAAGAAATAAAAAATATATGAAATGTAAAAACAAATAAATAACACAGTTTCCATTGGAAATATTCTTTCAACCTCTTCCATTATTACTTTCTATAATTCCTTAGATTTGTTTTAAATTATTTTACACTCTCATTTCTCCCATGCGCTTGATTAAATGGATTTATTCTGAAATATAGAAAAGCACAAAAATATATACATTGATTTAAACTGGATGGTTTTCTTTCCCTTTTAACTTTACAGTCATGTCAAGTAGAGTGGCCATGTGATTTTTAGTGGACTATTCCATCCATAAGTCATTTATCAGGCTTGAGAAACTGTGTTAATTCTATAGCTATTCCTGTAAAACAGTAATATCAACTCTATCTTCACTGAATTAATTTCATTAAAATAAACTCTACTTGCCTAAAGTCAGGAAAAATTTTAGTTGACTCTCAATCCTTTTTCATCTCTTCTATCTCTGAGTTTTTAATAGGCTACTGAAATTAAATGTATTATATAAAGAAATTAAACTCCAAGACGAACACTATTGTTCAGGATTTATAAAGACTTCAATTTTAACGCTATATTTGATACATTTAACATACAGTTAAATCAAAGGTTAGTATTTCAAATATGTTCCCATTCTTTTATATTAAGCCATATCTTTTACATGTTATATTCTGTAAACTTGCCAATAACTTTAGAGGAATGCCAAGTATGCCAAAGTGATTAAACTAACATTTTAAGAAAATATATAGAATAAATATATAGAATATATAGAAATATAGATAGAAATAGAAATATATAGAAACAGAAATAGATAGAAATAGATAGAAAATATATAGAATAAATAATTTATATTTTAATAGGTAGAAAATTATGCCAACAATGCATTTTTAAACATTGCCATTTCTATACTTTATGTAAATCTAATATATTACCTAACATTAAGTATACAAGTACATGTCCTAGCAAATGCTGATATTATATTAAATATTATAATTCACCTCTTTTTGATATGTAAAATATTTGTCTGCATTTGCTTATTATTTGCTGACTTTTAAAGCAAAACTGCATTTCCTTATGATCAAGTAGGAAGACTTTATTGTAATATTATTTAAATATGGACACATAAAAGTAGAAATAAACTTTTAATGCTCATACCATTTATGCACCAACAAAACCCATTTTTGAATTAAAAGTTAGCAATATTATAAAACCAATAAATTTATAAACTGTTTTATTGATGTGCTGTTTTGCTGAAATGGACAACTACTAAAAATACAGAGACAGTAGTGACCTCTGTGGCATAGGTTTATTTAACCCGGTCATGCTCACATTTTTGTGTGTTAGGTGCTGGGTCAATTATTGCTCATTTTCTATTTATTAAAAAAAATGCTTAATGTTTCTAAAGTGCCAAGACAATATTCAGCTTTCACCTAACAGGAATCCCTTTGTGCAGTATAAAGTTAATAACTTTTTCATATTATCTCATGATAATTTAAGTGGTACTCCTTGGCTGGTTATTAAAAACAAGCACACACACACAGAAAGGAAGAAAAAAACTCATGATAATATCTGATAGTAGTCAACCAGATGTTCAAATATATAGATAAGCATAGAGATAGAGATAGAGATAGAGATAGAGATGTGTAAGAAGCACATGTGCTTATCATTAAATTTTGAGAAAATTAAAAATAAATATTCAATATTTCCTGGATCAGGGCGACTTCTGTGGACTTTCAGGTGCCCATGAATTTTGAGAAACATGTATACCAACATCTTGCTACTTCTAATTTTTGTAACCATGGTGAATCTTAAATTTATTTATACTTAAAGGAAGGCAGGAAAAGAGATATTGGAAGCTCATGAATATTTAATGAAATGGTAACCAAATAAAATGCACTCTAAATTTATATGTCACAAAAGTGTATCTCACAGTGTTTGAAATTTGAGAGGATATGTAAATATCTGAGTCAGAAAACTAATATTGATTAATCAACTCTTTTTTTAAGTTATTTATTTATATTGAGAGAGAGAGAGAGAGAGACAGACTACGAACTCATGAGCAGGGGAGGGACAGAGAGAGAATCCCAAGTAGACTCTGCACCATCAGCACAGATACTGATGTGGGGTTGGAAACCATGAAACCTTGAGATCATGACCTGAACCAAAATCAAGAGTCAAGGCTTAACCGACTGAGCCACCCAGATGCTCCAAGTAATCAACTCTTGAAACAAATTACTATAATAGAACTGTTTAAAGATATCACACTGAGACAAGAGGATGCAATAAACTCTGTGTGTGTGTGTGTGTGTGTGTGTGTGTGTGTGTGTGTCTGTTTTATGAACATCTCTGCTTTATTTTGGATTCACTTTTATGTCTCCATCATCCTTAGTTTGTTGAATACATATCCTGAATTTTCTGATGTAATCCCAATTTCAAAAAATATATTTCCAAACATGCCCCAGTTGCATTTCTTGCTGTGGGATGTTTCAAGTATCTTTTACCACAGCAATATTAAAACAAACAAACAAACAAACAAACACCTAAATTTTGTTCCAACAAAGCCGTTTAAATTTCTCTTCATTCAAATACATACCAAACGATCTCTCTAAACCATTAGGAAACATTTAACCTAACAGTTAAAAAAATATTTCAACTTGAAGGCAGAACCTTCCCTGGGGTTCAAACAATTCAGGAAGCCCCTGGGCTGTGGACAGAAGACAGAAATGCAAGAGGCCAACAGCTGAGTAAAAGAAGGCCTGTCTGCCAAAAAGGCCATCAAATAAATGAATGATACTCTAAATCCTCCAGTATGCAAAGTGTTTTGTTATTTTGAATACTAATACTTGTTGTTAAATATCAAGTTTGAATCAATCACATTAACAAAGACTAAAAGTAACTTATGTATAGCTATATTGGCAAGTTTTATGCCATCATTTATATATACTGATATATCCACTGGTACTTAATTTTGTAATGGAAGTTAATTATATTAAATAAATAAATGTTTATATATCTTAAAGATATTTTGTGTCACTGATATTGATAATAACAGATATATTCATAATAACAAATAACTAATAATAAATAATAAAGCTTTTCTTTAAAGCAGATGTGTAAATGGATATACTCAATTAAATTTTGTTATCATTTGAAGACATATTTTTCTCTTACAATTTTTCTTACTTCCTGACTCCATAGAGGAAGATGAAGGAGATTTTATATCTCATGGGAGTCACTAAGAAAGATATTCAAAATTTTGTCAACTAGCAACACTTTGAGCACTGGAAAAACCAGTGATACTTCTGTAACAACATTGTGGGACTATCCTTTAGGTACAGACTAATATGAGCTCTGCCTAACATTGAACATATAGCAAATAACACTTATATCGCCTTGGAAATAGAGGGCATTGGGAGGCTACTTTAAGTAGGTCTCATGCTGAATAGAGAATAAAATTCATTATCTATTTATGTACCATAGCCATGGCTGGCCAAGAATTGACAGGTCGAGCAGAAAGAATGGAAAGTTATAGTATAGGCCACTCAGAGTATTAGTCAAGTATAAATACTCCAACATGTAAGCCTGTCTTATAACATGGTAGGGAACTTGAACAAGTTACTCAGCGTTTCTTCTTCCTCATATACAAGTTGGGGAAAATAAGTTCTTACCTCAGAAGTTTTTTTTTTAATGTTTTTTATTTATTTTTGAGACAGATAGAGACAGAGCATGAGAAGGGGAGGGGCAGAGAGACAGGGAGATACAGAATCCGAAGCAGGCTCCAGGCTGGGAGCTGTCAGCACAGAGCCCGACACGGGGCTCAAACCCACGAACGTGAGATCATGACCTGAGCTGAAGTCGGAGGCCTAACCGACTGAGCCACCCAGGCTCCCCACCTGAGAAGTTATTTGAAAGACTTAGTTAATACATTCTAAAAAATACTCTGAACTGTACCTGACACTTAATGCATGCTAGATATTATTTCTGGTGACAAGGAATCATAATTCTATGAACTATGTTTGATAACTTTCCATTAATTATAGGCCTTGCATTGAGAAATAATCAACTTTTAAATGAAGTCTTTTCCTTAATGAGCCTTTTAATATGCAACCTGGATTTGATTTGAACATAGCTCAGAGTAAACTTACTTTGTAAATATAACTATATTATATTTATTTTGCATAATGATTTTAAAGATATGCATGCTAAATTAAGCTCTTACATTATAAAAACAACAATCTTTACCATAGGTATGCTTACTGCCCACTTGTATCATAAAGGTAACATATCCTACTTTCATAACTCTTTTTGAAATGTGGTATCAGAGAAAAAGCATTTAATGTGACAGAATAAACCTGGTATCTTGTGTTTTCTCGATGCTATAATTTACTATATATTTTTTTAAAGAAAAGGATTTAGGGGAGCTGTTTATTCTTTATATAAAATTCCATGACTGGCTATGGATAATTGGTATTGTATTTATTCTATATGCAATATAATTCTTTTGCTGTGAAAGGGTGTACTATTTCAGAAATAAAATCCATATATATATATCAGGCTTTCTTTGACCTTGACTTTTCTTTTTTTTTTTTTTTTTGGAAGAAAATAATCACCTGCATGTTTCTGAGAAGAGTTAATACAATGAGGCAGAAGCAGTACTATCCAGGAGGAATTAGATTCCAGATTATATTAATCACTGTCTACATCCTCTCAACTTTGTGACACAGAAATCAAGGACAAAAAAAATTAAGGCCAAGTATTAAAACAGAAACATTGTTGCA
Source organism: Cryptoprocta ferox (assembly GCA_028646485.1). Lineage (NCBI taxonomy): Eukaryota > Metazoa > Chordata > Mammalia > Carnivora > Eupleridae > Cryptoprocta > Cryptoprocta ferox. The sequence continues at coordinate 166,314,626 of CM053567.1, forward strand.
AAAGTGGCAACATATATTTTCTGAACACTGCTATTATAATTCATTTGAAATCAAATTGTGTTTAAACACGTTTTAACAATGGAACGTTTAGCTTTTAAAAAGAAGTTTAGGAAGAAATTTTACGCCACATGGCCATTTTTTGCAATTAAATTCCAAAACTAGCACGTTTTTTTCAAGAATATTCTTCTAAAACAGTATATTTTCTGAACAAATTAATAAACTTAAATAGCATTTTTCATTTTACTTCTTTTTGCCAATATAATAAGCATGGAAGAGTTGTTATTACATAGTATTGTTTAGTTGAAAATTTTAAGAAGCATCGTCGTTATAGTCAGCATAGGATGCTCGTTTTGTGACTTAGAGGTCACAAAACATCGCTAACATTTGTTATCTTGTAATGCAATAAAAATTAAAGAATAATTTTCATTCTAAAGTCTAAAAATAATCTTTTTACAATACCCAAAATATTATTTCCAAAACTATTAGTATTGATAGAGAAAATCAGGACCAATAGGAAACACCAGTCCCTGATTAATGAGGAATGCGGAAGTAACAGGCTATAAATTGTTCCCTCTGCTGAGGCTCTGGGCTCAGACCTCTGGAGAGTGATCTCCTCTGAGCCCACTGGTGTAAAATAAACGTCCTCCTTTCCAAGATCTCCGAGTGCTGCTTGGTTCTTCCACAGGTGATCCAGACCAGATTCCACAACAGTATTACTTTTTCTTTTTTTTTTTAATTTCTTAATGTTTATTTTTTGAGAGAGAGACAGACAGACTGTCAGTGAGGGAGGGGCAGAGAGCAAGGGAGACACAGAATCTGAAGCAGGCTCCAGGCTCTGAGCTGTCAGCACAGATCTCGACACAGGGTTCAAACTCACAAATCATGAGATCGAGATTATGACCTGAGTGAAAGTCAGGTGCTTAACTAACTGAGCCACCCAGGCACTCAACCAACTGAGCTACCCAGGCACCCCTAGTATTACTTTTTCTATGAGAACATATTTGAGAGTTAGTGAATCTGAATATAGAAACAAACAAAATTATCCCATACTAAGCATACCTCACACCTTAACTCCACAGGGGAAACTCACTCAAATTGTATATTTCAAGTGCAAATAATAATTATTTAAGTGTTAAAATAACACTTGATATCAGTATGAAAGACAATATAAAGTGCTAACTACTCAATGCAGCATTATATTGAAATAATGGTGCCTGTTTTTCTATGTTATATTCCATGTAGATTCTTGTATTACTTTCCCCTTTTTAAGAACTATGAGAGAAATTGTTTTGATCAATTATTTTTACCTCAGTACAAAAAAAAAAAAAAAACCCAGAATGTTTAATGCATAATTAAACATTGATTTCAAGTATAGCACATTTCTACTGCATCAATCCTAATTTCATCTTAGTTTTTAATTCTCTCCCCTTTTCTGTTTTCCATTCTTTCATCCTCTCTCAACTGCATTTTGTTACTAGGAGATTGGTATTCCTTCTCTGCTTTCGATTCTCAAATTACAATGACAACTTTGACTCTTTAAGCTTTAGTTACATTGGCTTAGGGACTTAAATTTTGATATTATATTCTCTGTAAGTGAAAATATAACATTTGTTATCACAAAAGTTATAACCACAATAAAAAAGGGTACTTCTGAAAAAGAAAAATTTAAATCATTACCCCACTTTACATGTTTTCTTCTTCGTAAAAGGAAATAGGAGTATATGACTTGAATCACAAAAGTACGGTTTTCTAGGTTTCGGTTAGTCCCTGGAGAAATAATTACTGATTGTCTTTTTCCAAGGAGGAAACTTACAGATGCTGAGCATTTTTTAAAACAAGTTTTAAATAGCTATAATTTTTTTCTCGGATCAGAACTGCAGGATTGCCACACATGCACAGAGACACACGGACACACACACAAACAATACACCACAATGGTTTCTTTTAATTAATACAGTTGATTATTATTTTTTGTGTGTGCAACTGGGAATGTGGAGAAATAAAGATTCTGAAATCTAATGCGCAATCCTTATGTATAACTTACAAGCTTGTTCCCCGGGTGACAGCGTCATCTAAACTTGGTAAAGCAATTTAGATTTGCTGTAATTTGTATGGCAGTGTCAATTTATTTGTTTGATATTCAAATGTGATGCTATGCTCAGCTTGAAATACTATTTTTATATTTTCCCATCAGCCATTTTTGGACGTGACTTCATATTCTTGTACATAAGATTTAATTCTCCATTATTTAGTTTTAAATGAATAATCCATGTAATTTAAAATTCTACTCACAAAAAGCATAACCATGTATGCATATAACTATGTATATATGGTTATAAATATGTTATATAGTTATATACATATATTTATAAAATATGAAAATAAAGGTGAAAAAAGTCATCCATTATGTTTGACATATAAAATGTCTAAAAATAGCATCAACAATAAAGTGATCCTCAATATATATAAACCCTGAAAGCAATAACCTCTTTTTGTCCTGTCCCTGCCTTTACAAGTTTGGAACATCTGGGGATTCAACTGAAGGACTAGTAAAGCTTTGAAAAACTCTGTTCTTATTAACACCTGATTTTTGACCTTGAGAGTCTCATCTGTTCTCTTTATATGAATTCTGTCACACATTCAGAATGTATTTCTAATATAATACTATCTTTGAAATATACTAATAAAAATATCAGAAAATTAGTCTCATAAAATTAAATTGCATGCTTCCAAGGTTGCTAACAATGAAATGATGGAAGCCAGTAAAATAATACGTTAAACAAGATATGTTTCTGAGTTAATTCCTAGCATAAGGTGTCATGTGTTTGTAAATTATTCTAGGATAAGAAATTTATATGAGGATGAATATGTTCAATGAAGAATTTCTAAAAATAAAGAGTAAAAATTTGATAAACTTCAAAAACATCTGTACCTAAGTGTTTAATCATTGATATTGATGGTATTTTCGTCCCAAAATGGCCAATCTCCCAAAATAAAAAAACAAGATAAAATATGTCAATTTTACATAAATTGACTCAGCTTTTATTATATTTAACATTAGAAAAAGATAACAAAATAGTTCAACCATGAATATACCTTATTTCCTAATGGGATCACACATTTTTTTCTGTTTACTTCAATTTTTTTAATTTACTAGTATATATATTTTTATTAACTTCTTTAAATTTACTCTTAATTTAACAACAGTAGTCCCAATAAGTTCCCCTCCTGAACTATCTTCTTAGTTTCCATCTGTTTCCTTCATAATATTGCAGTCTAAAATTCCTTGAGGACAAAATTCAAGTCTCAGTCCTTAGATATTTAGATATTTAATGATTGACTAATGAATGAATGAATATCACATAACTATTTACTATAACCTACTTGTACAAAATATATTTAAGCTGAGGTTCTTTGCCTTTTCCACTCAGGCTTCTCTGCCTCGTAGGTATTGAGAAGGATCATTAATTGACCAGTGGTTGCCTGGATATACGTTGCACCCTGTCACAAAAATACTTTTAAACATATTCCTTTTCAATTCCTCTGCTTTTAGCCACTTTAGTTAAAAATTCTTAACTAAAAGCAAGTTTTTCAAATATTTATTTGAGTACATGAGAAACTATATACAGTTCAAGAGTATCCCTGTGTTCTCATAGATTCTATTTTGAAGACAAAATTCTCAACCAGGTATTTTCTTTGATTCTGTAACTTCAACCCTTGTCATCATGTAAAGTTTCCCATTCCCAATTATCTATGTATATGTACTTTCTACATAGATAAGTTTATCTTTCTAATAGAGAACAGGTATACCAAAATTAATTTTGAATATAATCAGAAATACTTCAAACTCTCCCCCAACTTCTCTCTTTTTTTAAAATTTGAATATAAAAGTTGACACATGATGTTACATTAATTTCAGTATACAACATAATGATTCAACAACTCTATACAATATGCTATGCTCATCACAAGTGTAGATACCATTTTTCACCATGTAAAACTACTACAATACCATTGACTATATTCTCTATGCTGTAGGTTTTTTTTCCTGTAACTTACTCATTTCATAACTGGGAGCTTGTGTAATCTCTCTCTTAACGTACAACTGGAACATTCAAGCCAATATTTCCAGAATTCTTATAAGGAGATTGATCTTTATCCTGATAAAATTTTTCAAGCTCTCGAACATTGTGTTACAAATTGACTAACATTTATAAAGTAATGAGCAGAAGCAAGCTTCAAGAAGTACCATGATGTATTCATTTGGGGAAACGTGAGATATCCTCATATTTTCAAATTGGAAATACTCAAAAGACTTTTAGAAATATGTTTATTTTTAAATATCTCTGTTTAGTGACTACTCTCTGGTAACTACTCTCTGGTAAATACTCTTTGGTAAATTTACTCTGGTAAATTACTGTGCAGTAAAAAGATTCTCATACTTTGCTCCTAATCTGGTATGTCCATTAACATACCTCTTCTCCAAGTTTTAATTTTGCTTTTTTCAGTCTCCTGTATAGTAGGCCAACGCATTTCCCCGTGCGTGTAAGGCCAAGTTTATCCCTACCTTGAGTGTTATCTCTTTCCAAACAGAGTAGATAATCAGGAACTAAACCCAAAGTTGTGCCCAACTGGAAGATTGCCCTGTACCACTGTCACTCAGGATTCCCCTTAACTGGGGCTGTAATGCATACAGTAAATTTTCAGGTTGTACTCACATAGTGTGCAAACCAATTAGGGCTCTGCCCTAAATTAATAAGACAGTAGATCTCTGTTTTTTTGTTTGTTTTTAAGTACTCAGAGAACCAGGAGAACACATACATTCACCTATCACCTAGGGCTGATAATTTCATTAGGTCATCTATGTTATGAGGTTCAGATATAACTATTTCAATGGTTATCAGGAATAAATTTGAACATAAAACCTCTGTTTACAATCTCACTGTGAACTAATATGAATTTAATCTACAACAAGTGTCAAAAAAACAAAAGGAAATTGGAAGTCTGGAACAAAATTTTAGCTATATTTAATTGGATAATGGGAGTAAAATATTTCCAGAAACAATTGAACAGTTCATGTAATTTCTGTACTTAAATCTTTTTTTACATAATAATATATTTTCTATGGTAGATTTACAGATTTAATATTTTGAATTTCTTGTGTGTTTTTTCCACCAACCTGACACACTGTAACAGTTCATTTCTCATAAAAAAATAAATTCATAAAACATAAAACATTTATTATGAAAATAAGATTTTAGGTCGGAGAGGTGTTTTCTTGCTGGTACTTCAACATCAATCCAATATCCACCACAGTGATATACTATTCTGATAAATCATTTCAGAGATACCATTGTGATGATATATTTTGACTCACATATACATCATCATGGTCATCAAGATACTTTATTAGTATCATATATCACCAAAATGATGGGGCATTGATGATGTAGAATTTCTCAGTCAAATAGTGATGACAAAAGTAATCTTTTCTGGAGAAATGCTCTGTGACTTCATTCCTGAAAAGTTTATAAATATGCCATCTACCTTTCCTGCCCTGTCTCAATAATATGCTTTCAAAAATAGAAACTATATGTATTTTTTGAGGCACAAAACCGAATTTTGCAGTGCATGGTGTTTTCTTACTTTGACATTCTCCCACATTGATTAATCTCAACTTTTTTATTCATTCTAAATTGACATCCTTTTATAATATTTCACCCATCAACAGGCTTACTTGTCTCCTAATATCAATAAGTAGAAAGGAATCTGTCACAGGCTATGTTATTGTAGAGGAATGCAGTGGTTCAAACAATATGGAAATTTATTTCTTCTGTGTATGGTGTAGGATACCTGAATATTTCAGAATGGATATGTGTGTTCTACTATAGAATGTAATTTTGCATCCATATTACTTCTAACTTGCTCTGTTATCCTCTAGGGCATATTCTTTATGTACATGATTAAAATTGTCTTACCACACACATGTACACTTCACAGCCCCAGGGAAGGGGAAAAGAGAGAGAATGGAGGGCAAGGTACTTCCTTTGAAAAAGCGACACAGAATTTCACACCACGGAGGAATAGCTGCATGAAGGGATATAAATATATGGAGCATAATAATTTCCTGAAATATTTATATATTTCTATCACTTATATTAAATAATTTATGTATCATATACCTTAGATAAGCATCAAGTAAGTAAATCTATCAACTACACCTAGAATAATATATAAAAGTATCAACAGACTTTAAGATGTGCATTTGTTACCAAGTTAGCAAATATGTTAATCTTAAAGTTGTTAAAGCCACCTCATCATATTCAATATTACATAACATACTGTAAAAATAAAATACCGGTTGTGAATATAATTAATTCACTATAGCAGTAATATTGGTATAATCATTGTGCCAGTATTATTCCTTCTCTTGTCTTGTTTGTCATAACACTTTTATATAATTCATTAATATATCTAATCCACAGTCTTATAAATGTTTACCCTATCTCCAACTAGAATATAATGTAAGTTTTCAGAGTAAGAATTTTGAGGGGCGCCTGGGTGGCTCAGTCTGTTAAGTGTCTGACTTCGGCTCAGGTCATGATCTCACAGTTCGTGGGTTTGAGCCCCATGTCAGGCTCTGTGCTGACAGCGAGCTCAGAGCCTGGAGCCTGTCTTCGGATTCTGTGTCTCCCTCTTTCTCTGACCCTCCCCTGCTCATGCTGTCTCTCTCTCTCTCTCAAAAATAAAAATATTTTAAAAAATTAAGAAAAAAAGTGAGAATTTTGTTTTGGGGCGCCTGGGTGGCTCAGTAGGTTAAGCGTCCGACTTCGGCTCAGATCATGATCTCACAGTTTGTGAGTTCGAGCCCCACATCAGGCTCTGTGCTGACAGCTCAGAGACTGGAGCCTGTTTTGGATTCTGTCTCCCTCTCTCTCTGCCTCACCCCCAGTTGTGCTCTGTCTCTGTCTCTCAAAAATAAATAAATGTAAAAAAAAATGTTTTTACAATTTTGAGTGGTGTTACTAATTTTTCACATTCTAGGGTCTGTCATAGGGAAGATTCTCAATATTTGTTTCATATATATATATATATACATATATATATATTGGAATATTACTTACCCTTAAAAAAAGAATGGACAACATGAATGGATCTAGAGAGTATAATACTAAGTGAAATAAGTCAGTCAGAGAAAGACAAATATTATGTGATTTCACTCATATGTGTAATTTGAGGAACAAAACAACTGAACAAATTAAAAAAAGGAGACAGACCAAAAAACAGAGAATAAACGATTACCAGAGGCAAGGGGGAGGGGGGGATAGGGACTAAAGGGTACACTTACCATGATGAGCACTGTGTAATGTGTAGAATTGTCAAATCACTATTTTGTATACCTGAGCTAATATAGCACTGTATTTTAATACTGGAATTAAAAAAAAATACTAATAAAAGGTTAAAATGAACAGCAAACCCCTCTCCCCCCAAAAAAGAAAAAAAAGTGACTAACAAAAACCCAAACACTTAAGTATAGAGAACAAATGATGGTTAGGAGAGGAGAGGTGGCTGGGAGGATGAGTGAAATAGGTGAAGGGGATTATGAGTACACTTTTCATGATGAGCACTGAGTAATGTATATAATTATTGAATCATTATATTGTACCCCTGAAACTAATATAATACTGTATGCTAATTATACAGGAATTAAAAAAAAATGAGATAGAGTCTGTAATCAATTTTGTTACTGATGTTCACTTCTACAAAGAGGTAGAATTGTTAGAAAAGCCTCTCAATTCTTTAAACTTTTCCCAGATTATGATTGAGACCTAAAATAGTGACATATCACAATAATATAAAAACTGAAATCTCTTAGTTTTCAGTTTTTCCTCATTCTTTGTTAAAGACAAAAATTAAAAATTAATGTCTATAAAGGATTTCCACCCACTCAGTAGAACTATGAACTTTGTTAATGTCATGTCTTAAAGGGTTCTAACAAGAGTAATAAAAATGTCTGTAATGATTTTCGTTTCAATCCATGGCAACTTCATTGACCAACTTGGTCAGAAAGAGTTGTGGATATAATTTTTAAAAGTTAATATACCTATGTCAACACTATTTTTTGGGCAAAATATTCTTATACTCTGAGCTTTACATATTTTTGTCAAAATATTGTATGTATATATTTATCTCATCCAATGAACAGAATGAATATGTCTATCACATTATATTAGCAAAATCAGTGATCAATCTTGTACAAATCAGTCAAATCTGATATACTTTCTGTCAAACAAAAAGGAGCACCATTTATGAAATAGATGAAGCTGTTTATATTATAGCATGAAATGACATAAATACAATGAAAAATAATGAAAATATTATTGATAGGAATCAAATCATAATTAACTCCAGTCTAACATAGTAATAAGTTTTATTAACACAAATACATATTGTTTCTCAATATTAATTTTCCAAAAAATATAATACATACCTAATATAAGATATTTATGAAATAATAATTAGTATATAAGGCATGTTATTACTTCAGTAATAATTACTGTAGACATGAGCATGTTGATGTCTGGTATTCTGATTTAAAAATACTTACAGAACAGGGGCAAAAATTCAGTTATAATTCCATTAATTTCATGAGAAATCATAATCAAATTCTACATATTAATTAAAAAAGATGAAGGTCTATACTATTTTAAATGAATAGTTTTAGCAAATAGCATTTGATTTATAGTTTTGTTATTGAAAGTTAGAATATATTAAACATTTAGAAATAAGATGAGATTAGACTGTAATTGGAATAAATATTTCAGAATTTGATTTTGTTAAATAGATTATAAACACCTTTATAAATATTGAGCATATTACATATAAAAGAAAGTATATAAAATCATAACCTTGACTCATAGTCAATATAACAAAAAAACTGCAGTTTTGAAAATATTCAGTTACATTCAATTGTGTCAGTGTCACTACCTTGAATTTCTCTTGGTGTTTGTAAATACTTTTATTTCAGCAGTTATAGCTGAGGAGAGAATTTCTTGTTTAAATTTGTGGAATAAATAGCACTTTAAAAAAAGTCAGTGCGTTCTTTGCTTTGTTCTCACAGTCTTTCATAAGGGCAATATGTTACTTGACAATATTTAGGAAATGGAAGATGTAAAATCCCCCACTGTCGGTATTCTGTACAAGATTGAATTTAGCAGCAGAGAAGGTGAAGTACCCCATTTCTAACACCATCCTTATATAGAAAAGCTTCAGAGTTGTTTACTGTGCCTTGATTAACCATAAAAGGAGTCTTCTTTGAAAATAATATTTCCTGTTGCCCTTTTTGTTTGATTCCCTGGAAGTTTTTATGTACAGAGTAATGCATCACACTAAGATTGATGCCAGGTGAGAAGTATGCTTTTGTTTTGTAAAGTGGGAGACAGTTTGCAAAAGTGGATATAACAAAAGAATGCTAGCACACAGTAAATACAGGTGTAGATTATCTGGACTGATTTCTTTAAGATTATTACTACACCGTTATTTTTGGGAAACTTGTGTAGCCCCCATGAGTATGGCTACCTGTTTGAAGATCAATGTCTTAAGTAAACCTGTATTTAACTTGATAGTGGTCAGGCTTGTTTGTTTTGTTTCACGATTAATAATTCATTAACTATTTAATAAGTCAACTTACCTGATTATCTGATTAATTTAACACATTCTATTTATTTTCAGAAAGTAGGAAACAACCTTGATCTGTATTAATTTAAATTTAAGTTATTTTCTTAATTCTTAGCTGAATTTTTCCACCATCCAGGGATCAGACTGAATTATAGAAAGTCCTCGTATTTAGATTTAGTAACATTTACCATCAAAGTAAAAAAATTCTTTTGTCTTCTCTAAATGGCATATAATCTAGAAAAAGAGATCTATTTTAAATAGGAACTTTTTAAAAAAATTATTTATTTGAATTCAAGTTAGTTAACACCCTAAAGACTCCACCAAAAACTGATAGAACTGATACGTTAATTCAGCAAAGTTGCAGGATATAAAATCAACTTACAGAAATCAATTGCATTCTTATACACCAATAATGAAGCAGCAGAAAAAGAAATCAAGGGATTTATCCCATTTATAATTGTACCAACACCATAAGATACCTAGGAATAAACCTAACCAAACAGTTAAAACATCTGTATGCTAAAAACTATAGAAATCTTATAAAAAAAATTGAAGGAGTCACAGAGAAATGGAAAGACATCCCATGCTCATGGATTGGAAGGACAAATATTGTTAAAACGACTATACTATCCAAAGCAATCTACACATTCAATGCAATTCCTATCAAAATAACACTAGCATTTTTCACAGAGCTAGAACAAACAATTCTAAAATTTGTATGGAACCAGAAAAGAACCCAAATAACCAAAGCAATCTTAAAAAAGAAAAGCAAAGCTGCAGTTATCACAATTCCGGACTTCAAGCTATATTACAAAGCTGTAATCATCAAGACAGTATGACACTGGCACAAAAACAGACATTCAGATCATTGGAAAAGAATAGAGAACCGAGAAATGGACCCACAAATATATGACCAGCTAATCTTTGACAAAGAAGGAAAGAATATCCAACGGGAAAAAGACAGTCTCTCCAGCAAATGATGCTGGGAAAACTGGACAGTGACATGCAGAAGAATCAAAGTGGACCACTGTCTTACGCTATACACAATAATAAATTCAAAATGGATAAGAGACTTAAATATGAGACAGGCAATAAACAACTTTTGAAAGAGTATATGATGAGGTATTAGTTTCCTAAACATTGTCATATGTTTATATGCATATATATCAAGTAGAAAATATCAGTTAACAGATAAGATAGTTCTTATGAATCAAGATATTTCTTATTCATAAGAAATTATGAATTATTGTCTTGTTAATATGATGCATAGGGATTATCTCATGTTTTACCTTTAAAACTTGTTCAATCACAGGGTGCATGGGAGCTCAGTCATTTAAGCGACTGACTTCGGTTCAGGTCATGATCTTGCAGTTTGTGAGTTCAAGCTTTGTGCTGACAGCTCAGAGCCTGGACCCTGCTTTAGATTCTGTGTCTCGCTCTCTCTCTCTGCGCCTCCCCCACTCACACTGTCTCTATTTCTCTCTCAAAAATAAATAAACATTAATATTTTAATGCTCTATTATGTTGTTCAGTTATTCATTTAAATAATTTTTCTTGAATATATTAGACTTTTATGATGTGCCAACAACTGTTCGAAGTTCAAGGAACATATTTAGTACACAATTTATAAGTTTTCTAGCTTTTTTTCTTCTTTCTTGTATTCTGAGTACCTTCAACTTTTTTCCCCTGGTATCTTTAATTAAATGATTGATATTAATTCACCATTTATGGTATATCCAATTTATGTGTATACTGCTATTATTATTTTCTTTATCTTAGATTCAAATTGTCAATGAATAGAGATTAAGTTGGTGATACCTTACTAGTCATACTAGAGACTGATAATAAAAGTAGAATAAACAAAAACTCCCCATATTTTGCACTTTATTCATCAGTGCTTCCTTTATCCTTAGTGTTGTGTACGTAAAATGTATGACTATACTATTGATAAAATGATTCATGTTTTCTAAAGTTTAAAGGTGTCTGATGAAATGTGCAATATCATTACCATATTACAATTAATTTACAAAACTAAAATTCCAGAACCAAAAACTTTGAGAAAACAATACTATATCAAGGACAAGACTAATGTAATTTATGGCGTTATCAATATGCTTTATGAAAATTCTAGTTTCTGAAAATAAGGTAGTAAGAGGGCTACTGAATCAATGACCGTAGAAACAAAATGACCCAAATATCATCATACGGGGGTCAATTCAAGGGGACATAGTCCTCTCAGTTATACAGCAGGAATGTCTAGTTGAAATACTAGAAGAAAATGCTGGTAATATTGGAATATTACCCAGCCATCAAACAGAATGAAATCTTGTCATTTGCTGAAATGTGGTTGGAGCTAGAATATATTATGCTAAGCTAAATAAGTTAATCAGAGAAAGACAAATACCATTAGATTTCACTCATATGTGAAATTTAAGAAACAAAACACATAAACATATGGAATGAGGGAGAAGAGGTGAGAGAAGCAAACCACAAGAGACTCTTAATGAGAGAGAGGAAACTGAGGATTGGTGGAGGGAGGGGGAGGGGGATTGCTATGTGCCTGATGGATATTAAGGAGGGCACTTGTGACGAGCGTGAGGTATTGTATGGAAGTAATGAAACACTGAGTTCTACTCCTGTAACTAATATTCTACTGTATGTTTATTAACTAAAATTTTAAAAAGAAAATAAAAGAAATGGACTTTTTCTGAGAGAAGGCAGAGCAAAGGCTTTATCAGACTTTATGTTTAAAAGACAAGCTAGCTCTAGGGAAAGATCTAATTTTCTTGGCATATCTCTTAAATTTTGACCAAATTTACTTACATTTTACATTGAGGGATTATATCATTTACCTTCCAATCAACAGTTAAGGTGCTCATGTTTAAAAAGCACTATTATGGGTAATACATATGATTAGTTGTACATTATTTATTAAATACTTTAATTATGGGTAGATTTTTGCATTTTTGTGTTTTTTGCATTTTTACTTTTTTGTTTTACATTTACATGGATTTCTAAAATGGAAAAGAGCCTGCCAGTGGAAAAAGAAAATTCAGGTCCACGAGACTGTGGACAAAGAACATACTTTGCCAATTTATTGAAATTTCACACGAATGTCTTGCAATAATGCAAAGCACAGGAGCCCTGGAAAATTCAGTATGTGTATATGGAAAAGTGACAAAAAAAGATATTGCACAATATACTAACGGCATAAGAACTTTGTTTTTAGTTTAGCTTAGGTATATCTTTAAATAATCATTAGCCACATTTTAAAATATTAATTGCATAACAGTTTTGTGTTAAATACAATGTAAATTCAAAAAGTCAAATCTTAGAAATGTTTAATGAGGGGCTCCTGGGTGGTTCAGTCGGTTAAACTTCCGGCTTCGGCTCAGGTCATGATCTCACGGATCGTGGGTTTGAGCCCCACGTCGGGCTCTGTGCTGACAGCTAGCCCAGAGCCTGGAGCCTGTCTTCAGATTCTGTGTCTCCCTCTCTCTCTGACCCTCCGCTGCTCATGCTGTCTCTCTCTCCCTCAAAAATAAATAATAAAACATTAAAGAAAATTAAGAAATGTTTAATGAAATCTGTTAATCTGTTCTACACTAACGGCATTAATTTTATAATGTAAAAAGTCATGAATATATATCTATTTATTGGACCTGAAAAGCGGATATATATTTTAGGCAAAGTATAGATTCACTAAGCAAAGGTAGAACAAATTTTAAATGTCTTGAATATGTGTTCTAATTGTTATGAGTACTATGTTAGAGTTAAAATGACAGAAATAAGGGGCTCTGTGCAGTGTTTTTCAGTATCACTGATAAAAATAAACAAAGATACTGGTGATATATTTTTTACCTTCACTTTTTCGTTACAACTTTGAAGATAGGATATTTTATGTATTGGAGGCTAAGATCACTTATTTGAGACAATTTCTTTCTTTTTAGTGTAAGTATTTAATGGTATAAATTTCCTTCTAAACATTGCTTTAGGTGCACCTCACAAATCTGAATGTCTTGTTTGTTTGTCATTTATTTTTATTTTTTTCTAATATCTATTGTGACTTCTTTTTTGGCCCATTTGATATTTAGAAGTATGGTAGGTAGTGTCCAATTTTTTTGAGACAAGATAGACCTCTTTCTGTTATTGATGTTTAACTGAATTCTATTGTGGTCTGGGAAACACTTTTTAAGTGTGTAATTCTTCAATACTGGTTAAGACTAACACCTTTTGTATTATAGTGCAGGAAATGGTCTATTTTAGTGATGTTCTATGTGAACTTGAAAGAATATGTTTTGTGTGTTTAAGTCAGTGTATCTATCAATGTCATTTCCCTTGTTAGTTGTTAGTGTTCTTGAATGCTTCAGTGTTCTTACAGATTCTCTGCCTACTTTTATTTCTCCTTCAAATAATGAGAGGTCTAGTGAACTATCTATCATAATTATAAGTTTGTCCACATTTCTTTTTAGTTATTTCCTGTTCCTATACTTGTGTTCTGGGGTTCTGCTTTGAGTGCATCATTAGATTTTTATGCTCCCTTGTGAATGAATGCTTCTGTATTAATATGTAATAACATTCTATATCTTTGGTAATATTCCTTTGTCTGAGGTCTGTTTTTCCTAAGGTTAATTTATATAGTTACTTTCACCCTGTGTTGATTAGGGTTAGTGTGTTCTATTTTTTCGCATTTTTTAAAATCCTAGATGTCAATACATTATGACTAGATAAGTTTTCCTAGGATTACAGTGTTGGTACAGTGTTCAAAAACCAACCGTTAATTGACCATATCAAGAGACTAAAGAATAACATATCATGATTCCAGTAGATACATAAAAGAGTTTAACAAAATATAACAACATCAAATTAAATAAAATCTCTCGTCAAACTAAAATTCATCATAGATCCTACAACTAACTTCTCACTTAGTTGTGAAAGAGTGAATTCTTTCCCTCCAAAATAGGGAGAAACTGAAGAAATAATCCTTCTCACCCTGCTAAGCAACATGATACCTTTTATTATTTTATCACTTCAACTCCCAATGGAATGAACTTAGATTCCATTTAGTTTTATTATACCTTTTTTCTGTCATGATTACATTCGAACAAAAACAATTTTATTCATTATCTGTAATTTTTCCTGGATTTTCATTTTTTATTTCCTTTCTGTAAACAAAAGGTACATTCTCATATAACAATTGATCTAAAATATGAATTTAGCTTAAATTTCCATTCTATGATTTGATGCAGGCTATTTGCAAGGACCTTGTCCATTCTCAAAACACTATCACAGAGGTTTCTTTTTTGAGGGAATATAGTCATCTTGCAAGTTTTTACTTAGGTGTCATCTCCTCAAGGAAAACCTCTATCAATGACTATTTTAGGTCTCTAGCTTGGAGAGAAGAGAAAGATGGTATAGTGGGAAGAATGTTTATTAGAGAAACCAACTTGTGGAAGGGAGGCTAAAGAAACAAGATTGGCCAGAGGGAGAAACTGAATTGCAAATCTCCTTTTGGTCACCGCATGGGGAGTTCTGGACCTAAAACTGCCAATTAAAGTTGTACTGCATTGACCCCAAACTTGTGGGTTCTATATTATCCCATTTATGTAATATTCTTAAAAAGCTAGACAACTGGGGCAGAAAACATATCAGTAATTGCCAGGTGATTCAGGTGGGAGTGAGATAGGAGTATGGCTACAAAGGCACAGCTCATAACTTTTTATAAAGATGAAAATCTTCCATATCTTGATTGTGTGATGTTACAGGACTGTATATGTCTGCAAAAATTCATCAAATTATATCTAAATAGGCTTCATTTTGTGATATCTAAATCAGTCCTTAAACATGGAAATTATAAAATAGAGCAGAATTTTAGTGACAAGATTAAAATTAATAAACATCTGGCATGCATAACAAAAGTTAAAGATGAGAAATTCATCTCTATGAATTAATAATCAATAAATATATGAAATCAATTTTTTAACATGAACCACATATATATGAAAATTCTTTAAAATGTGTTGTCAAAAGTATGTAGGTATGTTTGTGTGTGTGGATGTGTGTGTAACATCACAAAAATATTACGTACTATAAAATATAGAGGCAGGAAAAATATAAGTAATAATAATAGATTTAATAAAAAATGTCAAAGAAAAAATTTCCCTCAAGACTTTACTGATGATTTACTTTTAAGTAAGAAATACCTTCTATGATCCTCTTTTTCGGACTTTAATGTACGTCCAATCTTCTGGGCATCTTGGAAAATGTAGAAGCTAAATGAATGTATCTTTCAGTGGTATCTGAGATCTGCATTTTTATGAGCTCCCAAGAAACTCCAATGTTGTTTGCATATGAATCTCTTTTAAGCAGGGCCTATGGTACTTAAACTGTTTCACTTGTAGAGAATAGTGTTCTAAATAAAACTATAATCAAAATCTGGGATAATTAACTCAATTATAAGTTGCCGAAAAGTGTGTTTGCATGTGCGCATGCACATACAAAACATGGGAGGGTATTTACTAAACTTCAAAGACAGTTATATGAGCGTCCGGGTGGATCAGTCCGTTAAGCGCCAGACTTTGGCTCAGGTCATGATCTCACAGTTCGTGAGTTCAAGCCCCATGTCAGGCTCTCTACTGACAGCTCAGAGCCTAGAGCCTGCTTCCGATTGTGTGTCTCCCTATCGCTCTCAAAAAGTATATAAACATTTAAAAAATTAAAAATAAACAGTTATATGGGGCACCTGGGTGGCTCAGTCAGTTAAGCATCTGACGTCAGCTCAGGTCATAATCTCAAGATCCCGGTCCGTGGGTTTGTGCCCCACGTGGGTCTCTGTGCTGACAGCTCAGTGCCTGGAACCTGCTTCAGATTCTATCTCCCTCTCTCTCTGCCCCTCCCCCACTTGTGCTTTCTCTCTCTCTCTCTCTCTCTCTCTCTCAAAAATAAATAAACATTAAAAAATAAAATTAATAAAATTTAAAAACAGTTATAAAATCTAACAATATAACAAGTGTGACTTGCTTGAAGAAAATCAGTAAAACTTACAATAGATTATTGAAAGTGATAAGTAAAATATGAAAAGTTTCTTTTCTATATATGGTAAACTCAGTATCATTACATGGTCGCTTACCTCACCAAGACATATTTTATTCAAGTCTAATAGAAATCCCATGATTTCTCTTTAACTTGATAAAACCTCCCAAAATTCATCAGAAGGATAGACAGTAATGATGAATCACTAAATTCTACATCTGAAACCAATTCTACTATCTATGCTAACTAGCTAGAATTTAAATAAAGATTTGAGGGGCACCTGGGTGGCTCAGTCGGTTGAGCATCCAACTTTGGCTCAGGTCATGATCTCAGGGTTCATGAGTTTTAGCCCTGAATCAGACTCTGTGCTGACAGCTCAGAGTCTGTGGCCTGCTTCTGATTCTGTGTCCCTCTCTCTGCCCCACCCCTGTTCACACTCTGTCTCTGTCTCTGTCTCTCTCTCTCAAAAATAAATAAACATTAAATTTTTTAAATAAAAACTTGAAATCAAAACAAGAAAAGGAAACCTGCATAACTTCAACTATGAAGCTGAAATTTTGAACAGAATGACAAAACAGATATGAAAAATCACTGCACTAAGAAGAAAATCTAGAAACAGAACTGCTGAAGTTAAAATTTTAAAAGTGTCATTTCATATCAGACACTGAGACGTTCAAGGTATATTCAAGACCTTGGTTTGTGATAAGTCACTAACTGCATTTAAGGAACAAGGGTCTCATGCTGGCTGCCATATACAAACTTGAACCGATGGATCGCTGGCGCCTCCGGAACAGCCGTTCCCATCACTATCTATGTGAACAGTTTTCCCCCTGGGTGTGCAGTGTCCAGGGCGACTTTGCCCACCTTGTCATTTACTCTAAAGGAAACCCCAAAATGTTTACAAAGTAAGATTTATTTTTGATAAGTAAAATCATAAACGTACTGAGAACATTTGTTAGAGCAAATTCTCCACGTTCATCCCGTCCTGGAAAATGGAATAACAAGGAGGAGGAGGAGGAGGAGGAGGAGGAAGCTCAAGCCAAGAAAAAAACTAATAAAAACAGAACCACACATGGTGTAGACAAAGTCAAATCGTGTTAATTTCAAACTCCTTACTCTGGTAGCTTTAGTGTATGACATAGAACCACACACGTGATATGGAGTTGAAGTGCATGCACTTTAGACTACATTTTAGGTGTTAGGTTTGCTCATGTGTGTTCCAGGCTATGATGTCTGTGGGGTGATTATGTTAATTACTCTCCCCACATTACTTGCATACCAAAATTTATCTCTTATAGAAAAAAATGTTGGGGCACCTGGGTGGCTCAGTGAGTTAAATGTTCGAATTCAGCTCAGGTGATGATCTCGGGTTCATGGGTTAGAGCCCTGCTTTGGGCTCTGTGGTGACAGCTAAGAGGCTGGAGCCTGCTTCAGATCCTGTGTCTCTCTCTTTCTCTGCCCCTCCCCCCTTCACACTGTATCCCTCTCTCTCAAAAATAAATAATAAACATTAAAAGAATGTTATGTGAATATGTATAGGTACCTATTTAATGTCTATGAATCTGTGTAAAGTTTATCAAACCACTCTGCAACTTTGAGACTTCTACAAATCACATTTGTTTAATCCTCTTCATCCTTTCAAAATCCAATCTGTATGTATTAAGTAACCTTATCTCTCGGTGTCCATGTCCCTAGAAAATCATAGATAGTGGTTTACACCAAAGACATCTTCCATGTCTAGCTGAATTTATTAATTTAATTTTTTTGAATTTCATATGTTATCTTATCTGTAATGTTCCAGGTATAAGCTGACATTTAGCAACAAGAGGAAAGAAAGAACAAGGTAATGATGATTTGTATGTGCGTGTGATCAGAAAAGAAGATGAAGCAATGTGTTCTTCTTCTTTCTTAACAGTTGTTAGTATAACTTATCAGTTATTTACTGGTGATTAACAGGTTACCTAGGAATCAAGGATCTTAAAACAATATACATTTATTATCTCACACAATTACCATGGGTCTTGGTGTGGTTGGTTCACAGTTCCTGAGATTGCAGTGAATATGTTGGTCAGAGCTGTGCTTTCCATAGGCTTACCTAGGGCTACATTCTGCTTCCTAAGATACTCACTCAAATGCCTGGTGAATTAGTGCTGGTTGTTGTCAGGAGGCCAATAGTTCCTTGACATGTGACCTTTCCCATAGGACTGCTAGAGCGTGCTTATGATATGACATTTAGTTCCCCCAGAGCTAGTGAACCAAGAGAGATCAAGGTGGAAACCATAATGTCTTTTGCCATCTAACCTTGGAAGGAACAGTCCATCACTTCTACCGGATCCTATTTGATACAAAAGTGATCCTTATTTAATTTGAAGTGGGGCTCAAATTGATACCAGGAGAAAGGAAATTGTTGAGGGCATTTAGAGACTGGCTATTCCACATAATATTTTTCACTGATTTTGAAAAGCTTTAATCACTATCCTGATCTTACCTCTTTAAAAAAATGAAGTTCACGCACAAAGCAGATATTCGAAATATCCATTACTGTAAAAATAAAATGAATACAAAACTGGTTTGACCTGTTATTTGTGAAGATTTTACACTATTACCAGTATTTCATGCTGAAACATTTCAGATTATCTCAATACAATAATGCTATTAACCATTTTCCCCATAAACCTTTTTATTTTCTAATGTAATGTTTTCTAAAGGTTGACAAGAATTGCATAGTAAAAAGACAAAAGAAGATATTAGCAAAAAAAAAATACATTTCTACCCTAAAGGGGAAGATTTACAATTAGAATATCTGATAAGTAATGAAAAGCCATAAATTTAGAGAATATATCACTGCCAATTTTTTCTGGTGATAACTTATGAATTGGAATAATACAAATGAAAACAACAGTGTGAGAATTAGAGTGTGAAAAATTGGATATTTGAAAGCTTCCTGTTCCAACTTCAAATTATTCCAATATGTGAAAATTATTTGTTTCAAAAGTCCTCCTGTTAAAGACTATAAAGTCTTTACAAACTTTCAGAATATGCTGAGTTACTTGAGACTTTTAGTAAATAGAAGGTAAAGATGATTTAAGCTTTACCTTTAAAAGATGTTTTACAATTTGTCTCTTTCTGCATTGGGGATTAAATAAGACATTGTCAGTCAACAAATATTGAGATACCCTTGGCTATATAGCACTACCTTAAATGCTAGGATTTCCAACTGTGTTAAAACCGTTTAGCACCGAAAACATCTCTCTGAAAATAGAGTTAAAATTTACTTTCATAGGAGTGTCCTAGAATAGAATGTCATTTGTTTAGAATCGTTTAGATGAATCCAACTTTAAAGTTAGATGATGGAATTATATGACTTCTCAAAGTTTCTGCTAACCTATGATTTCATGAGAAAATAGGGATTTTCAGCTTTCTAGCTTTCCCACTATAAATCTTATTCACAGCAAACTGACAGATTTGAATATTATCTAGGATGATAAAATATTCTCATGGTTAACTTGAAGTCTCAACACTTTTTCATATTTTCACTAATGATTCTCACCTGAGAATAGAAATTCTGCTCATTAAGTTATGCAAGAAAATAATTAAATCTTTTTATTATTATTATTCTGTAGTTCTTGTATTTAAGGTTCAGGAACTTCATGAATTCACAAAATGTTCAGAGTTTTAAGGCTATGCTTTTCAAACTGTGTTTGAAAATCTCTAGTTTTAAGCTATGAGGGATGTAAATGGCCAAGGAAAGAACAACTAAACTTTAGGAGAGCACTTTTCAATGTATACAGCACATTCTCTTGATAACATATAAAGTGAAATCCGTTTTAATTTATAATAATAATCAAGTATTGGTTGATTTTTATGGTGAGAATGAAAGTGAAGTTTTTAGGACAGTGATATAATGTTTTCTTTAAAAAGGGTTTATAGATAAAAGCGAATCAATTTATATAAAATATTAAATAATAATTGGAATAGTTTTATATGAATATGGTATATAAAAAAGCTTAAGTTCACAAATACAGCTCTAAGACTTCGCTATTGTAGTGCAGATGTTTTCCTCAAACATTTAATGACATGCTTACCAAACATGGAACCATAGAAACTCCAGGAAAAAAATAAGTTGATCCCATTAAATTAATCCTAAATTTTTTTTCAATACAAGATCTAAGCCAGGCATGTGAAGTGAATCTCTTCAGTACCCACTTTCGGATGTCAACACATTCCCCTCTTCCTCAGGTCATTCTTGGTAACAGTTCATCAGTGATTTTATGATGGCTAAATTCTGACATTAGGATGGGGTTTGGGCAGAGTAACCTAGCTGTTGGGGTAGGTCCCCATGGCTTGTTTGCTGGAATATGTGCTCTGAGGTAGCCCAATTTTAGTATTAGTAAAAATTCTTGAAGAGAGACTGACAAATTCAAAAGTTAAATATACCGGTATGCAAATACAAAGTTAATTAAAGAATCAAAAAGAAGTGAGTGAAAGGTGCCTGGATGGCTCAGTCCATTAAGCAGCTGACTCTTGATTCTGGCTCAGGTCATGATCTCATTGTTGTGAGATCGAGCCCCATGTCAGGCAGCCTCATGCTGAGCCTGAAGCCTGCTTAGATTCTCTCTCTCTCTCTCTCTCTCTCTGTCTCTCTGTCTCTCAAAACAAAATAAAAAGAAGTGATGAAGAGAGTGAGAAACTAAGATGAAAGTGATTCTTCCAGGAAACAAGAGAACAAAAGTAGAATTAGACGGTTCTAACAGAATTTTGTACCTTAAGTCCATTTGTGAGCCTATAATCTTGTACTTCTTAAATTTCTAAGGTTCACTATTTATAGGCAAGCCATGTGGGGGTGTCAAGAGGAAAGTTTACACTACTTGTTTGGAGTCAGACATACAGCAATTCTCATTCATTCAAAAGCAAATTTGGTGGACTTGCTGACATATTCCTGGCATTTGGCTAGGACCAAAGATTAAACTGAGGGAGAACTTATCCTTATGGAAATCTGGAGAATAATGACTAATATATAACTAAATATAAAATTACAGTAAGGTTGGCAAATACCACAATCTGGATAAAAATGTTGTAATATCAAAGGCATAGAAGAGTAACTAATATCTCTTATTTGTTTTTTTTGTTGTTAAAACTATTTTAAAGTACAGAAAAATACACTGAATAATATAACAAAGTCTCCATAATCCTAAATAAATAAATCCTAGAATTGTATATATATATATATATATATATATATATATATATATATATATATATATTCTAAAGTTCTTTAGATATATTATTTTTAAAAAAAGTTAGAATGTATAGATAAACCAAAAGTCCCCTTTGAATTGGATAGGCTTAAACAAAACACTTGTACTAATTCAGCTTTTAATGGCTGTGGTAAAAACCATGATGGGTCGGCCAGTTCTACAAATAAGGACATTAGTTGCCAATGTGATTGCCTGCCATTTTCACCTGCTTCAGGATTTGTCTTACTTTGGGGTAGACACATGATTTTATCCAAGGTCAATCTCCTCTTAGGGTGGTCCATATTCAGTGACTGATGGAAGTGGGCATATAAGACTCAGACATTTTGCATCAATCCAGTACAGCTCTGATGGACTGTTTTATTTCCAGACTTTCGTGCATGGCAGCTGAGGCAGTCATTAAACTAGTACCATAGATCAACTTTTCCCTTGGTCCAGTCATGCTTCCTTCCCTCTCTTTGAAAGCATCGTCCCCAACTAATCCCTTAAATAACATTCAGCCCACTAAATTCCATCTCAGTGTCTGAATCTTCCAAGAAAAACCTATGGCAATGACCAACAAAACTTTTCCTATGAAATCATGGCACCTAAATGGAGACGGGAAGGATGACCATGTGTTTGTCACAAAGAAACCAGTGGAATTCTATTTCCAGGAATAGATCCCATTTTCTAAACATCCTTCAGCTCAGAAGAAAATAAGCACATAAATTGAAGCTGTATATTTTCTTAAGTGTTTATATAGATAAGAATTTTGTGGTTGCAGGGAGGAAGAAGGAAATGAGAATCTAAGAGATATTATGAATAAAGAAATAAAATTATTTCACAAATAAAATATTGGGGAAGAACAAATAAAATAAAGTAAAGCATGATGCCAGTTTTATAAAATGTAGAGCCGAGGGGGTAGCCTTGTTCATGGAGAATGAATGTAGTTTTTGACATGAGTTTGAGGAGGTGGCATTTATCTAAATAAATCCCTCCCTCAAACTGGAAATATAACTTAGCTCATAAGTAACAAAATATTTGACTGGTCTATCAAATTAACACATGTTTATGAATCTTTCTGTATTTCTCAGTATAGAGGGATGAGCTTATTTGGTATGGCCCGTGTCCTCTGCATGGAGGATAGATAAGATCAATAACAGATATCACACACACAATCACATAAATAAATATACAACTACAAAGTCTGATATAGTCCTTAAATATACAACTACAAAGTCTGAGATAGTCCTTAAGGACAAAACAACAGCATATTATGAAATAGAAGGGAAGGGGAGTTAACTCATACTGTGGATTTCAAAGAAGTCCTCTCAATGTCATGACATGATATTAAAATTTGAAGCATAAATAGAATTTAGCTTAGCAAAAGACCAAGAGAAGAATAGTGTCACAAGAGGAAGAGGTATCTGCCAAGTGTTTAAACTGTGTCTAAAAGGCTAGATTTTTGTAGGATTTGCTTAAGACTAGAATGTTATGCTAGTTCCAATGGAGAGCCACTGAAAAGGTGAAGGCAGGGAAGTTACCACAGACATGAAAATTCGAGGGTAATTTATGTCCAGTTTATAATCGAAGTCATGGAGGTAGATGATTTTTGGGAAAAAGAATAGGCGAGGGAAAGAGAATAGGGCAAAATACAAAGACGCCTAGAATCTGAAAGCTAAAGATCAAAAAGTGGAAAAGGAATTAGTAAACACCAGAGGAAAATAGTCAAAGACACTGGAAACCAGAAGAGACACTATTGAGTCAAATAATACAAGAAAGATTGATATAGATTTTTTAAACGACCATCAGATCATGAATTTCAATTTTAAAATAAAGTCACAGTGGTATAATTATACATTAGGAGGAGTATTATAAAATTGAATTGCAAGGTTTCTATTCCTGTAAGATTTCCTGAACATCTCTCTGTTGTAAACTATTCATTATACATATCTATTCCTGTTCTCCTAAGAGGGAGAAAAAAGTGTTGTTTTTTCTTTTTGTAATTGCCCAAAAATGGTGGTTGGGTTTCAAACTAGTTTTTACACTGAGGTTTAAACTAGTTTTTATAAAGTACTTTAGAATGCAGTTCAGAAAATTTGAGGAAGGTTTTACAAGACAGTTCAGGTTTTGTACCAGTTTATCAACTTCATTTAGAGAATTGCATTTAACTAATTGATCTCAATAAATAATTAGAATTTAGGATTATTCTAATATTGTGAGGAAGATATATATGTATATATATATGTATTACACATACATATGTATATATAATTTAAAAAACTAAAATGTTACACATATCATATAGCTACCCTAGACATACAAAAACTGATTCATTAGTATTAAATATGACATTATACATGTGCTATTTCCTATTTCTGACTTTCTGAAAAGTGATAATCTAGACACTTCTTTTTGTACATTTGTTCAAAACCAATTATAAAATCAACTACTCAGTCCACCATTAGCAAATTATATATATATATATATATATATATATATATATATATCATGATGGCTTATTTTCGGGGCACCTGGGTGGCTCAGTCCATTAAGCGTCTGACTTCGGCTCAGGTCATGATCTCATGGTCCGTGAGTTCGAGCCCCGCGTCAGGCTCTATGTTGATAGCTCAGAGTCTGGAGCCTGCTTCGGATTCTGTGTCTCCCTCCCTCTCTGCACCTCTCACGCTCACACTGTCTCTCTCTCTCAAAAAAAAATAAACATTAATTTTTTAAATGGCTTATTTTCTTGTGTTATGTAATGAGGAGAAAAATGAAAGAAACCTAAAGGTTTTACCATTGTTTTTATCTTAGTTACAAAACTAATATAATAAAATCAATAATAGCACTCGTGGGCACGTGCTAAACTTAAACAGCACCAATTCTTCTCCTTTAGGCCTCCCAGTGCCACTGAGTCTTGCTATTAAACCGCAGTTTATATCTCCTGGCTCACAATATTTAGTCAGTAATTTAAATTCCATCAGGATCCCCAGGGATATTTTGAAAACATGGATCTTTGTAAAGGCTATTATTATGTGACATGTAGCTGTACTACATCAAATTATTAAATTGTTTGTATTCTTCTATCAGTTTGAATAAGCCATCAATTTGATGATATGCTCACATATAAGTGTTAAATAAAAATGACAAATTGTGTGGGTAACAACATTCTCTACAAATTAAATACACTAGCCAAGAGAAATATTTCCTACCTCCATGTCAGATACGGTTCTTTCAAGAAGCTTTAGATGACAAGCCTGCAGATCTCTTTCCTGTGTATCCATGTATCTATGTATCTATGTATCTACTTATCTATCATGTATCTATCTATCATCTTCATCTGTTAGGCTCCACATATATGGTCAATTTCTATCCAAATGCAAATCCACATCTTCCAACCTTAAAACTCCCACTGGTGAATTTTAATTTGATTACTTACAGAAAATTTATCTTATGTGAAAACTCTAACTATAGGCTTCAGAATTTTTCTAATGGTACCTTTCTTCCTCTTCTTCTTCTTCCTCCTCTTCGCCTCCTTCTCTCCTATTTTTCCATCTTCCAAATTAAATTCTCCTTCTATTAAATCATTAATTACATCGCATTGTCCATTTTTCAAGAATCCAAACTATTTACTTCAGCAAACATCTCAAATCTGGGGCGCCTGTCTGGCTCATTCAGTTAAGCACCTGACTTCGGCTCAGGCCATGATCTCACAGTTTCTGAGTATCTGACAGTGCAGAGCCTGCTTGCGATTCTTTCTTTCTCCCTCTCTTTCTCCCTTCCCTGGTTTGTGTTTGTGCGCACAGACACATACTCTCTCTCAAAATAAACAAACTTAAAAAAATACTTAAAAAAATTTCCCCCCTCATCAGATCTTGATCTTTGCAAATCTGTTCCACAATCCCTTTTGCTACGTGGAGTAAGTGCAGAAATCAATCAAATCTTATCCACTTTTAAACCATCATGTTTACTCCTGTGATAGCTAAATGTCTCCAAATAACAAATTGCAAATGCTATTTTCACTTCCCCACAATTATTCCCTTTTAATCTCTCTACATGATGTTTTGAAATCCAATAAAATTAAATGCTTATAGGGAGAAATCATCTTTTAATTTCCAAATTCACTGGCATCATCTAAGTGTTTATTATGCATATTAATTGCAGTTCATTTGTTTATATCTCTCCACCCTTCACTTCCATATTTGGCTTCCACTTCATGAGCTTTTCTTAGTTTTATATCACACCAATCACATTTCCAGTGTACGATTCAGTCTTTAAAGTTTTTCCACAACTCAAGTATTGACTGTAGTATTGAATAATTCAATTTATATTAATCACCACTCATAAAACTGCTCTTATACCTCAAGCATTATCTATGTCATCCAAAGTTCAGTTGTTGGATCTCTTCTCCTACATTCTATCTGAGAAGTTAAGAAGACCTTGGTGATATCATTGTACATCACCTTCTCCTCATTTTCTAGTTCCAGGCTTTTAAATGTCTCTTGCATTCTATCACATGGGACTTTTATCTTAACCTAACGTTATCTACCTGCTGTCTCTATCATTAGTTTCCATTTCACCATGAATTTCTTAGGTACTGAGATGAAATTATCAGTTATTATCTTTTTGATCAGACGTTGCCACAAACCTCCTAATCTCTCACAAGATTCCAGTCAGATTCAACATCCTGATCATTCTCCATTTCAATTTGTAGATTTTATTCTTACTTCCTATTTCAGTTTAAAAACATCAGTTATTCTAAGTGACCATTAAAATACATAAAAACAGAATAGTAGAATAAATTACTCTATGTCCATCATTAGGCTTCACCAAGTAATAACATTTTGTCTATTTATTTCATATATACAACTCCTATCTGGTTCTGAATTTGTGATTTTTTAATTTTTTTTCTGAAGTTAAAAAAATAATATTTGTTTATTTTGAAAGAGAAAGAGAGCAAGAGAAGAGGAGGGGCAGAGAGAGAGGGAAACAGAGAATCCCGAGCAGGCTCCACACTGTCAGCACAGAGACTGATGCTGGTCTCGATCTCACAAACCATGAGATCAAGACCTGAGGCCAATTCAAGAGTCAGACATTTGGCTGACAGAGCCACCCAGGTGCTTTTTTTTTTTTTCTGTAATATTTTAATAGAAATCCAGGATACCGTATCATTACACATCTTGTTATTTAAGTAAGTATCAAATAAAGTGGTTTTATTTTTTAATATTCACACCAACTTATATTTGTGGTATTCTATATCATTCATGTATCTCATTATTTTAAAAAATATATACAATTGAATTTTCTTTTATGAGCCTATGTTTTTTATTTTATATCTACTTTTTTATACTTAAAATAAAATACATAGTTATTTAAGTCAGTCAGTTTTATTTTCCACTTTTTAAAAATAATTATATATGTATTCAAATGACATTATTTATCAGCTGATTCTCAAAAAATATGCCACAAATATTTAGAGACTTGTATAGATCCATTGAAGGCTTCTGACTGTAAGCAAAAGAGGAGTAACAGGGAGCAGAATTACTCTATTCCCTGTGTCAAATTGAAAATATGGATAAAATATATTAAACAATTATATTCAGTCACTGGATATCAGAAAACACAAAGCAAGGGAATCCTAAGATTGCCTCAATTTACAAGCTGAATGGCAAGAGGGGAGATTGTATAGAGTTTGCCAATCTACCTAAGTTGAAAAGATGATTTGGGAGTCTGGCAAGGTGAAAGAGGCTAGAGATGGAGAGCACATCCATCTCTGTGGGATGCTCAGAGGGAGAGGGAGAGTACACATAGAGAGGGAGAGGGAGAGCACACATAGAGAGTTTTAGAGATTTCAGGGGTTCCCCTAGAGTCTTTATGGACCCTAATTTCCTCTCACTAATGTGGTTGGCACATTAGTGAGAGCAAACTACCTGAGAGCTGGAAAAACAACAACAGTAACAACAATAACAACACCACCACCAGAAAGATTACAAGAAATCATTCTCTGAGTTTATAAAGAGCTGAGAATAATCTGTGCTTCCTAATGTATGACCAATAGTCTTACTCTGTCTGGGATTATACTGATTTTAGAAGTGAAATATTCATGGGAAACCATCCATTCCATTGGGACAGCTGGTCAACAGTGGAAAAATCCCATAATTTGAAGTATGCTGAGTTAGGATATCAGATGTGTATCTTTTTAGCGGTAAAATGTTAGTCCTAGATTAAAGTCTGTTCTGATCTTGCCTAATAGAGTTGAAAAGTTAGTTTCAAACTGTATCAAGTAATTTAGAAAGTCAAGTATATTTTAAAAAAACACAAAACATCCAGCTGCTAACTAGGGGTAATCCACAATGTCTGGATCCAAAAAACAATTGCATGCATGCAAAGAAACAGAAAAGCATGATACATAATAAAAGGGAAAAACCAATAGAAATGGACAAGGAAATGACACAGATGATAATATCAGAAAATAGAGACATCTAAACGTCATTGTAGACATATTCAATCCAAGAAGACCCAAATTAAACTTCTACAAATACAAACTAGAATGTCAGAATTAAACATTCACAGCACAGAATAAAAACCAGATTAGATTCTGTAGACAAAAACGTTAGTGAGCCTAAAACATAGCAATAAAAATTATTCAAAATGAAGCAGAAAACAGGCTGATAATAAATGAACCTAGCACCAGTGAGATGTAGGGCAATTTTAGGGTACCTAAAATTTGTATAACTGGAGTAACTGAAAAAGAAGAGAGAGGGAAAAACAAAAACATACTGGAAGAAATAATGGCTAACATTTGTCCAAATAAAAATTATAAACCCAGAACTCCAAGAAGCTCAACAAGATACAAACATAATAAGTTGAAGAAAAGTACAGCAGTCATATCAAAATGATATTAAAATAAAAAAAAATTTAAATAATATATCACACACAGAGGAACAAAGATAGGATTGGTATCAAGTTTCTCACAGGAAACAATGTAAGGTAGAAGATGGAAAGGCAGCTTTTAAGAAATGTGAATAACAAATAAAGGAAACCAAAACTGTTAACCTGCAATTCTATACCCATGGAAAAGTCTTAAAACAAAGATGAGGTAAACTTTTTCAGACACAAAAAGATAAAAGATATCATGGTCATCACTGATAGACCATGAAATACAGAGATATTAAAAGAAGTGTTTTAAGGAGTGGAAAAATGATAGGAGAAAAATATCTGGGCCTACATAAACTAGGTAAATGTAAACTAGTCTTTAAATAAGTAGTTTACAGCAACTCAACACCAAAGAAACCAAATAACTTGATTAAAAAATGGGCAGAGGACGTGAATAGACATTTTTTTAAAGAAGACAGCCAGATAGTCAACAGACATAAGAAAAAATCAACATCATTAATTTTCAGGGAAATGCAAATCAAAACCACAATGAGATATCACTTTACTCTATCTGTCAGAATGGCTATGATGAAAAACACAAGGGACAAGTGTTTGTAAGGATGTAGAGAAAAAGGAACTCTTGTGCACTGTTGGTTGGAATGGAAAACTGGTGCAGCTTCTGTGGAAAACAGTATGAACGTTCCTTGAAAAATCAAAAACAGAATTGCCTTATGATCCATCAATTCCACTATTAGGTATTATTTACCCAAAGAAAATGAGAGCAGTAATTTACAAAGATATATGCATATATAGATATAGATATAGATATAGATGATATAATCGTTAGTGTGCTTATTGCAACACTATTTACAATAGCCAAGATAGGGAAGCAACCCAAATTGTCCATCCATAAAGGAATGGATAAAGAAGATAAAGATGATATAGATATAGATATATAGATATATAATGGAATATTACTCTGACATAAAAAGAATGAGATCTTGCCATTTGCAACAATATGGATGGACCTAGAGGTTATAATGGTAAGGGAAATAAGTCAATCAGAGAAAGGCAAATACCATACGATTTCACGCACATGTGATATTTAAGAAACAAAACAAATAAACAAACAGAAACAAAAGACAAAAACAAACAAACCCAGACTCTTAAATACAGAGTACAGAGAACAAACTGGTGGTGGCCAGATAAGAGGTGGGTTGGAGAGGGGTGAAACAGATAAAGGGGATCAGGGGACACTTATTTTGATGAATGCTGAGTAACGTATAGAATTGTTGAATCATTATACTGTATACTTGAAATTAATATAACACTGTGTTAATTATACTTCAATGAAAAAAAAAGATAGTTTATTGTTTGAAGCAAAAAAAATGAATTGTGTGGTTTTAACATATTAGAGGTAGCAATTATGATAACATTAACACAAAGGATAGGTGGGCAGATACAATTGATGTCTTACAGTGATTAAACAATGAAGTGTTTGTAGACTGAGTTTAGTTAAAGGTTTATACAATTAACACTAAGTTTGTGGTAGAGTCCCTCCCTAAGGAATGTGGTGAAAACCTCCAGACAAGGGAAGGCAACCTGGCTATGCCAGCATGCATGACATTCCTCAGACGGCTAACCTAGACCACCCAGTCAGATTGTATGTTATCATATACAGAAGACAAAGGAGCAAAAATTGTACAAAAGGCAATCCCCTGCTGTGCTCAGGGCTCCGGCTTTTGGGTCTCAGCTTGCTGAGCCCGTGCTGGCACGCAAAAGCCTCAGTGTCCCGCCTCTCTGGCTGTGACTCACCGCTATAGTTTCACATAAAATACAGCAACAAAGGAGGTAAAATGAAGACCTAAAAAATACTCAACACAAAAGTCAACAGAACTGAGGAGAAAAAGAACAAAGCGCAAAAGAGAAAACAAGCAGCAAGATGGTAAATTTAAACCTAATCACATAATTAATTACATTAATGTGAGCTATCTAAACATCATAACTAAGAGTTGTAAGATTTGACAAGAAAATCAAAATATAACTATATGCTGCCTATGGGAAACTAATTTTATTTTATTTATTTTTTCAATGTTCATTTATTTTTGAGAGAAAGACAGAGTGTGAGCAGGGGAGGGGCAGAAAGAGAGGGAGACACAGAATGTGAAGCAGGCTCCAGGCCCTGAGCTGTCCTCACAGAGCCCAATGCAGGGCTCGAACTCAGGAGCCATGAGATCATGACCTGAGCTGAATTCAAACGCTTAAACAATGGAGCCACCCCGGTGGCTCATTTTAAAATAAACACACATAAAGATTAACAGTAAATAAGTGAATAAACATATGCTGTGGTAATACTAATTGAAGGAAACTAAAGGAATCATGTTAATGTCAGAGAAAGTAAATTTGAGAACAAATTATATTACTAGAGAAAAAAGTCATTTATATTGTTAAAAATTAAATTCATGAAGGGGATACAAATACACAATATTTATGTTTTTATATCCCAGCCCTTTAAATGTGTGAAGCAAACCCGATTGAAATTAAGTGGGAAATAGACAAATACACACTAACAGTCTGATTTCAACACTAACGTGTCAATAATTGATAGAAAACATAGAAAATTATTAAGACTATAGATGTTTTGAACAATGCTATCAGGCAGATATATCTAATTGGCATTTATAGAGTGCTCTATCCAATAAAATGGTTATAAATCATTTTAAAACTATTTAAACCATATGATGTATTTTCTCTGAACAAAGTGGAATTAAATTTAAAATCAATATCAGAAATGTATTTTGAAAATCTCCAAATATTAAAAGCCAAGAAACACACTTCTAAATCACACATAGATGACAACACAGTTCAAAAAATCTGGAAAGTATTTTGATGTGACTGAAAAGAAAATTCAGTGTATTAAAATTTCTGGAGTGCAGCTATTACAATACTTACATGAAAATTTTGGGCACTTATATTATAAAAGAGGAAAGTTTTCAAATCAAAAATCGTAGCTTCCACCTTAAGAAACTAGAAAAAGATGAGAAAATAAAAAATGAAGTAGGCTGAGGAAAATAATAAAGGTCAGAGAAAAAATCAATCAAATTAAAAATAAAGAATAGAGAAAATCAATAAAAACAAAATATGGTTCTTTGGGAGGATACATAAAGTTGATTAACCTCTAACCAGATAAATCAGGTGAAAAATGAGAAGGCACAAACTATCAATTAAGAATGAGAAAAGTTAAATCACTACAAATTGCATTACATAAAAGGGATAATAATGGGATATTATGTACAACTTTAAGCCAAAAAAATTAACAACTTACATAAAATGAACAAATTATCTAAAAGCCATAAATTACCAAAATTCACCCAAGAAGAAACTCAATAGTCCTCATCTATTATAAAAATAAAAATTGTACTTAGAAATCTTCTTACAAAGAAAACTCTAGTGCCAGATGACTAAAATTGTGAATGCTATAAAATATTTAAGGTTGATATAATAACCATTCAACATAAACTCTTCTAGTGAATAGAAAAGGAATTACTACTTCTCTATTAATGTACTCAGCATTACCCTGATGCTCAAAACAAATATTGATATTACAACAAAAGAAATCTCTTAAATCTTAGCAAATTGAATCCAACAATATATAAAAAAGATTGCACATTCATACCAGGCAGGGTTTAATATGGAAATACAAGTAGCGATTTACTTTTTTTTTTTTTTTTTTTTTGTTAAGAGAGAGCAAGGGAGCAGGGGAGGGAGAGAGAGGAAGACACAGAATCTGAAGCAGCTCCAGGCTCTGAGCTGTTAGCACAGAGCCCGACACGGGGCTCAAACCCACAGACCATGAAATCATGACCTGAGCCGAAGTCAGATGCTCAACTGGCTGAGCCACCCAGGCACCCCTACGTTTGAAAACAAATCAATTTAATTCACAATATTAACAAACTTAAAAAAAAACTGATATGTTTATTTCAATAGACTTGGAAAAACTTTTAACACAATTCAACATCCTTTCCTTATAAAAACTCTCATCCCATCCTTATACAAAGTAGGATAAAAAGAAAACTTCTTCAATCTGCTAATAGGAACTTATGGAAGAAAACTTTGTATCTTGAAATAGGCAAATATTTTATAGATATAGTCGCTAAGGCATGATCCATTTTTTAAAACTTCATGAAGTAGACTTTATGAAAATTGAAAGCAAAACAAAACTGTGCTCTAAACAGTCACTATTTAGAGAGTAAGACAATACATAGAGTGGGAGAAAATCTTTGCAAAACATACATCTCATAAAGGACTTGTATAAAGAATGCACAAACATCACAACCCAATGATAAGAAAACAAAAAAAAAATCTCAACTAAAAAAGGCAAAAGTTTTTAATATTTTATCAAAAAATATAGAGATGGAAAAAAAAACACATGAAAAGATGGTCAGTGTCTTAAGTCATAAGAGAAATTCAAATTGAAAAGGACTACAATTAAAACAACTGATCAAATTATGGAGAGGATATTGAGGAACTTGGGCACTGAAATGCTGCTGGTAGAAATGCAAAATGAAACAACCAGTTTAGAAAACAATTTGGCCATCTTAAAGAGTGGGACATATATCTACCATAAGACTTAGCCATAGATTCTTAGATATAATGGAGAGAATAAAGCATCTGGCATACCAAAATTTGTATATGACAGTTTTCTTTGTTAAATCCCCAAATGAAAAAAACTCAAACATTCATAGGTTAATTAATGATGATACACTCCATACAATGGAATACTACTCAACTATATAAAGGAAAAGCATAGATGAATCTCAAAATAATTATATGGAATGAAAACATCAGAAAAATATTAAAATCTAAGAAATGCAAAATAAATTTTTAGTAAAAATAGATGTGTGGTTGACAAGTGAAAGAAGTGCTTTAAAGAAGCTATTGAGTGTGGTAGATGATGTGGAAAATGTTGGGGTTCAGAGCCAATGGCCAAGAAAGAATTCTTGAGACATCTTTGGTGCAAAAGGGTAATTTTATTAAAACACTGGAGCAAGGACCCATGGGCAGAAAGACCTGCACTTGGGTTGTGAGGGGTGACTGATTACATAAGATTTTCTATTCTTTGGAGGGAAGGGTGACACCAAAGTCCCAGGATATTGAATATATCGGTTTCTAAAAGTTTGGTTATCGATAAGATCACTTTTTTCTTATAAATCATTAAGACAGTTGTAATCTGATGGAAACTTGTGTCCTACATGACTGTGATCTGTATCAGTTAACTATTTGTTTTTCCCTTTTTTTTTTTTTTTTTGCTGTTATTGTTTTGTTTTGTTTTTTTTTGCTTTGGGGCAGCCAAGAGTACCTAAGGAATGTCACATATAATCCCACCTGGGGGGAGAGGGCGGTCTTCACTGTGTTTTGCCTGCAGCTTGCCTTTGTTTCCTACATCAGTAGGTGTATTCATTATTTTGATTGTTTTGTTGGTTTCATGGGTATGTCCGTTAGTTAAAACTTGTCAAATTGTATATGCCACATAATTCAGTTTATTGTACCTTAATTGAACTACGAAACCTTAAAATTAAAACAAACCATACATTGTATACCTTGCAGTTGGTGTAGCAGTTTATTTGAAAAAAATTCCACAATTTACATGGCATTCCATCCCTTAAGAGGAGTTGTCTTTTTCCATTTCCCTTGGCTCTAAACATGTTGATGACTACTTCAACCAAGAGTACAGCCCAAGTAACATCTTGTGGCTTCCAAGGATAGATTATAAAAAACCATGCAGCTTCCACCTGGTTCTTTTGGGATAAATGACTGTTCTTGAGGTTTTCATATTCAGATGCTAGTCGCTGTCCTGTGAAAAGTCCAAAGAACATGGAGTGCCTACAGGAAGACCCATAGTCTCAGCTGAGCTAAGTTGCCAAGCTCTCCCAAAGCTGGCATGATATTAACTAAAGGAGCTTCCAAATGATCCAAGCACCAGCCATTTGTAGCCTAAACTCCAAATATTGGAGAGCAGAGACAAACTGTTCTGCACCACCCTTTTTGAATTCCTGACTGCCACAGAGACTATGAATACAATGAAAGGTGGTTGTTTTGAAGCACTGACTTTGCTTCAATAGAAGTTGCAAGAGTTGCCTGTCAGTATCATGATCTCATAGATTTGGAAGCTGTGTTATGGATAAATTGATTGTACTGCATTTGATCACAAAAGGGCAAGGGAGAAATTAGGTTTGCAACATAAGCCTGGGAAGGGGCAATAAAATAATAAAGAATAACCAATGATGGTATATCCATATAATGGAATGATATGCAACTATGAAAACGAAAGACATGAATATCTCAAAATTAAAAATGGAAGGTTGAGGGACGCCTGGGTGGCTCAGTTGGTTAAGCATCTGATTTTGGCCCAGGTCATGACCTCACAGGTTGTGAGTTATGATGGGCTCTGTGCTGACAGCTCAGAGCCTAGAGCCTTCTTCAGATTCTGTGTCTCCCTCTCTTTCTTCCTCTCCCCTGCTCAAGCTGTCTCTCTCTCTCTTTCTCTCTGTCTTTCTCTCTCAAAAATAAATAAACATTTAAAAAACTTTTTGTAATAGAAGGTTGACAGGACATTTCAACACAGAGAGGAACTATAAATCCTATGCCTGAGTTTAAATGAATGCCATGTAAATAGTATGCTGTGGTTTACCCTAAAGCCAAGGGCAGGTGGAGCGGAGTGTGAGCCTCTTGTATTCTAATAGCATGCATGAGTGGAATAAGCTTGAGATGATTAAATGGGAAACAGGAAAGAAACATTACAACTTCTAGTTGAATTTAATTTTTATTTTATTGATATTTAGCTTCTATTTTTGTGTATGTACTTTCATATACACAAGAGAGTAATGCATTAGTACATGTAAATAATTTGGATACATATAAAATATATATATTACATAATAATATATAATAAA
Source organism: Cryptoprocta ferox (assembly GCA_028646485.1). Taxonomy (NCBI): domain Eukaryota; kingdom Metazoa; phylum Chordata; class Mammalia; order Carnivora; family Eupleridae; genus Cryptoprocta; species Cryptoprocta ferox. The sequence goes on from CM053567.1 coordinate 166,350,399, forward strand.
GAACATACTTTTATTAAATAATAATGATATATAATGAATAAAATATGACTAAATGATTTATAATATATAAAAATAATAAAATCATATATATGATTCTTTTCTTTCTATCACCTGATCAAGTTCTAATTCAACTTCTTGCAAAACCACACCCATAATACATACTTAGATTTCAGTTTGTTTCCTTTTGTTTGAAATACATTTGCAAAGCAATCTGATACAAAATCCTTCTAGTTTTTTAAATTTTCCCCAATAGCTACATTTTTGCTATAAGTAATTTAAAAGAATATTTTAAATTTTAAATTCTTATATAAATATAATTTAAGAATAATTATTCTTAATTGCCCCTTGCAAATATTCAACTTATTTTCCATAGACAACTCATCCCTTTTACGTCAGCATTTAACAATTTAGATAAGAGTAAATAATAGCTACAATGGGTATACAAATTTTGGGGTATAATATTGATCGATATTGGTGAGTTTATAAACCAATGTTGCCGGCAGACATGTCTTAAGTAAATGGAAGATTAGCCAGTACTAGCATTAAGTAGTTAGCAAGTCACGGTCTTTTTCAGAATATTTTCCTAAAAAAATGGATGGGATTCGTTTACTATTTATGTAATTGATGATTGCTGAAGAGAGTTTTTAATATATTATTATTGATGATACTAAAATATAAAAGATGGTTTACCAATGTCCTCTAAATTTGTATTTAGTGACATAATTTATACATCTACTCAATCAAACAAAATTCAATTAATTGTTGATGAATACATTCCTATATTGCTGTTCTGTAGTAAGCTGATATGATGTTAGACAATGATGTCTTTTGATTATAAAATACCAAAATATTGCTAATGTTTAATTGATCAGAATTAAAGATAAAACAGAAGAGAATGAATAATTGCATATAATTAATTAATTTCAGTAGTTCATGAATTTTAAAACTCTTTAGGTTCAAGGATATGACTATTAAATGCATGTTCAACTTCCATAAAGAGGTATTTTTCTCCAGGAGAATAAATCATTTCTGTACTTCTGTCAATATACTTGTTCATTTTTTTCTTGTAAAACATGAAATAATAGAGTAAAATTCATTGATAAATGGTGCATTGTTTTTAGTTTGGAAATCATATTTACTATGGAACAATTTAAACTGAAATGGCCACTTTTCAAATATATCAGCTTTATAAAGTAGGTGGATTATCAAAAAACGAAAGAAATTTACTTCCTAAATGAAGAAAAGAATTATGGTACTAATTTCAAAAACAATCATATAGTCTAAATTATTTTCTTTTCCTGAAATGGACGCATTTCTAAAGTAGGGGTGTGTGTGTGTGTGTGTGAGAGAGAGAGAGAGAGAGAGAGAGAGAGAGAAAGAGACAGAGACAGAAAGAGAGAGAGAGATTAATTCTGTATATAAAGATAACACTTTGGTTGCAAATATAAAATATTTTAATGTCAATTATTTATAATCACACATTTTAGATTTGAAAAATGAATTTATAATCTAACTCCTTCTAACTAAAAAAATGTGTCTTTATAAGTAAACAAAATCAGAGCATGCATCATAAGTTAAAAGGTGGGATTCAGAAGGTTGGTGCATTCTTTATTCAAAAAGGACACAGGATTCAAAGAATGAATAACTCAAGATATTGCAATGGAGAATTGCTACTGGTCTTGAAGAGAGAAGAGAACTCTTCCTTTCACTTAACCCCAGATACTCATTGCCAATCCTTTTTAGTTCAAGTTTTGTGTTGTTTTTGCTTTTTTATTCTTTGTAGTCTTAAAGATAAAAACAGAGAGGCAAGAACAAAACAAAACAAAACAAAACAAATAGAACAAAAAAAAACAAACTCTCTATAAAGTAAATTAAGATCTTGTAGCCAATTATTTTGATTCATGATCTGAAAATAGACTTTAAGGATACTTAATCAAAAATAAGAGATTACAAATATTTAAAAACAAGCCCACTTTGGTATATTCAAAACTAGAAAAAATTTGTGTTAAATGCTTCAAGACTAGTATGCTCTTAACTTCAATATGTAGCCAATTAACTTTTTTATTTCTGAGTTTGTGCTCTTTTGCCTTCTTGAGAGACGAATAATTCCTGGTGAGTCTTTTTTCCCTCCTTTGCGTAAATCAATAAGAGAATGTTTCGTAAGTGTCCAGTTTTTTATGGCATGTTTAATCAGATTTATCTACAAAAACCTGAACTATTCATAAAATCTACAATTTGAAACAACTTTTCTGGAAATTGTTTTCATGTGAATCATTTGCACCAGTCCATAACTTAGCTTCATACAAACTTTCTGGACTTTTCAGGTCACTGACATCATTGTGCAGTCTCATGTTATGTCTCTTTTATTCCAAAAATTTTATGAATATATTTGTTTATGTATTTTCAAATTGTATGTTCCTCTTCTAAAATTCAACTATTCCTTAAATTTTAAAAATTAAACTAACTTAAACACAAAATCTAATACCAATTAAATGCTAATTATTTTTTATATAGTAGGCACTGTGAAATACCTATATCACTAACATTATCTATTTAAACCTCAGAACAGAATTATGAAGTATTTACCATTTTGTAGATATGGAAATTTTGTCCTACAGTAGGTCAGTAGTGTGATCGTAGATATATGCTGTTAAATGCAAGGCTAAATTGCAGCGGTGGATCAACTCTGTTAATTTCTCTCAATGAAATCCAGTCTTTTAAGTCCTTTATCAACATAGTCACTATTATAATTATATTTTTGAAATATATATGTACATATAAGTGTACCCTGAACTTTGGGGAAAAAGAAATATAACCATAATTACATACAACTATACATTGATATGTTGATGAATTGAATTTGGTTCCATAAAAAAATTTGCAGTAACATACTGAGTATTCAGTTTAGTAAACAGATATCTACCTGTTTATTCTATAATCTCTATATAACATCGTATATTTTAATTTTCACCTAGAAATACACTTTGAATCCTAATAAAGAACTAAAAATATGATACACACACTGTCCTACTTATCTGCTAGTGCAAATTCTATATTGAGAAAATATTATTTCCTTCACTCACATCCCAGTGGTGAAGAGTTTTATTTTAATGACATCTTGTAATAATCTCATAGTTTTCCTTGAAGGTTATAACCTGCTTTTGCTATTTTCAGTTTATGCAATCATTATGAGGGCTTTTCTACTATGATTATTATATCTACTTCTTATTGCAATACCTAAAATATAGAATGCAGTCTGGGTTTCTTGACAGATTAACTTACTGACTCTACCCCCTTTTCTTATAATCTCATGTTCTCCTTTCTTTTCCCAAGCTGGGAAAGAAATGACTTGTCTTTTTGCCCTCAAAGAATTTATATAAATGAATTCTGTATGTGTTCTTATATGTATGTGTATATATTCTATATTTACACTCATATGTATTATATACAGTTGACCGTTGAACAAGATGTTTTTGAACTGTGTGGGTTCACATATATAGAGTTTTTTGATAAATACAGTACAGTACTGTAAATGTATTTTATCTTCCTTATGATTTTCTTAATCACATTTTCTTTTCTCTAGCTTACCTTATGGTAAAGTACAGTATATAATATATATATGTTTTTTTTAATTTTTTAATTTATTTTTAGAGAGAGCTACTGAGGTAGAGGCAGAGAATGATGGAAGACAGAGAATCCCAAGCAGGCTCTGCACTGTCAGCACAGACCCTGATGTGGGGTTCGAACTCACAAACCATAAGATCATGACCTGGCCTGAAATCAAGAGTCAGACTATTAACCAACAGAGCCACATAGGCGCCCATACACAGTATATGTTAATCGAGTGTTTATGTTATCCATAAGGCTTCCTGTTGGCAGTAGGCTATTAGTAGATGGAGTCAAAACAGGAATCAAAAGTTATACATGGATTTTTGACTGTGCAGGTGATTGGTGCCCCCAACTTCTATATTGTTCAAGTATCAGCTGTATTTGAAATCAGGGTACACAGGTCCAAGGATGCTAACTGCTACAACATTGCAAGTTCAGTCACTAGCAGAGCCAGTAACATATCCAGTTAGTTAACACATTCCACCATAATATTGTTAGAGATGTCCTGTGCCTTACAATTTTCTTTTCAATTATGTTTATACATAAGAAAACTATAAAAATATAACAAAACCAATGATAAAGATCCACACTGAGCCAATTCTACGTCTATAGCTGGATATACTAACATACACACACTGCAAAGTATCTATGTATCTTTCTATCTATCATCTCTCTATTCATCCATTTATTTAACAAATATACACTGTGTTTACATTTGTCAAACCATGTTTCCAGTTTCTGAGTGTACAAATGGAGTTAGGACAGATACAGAATGCTTATTGGAACTTGCCTTTTGCAAAAACAAAAACAGAAACAAAAAAGTGGCACACACACATTTAAAATATTATAGGATGTGAAAAAAAGTTAAAGAATAAGGAGTGTTTTTTGATAATATTGACTGGCAGTTTTGTCAGCAGCTACTTTATAAAAGGCAGTAAAACTGTTATTCTCAGGATGTGAAATTTAAACAGAAATGTAAAGATGATGAGTGAGCCATTAATGATGAAATAGGAAAAAAAACACAAAGCATAGGAAAGAAATAGACAATGTACATTTTGGGAGTATACTAAGACTGTAATTTTCCAGAAAATATCAGACGGTTAGTGTTTTCAGTATGTATCAGTAAGTTACAATGTTGTAAGAAATTATGTTTGGTTATGTTCCAAGCCATTAGCAATCAGAAAAATGTAAGTTAAAAACAAAATAAGTTATTAAATTACAGTCAGCAACTGATGACATTTTTAGAGTTATATAATATCAGTTTTCCATGAGATGTGCAGCAATATTATATCAGCCATTATTACAATCTCTTTGGTAAACTACATGGGGTGATGTGCATGCCCCAACATTGCAATTCCACTAATGGGTCTGTATCCTAGAGACATACCTGATAGAAAATCCCTAAAATATATCGAAGAATTTTCAACAATAATATGCCCTAAACACATCCAAAAATGTTATGCAGCAAAATGCTGTGAATAGCACAAATTCTCATCCATGGGAAGATGGATAAATATATCTTCATATTTTAAGATAATGGATATTATAAACTGTAGTAAAAGGTGATCAAAATTTTAAGCTAAAAATTGAACTTCAGAAAATATCCAAACCAAGAATAAATCTATGAAAAGATGTAGCAGAATAGTATACTACAAACTATAAAACGGTGCTAAAATAAATTAGGTGACATACATATTGAAATGCTTTTCATTTTGATATACCTATATCAAAAATTGATATATATTTTTTTATCCAAGTTTTTTTTTGAATGAGGTAATGCGATTCTAAAACTAAACAAAAGTAACAGTAAGAATAGTTAGAAAAACTCTAAAAAAGAGCACTGAGAAGACACTAAAACTACCATATTTTAAAAGATATAAAATAATTAAAAGTAAAATAAAAAAATTAATTAAAAGAATTAATAATTATATTAATGGGATACAGGAATGAGGAAAACACAGAAAAATGGGAAAGAATGAACAGCTCAGAAATGGGAACAAATACATATGGGAAATTACGGTAAAATAAGTGTGCCGCTTTAAATCAGTAGGGAAAAAGATGGACTATTTAATAAATTTGGTGGAAACAACTGGATAGCTAGGTGTAAAACAGTAAAAGGAGTAAGAGAAGGAGAGAGGGAGGGAAGATGTTCTATCTTACCCTATTATCTAGAATAAATTTTAAATCATATGAAAATGAAAATTTAAAAAATCATAAAATGTATAAAAACATACAAGATAAAATTTTTGTAATAATGAGTGTTTTATAATCATGAGAAGTTTCTAGGAATCAAAATATAGAGGATGAGACCAAAGAGATAGATTAAACAATATAAAATAACAAGTTTATCCATAGTGAATGACATCTGAATTTCAAGAAATTAAATATTTAAAGCTCTACTCTTAAGTTACCCTGAAAATCAATTAGAACAATAACAATAAAAAATCCAATCCAATTAATAATACATCAGTAGATAAAAATTAATAGATAAAATATATAAACAGATAATTTAAAAAAAACTCATATAAATTAAAATATATGGTTGGCACCACACTAACCTAATAGTTAATTTATCATCATCAATGGAGGAAAACAGAGCTTCGTACGGCTTTTGAGGTGTCCCTCTGTCAATGTTGAAGACACATGAAAGACTATTCTTGTAAACATTTGATAAAATAAATCTTAAAAATCCAACAATCCAAAAGGAATATTTGTAATGATTATGAACAGATATCCAAAGAAAATATCTAAAGTTATTTTTTTAAATCTTCTCATGAGAAAATGTTCCCAACTTAATTCATGATAAAAAATATGTAAATTAAAGTTAGAGTGCAATACTATTTTTCATCTATAATATTGGCAAAAATTCAAAGCTTTAAAACTCCAGAAGTAGCCAACTTAGCAATATCTATCAGTATTTCAAATGTAAGGAAACTTGGACTCACTGAATCCAGTTACACAAAGTTATTATATTGAAATACTCATACAAGAAAAAAGCATGGCATATGCACAAATTATATTTATATCATTGTTTTTAAAATCTGGAAACAACTTCATTGTCCATTAGTAGACTAATTGTTAAACAGTTATGCTTATTTATTTAGAAATATAAAATGGAATAAAATGTGCATTTCTAAAATTCAGTAAGAATGGGAATTGTTCATATTAGATACTTAATATATTTTCCATACAAGGATAGTGAGGGAGAAAATAGGATCAATCTTCATAGATAATCCAAGTCTTCTCAAAACAATGCAAGACCTCTTCTTAATTAAAACCATTTGGCTACAGATTACATAAATGCACAATCCATACCATAGACCAGAGTGGTTCCAAATATTTAAGAGATCTAAATTTTAAAACAAAACTCAAAAAAAAAAGTATGGGTAGATTCTTAAATAACAGAGAATTGATAAGCCTTTAAAAGTATAACTTACAATGGAAAGGCAATTAAAACCGAAATTTTCCACGATAAATTTTAAAAAATAGAAGTATTGTCTCACAAAATCTCCATTGAAAACATAGAAAATAAGTTTAAAAACTGGAATAGCATTCATGTATATCAAAGAAATAGTACTATTCATAAAATATGAGGAACTTTTCAAATTAAGAGAGAAAAAGAAAAATTCAAAATAAACCAAAAATGGCATGAAACTAAATATATTGTTTATAAAAAAGATAGATATCAGCTAAAAATTATTTAATCATGCTCATAAGAGAATTGTAAATTTTACTGCACTGGGATACAGTTTTTAAATTAAAATGAAATAAAAATCCTATTTTAAAATTCTATATATTTAACCTAAATAAAAATCACACTCAAACATTGAAATTAAACTGAAGCAATTTACCTAATTGTATACTAAAATAATTAGAACAAACCACACAGAAAAACATTAATGGAAGTGTTTTATTAATTAATTTCACTTATTAAAAATAACCTGTGTAACAAATAAACATCAATAAGGTTATATTTATCAAGGTAGAACAGGAAACAATATTCAAGACATTGGTGGTCAAAACTCAAACGTATGTAAAATAATGAGAAAAGCAGTATGTAGAAAAGAAACTCTGAATAACAAACATATGGAAATAAAAATTTCAAGTTAGTCAAGAATAACACTTTAAAAACATATGGTTAATCCATCATCATATTGGCAAAAACCTAAGGTTCTAAAATATAAAGTACCCACGCAAGAAACCTTCTATAATAACGGTGGATGTGTGAAATAGGGAAAATTTTTAGAGAGAAATGGGAAAGTATTTAGTCAATTTTAAGGCACATGCCGGGTAGATTTTGACTATAAACACATGAGGCCATACATTGTAGAATGATTTATTAAGAGCATAACAGTAGCAAAAACTTAGTACCTATCAGTAAAGACGTGGATATATAAATTTAGGGTATCAGAATATTAAGATACTATCCATGATGCATTAACAAACTAAACATGTATGTGTATTTACACAAAAGTATCTTAAGATATGATATTGTATAAAAAAGGAAGGTAAATGATCCAGGGAGTATAATGCATTCATGTAAATTTAAAAATGGAAACAAAAATTATATATAGATATATAATAACTCTCTATAACCATGAGCAGCAAAAATAACTACTAACTTCTAGTGAGGGAAGTAGAATGAGTAGATAATGGAATCTGGTAGGGAGATAATGAGGATAAAAGTCTCTCTTTAATCTTTATTTTTTAAAATTAAGGAACTATGGCAGCATATAAAAACTTTGTATGGTGGTATGCACATGTGTGTTTGGTACATAGTCTTATCCTAATTTTAAAATTGCAATTAAAAAAAAAAGTCTCATTGGCACTTGAAGTCTCAAATGCACTTCTGGGAAGATTACAGCGTTTTAAAGTACTTTATGGATTTGTCTTTATGCTGCAGATCCTACAAAACCTAAAAGGGTGAATCTCTAGTTAATTATTAAAGAAAAAAAGAAAAGAAAAAACCTGACAAATGAAATGAATTTTAAATATTTTATGGTATCCTGCAATTTTGTTACCTTGTGGTTCAAAGCTCTTTGATGAGTTTTGAAAGCTGTTTCTTGTACTGATATCAAAGATTTAGTTATTTTTAAATGATGATATTCCTGCTCTGTAAACTTTTCTATCCTCTTTAAGTAATTTTAGGCCTAAAGTATCTTTGTGAAAAATAGTGCAGATCTTCACTGAGAATCTTTAAAAGAATTTATTTGGTTTCTTGCCCATCCTTTTTAAATATGACTACAGTTCAATAATCCTCATTTGATTTTTTTTATGTTTATTCATTTTTGAGAGAAAGAAATACAGAGTGTAAGCAGGGGAAGGGATAGAGAGAGGGAGACACAGAATCTGAAGACGGCTCCAAGCTCCTACCTGTCAGCACAGAGCCTGATGTGGGGCTAGAACCCACAAACTGTGAGAAACTGTGAGATCAAGACTTGAGCCAAAGTAGGGTGCTTACCCAAATGAGCCACCCAGGTGCCCCTCATTTGATTGTTTTTAATGAACATTTCTCAGTCATACTAAATGAAGAATTAAGATTCTAGGAGTAACATGTGCAATTGGATTATGTATACTTAAAACATTTTAATATTAACTACTCATATTCTCTAGCGAAAATATAATACTATAATCTGTGATTCTTGGATTATTTATCTTTAACTTTGGGGACTAAATATTTTCTTCTATATTCTAAAAATCAGTTTTATGTAGAAGATAATTTACGTCATAAGAAACAGTAATGGCATTCATTATGTAGAAAATTACAGCAAAGCACTGGACAAAATAGTATCAGGTTACAATTTAAACACCAACTATTCAAATAATAGAATATTGGGTAGACATTTTGAGAAGTGTGAGAAGCACAATTCTATTCATTGGTAATTAAGAACAGCGATCTAAAGATAACTTTCTAACGTTAGAGTTTATTATTTATGTAAAGTGCTTTATTGTGTTCCAGTCAAGTTTTAGAAAATTGGTTAGGTGTTTAGATTGACACATAACGTATTACATTTTTTTCTCATTTAAGACTGAAAACTCTTCCAATTGCATATATTTGCGTGGAACATCTAATTTTTGAGCTAGGATTTGAGGGACGCGTAGGTGGCTTGATCACTTAAGCATCGGACTCTTGATTTCAGCTCAGGTCATGATCTCACGTTTGGAGAGTTCAGGCCTTACTGAGCCCCACATCTGGCTCTGTGCTGTCAGCAGAGCTCTATAAGTAAATAAATAAACATTAAAAAAAAGATAGGATTTGAGATGCCTGTTTACTTTTTTAGGGTAATTTTTCAGGATCGTCTATCATTTTTATTTCATCTAGATTCAATCCATGTGTTAATAACTGATTTTGTAGGCAGTTTTTGTTAATGTTAATTTTTTTAGCTAGTTATGCAAAGACTTCCTCAGAGGCTGTCTGAAGTCTATATTCTTTGTTTTCTTTTCACATTCTTTTATTCATGCAGCTGGATTACATTTCCCTCTTTCTGCTATTTGTTGCTAAATTCTAGCCAATGGATTGTGAGTGGAAATAATTGGCACTATTTCCATAAAAATTCTCCATACCTATTTCACCATGCTTTTTCCCCGACTTGTCAATGTCTGAAATTATAAGAACATCCAGAATAATCCCATTTAAACTTTAAAAGTTTTGTATTGCAGAAAATATAACCAACTAACTAATACATGTGTTTGGTAACTTAATTTAAAGGTTCTTAGTGGGAGGTATTTAGAAATAAGACACACACACACTCACGCATACAAACTTTCAGTCATTGTTTATGGAAGATTTCAGGAGTGCTTGCTTCTATTTATCATGAACAATGTCCTTCAGAAACATTGGGGATATGGCAAATATAATCACTTAGATGTTTGCAGGCCTAATAGAGGACCTGATTGGGAAGGGTATGCTGATCTATTTAAATCCTATAATAAGGCCTCTGCAATATGTATATGCTACATCTACATATACACATATGTATATATACTATATATATAGTATATATAGTACAGAGACCTTATATTTATAAACATAAATATATATTATGTATATAAAATATTATAAAAGTACATGAATGTATAAAATTTTTTATAGGCAGGCATCCTCCAAATCCATGTGTCTTTTACTGTGATTCAGGCTTCATTGTTTTAATTAAGTTAGGACGCATCTAACCATTGTCCATCTTGAGTGGCTCCCCAGGTCATATCTAATTTCTTATAAACCTAAAATCTCAAAAACCACAGCTTCAACACCTCTTACTGTCATGTATAGTTTATTCAAAGAAGTGCTTTTGTGTGTGACAAAATATTTTAATATTAATTTTCAAAAGTTATTTTATCCATCACTGCTATAGTTTTGTCATAGTGGGTACAAAAGAGGTGCCAGATGCACAGGTCATCATTTCTCATACCATCTGGATCAGAAATAAAGCAAATTTATTGTAATTAAGAATTTACGTGACTCCTTTTCCTTCTTGCTATTAAATATCATAATTAAAGGTAATAATGAAACCCAGTAGCACTACAGAATAAATCAAGTTGCTGTATTAAAAGAAAATATTTCAGTTCTTTCTCTTATATTTTTCACTAATTAAATCAAAAGCAATGCAGTATAGATTTTCTGTTACAAAATACCATATTGTTTAGCAGATGTAAAAACCCCTTCTTTTCAAGGCCCTTGAAAAGTACAATCAAGGCATCATTTGGATAATTTAAGAGTGACAGGGCTTTTAATCATATCTATTTTATATGTATCCAAATCATCACCATAATAACTGTATAATTTGGTATGTACAACCCAAATAGCGGTTCCTGGTATGGTAATAATCATTTTAATTTTTGATGTTTAATCAGTTGTTTATAGGACTATAGTCATTTAATGTTTTTATTGTTTATACTGATATGTAATTTCTCCTCATTTTTACTCATTCCCTGATCTGCAGTTAAGCATATTTAATAGTTACCGCTGAAATTCCTTTTCCTTGCATGGATTACATTATATACTTTAGGCACAAAGCAAGAGAAAATAATGGAGCTTTCAAATAGTTATGCTTCTTGTCTCCAATGAATGTAAGATAATTGCATTAAGAAAGAAAAGCAAAATGTTGTGCTTTTACCAACAGGAAATGGTTATCACTGTCCAACAAAGAATAAAATAATCTATGTAGATTAAGACTCTGCCTTGATCCAACATGAATCATGCACAACTAACACACTTATCCTAAATGTCTTTGAAATAGAAGAAAAGATTCCTTATTTGAAAGAAGAGCTGGAAATAGGTTAAGCTGTATTGCTGTATTGCATTAAAAGTAGCAAAAATAAGAAATCTTTTGTCAAGAATACAAATTGTTCTTAACTTCTTTGAGACCAAAAAAAAAGAAAGTAATGGCCATGGCCATGTAAGAGATCTAAGAAAAATAATCGCATACAGATAAAACATGCATTAATTAGGTAGTGATTTCACATACACAAATGCACACACATGTACTGATATTTATATGTGTAAACAAAGAAAGGGCTTATAGAAAAAAAACTCATTTATCTACACAGATAATTCCGCTTGCATATAATCTAATTTATGTATAGGTATTACTTTCAATTCTTAGTACAATCCCATAAATAAAGACCAGCATAATTTTTTAAATGGAGATTCTATGATTTAGATAGTTTAAGCAACTTACCCAAACTGACCAGCTAATATATGTCAAAGCAAGGAATCAATTTGAGCTTGACCATTCAACCAATACTTTTGAACATTTCTGTGCAATGTAGAATTCGAAATATAGGCCAAGAACAGATGCAAGTTTATATACATGCTCACGATATGAAGAAAGTTTTGTCCTCTTAAAATCTGTCATGGTACAGTAGAAAATTGCTGTGAAAAATGATATGATTCTCTTTAGAATATATGCATATTGTCAAATTTAAAACATATATATTTGACATAATTTTTATTCATGAAAGTAATTTCTATTGAAATTTCTTAAGCTTGCATTTTATACATAAGACTGAGGCTCAAAAAATGTTTTCATATAGTATCATATATTAGCTTACATTCTTAATTTTTTTTAAATTATTCACAAGATCCTAAACAACACTAGTTTATCTACTACTATTTTTTCCTGTAATGGGTATTCACTCTATTACAATATTGGTATAAAAGATACTTTAATAATCATTTAGAAAAATGAGCAACGAGTTAATATGGATTCCATACTATTTGGTATAATTATTCACATACTTGTTTTATTCAACAGATATTTATCTTCTACATGTCTCACAAAATTCTACATGTCAAGTTTATAGTCGTGAAAAAAAAACAAAAGTTTTTGTTCTCACGGAGTATTCATTTGGGGCTGGAGTGGGGAGAGAGAAAAGTGCAGCTGCCTGGAAAATAATATTTAATATTTAAATAATAACAAAAGAATATTTAATGTGCTTCTATGTACAGATGACAATGAGGGATTCTATTTTACATATGGTGTTCAGAAAAGAAAAAAATGCTGTAAGGTGATATTTGAGAAGAATCTAGTAGGATGTAGTAAAGTAAATCTTAAAAGAATTAAGAGACATGCAAGTAAAAAGAGGGCAAAAAAAATTGGAAACAATTATCTATTGCTAAACTTTTCCTTAATTTTTGAAGGAAAATGGCACATGCAACTTAAAATATTCGTATATTTGTTCAATTTATAATACATGATCTGATAGTGATCAGATCAAAGTAGGCATACTCCCTCCTTTGTTGTCTGTCTTACCACAGGAAAGATCTTAGTCAATTAATTTTTTAAAAAATGGAGATATGGTAATATAAGAAATGATTTCCCAAAAGAATATCTTTTTAAGGAAAAATAGTGTAATTATATTTCTAGGATATTCCCCTCTTAAATATATTGTACTATCTGTTCAAAGGTATAAAAAACACTGAAAAATGTTTAAAATTTTTATTAATAAGTATCTTTGTGATTTGGTGCAATAATTTGTAACACAGCCTATAATAAATGATTCCATTGCTTCCAAGACCAGATTTAGTTATCAACTGGAAGGGCCAAAGGAACATTGTTAAGCTTTCTTTCCACTAGATAAACTAAATATAACAAGCGGTGGAAAATCTTGATAGTGTAAAATAAAGGTAGTGTTGCAAAATTACAGTGACCTTTCTTATAGAAATCTATAAGATTTTTAGGGTAAAAAATAATGTTTTTATTAATTTTTTATTAAATTTAACAAATTAAAAAAGTCTCTGAAATGAAGTGGAAAATATTGTAAAATAAATATAATATTCAAATATGTATGACAGTTTTTCTGTATCCTGAAAAATGATAAAAATATATTTTGGATTTGCCTTTTGGCTCCTTGCTGGCAAATAAAGTTGCTTTTTCAGAAAATGATTTTTCCACTCCACCATCTTTGAACTGCAAAAATACAGATGTAAGAGATTTGGACAACTAACATTATTGTCTGAGAAAAGCTGTAGTTTGATGGCTCTTAGCATAGATTTTGAAGCCAGACTAAACTGCCATGGCCCTCAGAGAATATATTTAACTTCAGTTCATTTTAGTTTCCTTATTTGGAAAGGCGAATTATACTGACTCACTGATAAGGTTGTTGTGAAGTTTTTAATGAATAACATTTTGTCAAGGCTTAGCATGGTATGGGGTACAGAAAGTAGCAATCGAGTAGACCATTGAAAATCATGTGTTTGGGAATCCGAACGGTGTGGTACAAATCCATGTTACATACATGACTACTTGTTGAGTGACTACAGGTAGCCTAATCACTCTAGCTTTCATTTCTACATCTACGCAACTGGGCTTTTTAAAATTCCCTCTGCATGATCAGTGCTCATTAACTAGGATATTCTAAGTAGAGTTCTGAGCATAATTAGTGCTTCATTGTGCTTTATCCTTGTAAATTATTACCACCTGACACATCATTAGGACTAGCAGGAAAGGAGGGTGAAGGAATACTAAATGCCTAATGTGATCTAATGTTAGTGATAATAATGATTATGTCTGATAAAAATAGTATTCACATACTGGAAATTTTACTTCAAAAATGTCTTTTGGGGGCCCAGTAGGTTAAGCATCTGACTCCTGATTTTGGCTTAGGTCATGATGTCACAATTTGTGGGATCAAGCCCCGTGTCAGCTCTATGCTTATAGTGTGCTGATAGCATGGATCTTGGTTGGAATTCACTTTCTCCCACTCTCTCTGTCCCTCCCCCCCCAACATAAATAAACTTTAAGAAAATGTTTTTTTTCTGCTTCTAAGGAGACAAATGTCTATTATGTGGTCAAAATAGAAATAATCAAGTTTTTCAATCTTCATATAAAATGGATAGAAACAAAAGTCCATTATATTTAAATAAAATCACCTATGATGTAGGTGGCACTGGTTTGAAAAAATATATATATATATATGTATTATATATATATATATAGCATATAATATATCATATTATGAACGTATTTGTGTTTTTAACAACTTTATATATAATGGCAGCAAAGATGGGAAATTGTCCTTAATAGTATGATTAT
Organism: Cryptoprocta ferox; assembly: GCA_028646485.1. Classification (NCBI taxonomy): domain Eukaryota; kingdom Metazoa; phylum Chordata; class Mammalia; order Carnivora; family Eupleridae; genus Cryptoprocta; species Cryptoprocta ferox. The sequence goes on from CM053567.1 coordinate 166,365,542, forward strand.
AAAAACACAGAACAAACATTCTGTCTTCTTTTCCTGTATATATTGGGTGCTACAACTGAAGATTTGAAATCCTCATATCATGCTGCTTTTGGCCATATCATTTGTACCTAGAATTCCTTTAGTTTCCTACTTTCAAGGAGACATGATTAAATATTAAATCAAAATTTTTAGGAATTGAAGATTCCTAGAACAAATATACCATTAGATCAGGGAATTTGTCTCCTTTGGTTACTGCTGTATGCCTGCTACTGAGAATAGTTCCTGGTAAATGATGCATATAAGTCTATAATTACTTGCCTGATGTAAATGGCACTCTTATTTTATTCACTTGTTCAGTTTTCATCCTACCTTTTACTTCACACTCACCCTACGTCTAAATTCATGGTCTATGTATGCTATGTGTGCACTGCTAACGTGTGCCTTTTTGAGGTTTCTTCAATCACGGTATTTTGAATTCAAAGACTATCCTTCCACTAAAATGGAAACCCCACAGCTGTCTCAGTCATTGAAGATTCTTTCCCCACTCTCTGTGGTGCTTATAATAAGCAAATACTTTTTTAAAGTAGAATGTCTCCAGAAAAACTTTCATAAACAATAAAAATCCAACCAGAACTGTGTGAGTTGGTTCTGACGTTTTAGGTAAAGATCACTGAGTTGTAATATTATCTGAAAATGAGTGAAGATTTGCATAAGCATAATTAGCAATGCTGCTAAGATCTAAGAAACTTAAGCCATCTGTCTATTACTGAGTGCTTTGATGCACTGTCATTGTGCTTGATGGGAGTATGAGGAAAGACTGGCTCAATCTGATCAGACATTTTACAATATGCTTGTTTTACTAGAGATGTTAGAAAGATAACACTCATATTTATTCAGTGAATCTGGCATGTATTTTGTGAGCAATTACTGGGAAGCTAGTAATGTACATAGAAAAATATTCCCAAAGAAATATAATATAAGGTCACTAATAAGCAGGTACTTAGAGCTGAATGATATATTCTGGACATTTTGAGTATATTTGCACATATTTTCAAACTTCAGAAGCAGTACTTTCAAATGTTTGCTGCCATTTGCCATAATTTTATCCCAAATAATAACCAAATTAAAAATAATTTTATATTTTTAAGTACTATCTAAAAGTCAGACTCTGTTCTATATGTTTAGAATAGCTCAGTGAACAAAAGAAAGATCCCTAAATTTGTGAAGCTTACATTTTGGTGGAAGATGCAGAAAATAAGTAATGGATATAATTAAATACATTTCATAGAAAAAATAAGAAGAAACCAGGAAAAGAATCATATATTATATATATATGTTTAATTTTAATATATTTATATATGTAACATATAGATTTTTATTAAATGTTATCTTTGGGGTATGTTTTGGGATTTGGTGCAGTAACACCAGCTTGTAATATAACATAGCCTATGGGAAAGTAATAAGAAATTTAATATTGAGTAATTGGGATATATCTCATTGAGACCTTAGTATTTGGGCAAATGCTTGAATGAGGTGAAGCAATTAGCCATGTGGATATCTTAGGGAACAGTGTTCTAGAAACGGGCTGGTGCAAAGGCTCTGATGCTCGAGAACATCTCTCATGCTCAAGGAATCAATAATAAGCCAATAGGTTTGAATGGGAGTTTTGGGAGTGGGGAGGTAATGGATGAGATGGAAAAGCTAATAAAAAATGCAGATCAGATGGACACTTGATACCACTAAATGACTTTGGTTCTTACATGGAATAAAACAGAGATACCAAGGTTTTGCTGAGCAATATGATTTTACTTGTATTTCAAAAGATTAGTCTGTTGATTTCCACAGCATTGTTAATAAGTATCACATAGATTATAAAGTCTTTCACTCTTTCTTCTTCTTCTTCTCCCCGCCCCCCTCCCCCCCGCAAGGAGCCCCTGGGTGGCTCTGTTAGTTAAGTGTCTGACTTTTGATATTGGCTCAGGT
>CM053567.1:166368003-166634420 GCA_028646485.1 Cryptoprocta ferox
AAAAGAGCCGAAATGTCCATCAACTGATGAATGGATCAAGAAGATGTGGTTTATCTATACAATGGAATACTACATGGCAATGAGAAAGAATGAAATCTGGCCATTTGTAGCAAAGTGGATGGACCTCGAGGGTGTCATGCTAAGTGAAATAAGTCAGGCGGAGAAGGACAGATACCCTATGTTTTCACTCATAGGTCTAATAGGAGAAACCTAACAGAGGACCCTGGGGAGGGGAAGGAGGAAAAAGAGTTAGGGAGAGGAAGGGAGACAAAGCATGAGAGAGACTTTTGAATACTGAAAACAAACTGAGGGTGGAAGGGGGAGGGGGAAAGGGGAAGGGGGGTGATGGTCATGGTGGAGGACACTTGTGGGGAAGAACACTCGGTATTATATGGAAACCAACTTGACAATAAACTATAAATTTAAAAAAATGATTCCTTTGGGTTTGGCATTTTTTGGCTCATCTTCCATTTTATTCTCAGTATGTAGGATAGTGCTCAACTCAGACCAAGCACTCAATAAATGGTTGCTAAGAGATTGAATTGTTTAACTCTCTTGCTAGATTCTCAACTTCATGAGGACAAGGATTATTTCTATTGAGTCCTTTTTTATGCTCAGTGCCTGTTAATTGGAGTCCACTCATGTGACTAATGAGAAAAATCACAGAAACAAAGAGTTAAAACTACAGAAAAATCCTCTGACCCTCCTCTGCTTGCACTGTCTCTCTCTCAAAAAAATAAATAGAACATTTAAACAAAATTTAAAAAAAAGAAAAATCCTATAGGTTCAATAATATGAAACTCTAAAATTATCGCTTTTCAGGAATTGAACACTGAATGTATTTTCAATTATTTTTTAAAACTAATATTGAGGACGCCTGGGTGGTTCAATTGGGTTGAGTGTCTGACTCTTGGTTTCTGCTCAGGTTGCATATGACCTCGTGGTTTGGTGGGTTTGAGCCCCGTGTCAGTCCCCTTCTGATGGTGCAGAGCCTTTCTGTCTCTCCTCTCTGCCCCTCCCCAACTTGCTCTGTCTCTGTCCTTCTCAAAATAAATAAATACATTTAAAAAATAAAAGAAAGGTAAAAAAAATAAAAATGATATCGACTTTAATTTAAATGTAAATATCTGAATGGTAAGGTAATAAAAAAATTATAAAAGCAAGTTGCTCTTTAAAGTAAGAATTATATAGACATCTCCGTCTATATAGAAGCAAACTTTTGTTTTGTCTATATGTCTATATAGACATCTCTGTCTATATAGAAGCAAACTTTTCAAAGATCAAACATCTAAAGGCTTAGAAGTGGAAGTAAGAGTGTGAATTGTACTTCAATGCTCTTTTCTTTATATTCAGCAAACAGCTTCATTCACACCTTTCCAATTTTTCAACTCTTGACAAAGCCTTTAGAGGAGTTACTGCGGATGACAGCCATCACAGCCTAAGAGGAGAAATTTTATAAAGAAAAATAAATAGCATATTTTTCCCAAATTGGTAAGGATTTGGTGTAACTAAACTGGATTCCAGGGAAGAATGCACAAGCCCATGCAATATATAATAGTGACTTTTTTTAATAGTGGCTTTACAGGGTTTCAGATATATCCATTTACTGAAATTGCTAACAAATAAACAAAAGCAAATAAACCAACAGGGATTAGAAAGCGGCAATATATAATCTAAAATAGCCCATGTTGGACACACGTGGGTGGTTCAGTCTGTTAAGCATCCACCTCTTGATTTGGTTCAGGTCATAATATCACAGTTCCCTGAGTTTGAGCCCCATGTTGGGTTTTTCATTAACATAACAATAAAGACTTGAGATCTTCCTGCTCTCCCCCTCTCTCTGTCCCTTTCCTGCTCACATTCTCTCTGTCTCAAAATAAATAAACTTAAAAAATAAAATAAAAATAGCTCTTGTTCACAGAGTAGACATATCCCAAGTACAAATATTGGCTTCAAGTAAAAGTCAAAACAACAGTAAATATATGATTCAGACCCTACCAGTCAAATCATAAATGGGACCTTAATTGTACATCCTTATCTTTGGATCAATCCAGTCATTGGGTGCTGCAGACATGTTATAGAACTACTAAGCCTGTCTCTTTCTCCTCTGGGATGAGTCATTTATGCCATTGCTTTTCCTGCACAGCTGCCTGATCCATGTATTGGTTCTTGGAAATGGCTGCTCCCCTGTCATACTTCTTAACATCACACATATTGATGACTCTAATCCCTCCTCCTTTTCTCTGCAACTGTCACCATGTTAAAATGTGAGGACAGTTGACTCACTTGTGCTGGGAACTTGTAGAAATAAAAAAGTAAAATAAATGACCTTGCAAAGTGTTTTGTTATTTCTAAATCACACTGAAAGTGTAAAGTGTTTCAGAGAGAGCTAGGATGTGGTTTCTTATGCAATCCGCAGAGATTAGGCCTAATCTTTCCTCTAGTGCTTTGATAATTGTTTCCTCCTTTTCCCCTCCTTTGGGACCAGAAGATAAACTGAGATGTATGCACCCTCTGACAATCAAAATTATCACTTACCTCTGGCTTCCTAAATCTCCTCACGTTACTGTTACTTATTTATCTTGACTTCCTTGAAATCAGGGTCTCTGGAATCCAAATCAGTTGACATTTTCCTATCTTAATGCCCAGAATTACCTGACAGTCTGGGCACTCCTTAAGACTTCTTAAATTATTACGTGCATAATCCCAAATCTGTTTTTCCTCCTCAGCTTAGTACACTAAAATTTAATTTCAAAATGAGGAAAGTTCTCAATAATGCCACATTCAGTAATCTATTTTACAAGTCCAAGTACTTGGAACTACAGTATGTTATAACATTCATTCCAATAGGCCAACCCTAAATTCATTAATCATCAAACAAGACTTCAAGAAAGATCATTAAAAATTGCCCATGTATTTGCAATTTATGGAGATAAAACATATATCATTGGGCTTCCCTGTGCTGTGGGTGGTCAAATTGCGGGTGAAAGCTAACCAGATCTATTATAAGCTTATTCTCATGGCTTCTAGGGAAACCAAGTAAACCTTTGCTGGAATTAGGAAGGGATAAAGCAGGAAAGAGATAGTCATGTAGATATTGGTGAGGCAAAAGTAATAACTTTTATCATAAAATGAATATTTTAAAGCTGCATACTCTTCTGGGAATACTGTTCTACAAAATGGTGGTATAATCATTTACTGAGAGCTTACAATAAATATTATATTTAGTCTTTTGCATTTGTTATTTAATTCCCACAAAAATTCTCTGACTTTGAAACTGTCATTATTCCTATTTTAATGATGAGGATATTGAGATTCAAAATGACTTAATAATTTCTAATAAATAACCGAGCTGATGATGTTGCAGGATTTTTTACCTCAATACCAAGGGTTCGGTGTCTCACTGCTTCAAAGAGCAAAGAGGGAACACAAAATAAAATGACCAGCAGACAAAAGTTTATTAGAGTATAAGATTAGAAAGAAAGAATAGTAGGAAAAGTCTCTTTACAGAGAGGGGACATTTGAAAATGAATGTCCTAGGATTATAGGCAACAGTCCTTGTTTTATAAGGTTCTGGCCAGCTTTCTCCTTTGCCCCTTGTTCCTCCACAGGTTATATCCTTAGTGACTTGATACCTCTAAGTGCTGAGTTGTCCATTCCTGACTGGCTAATTTCCATTGTATGAGAGGTAGCCTATGGCCATACTTAGGTCTTTTGCCAAATTCCTGAGGGAAACCGCAGGGGCGTAGGTGGGGTCTGTTACATTTTTAAGATGAAACTGAAGCCTGATGGGATTAGCAGTGGTCAAACACTCCCAACATTGTTCCAAAGTAGGTGTTTTTCCCCACCTAGGGGCCTCAGGTCCTATCCTTTCCCTCTCTTTCCTATTATAATGAGAGCTTGAGCCAAGATGTTGACATTGCAGACTAATCACTTAAATACGATTATAAACAGTATTGTATTTAATTGTGTTATGGAGCTAAGTTTAAATATCATTTTGACCAAATGAGAAGAGAATATTATTGCCTTATCTTCTTGAAATATGAAGTTTAGATCATATTTTCTGATTACTTCCTTGTAACGAAATACTTTTCTGCTAGCAAACCTGCAAAACATGCTGTTTGTTGGAGGAATTTATTTAAAGAGCTGAAAAAAAACACAAGAGGCAAATAGAAGTAAACACTACTGAATATGTAGATAGTACACTAGCAGTCTGTGTCCTGTTAAAAATGTAAGGAAATAAGACAGACCAACCTTTATGGGGAGCTAAGAAGACAGGTCATAAACTTAAATATTATAAATACAATCTCACCTGATTTAGAAATATCAGTATCAAATTTCCATTAGTATCGTCAAGAATCAAAATCCCAAGATTTTCTTTTAACATCTTTGAATTTTTTTTCTCAATGATACATGCTGTTTCATTGTTCATAAAAAAAGTGATGATGCTATATGACTGGTTGGTAGCACTGATACATCATTTTCTTTTTACTCAGTACATTCTACCTTTGCACAAAATAGATATATATTTTGAAATAATCTGAATTTTTGACAAACATTTAAAAAACCCTAAACAGTAAGGAATATCATTTTAGGTCATCTCAATTATCTTCCTCAATGATGATAGCATACTGTCCTATCTATGCCAGGTATTGTATGTGGGATTTGGAGAGAGATATGTTTCTAAATTTCTGTTTTCTCATCTGCAAAATCCTGATCATGGTCTGACAATACGATGTGCTTACAATTTTGTGATCAAAATTTAATTGATGGGCAAATGCAATGCAGTTACAGGAATGTGTAGTTCATGGGAAATGTTATTTACTTTTACAGGATTAATAGTATTAGAAATTAAGTACCTGTGTCTATAGTATTTTAACACAATATCAATGTTTTGCCATATTTTCTCAATTTGCTTTGTCATTTTCCTTGACATAATCAAATGTACTTTTTCTACTAGTAGTACAAGTTGCTACCTACTAGTCAGCTCTGCTGTCTTTTAGTCAGGACTAAAACTCAAAACCTGTGAATGATTGATAATATAGAGATAATAATAGCCTTGAAGAGTTTAAAAAAAAGGTTTTTTTAAAACTAATTAAGGTTTTTAGACATCATCAAGAGGAACCAACTCTGGCAAATTAATCTGGGAAATATTCACAGAATTAACAACTCAGTCAGATATAGGGTTGTCCGTAGGCTCAAAGGATAAGCAGAAAAAATGGGCTTGGAAAATAAGTAAGGACAATGAAAAAAATAACATCAAATCATTGAGCAAAAGACACTTTAGGTGTCCTTTCAATGGCATCCTGGGCATTGTCTAGCAGAGACTCTGGGGAGATAAATCTATTGGAGTTACATTGTTTATTAGCTCACTATTGACAAAATTATTTAAAACCTGTTAAGAAAGAAGCTATAATGTAGAAAACTGATGGTGATGAAGAGGTTTCCTGTTAACAATAATAATGCAAGTGAATCATTTTTCATTCAAAAATGTAAATCCCATATCTCAAATTGTCATGTGAACCGGTTTTAGCATTTGGTTCTCATACTAATTAATTTATAAAAAAACATGTATTTATTTTTGAGAGAGAGTGAGTAGGGGAGGGGCTGAGAGAGAGGGAAAGACAGAGAATGCCAAACATGTTCTTTACCATCAGTGCAGAGCCTATCATGGGACTCGAACTCAAAACCCATGAGATCATGACCTGAGCTGAAATCAAGAGTCAGATGTCTAACTGACTGAGCTGCCCAGGTGCCCCACTGATTAATTAATTTTTTAATAAAAGTTTTTGACATGAGTGTTTTATAGTTGTATGATAGTCATGTATGTAAATTCTTGGAGAACAAAATGTACCTTAGCATAACCACGGGAGGGTGTTGCTACCATCACCAAGTTCACTCATTGGAAATGCCTTGCTAGCATACTATTTTTGGTGGAAATGATAGGACAAATGTAGAATATTAGGCATGTGTTTGGTGTTCTGTGCCATGTTTTGCACTATCTAAAAAGAGAAAAATGAACTTGGACTGGAATTAGTAGATATGGAAGAAAATAAACATTACAGAGAGGAACACCCTGTGTTTGAGGTCCATAGTCTAAACTGACTGAGATCCCCATCATTTGGATCCCTGTACCTTTTCAAAAATCATTAAATTTTTGTATCTCCAATGAAAGTTGATTCCCCAGTACTTTCCCAAATACCTTTTGCCAAGTATTGTTTCCCAGAAAAAGGAATTTTACATGTTAAAAAAAACTGGTCTTACTGTCCCATTTTATGTATTTCCTTTACCTCATTTTATGTATTTCCTTAAACCAAAATAATATGTTTAAAAAAAAAGAACTAAGGTGCTGTTAGGATTTAAGGTCCTGTTTGCTAGACAAAATCATTGGCTTTATTTGTTAGCACATGGAAATTAGCTAAGAAAGAAAGAAAGAAAAGAATCCTATTAATTTTATAGAAATTAAAATCTGCTCCAATCCAATTAAATACTGACTCATGAAGCAAATTCTTAAAGCACTCAAGTACCCCAAACTTTCTCCAATAGTAACATGTCTGTGTAAACAGGGTAAACCCAAGGAAAGACATCATCTTTAATATATACCTTACCCATGACATTCTATGTGATAGAAAGAAAGGATCCCTCAGCAGTCTATGCCAGGTCTGCCATGTTATCTGGTTAATGAGCAAAGAGTTTGTGATATTCGTGTCCAGCACATTTTGAAATTTACTGTAAAAACACCTGGGCGGCTCAGCCGGTTAGGCATCTGACTTCGGCTAAGGTCATAATTTCGGTTTGTGAGTTCGAGCCCTGCATCGGCTCTGTGCTGACAGCTCAGAGCCTGGAGCCTGCTTTGGATTCTGTGTTTCCCTCTCTCTCTCTCTCTCTCTCTCTCTCTCTCTCTGTCTCCCTCTAACCCTCCCCTGCTCACACTCTGCCTCTATCTCAAAAAATAAATGAACATTAAAAAAATTTACTATAAATCAACAATTGATAGGTATTTCTAATGTTCTCTTTTCTAAATAAATACTGTATTTTTTTCTGGTCCCTTCCACAGCATATCTGGGTATATTAGTGACAGGTAAATTGTCTTCTATCTTATAGATAGATATCATAAGGAAGGGTATTCTGTCCATATGGAATGAACTGAAATCATTGTAATTTTATCTTGGTGCAGTAAGTTGATAAGCATTGTGTAGGTTATGAATATGTTCTTCTAATGGGAAGAAAAGATTATAGAAATATTGACTATCCAAAGAGAGGTTGGCAGATATTGATAGTTGCCAAGCCTATATCCATCTCTTTTCTTTCTTTTCTATCAGAATGCATTGAGGGATTGGTAAGGGGCAAATTTAAAACAACATCAAATATTTAACTCTCTCCTTTCTGGTTAGATTGTAGTCATATGAGGAGTAACCATCATAAATATATCCTTCTCTTTCGTTTCTGTCTTTCTGCCAGAAATGTGGGCTTGACAACTCCAGCAGCCATTTTTGCCACAGTGAATAAAAAGCCATGAAAATATCCAAGATGTTATATTTGACTTTCTTGAGACTCTGAATGAATAACAGAAAACGCTCTCTGCAGTCTTCTTGTTAAACGAGAAAATGCAGTTAAATCACAGTGGTCAGTCTACATGACATGGAGCAAAATGTAAATCCTAACTGGAATATGTCCTTGTTACTGTGCTTGAGCAACCGAGTTCCGAGCTTCTAAGTCTTTTAGTCTGAAAGTGTATACCTCTGTTCTTCTGAAGAAGAGGAGGGAGGACACTCTATTTTCTGTGTAAGTTAAGGAAGAGAAATGTGTACATTGGACCACGCCATATAAAATTGATCAAATCTCTCTCTCTCTCTCTCTCTCTCTCACATAAATAACACATAAAAAATTTAAAAAAGGGAGGGGGTGCCTGCGTGGCTCATTCGGTTGAGGGTCTGACTTCAGCTCAGGTCATGATCTCATTGTGAGTTCAAGCCCGACATCGGGCTCTGTGCTGACAGCTCAGAGCCTGGACTCTGCTACACATTCTGTGTCTCCCTCTCTCTCAGCCCTTCCCCCACTCATGTTCTCTCTCTCTCTCTCTCTCTTTCTCTCTAACATAAATAAAACATATTTTTTTTAATCTATCAAGCAATCATCGCCTGACTCCTTCTACTCCAAATTACCTGACACACTATCCCTGCTCTCCTATTCTAAGTTAACTGCCTTTTACAGGATTCTGGATCACATCATGACTTGTCTTATGTTTATTTCCTTCTTGCAGCTCAAGTTTTGTTATTTCTTGATCTGAAAAATCAACATCCATTGTGTATTTCAATTCCCATTTTCCTCAAATGCATTGATTCCTCTTATCTATTCTTTTCTCTCATACTCTTTGTGGATTTGTACTTTGCTTCTCTCCCATCCTTTACTGCTATTATGTAATCAGACCTAATAGCTTCTTAGAGAAAGTTTAAAATTCTTACCTAATCATAAGTGAACACAAAGGCACTGATTCTTTAGCAAGTATATATAAGAGTTAAGACTCTTAACTGAGTCTTTCTCAAATGCATCTTGAGTTCTACTCTGGTTCCTACCTAAACCTAAGTTCTACTTCTTACATTTTGTTAAAGGACCAAATTATTTTAGTTCATCATTTTTCTAAGATTTACATATTAAATCAATTGATGCTATGCTTGTGCATTTTGCCTTTCTTTTTTAAAATAATTATTTATTTATTTTGAGAGAAAAAGAGAGAGAGAGAGAGAGCGAGAGAGAGAGAGAGCACATGCACAGGAAGAAGCAGAGAGAGATGGAGACAGAGAATCCCAAGCAGGCTCCACACTGTCTGCACAGAGCCCAACATGGGGCTCAACCCATGAACTGTGACATCATGGCGTGAGCTGAAATCAAGAGTCTGATACTTAACCAACTGAGCCACCAAGGTGCCACTGTTTGTTCATTTTCTATAAAATATTTGAATAAAATTGATTATTGTTATAGATTTATAATCAAAGTTTCATCTCTTCAAGTTTTTGGAAATTTCTGATACAGTGATTAACCTAAAGTGATACTCCTCAAATACATCTGCTGCCAAGTTCTAACCTCTGACTTTAGCCACAACTGTGGTGGACAGTTCCATGGGAAATTATACTTACTTAATACTGATAGCATCTCATGTTTTATCTCTCATCTTAGAAATTCTCCAACCCAACCCACATGAGTTTGCTCAAGCTGACACTAAGGATTGCCCAGAAGCAAAGGAAAGTTAATATACTCTGAGGACAGCTCTCAGTGAAAGGGAAATAGGAACCATAGATTAAATTGTCAACTCTCAGGTCTTCATGACCTGAGACAACTTTGGGAATTTTCTCAGGAGTTTCCAATAAAAGCAAGCCTTCATTATCCACTAGAAGAAATTACATCAACAACATACCTTTATGACAAATTTGCTTCTTCTCTGTCTCAGTCTCCCATTTCCTCACTTTTTCTGTCTTTGATGATATCCCAAAGAAACTAAATCTACTCAAATCCTTGTCCAACTCTTTACTGTCAGGAGAAATGGAGCCCAAAGACTTATATTAATGACCTTATACCAAGCTCTGAAGGACTCTTAGATTCACTTCTGTCCATATTCTCACAAACAAAGGGACACTTTCATTATCAGAAGACTAGTAATAAGCTCCAAATAGAGGAGGCAAAAGCAAAAAATAGAAATTTTTGTATTTGATTTTTAATTACGGTTAATTTAATTTATTATTTTTAAAAATGTTCAGTCATAAAAGCATAGATCTATGTAAGGCAATGTCAATATGTAAGAAATGAGTTGTAGGGCTCTTTTGGGAATAGTAAACCCAGTGTTCAGGTGCTATCTAGTTTATCATTTAACCCAAAACTTTAATGTATATTAGTTTAAAGAATAGGATTTTAGAGTTTGGACAGACTAACAGAAAAATGATCCAAATTTGTGTGTGTTTATATTTCTGTTTTTGTTGGGAAAATCAAAGTGTGATTGCTGGTTTAACATGGTAAAACTACTCATGCTCATGGAATTCATAACGAAGTTTCAAATTGTATGGCGAGAATCCAGGAAACATATAATTAATTAATTTGCAAATCCTCAAAGAGCTAAAGGATCAGGTAGTGGCTTGTACTGAATCAACAGCACCATAATACAGCATTTTATATGTGTGCCTAATGGATATTTTCATGAATGTTTGCTAGCTAGTCAGCCAGTACAGAGAGATATTAGGTAGGGTAATTACTCACAGTTGTGTTTAATAAAATGAGAGAAAATTGTCAAATGACACTAATAATAATAATCTTATAGCAGGCTAAATAATTCAATGATAATTACAAGTATTAATCTAGCTTTCTTCCCTGATTATGAATCTTCTCTCCTTTATCATAATGGGAGTAGCAGATTGTCTGCAATGAATTGTGAATACCCAGCAGTGACTTTGGCAATGAAGGCCTCCCATCAATTTTGATAGGTTAAAATGATTCTGGTTGGTCTTGAGTAAATGTGTCAATTTTTTTTTTCTGTGCTTGTCATAAAAGAATGAAGCAATAGTAAATTCTTGCTGCTATTCCACGGAGCCAATAAAATCATACTGCCAACAAGAGGCAGTTGACACTCTAAGTGTAGCTAACTATCTTCAAATACTAGACCTGGAAATAAAATTCCAATATTTCACATACCCTTGCTTTTTGATAGAAAAGAAGCAATTATATTGTTTACATTTAGTGTCCTGCTATTGTGTAGCTGTTTTGAACATGTCTATTGTAAAAATATATATATATTTTTTTCTGTGCAACAGATTCACTCAGAGATAAAGAGACAAACCACTTTCTTTTCTTTCTTTCTTTCTTTTTTTTTCGGGGGCAATGTTGGGGGTTAGTGGCTAGGTTATAAGTTAAAATGACTGTAAGAAAGAAGAAAAATATTTTATATTACAGCATATTTACATCTGACCCAAATATTTACTTGCTATAATACCAACTAATGTATAATACTATACACAAAGAAATGTACAGAAAGAAATTTAGAAATGTAGTTCTAATTCAGTATAAGTGTAGTTGGCCATTTTAAAAATTACCACTGAATCTCTTTGGTGTGAAATGTGAGTTTGACAATATGGTCCAGTTGGTTATATCAGGTCATCTGAATATTTTTATTACCATTTTGATAGCATAGCACATCTTATAATCCAGACATTTCACAAGGGAACTATGATGCACGTATTTCAAAAGCATAAGCATACATGAAGCTATGACGTCCAAAAAGGTGAAGAATGTCTGTAATGCCATAATAGACTCAACAGGAAAAATATCCAGAGCTTTGAGTGAGACTTATGAATATTATATAAGATGAGGCCAATATGTGGGTTTGATATAAATAATCTATTTTTAAATTAGTATTATAATTGATGAATACAGTGTCCAAAATGGCAGATGGATTTTAGCTGTCTTTGTCCAATAAGGAAAATGGGAAAACGTTTACTTTGGTAAGATTTTTATCTAATTTCTGAAAATTTTACATTTGAGAGAAGCCTCCTGAATAAGGATTCTTAACAACGTAACTCCTTTGGCACAATTTTTTGAGAAACCCTTGTTTGTTGTTACAGACTATTATAAGGCAGGTGTACTGTTCTAAATGTTTCATGCTAATAACATGTAGGTCATATCAAAGCTACACATGCATATACAGACATCTCTCAACTTACTATCATAAATTATGTATGGTTATGTATGGATAGACACATCAAAAGTTGAAAATATCCTAACTTGAAAATGTATTTAATACACCTCACCTATCAAACATCATAGCTTAGCCTAGCCTACTTTAAACATACTCAGAACACTTATATTAGCCTGCATTTGGGCAATATCACTTAACACAAAGCCAATTTTATAGCAAAGTGTTAAATGTCTCATGTAATTTAATGAATATTCTACTGAAAAAAATAAAAAGACTGGTTGTATGCAGAATGGTTTTAAGTAGCACACTGCCACCACCCAGCATCACAAGACAGTGTCATCCTTGCTAGTTAGCATTAGCTGAGGAAAAGATCCAAATCCAAAACTCAATGTATAGTTTCTGCTGACTACATCACTTTCACACCATGGCCAAATAAAATCAAAGGTTGAACCACTGTAAATCAGGAATCATCTGTATTTGACAGATAAAACACAAATATGCACATACACAGTCGTTCATACACACACAAAACAAGGGGTTTTATATAGGATAATCTATGAATATCTATCTAATCAACATAGCAAGACCTGTCAACTGCACAGGTGGAAGCCAATGGGACAATTGCTTTCCGTCAATACTGTGAACAGTATGATAGATACATGGCTTTAGTTCCCTGGAAGAATTCCAGTACTAGCTGATGGCAAGGAATTTAACTAATGTTTTTTGGACAGATTACATGCTATTATACAGAGTCTGATGCGGGAATCCAACTCTCAAGTTGTGAGATCATGACCTGAACTAAAACCAAGAGTCTGGCGCTTAACCAACTGAGCCACCCAGGCGCCCCTATTCAAGAATATTAACACATAATTTCACTTTGTCTTAAATACCATTCTAAAGTTTCAACCAAAGTGTTGTGTATTTTTTTTTCCACAATCACATCCCCCACTTAGTAAGTGGATTGTCTCCCCTGCTATCATGTATATACCACTGTCTGTCTTTTGGATAAATAAGGACCATCTTTTTTGCTTTATACTATGCATCCTATGTTTCTGGACTTGTTGATTTTTAATATAGTCATAAGTGTTGCATATTTGATTCTTCTTCAAATAATGAACAGTAAACAACCAGAGCACACATTTTAAGTTACTGATATACTTATTCCTATATATTATTCTGGTATTTTTATACATCAAGATGACTGAATTGCAGAACGAGAGTTTTAGGTGGTAGCTATTGTGAATTTTACCAAAACTGATCTTTGTCAGACTGGTTTTTGCCATCATAGATGTCAAATATTTTTATCAGGTTTATTTCTAGAATATGCTTGTATAATGCATATTTAAACTAATATCTATAATAAATCTGTTGCAACTCCTTTTACAAATATTGAGTATATTGGATCAATCTTTATTTTTTAATTCACTGAAGACTTTTTGACTTGTTTGTTTCCAGTACTCTCTCATAATCGACGAATGTAAAGTAGTCTGAATTTCAATATTACTGGCACTTTCACTTAACTGATCAACATATTGAAAGAATTCTTTTTTTTAATGTTTATTTATTTTTGAGAAAGCATGAATGGGGGAGGGGCAGGCAGAGAGGGGGACAGAAGATCCAAAATAGGCTATGTGCTGACAGCAGCTAGCCTGATGTGGGGCTCGAACTCATGAACCATGAGATCATGACTTCAGCTGAAGCCAGGCAATCAACTGAGGCACCCAGTGCCCCCATAATGAAGCTACTCTATAGTTAGCTATCTGAGAAGAGTTCCATATTTTATTCCTATTAATATATAGTTTGAGATCTAGGTAATTAACTTAATATTTTAGTGGTTGCTGTGTGGACAGCACTATGTGTCAAGCAGAGAGTAAGTTAAAAATATTAACTCACCCATATTTTATTCTAAACAAAAATAATTGAGCAATAGCAATAAGTTCTTCTCTTTATGGAATATCAACTTATAAACTTGCCTACATTGAACAATGCCAAATAAGGGGGTCATCTAATACAAAGAAGGGATAGCATTAAAGAATTCTGTGAGCCATTTTATCTTCATGAGTGCTGCTGTATTTTTGCTGAGTTGTGCTTTTCAATTACATAATATCTGATAAGTGCAGAAGTAATAAGAGTGTTAAATGAGATAAGAAATGGTATATAATAGGGTACTTTTTAAAAGTACAGAAAAAAGCACATATACATACAAATTTATAAACACAGTATTATAGAGGTATAAAAATAAAGTATAGTTATATAGTATAGCATGCATAACTCTTGGAAACTTAATAGTGAGGAAAGTAAAACAAGGAAAGTGCAAAAACTATAATGCATTATTATAAAGTTCAGATATATTCTGTTCAACCATTGAAATGGCAAACATAAAAAGACTAAGGCATGCAAACCTGAGTAGGTACAAGTGTGATCATTTTCTACTTCATTAGGAGATGAATTAATAGGTAAATAAAAGTAATTAGACTTTTTAAATGTTAATAAAACTTTAGTCTGTTATTTCTTAGTAATATGAAACATATGATTTTCTAACAAAAATGTTTATCTAGAAAAACATTTAAAAATTAACTTTAGGCTAATCATAAAATTTATATTTACTTTGCCATCGAAGAAAACACCTATTTTTTTGTTTTATTTTCTTCCTAGTTCCTAATTTTATAATGTGGATAAGGAATGTTAGCTTGAAAAAGTGAATTGCATTACAGACAAAAGTCATTACCTGATTCACCCTCCAGATACAGCAGATGGAAATCCTGAAGACATGCTCCATTGCCCTAAGGGGGAGTAGCAGTCATGCTTATTTCTGGAACATGTCTGTTGGCTTCCCTAGATACTACAACACTATGGTCAACACTTTGAATATTTGCAATTACATTTTTACAGTCATGGAAATGGCTCCAAAAGGCACTGCTGGTGTCCTAGCAGGTATTTTTAATAAAACTTAAAGTTGCCTGATGGTTTAAAGATATTAACAAGGCACAAAGCATGACTGAAGCATTACCCATAGTAATGATTATTGTCTATATGTTTCTGGAATTCCATGACAAGTTATCTTTTCTTACATATATATATCAATATAAACACAATATATATAACAGTATAAAACAGTATAATATATATAACAAAGTTATCTTTTGTTTTATATATATAAAAATATAATATAAATATTTATATGTGTTATATATGTGTATATATTTATATATTTATATATATACATAAATCATATATTTTCCAAATATAAGAAAGATTGTTCTGCTATTTTTATTTTTTAAATGTTTATTTTTTATTTGGAGAGAAGGAGAGAGAGAGAAAGAGAGAGTAAGTAGGGGAGAGAGGGAGAGAGGGAGAGAGAGAATCCCAAGCAGGCTCTGTGCTGTCAGTGCAGTGCCCAACGTGAACCAAGAGTCCAACACTTAAGTGACTGATTCACCAGGTGCCCCTGGTTCTGCTATTTTTAAATTTTAAGGTTATATTTTTTACTTGATTTCAATATTTTTTTTAATATTTTTGTTTTCAGTATATATCTTGGAATATAAAACCCATGCCAATTTTTAAGAAGTTTGCCACTCAAAAAATTGTCATTTTTCAGGGCTGCTGGGTGGATCAGTCAGTTGAGCATCTGACTCTTGATTTTGGCTCAGGTCATGATCCCAGGTTGGTGGGATTGAGCCCTGAATCCAGTTCTGTGTTGAGCACGAAGTCTGCTTAAGATTTTCTCTTTTTCTTTCCCTCTAGACTCTTCCCTTGCTCATGCTCACTCTCTCTCTGTCTCCAAAAAACAAACAAACCAATAAATAAGTAAGTAAATAAATAAATAAATATTAAAAAACAAAAAGTCATTTTCTCATTGTATTATCTTATCACACTACTTTATTATTTTTTAAAAGTCACTTTATTTCTTTGGAAGAGAGAGAGAGAGAGAGCAAGGTGGGAGGGGCAAAGGGAGGGAGAGAGAGAGAGAGAGAGAAGGAGAGAGAATCTTTAAGCAGGCTGTACACCTAATGCAAACCAACATGGGGCTGGATGCAGGGCTTGATCTCAGACTGCGGGATCATGACCTGAATCAAAAGAGTCACCGAGGTGCCCCCATGCTGCTTTTTCTTGAATAAAAAAATCACAATAAACATGATAACTGATGCTTTCCTTGTGGTGGTCCCTCTGATGGTTATATTATATATAAGCCATGGCCATAGCTTTGCAAAATTATTGATGTTTGTTTGTATTTTCTCTCATAACTAATTTTCCCTCCCTTCTCTAGATCCCCAAACATTCAGACAAATGGACATTTTAATAAACCCTCCCCAGGGGATGTATCTTGAACCTCTTAGGCGTCCACTCAGATTTTTGAGGTTTTACTTTTCTTAGGCTGTTGCAATGTGTTTTGCCACAGGCACCACTGTGACAACTGATGCTCTATGGCCTTTCACCTATTAAGTTCAAGATGTCACTTGTTTCCATGTAGATCAATAAATTTAATGCAATCCAGCAAGATTTTTGAATATTAACAAACTTATCTTGAAGTTTATATGGAGAAGCAAATAGACTCACAATAATAGCCAGCACAATGTTGAAGGAGAAGTAGATTGGAGGACTGACTTTAAAACTTACTATTAGGTTAGAATAATTAAGATATTGTAATACGGCAGAAAGAATAAATAGTTTAAAGGAACAGAATAGAACCTCCAAATATATATATATATATATATATATATATTCAACTGATCTTTTTTTCAATTTATTTTTTAATATTTATTTATGTTTGAGAGAGACAAACAGAGAGAGAGCAAGAGAGAGAGCTAGAGCCTGAGTGAGGGAGGGTCAGAGACAGAGGGAGACACAGAAACAAGCTCCTGGCTCTGAGCTGTCCTCACAGAGCCCAACACAGGGCTAGAAATCTTGAACCCACGAACTGTGACATTATGACCTGAGCTGAAGTCTGTCACTTAACTAACTGAGCCACCCATGTGCCCCAATATTCAACTGATCTTTGACAAAAAGGCAAAGGCAGTACAAAAGAGTAAAGATAGTCGTTTCAACATATGGTTCTGGAGTAACTGAGAAGCTGTATACAAAAATAACAAAGTAAGAAAAGTAAAATAATAAGAATAAAATAATAAAATAAAATAAAATAATAAATCCAAGCAGATATCTTATGACCTTCACAAAACTTAACTCAAATGGTATTATAAACCTAAACGTGAAATATGTAGAAGATAACCTAGGAGAAAACTTACATAACCTTGGTTTGGCAATAACTTTTTAGATACAACACCACAGGCACTATCCCTGAAGGAAAGAACTGATAAGCTAGATTTCGTTGAAATTAAAAATGTCTTCTCTGTGAAACACAATACCAAGAGAATGAAGAGACAAACCACAAGCTATGAGAAAATATTTGCAGCAGACTGTTATCCAAAATATACTTAATATATTTTGACCCTTTAATACTCAACAATAATAAAACAACCTGATTTAAAATGGGCTAAAGACCTCAGCAGACACCTCACAAAAGAAAATATACAAATGAAAATAAGCATATGAAAAGAGGCCTCACATCATTTGTCATCAGGAAAATGCAAGTTAAAACAAAAAGGAGTTAGCACTACATACCCAAAATCCAAAACACTGACAACAGAGCACTAAATGCTAGTGAGGATGTGGAGCAACAGGAATGTTCTTCCATTTTTGTTGGGAATACAAAATGGAAAACAATTTGTCAGTGTCTTACAAAACTAAACAAATTCTTACCAGATGATCTAGGACTGCACTCCTTGGCATTTATCCAAAGGTGAAAACTTGTGTCCACACAGATGTCTATAGCAGTTTTATTCATAATTGATAAAAATTTGGAAGCAACCAACATGTCCTGCCGTAGGTGAAAAGTCAAATAAACCATAGTACATACAAACAATGGCATATTATTTAGTGCTAAAGGAAATTAATTCCCAAGCTATGAAAAGATATAGAGGAGTCTGAAGTACATATTACTAAGTGAAAGAAACCAATCTGAAAAAATCTACATATAGTATGATTCCATCTATATGACATTCTGGAGAAGGAAAAAAAATCTATATAAACAGTAAAAAAGACCCCCTTCCTAACAGGATGAGGGTGATAAGGAAGGGATATATAGGCAGAGCATGGATTTCCAAGGCAATGAAACCACTTTGTATGATACCCTAATGGTGGATACATTTCATAATATATTTGTCCAAACCCATAGAATATATAACACCTAGAGTGAACCATAACACAAACTATGGTCTTTTAATGATTATGATGTGTCAGTGTAGGTTCATCAATTATAATAAATGTTCACTGTAGTGGGGGGGGATGTTGATGTTTAGGGAGATCATGCATGTGTGAGGGTAGAGGGTATATGGGAAATCTTCCCATATTTTGCTATTAGCTTAAAACTGCTCTAAAAAATAAAGTCCATTAAAACAATGAAACATGTGATCTCTTTATATGTTAATTCCCCTCTTTCCCTGACTCAAACCTCAGTTTGCTCACATTTTGCTTTCCTAGGATTATGCATCCCAGTAAAAGATTAGTACACTTGCTTTAGCCTCAGGCTTTTCTGCCTAAGGAGACTGGGTTAGGACAAGAACAATGTTTAAGCAGAAAAATAAATGAAGAAACTCTTTATGTTCTTGATTCAAAACCTAAAATCTCTGGAGGAATGGAGAGAAGTTCTAGTATAGATATTTGAGAGCAGAATGTATAGAAAGAAAATAGAGAAGAAAAAACATTAAAAAAGCAAGGAGTCTATGGGACATTGCAGGTTCCAAATAAAGTCTACAGTAGCCAATCACGAGATTCATAGGTAAATAGAAAATTTTAAAATATTATTTTAGAAGTTGAGATCAGTTAATGTTGTGTCCTTATCTTCAGTCAGAGTCTCCAAGGAAGCTCTACCATATGAAGGAAAACATTTTTACTCAAAAATTTTAAGCATAAAGTTGTGTAAAAATCAAATATGGCCAGATGACCCTCGTCATTCAAAATCTTGGTATATGTAATCTATCAGGCAGATATTTGCTCTGAAAAATGAATATAAATATTTAATTTTAGGTTTGTACACTCTATCAATAATATTAGTATTATTTCAACAGTGAATGCTCAGCAGAAAAGCTAATAAAATATTTTGGGTTCAATATTCTAAATATTTCAATTTCTATGATATCTTACTAACCTGTGATAATTTAGATTTGGTGGAAAATAAATCTTAATTTTTTGTAACTGGTTTCTTTCTTTTTTTAAAGGCATATTTTTGTTATTATTATTTTATTTTGTTTTATTTTATTTTATTTATTTTATTTTATTTTAGAGAGAGAGAATGAGATCATGAACAGGAGGGGAAGGTAGAGAGAGAGAAAGGGAATCATAGGCAGGCTTCATGCTCAATGCGAGCTCAATGCAAGGCTCGATTCCACGACCCTGGGATCATGACCTTAGCTGAAATGAAGAGTCAGATGATTAACTGACTGAGCCACCCAGGTGTCCTTGTAACTTGTTTCTTATTGCAAAAAGGTTCAGTGAAATTTTAGAAAATATAAATTTGCCAAAGAAAGCCATATAGTTTACAATTGTCAAATAACTTAAAATATTATCATGTGTTCAGAAGTTTTTTCTAAATTGATTTATACACCAGTAAAACCAAAAACTCTTAATTATGCTAGATTTTGTATCACATAATCAGTGCTAGGAAGTCATCTGACAGTGATTTGTCTTAAATACAGTTAAGATGGTTGCTATCACAATGCAAGATAGAAATATAGATAGTATAACAACTGAGTGTTACATAACTTTTGTGCTTTGTATAAAATTACTACTCCATAAAAAGGCCTTTATCAGAGACATACTTGGAACTTTAATAAAACTTTGAAACTAATGAAATTGAACTTATTTCTAGAAAACGACAACATTTTAGATGAAATCACACCACTATTTCTCCATTTGAATAAGAAAGGTAACAACCCCAATAGATTTATTGACTGCAAAAAGTTGAAATGCTATAATGATCCTAAGGAATTAAATGATCCAGTTATGAATCACAAAAAAACAATATAAATCACCAAAGTATTTGTATAATTGTAACATGCAAGTGCCCATTACAGTACATTAGTGTAGGCTTCTAAAAGAACTCTGTAAAAGAACTCCACTACTAAACCGGTAGAAAATATGCTCCTTTTCTACATATGCAAGTATTAGGCCATTTATTTAGCTTTTAAAATATCCACTCAATATAAGCTTTTTACTCATTTGAACAGAGTAAATGAGTACTCTATTTCTATTTCTATTGCTCTATTCTATTTCTATTGCTTTTATCTGAAGGGTAGTCTTCTAGGGTAAGAGGTAGAACCTCTAAAAGAACCCTATAATAACAACAAAATACAATTAACAAAATATTTCCTGAGCTTTTACAGTCTGCCAGTTACCTCTCAGATAATACTCAAATTAACAAAACATGTAATACTTGACCACAAAGAGCTTATATTCTTTTGAAATGTAATAGCAAAATAAACAAATAGGATAATGAATGTATCCTTGATGGTGGTAAGTGTCACAAAGAAATGTAAAAGAGGCAACAGTCAATGGGGAATGCCAGGATGGAGGTTAATTTCATTTTATATTGGGTGTTTATATTTCATTTATGAGATGTTATTTGTGTAAAAACAGCAGGAAGTGAAGGAGGATGTCATTCAAATGTAAAGACAAAGGATGTTCCATGCAGAAGAAAGAAGTACATAGACCTTGTGTGAGAGGCTTATCTGTTACATTTGAGGAAAAGCAAAGAGACCCATGAGTTCATAGTGGTGGAGACAGGAAGAGAATATTGATGTATGAGCTTCCAGTACATAGAAATGCTTTCAATTTTTATTTATTATGAAAGGGAAAGATTCCAAAAGATTAAAACCATCTGACTTGACTTTTAAGGTAACTTGCTGTACCAAAATTGATTTGGGGGGAGAGAGGAGTGGAACAAATGTGGAAAGAGTTAACCAATCAGGCCAATAATCCAGGAACATAGGATGGTGCTTTTACCAAGTTGGGTGGTAATGAAAGTGGTGAGATATAGTTTTTGCTTTGTATACATGTTCATGGTTGGTGAATATAATTTTCTGGTGAATGGGATGGTGTATGTGCAAGACAGACTGAATCAACAGTTATTTATTTTATCTGCACAAACAGAAGGATGGGGTCTTCATTTTCTTATATGGAGAGAACTTTGGGTTGAGATGTTCCTTCTGATAAATAGTGTAGTGATTATTAGGCTTAAGTCAGACAGGGAAAGGGAACAGTAAGGGCAGTGCTTAAGAGGTAAGAGACTGTAATACATTTGAAATTGATCTCAATAAAGAACATTATGTGACATCTTCTGTTTATGTGAGTAAATAAATGAATGAAGCCTCCTAGGGTTCTTATAGGGGTAAAGAGGATGACTGTAAACCAGTGATACAGTTTCCAGTAAAGAGTGTGCTGTCAGACATGTTTTATTGAAGCAACCAAGTATAATGATGGTAGAGATGGTAGAAAATTGGACTAACAGAGAACATAAAAAAGAAGAGACTTTAAAAAGAGATGCAGGACAACATAGAAAAGACAGACAGTCAATGATATTGTAATAGTGTTGTATGGTGACAGATGGTAGCTACACTTGTGGTGAGCATAGCATATTGTCCAAAGATGTTAAAAACTTGAAACTAATGTAACATTGTCAACTAAACTCAAAAAATTTAAACATTTTAAATTAAAAATAATTAAAAGAGGATCAATAATTTGAAAAGTGAATACCTGAAAATGTGAAGATGAGGCTGAGGCATACTCTTGACCCTGAGGACAACATTTGGAAGATTCTTCCCCACTTTGAGAAAACTCAGATGAATCAATATCATCCAAGAAGAACCAGTTTTAACTAATGCAGAAATGTAATGATTTTTTTAAGTTTATTTATTTATTTTGAGAGAGAGAGAGTGAATGAGAACAAGCATGGGAGAGGGCAGAGGGAAAAGGATGAGAGAGAGAATTCCAAGCAGAATTTGACACGGAGCTTGAACTCACAAACTGTGAGATCATTATGTGAGCTGAAATCAAGAGTTGGAAGCTTAACCAACTGAGACACCCAAGTGCCCCAAGATGTAATGAATTTTTAATAAATAATTTTCTGACAGAATAATTGTATTCTATGAAGCAGAGCATATAGAAAACAGGGGAAAGACTTGGAAGTAAAATAGATTATACTGAAAATAAGAATTAGGAAAATGATAAAAGATAAAGTTAAGAAAATTACAAACATCTACTGTGACAAAGATCTACTGAAGAGAAGTTTTAACTTGTCATTTAATGTTTTTAAGGATAATCTAGGAAGATGATTCTAAAGTCAAAACACTACTTCCCTTATTTATCAGGATTTAATATGGTAGTGTCTTAAAAAGTAAAAGAAAAGTATATATTAACACTAAAGCTTTGGTCATTATATCAAGATAATGAAAAGTGGATTTTAGAGCAAAATTCATTATTAGACATAAAGAAGATCAACTTAAAATTATAAAAGAGTAAAAGGGTCAATTCATCAGGAAAGTATGATAATTCTTGACTTTTGTACACCTAATAACAGATTTGGGATACATGGAACAAAAATCCTATACCTTGGAAGAGAAATAGAAAAAAAAAGCAATTATGTTAGAAAATGTTAATATTTTTATTTCAATATTATATAGAACAAATAGTCAGCAAACTAGTAAGGTATAGAAGACCTGAACAAAATTATCAGCTAATCAGAAATGATTGATATTATAGAACATTCCCAACAACAGTACACTACATATATGACTTTTTTGAGAAGGTCAAAATTTATAATGTTTTAATCATACCTACCAGTATCAGGAATGGGAGAAGTGGCATATTTCTTGAAAGACATGGCTATTGAAGTTCAGTGAAGAAGCCATAAGACTGCAGAAGGGACTTGCAAATCAAATATCGGTTTATGGACGTCTATCAGATTATTAAAAAATAAGTGAATAATTTTAAAAACCTTACTAATAACCAAAAAAATACCCAATTTTATATGCTAAAAAAATGAAGAGATGTCGCCAGGGTACATGGAGGTCTTACAAGCACATGAAAAATTGCTCAACATTTAGACATTTAAGAAATACAAATGAAGATCATAATGTGATGTGCTTACATCTCTATTAGACTAGCTAAAATTATAAAGGCTAGTTTGTAAAGGCTAGTTTGTAAAGATTATACCTAGTCTGAGCACCTTTGTGAAGCAACAGGAAATCTAAACTATCCATGGCATATATCATGATACAGCCACTTTGGAAAATAGCTTGAAAAAATTTTTAAATGTAAAACATATTCCAGTTATATGAACTAGCCATTTTACTCCTAGGCATTTACTCAAGACAAACAAACCCTATATTCATACAAGAACTTGTACATGAATTTCATAGCAGCTTTATTTCTAAAAATTGGAAACAATGGAAATGCCCATCAACAGAACAATGAAAAATTATGATATATCCATACAAGGGAATACTACTCAGCAAAAAAATTGATACTTACAATTTGGAAATTCTTAAACTAATTATACTGAGAAAAAGAAGCCAGTCACTAAAGAGTATATACCCTGTGATCCAACTACTATAAAATACAAACTATTGTATATTCACAAAAAGTCATCAGATGTGTTCATTTGATCTTGGTGCCTTTGTCTGTGCTCCCATAACTTCCTACCAGTGGATCTCATAGCATTTGTTACACCATATGGAAACATGATCTCTTTTTCTTATTCTATTTTACTAGAATAAGTATCCTTGAAGTTATGGACATTTGAACTCTTAGTTATTAGCAAAAATTATGGAAACATGATCTTTTCCTTACTCTATTTTACTAGAATAAGTATCCTTGAAGTTATGGACATTTGAACTCTTAGTTATTAGCAAAAATTCTATCACACAGTAAGTTTTCAGACATAAAAGCCAGAGTTTTAGAATGACATCTAAGCTTTTAGATGATGTAGCCACTCATTTAACCTGTGCGACCTCTTTCCCTGCTACTCTTCACTCACTCACAGTGGCCTCTTTGCTATTCCTCAGATATGCCAGGACTGATCCAAACTTCTAGCCTTTAAAATAGCCAATCCCTTTGTCTGGAGGGACCTTATTGCTGATAGTTCTTGGCAAACCCTCACCTTTTCATACCTTTACTCAGTTGTGACCTTCACTGTACCTACCCTGATCTTCCTATTTAAAATTTGAACTCCCCATCCCTGCCTAGAAATGTTGATTTTTCTCACCTTGATTAATTTTTCTTCTTCCCTATTGTACTCATTATTTTTGAATATACTATGCAATATTTTTATTAAGATTTGTAGCTTTTGTTTCCCCCATTAAAATAAAAGTTCTACAAAGCCAAATTTTTCATTCATCAGTGTAAATCTAAAGTAGTATCTGCCACATATAGTTTCAATAAACATTTGGTAAATTTCTGAATAAATGTTGAGAGAATGCTTAATTGCATCAATCATTTTGACATAAATTATATAATAAATTATAAGGTATATAAAACATACCTTAAATTTACTTTCAAAGTATTTTATGATATTTAGCGGGCAATATATATGAACCTTAAAGAAACAATCATATAAGTACCCAATATATACCTACTTAAAAACTGCATAATACATCACTTCTAGATATTCTCTGAAGATTCTAAAATAACCTCTCAAAGAAATAAAAGAACTTTTTTTGGTAAATAATTTAGTAAAATAGAAGTTTCATTCAGCTATGTGGATTATAATAAATGTTTTAATAAGCATGAAATTATAAGTCTGAAGTATACTAAAATGGAACCACCTGCTAAAGGTGAGAAGATGAGAATAAACATCATTTTTCCAAATAAGGGGAATTTATTACCTGTTTGAATCAAAGCATATGGATTTGTTCTTATTGCAATAAAGGAATATGGAAACACAAACCATAGAAAGTCATATTTTAGATTTCAAAAGGACTTCAAAATGAAGGGTATGTATCTTTTAAATGCTACATAATGCTACATAATGACAAGATGACAAGTTGTGACAAATAGTATTTTAAAAGCTCTACTCATAATGGAACTGAAGGTGTCATTTCCCTATAATTTTATATATGTCATTAATTTACTATATCTGGATACAACATATTACCAAACAGATGTTCATCAAGGACTAAATCATTTTTAATGGAACATAATAAGTTGAACCTACATCTATTAATCATTTTCTGATCTAACATTTATAATCTAGCTAAACGTTTTATAAGTTGTCAACAAAATTAGAAAAAAAAACAGGATAAAAAGTGATGTTTAGAAAAGTAGATTTTTTTCAAAATTGCATTTAAATGAAAATATTTGCTGATATTTTAAAAACTTTAAACTAAATTTCATAAGCTGAATATTGGACCAATTCACACAATATAAAAGTTTTAGAAAAATAAGAAATATGGCATACAGTTTTTATGTTTGTTGAAGGCATTGATAAAGAGTAACTGTTTGTGTTATTTGCATTGTGATATGTTCGCCAATAGACATGGATAACTGGTATACCAATATTTTTTTTTAGAATTACAGTTCTTGCCAAAAAATGGAACTAGCTTGAACTGGATACCTCCTACAAAGTCAATTCTGGAGAAACTATGTAAGTGGCATATAGAACTGCTTCAGATACTAACAAAAAAAAAATCATGATAAATTCCTGAAAGGACTCAAAATTGTCTTTGAATGATATGTTTTAAGTTTTGTTTCTGCTTTTGAAACAGTTTTTAATCGACTCCTCACTGCAGAAATCCGCTGGAAAGTTAAAAGACTATCAGGATTGTGCAAAAGCCTTGTAAGGGTAAACATTTGAAAATTCTTTAAAGAGACTAGGTCCCTAAGACATTATTCCTCCATACTTTTTCTCCAAACACTCAGGGCCGATGGATGATAAATTATGAAAACTGCTTCATCCAAATCATGCTTCTTCAAAAGGGTTTAAGGATTTAAAATTGACCATAGGCTTTGTCTTATAGAGTAACATCAAGTGAAGGTGGCCAATATTAGTTCGGAAGTACTGGTGATTGTGAATTGTGAATTCTTGGCCTCATTACTAAATTTCTTATTGACTGCTCTAATTCTTCCATGGAATGGTGGTTGGGTGTCCGTCTTCCATCAGTGCACATTATAAGTAAAGTAGTCATAGCAGAGAGGTGTGTGTGCAGAAATATACACAGTCTTCATTGTATTTCGTTGAGGGTATTGTTGAGTTTTGTTCAATGGGATTTAGACAGTTTTCTTTTTATTTGAATGTTTATTTATTTATTTTCAGTCAGAGAGAGTGGGGGAGGGGGAGAGAAAGGGAAAGAGAGACAATCCCAAGCAGGCTCTGCACTGTCATCCCAAGACCAGTCTATTCTTTTTAAAAGATGGAGATATACTTTTTTAGTTCACACAAATTCTATTTTATTGTATATAACCTCAAATAAATTTCAACAAATCATAACTGATTAAAATTACATCTATTTAAAAATTACATGGAAAAGTAAACCATCAAAAATAAAAATAAATAACTAAACACACACACATACACACACACACACACACACAGAAAACCCCATATGTTGGCCAAGTACAATGGGTAGAACAATAGATTAAGCATCCCATAGTTAAGTGCTATCAAAATTTCTATTAATGATAAAAGGATTTGCATCAAAATGGCCTGACTTTCCAGAATCCATGAAAAAGCCATTTGGGATTTATTTAAAGATAAATATTTGAACAAATACTCCTTAAATTTAGGAAATTCAGAACATAAGGATTAAAGGAAGATTTGCAGTGCTTATCACATTCAATCTTTCCTTGAAAATATGCCTTTGAAGGCATAATTCTGTCTTCTCCACCTAAATTGAGTTGTCCTCCAAAAAATTTTTTTAAACGTGTCTCTGTGATAAATGTTCCAAGACCTAACATGCTTCATTGGATTTTTATTGTGCTCTCAAATTTAATCAATAGTTTGGCTTGATGTATAATATCCAGTTTCAAATATCTTTTCCATCTATACATAAAAAAGCACACACATACACACACTGAGCTGTCTTTTTTATATGCTATGACTACTGAGAATTCTGCTGTCAGTATTATTCTTGTACATTTCAGGTGCTCTGTTCTTTCTCTTGGGCATCATTTATGCTCTTCTCTGTCTTTGATATTCTTAAAACTCACCATTATATATATATGGGTGTCTTTTTCTGATTTCTCTTGTTTGGCATTCTTTCAATCAGATATCTTTCATCTTTCTTCCATTCTCCAAAATTTATCTCAGTCCTTATTTAAATATTTTTTCTCTTCTGTTGCATTCTGGCAGAGGTCATTAATCTGTTTTTTTTCCTTCAATTTATTTACTCATTTTCTGCTATATTCATCTTACTATCCATTTATTCCATTCTTTATTTGAACAATTTTAACTTAATTAATATTGACAGTATAGTATCTGTTTTTTCTCCTTATAAAGTTATTATGATAACTGTTCCAATAACACTTCAATTAGCAAATAGAGTCTGCCATGTCATTGTTTTTAGAAATGATTCTACTTTTCATGTACATAGTTATTTTGACCCGTGAATTCATTTTCTCTTGGATAATCAAGCAGCTGTAAGTCAGCATATGCTAGGAGAGACCTGGTAGCTTATTTGCAATAATGTTTCTCTCTTATTCAGTCAAAATTCATTACATAGTGAGCAGCTTCCTTTTATCTGTTAGCTGTAATTTTTGGAAAACCTCACTTATGATATCAAGGTAATATGGTATATTAAGGTTTTTCAGAGACAGGAAGAGAAAAAATGGAAGGTTTTCCTAAAGGCCAATTCTTCAATAGATGGCTGTTAAAACATCTGTCTAAGGGTGCCTGGGTGGCTCAGTCAGTTGAGTGTCAGATTCCTGGTTTGGGCTCAGGTCATGATCTTGTAGTTTTGTTGATTCAAGCTCTGTGTTGGGCTCTGGGCTGGCAGCATGGAGCCTGCTTGAGGTTCTCTCTCTTTCTCTGCCCCTCCCCCATTAGCGCTGTCTCTGTCTCTCTTAAAATACATAAATAAAATTTTTAAAAGAATTGAAACAGGGATACCTGGATGACTCATTCAGTTGAATATCCACCTTTGGCTCAGGTCATGATGTTGTGTTCATGAGTTTGAGCCTTGTGTCAGGCTCTGTACTGACAGCTCAGAATGCAAGTAATTGTATTTTTCAAAATAAAATATAGTTTTATTCACTGAACAGAAAAAACAAATGTCAAAGTTTACACACTTTCTATCATGTTTCTTAACACAAATTGAAATTTCAATATGATTAAGTTCATAGAGTTTTAAATAAAATCATAGCATTTTACAATCTTGAAAAGTAGTAAATGATCCCAAAAATTGCTTAGAAAAACAAATTTGACTTTATACCCCTCTGAGATGGGTTTGCAAATGTCTTTTGGTTAAGTTATGGTATAACTTACCATAGTGTATCATCAAACTGTATTATTTACTTTCTGTATCCTCACAAAAATTTGGTTTTATCATTATATTTTAATTTAGCCATTCTGATAAGTGTGTAGTGATACCTCATTGTAGTTTTAATTGCATTTCCCTGATGGCCAATTATGTCAAACTATGTTATTTTGATGTGTAGTGTTCTGAACTTCTTCATTTCAACACCATGCAGCAACTTAGCAAGAATATAGCTGCAACCGCACTCATAGTCCCACTTTTATTTAGAAATAAGAAGAACATTACTACCCATTCCAACAAAGAATAGATTTTTTATGGGGTGGGGACCTTATAAATTACTTGACATACTTATATAGTAAGGGGAAAAGGGATAGGCTGCTTCTAGCAGCTATCTACAATGTCATTTAATTTTATTTGCCACTACAATTTTTTGCAAGGTATACACAGAATATATATTTAATACAAATTATGAATATTTTAAACAATCAAAATATACATATATGTATACAACTATGTAAGTTAATCAGTTTTAAGTTTGTAACAGTCAAAATTAACATGAGTTTATTTTAAATCAGCTAGGCTTGTCTGCATTGTTAGGCAGAATAATCAAACATTGGTAAAAATAATAATGATGATGATAATAATGATAATGATCATCATCATCATCTCTGTACAAATTACCCTGTGTGCATTACATCAAGTTGCCTATGTAAGTGCTCACTTACCAATCAGGGTCTACAATTTGGATCGAATGGCATGTGATTTTTTTTAATTAATTAATTTATTTTGAAAGAGAGAGGGAGAGAGGGAAGGGCAGAAGAGAGGGAGAGAGAAAATCCCAAGCAGGCTCTGTGCTGTCAGCCCAGAACCTGACAAGGGCCTTGATTCCACAAACAATCAGTTCATGACCTGAGGTGAAATTAAGAGTTGGACACTTAACTGACTGAGCCACCCAAGTGCACCAAATGGCACGTGATTTTTAAAAACTGAGACTCATATTCAAAGTAGTTGTGTTTTTTTTTCTCTCCATTGTGCTTTAATAAATTGCCTATGTTCGTCCTAACTGGGGGTGGAGTAAGATACATGACATTTCATCTCATCTATAGCACTTCTAGAAGTTTAACTGGCAACTCTGAACATACTTTACAGCAGTGTAGCAGAAAGATCAGTGATGATTCATGAAGTATTTGTTATAATTCACAAGGAAATAGGGAGTTTATGTAAAAAATGCAAATAACCTTGTCACTAAACATATTGTTTATTTCAACTAATTAAAAAAATATATATACACACACATACATATATACATCATATAATATGTATATACACATACATACATATACACCCCAAGTTTCTCAAAGAAGGAAGCAATGATTTACATTTTCTATCAAGCTCCTTATCTAATCCTGGACCAATAGCACATAGTTCAAGAGCAACTACTTGGAGTAGCATTAATCTACACATTTCCCAACAGTCTTTACTTTATTGAAATTCTGTCCAACTATACTAATTTGATATATAAAAGACAAACATACAAGAAATCATCCTTAATTTATATAGATTTCCAAACTGCCTTTCTGAATAAGCCCTAGTGAAGACTTTTCAAAAACAACCAAAAAAACAATGCCAGAAGCACTATTAGGTCAGCCTTAGGCAAAAAGTGACTCAGAGCTCACCTTACTGTCTCCCAGGAACTATAATGCAGGCACTGAATCTACTACCCTGAGGCTGTGCTATCAAATTCCTTAAGTTAGAAACTTTTAAGACCAGTATGTGTGGGTTCATTTCATTTAGAATTTGACAGAGATTTTGTTGTTTGTACATTTTCATGCTTGACTTATAAGGTGTGATAATTATGTTTTAAAATTCACAAAGGTTTTGGGGGCACCTATGTGGTTCGACGGGTTGAGCTTCCAACACTTGATTTCAGCTAAGATCATAATCTCAGGGTTGGAACCCAACATCAGGCTCTGTGTTGACAGCATGCTCTCTCTCTCAAAATAAACTTTTTTTAAAAGTAAAATCCACAGTGGTTTTGAATACTGTTAGATAATTGTGCTAAATGGTATGTCCATTCATCCTGGGAAACAGAAATGACAGAATGTTAATGATTTCAGATCTGACATTTTTGAGTAGTTGAGGCTTCAGCACAGATACAATAGAAAAAGTGATATTCACATTTATGATATTTTCTATAAATGAATTAGAATGCACTGGAGACCTGATATAAATTGGGATGACTAGACTTCAATAAGATCTTGTTTTCAATTCAAAATACATTTTAAATTGAAATATACACCTCTAAGTTCAGAGATATCAATATTCACCAACACAATGAATAAACTCTATTTGTTGAAATTTCAGGAACATTGATGTTCTCATCTACCATATGGACAATGGTTGATATTTTTGATGATGGATTCTTGCTAAAATAATGTTTTCCCAAAGGAAATTAGTATTTTGAATTTTCATTGATTGTTATTGATGATGAAGGATATAACAATTATTGTAAGAAGAGTTGGAAAAACATGACATCAGTAAAGACCTGTAGAAAGGCTAATAAAAAAGGCTACCCATATTTCTCAAGTTAACACAACATAATAGAACTCAAATACATTTCTTGGCATTAACATTTTCAAACTTCATTCTGATAACTCTTTTCTACTTTCAAATTTAAAGGTTGAGGGATATAGTAGATACTACACAAAAACAATCTCAAGGAATTATTTTTCTGAACTCCTAATAAAAGACAAATCCAAAGGGATTTCTTGTTTTCTAATTTAATTAACAAGTTATGAACTGACTTACCTATTTCATCACAACATTTGAGGCACTAATAATATTTTTAATAGTCATATCTGATACAGTAGTTACCATCTTTCAGACATACTGGTCATGAGTGAGCAAATAAATAAGGGAACTGTAGTTTAAGCATCTACCTGGATAAATAAAGGACAAATCAGATGATAGAGCAATGAATAGAAATCATACATGGTCTGTGATGGACATAATGATAAAGTAGAAGTGGCTATGGTGCTAATACTTGCAGAATCTTTATTATCTACATTGTAAAATATAATATGGCAAAACAGAATCCAATTTTAGAAATACCCAGGTCACAGTCATTAATTATTTTATTTTTATATGTGTAGATCAGGAGGTTAGTAAACAGTCAACCACTATTCAACTTCTTATACTTTGAAAATTTTAAAAACCTATTTAGCCTAGCAACTAGAAAATTGTATCTACCTGAAAAATACAGCTTTGCCAGCACCATAGAGGAAGACCAAAATAAAATAACAAAAAAGTTTAATATTTCACAAGTTTTACTTTTATTTTCTACTTTGTTTTATTTAATGAAAATGTTATGGCCAATCTAAAAGCAGCATTAACCAACATGAGAAATTATTTTTTCATAAGTTATAATAAATTAGTTTGGTAATTAATTCATAAGTATATTACAAACTTTAGTGTTCCCACAGTAAGTCCTACTTGATGAACATGTGAGTCAGAAAGCATAAACTAATCATGATTCTAAATGGTATTCAGAGGGAACATTCTATTCTTCATATCTTTCAAATATTCTACACAAGGCAAAGTGAATCCAAGTAATCTCTAGGTAAAGTAAGATTTGAAAGAAGTATACATTTCCTACAGTATTTATAAAACACCTTCTCCATGTAAGGCATCATCTTGGACTTTGTGGAAAACAGAAAGAGGAGTAAGATGTGGTCCTTCAAGAATCATACACTACATTAAGGTTTAAGAAATAAAGCAGGGGTGCTTGTTTGGCTCAGTGGGTAAGGCGTCTGACTTGATTTCAGTTCAAATCATGATCTCATGGTCGTGAGACCATGCTGGGGTACTGGATATGATGCATGGATCCTGCTTAAGGTTCTTTCTCTCCCCTTCTCCTTCTCCTTGTGCCTCTGTCCCTCCCCCACTGGTGTGTGCTCTCTATCTCAAAAAAAAGAAAGAAAGAAAGAAAGAAAGAAAGAAAGAAAGAGGAAAAAAAGAAAAGAAAAAGAGATGAAGCAGCATCTCTTTGCTAAGAAAAAAATACTGTACCAACTAGCAGACTTTACTGAAATTGTAACTTATTGCTTTCATTTTCTATCCTATTATCCTACTGCAAGCAGGCTGCTGTAACAGACATGGCACAGACTGAGTGGCTTAGAAAAAACAGAAATTTATTTCTCACAGTTCTGGTGCTGAGAAATCCAAGATCAAGTGATGGGCAGATCTGCTGTCTGGTGAGAACCCACTTTCTCATCGATGGTTGTCTTCTCACAGTAATCTCACATGGTGAAAGAGGAAAGAGAACTCTCTGGGGTCTCTTCTAAAGGGTTCTAATCTCACTATGACCTAATCATTTCCAAAGCCCCCAACCCGATGTTTTAATACCATCACCTCCAGAGTTAGATTTCACCATATGAATTTGTGGGAGACACAAACATTCACACCATAGGATATATAAACAAAACAAAGTGCAAAACAACAATAACAACAACAAACATTCTCCTTTTAACTACCTATTGTTTTCAACTATATAAATATTGTAATCTGTTTCTATATAATCTGAAATAATTCATTTGACTGATTCGTTCATATCTAATGCATCTGAGCCCAAGATCATTCAGTTATATTTTCTTATGCAACATGTCTACCAACATATTTCTTCAGAATGTTTTCCTTAGAGGAGTTACCACAATTAGTAGATAGATCATGGACAGATAGATAGATAGATGTATACATACACATACTTGCATGGATACATATATGCATATTTTTCCTGCTATTGATACCCATGCAAATAAAATTTAAACTCCAGGAAACCTGTCTTATTTGTTACTTAATCTCCAGTTTTTACTTAAAAGCCCCAAAACAAATAATCTGATTTAAAAATGGGCAGAAGACAGGATTAGACATTTCTCGAGAAGATACACAGATGGCCAACAGACACATGAAAAGATGCTTATTATCACTTACCATCAGGGAAATGCAAATCAAAACTACAATGAGATGTCACCTCACACCTGTCAGAATGGCTAAAACCAACAACAAAAGAAACAGCAGCTGTTGGCGAAGATGTTGAGAAATAGGAACATTTGTGCACTGTTGGTAGGAATGCAAACTGATGCAGTCACAATGACAAACAGTATGGAGATTCCTCAAAAAGTGAAAAAATAGAACTACCTTACAACGCAACCATTTCATCAGTAGGTATTTACCCAAAGAATAGAAGGACACGAATTCAAAGGGATACATGCACCCCTATGTTTATAGCAGCATTACTAACAATAGCCAAGGTATGAAAGCAGCCCAAATGGCCTTTGATTGATGAATGAATGAAGAATTGGTATATATACACAATGGACTATTATTTAGCCATAAAAAAAGAATGAAATCTTGCCATTTGCAATGACATGGATGGAACTAAAGAGTATAATGCTAAATGAAATAAATCAGAGAAAGACTACCATATGATTTCATTCATATATGGAATTTAAGACACAACACAAATAAGCAAAGAGGAAAACAAATAAGACAGAGAAAGTGAGACAAAACCAGAAACAGACTCTTAATTATAGAAAACAAACTGATTGTTACCAGTGGGGTTAGGAGGGTGGGTGTATTAAATAGGTAATGAGGATTAAGGAGTGCACTTGAGATGAGCCCAGGGTGATGCATGGAACTGTTGGACTACTATACTGTACACCCAAAATGAATATAACAGTGTATGTTAACTAACTGGAATTAAAATAAAATCTTCTAAACAATACCCAGTTTTTATCTCAGATTCTGACTCTTAAAAGGGATTCAGTCAGGAATTTTGAGCTTAATGAACAAATAAATGAGTAAATGGATAGATAGTGGATAAAATTATCCATCTTTTCTGGCATGATCTTATACATTTTGTTGAGAATTTTCCTTATCCGTCTAGGCTCTCCTTATTTTATTTTGAGTCATTAAACAAAAGGGAACAAAAAGGGAACAAAAAGTTTCCTGAATGATATGGACCTCGGCCTCCATTCAAATTGAGCAACAGTGTTAGGTGGGGAATGGAGTCCATAAGGAAAAAAAAATAGATGAGATCATTGACTTTTGTGTACTAGTGAACGCATAGTTCTTCTGCAGAAGCAGCTCTCTGTGCTCATAGCTCCCGTTTTACTTGTGTTTGATCATATGTTTGGAGCTTGATAACAGTATTAAAAATTGTGAAGTGTTTGGGATTTTTCCTCCTGACTTGCAAGCTGACAAATGAGTCTACCATGATTTCATGGGTGCTGATACAAGGCCCAGATTCCTGGTTCAGAAATAAGATAGTGTATTAATTATAGCTGTAGCATTAGCCAGAGTATTAGCAGTATTTGTGTGTGTGTGTGTGTGTGTGTGTGTGTGTGTGTGTGTGGTAGGATTATATATTAGCTTTGAGCCTCAATTCCCACATGAAGATGCAAATATTTGCAAACACAACACATTACATTAAAAAAAGGAGGCATGCTTGCACTTTACACTGAAGGAAGATACTATCTTTCTTCCAGGTCTGTTTAATATACTGACGTTCTTCAAGAGATAGTCTAGAACAAATAATAAGCGCAGAAATACAAGAGACCAATTGGAAAGTGTTTCCCAACAAGCACACTTTGAGACTCCTCATTTGAAAAATAATTCTCTGGGATATTACATGGATCAGGTGAGTTGAATCCTGGTTGGTTATGGGTTATAAGGGACTAAATATTTTTAAGCAATTCTGGGATCTAGTAAAGTTCAGGTAGATTTTATAAGATTGAGGAAAGAAGCCATCAAAACCTGAGCCCAGTTATCCAAGATGTATGGTTGTGATTCTAGTCTCTATGGGGTTATCCCCTGAAGGCAGTGTCCCTAATTGAGTTGAATTAGTTTCCTAAACAGCTTAGTCCCATTTACTATAGGAAAGGAACAATATGCAAGAGACAAAATACTACATGGAAGCCACCTGGTCTTGGGTGTACTATAGAATCAGCTCCTTTGGGATGGATTTGTTCCACATTTGACTTTCCACTTGAGGGGAAATTAGAGTGCCTCCTAATAGATTTTAAATAGGAAATGTGGCAAAGGGAAGCTTACACAAGATTATAAAATGGAAAATTTCATTTAAACATGCAATAATTTCAAAATGCTTTTGTTCTTGTTAACACAATACAGACTCTTCACCTAATCATAATTTATTATGGTATTATACAGTGACTTCAAATATAATAAATGTATAAGAATTTACTTTTCTCACTGTAGGGAGTCTGAAGGTAGTTAAATGAGGACAATATTTCAACTTAGAAGAGATGGCTTACCAATTATTAATAAATTTGGAAATGGATTGAACATGACAACATTTGAACAGTGAGACCAAAAAAAAAAAAAAAAAAAAAAAAAGGTAGGTCCAAGCTGTTTACTGTGACCAAAAGATGTGGCTTTTGGACCTGGTAAAGAAACTGTCATCTTTAGGAAAAAGAAACTGGGGTTCTTGATATTTTACAACTAATTTTCAAAATCAAGACAGAGAGGATAATCTAAGCTGTAGCCAAAGTCTTATACAAGGCATCAGGAGAATGATCCTGTCCCAGATAATAGGCTTTTCTAAATGGCCATGATAAGGGGAAGAACAGATGAGGCATTGTGGGCCTGTAACGAAAAGATCCGTACACTGCCTTAAAGGTGTTCAAAACATTTTCAAAATAATGGGTATTATTTGTCTTCTTTTAGTGGAGACAAAAAAAATATCACTAATAGACTCCCTTTTAAAAGGAGGTAAACTACAGCAAAAAACTGGGTTAGGTATACTAAAATAACAACAAAGATTGAGTATTGGGTGTTGTTAAAGTATGAATGCAGAGGATAGAAATTCTAGTACAGGAGGGAAAGGCAACCAGATGCCAGAGTAAAATAAAGGAGCTCAGGTAGTAAGTTTAGGAGAAATTACTCATTATCCAAAGATTGTAAGGCATGTAGGGTGGGCAGGAAGAGCAAGAGAGAGAAGAGAAATCCTGAAAGCAGAGGGAGAAAGCAGGCAGACCAGACAAAAGGTTTATAACATTTTAACCTCTAATGTGAGAGTGTCCAAAGCAGAATAGAAAAGAAATAAAGGTCATTAACAAACTCAATATGGATATGGAACTCACTTTACACCAGCCATTTTCCCCCAACACGTGCACACACACACACACACCATTTTCCCCCAACACGTGCACACACACACACACACGCACACATGTGTGTGCACACACACACACTATGATAATAATAATATAATGAAGAAAAACACCAAATATTTTTTCTTTTTTTCCTTTTCTTTTCTTTTTTCTTTTCATTTGTTTAACTTCTTTTAGTTTTTATTTAAATTTGTTAGTTAACATTCAGTGTAATATTTGTTTTGGGTGTATAATATGGTGATTCAGCACTTCCATACAATAGCTAAAATCAACAAATAAATTTGTTTTCAAGATTTTATTTTTAAGTAATCTCTACTCCCAACATGGGGCTTGAACTTACAACCCTGAGCTCAAGAGTTGCATGCTTTATCAACTGAGCCACCCAGGCACCTCAACAAATAAAGCTTAAAAAAAAAAAATGTAGTTTGTTTAATGAGTTTTAAGAGACAGCAGTGAGCTGAAGACAAAGCATTATGTCATGACAGGGAAAACTAAGACTTACATGTTTAAAAGAATAAGTGTAATACAAGCTACTATATCTTGTTTATCACCAGCCTGGGACTTTCCCTACTGAGTTGGTGTATGAATCTTGTAGTTACAAATCTATAACGCATCCATCATCCATTCTACCCCTTAACGTTGCCCTTTGGATGGACCCATGATCTGGGACAAGTCTTAATTTCTTGTGCTTTGTAAGAGCTTTTGACTGTGGCCCAAATAGTGCTTCACTTTCCCGTAACCATCACAGTGGAAATTGGGCCCTCTCAGAGAAAGGAGTAGTAGAAGAGAGTGACAACTTCTGTAAATCTCTTTAAGTAATAAAGTACAAGACGGTGATCTCTTTTTCTGCCAAATAACCAATTCTTCATCTATATTTAGAAGCTAAGAATTTAAAGCCTTTATTTCCCCATTAATTTTAAAATAATCTAATGAAGTGTAAATACATTGAATTCAGATATGTACACAAGTTAACCCAGACACTCAACACATAGACATTTTTAAAAGATATATTCAGTACTCTAAATATGGTTGCAATGTATTTTTTATAACTTAAAACTGGCGAAGAAAACTTGGAAGAAAATGAGTCATTGTTTTTAAGATTTGAAATTTATTCCGTGGATTTAAAAAAATATATAAACAGTCATACAGTGACATTTCTTTTCAAATATCAACACTCAAGTTTCTGAGTTGCATTTTGTTAAAAGTGCAGATAAAATGACCTCAGTTATTCATTTAAATTAGCAGCTGAGACAGTAACATGTGAAGTAGAAAACATTTTTTAATTTTTTTTAATGTTTATTTATGATTGTGAGAGAACAAAACAGAGCATGAGTGGGGGAGGGGCAGAGAGAAAGAGAGAGAGACACAGAATCCGAAGCAGGCTCCAGGCTCTGAGCTGTCAGCACAGAGCCCAACGCAGGGCTCCAACTCACCTGAGATCATGACCTGAGCCAAAGTTGGACGCTTAACTGACTGAGCCACCCAGGCGCCCCTAGAATACTATTTTTAATATTTATTTATTTATTTTGAGATAAAGACAGTGAGAGACCGCGGGGGGCGGGGGGTGGGGCGGGGAGAAGGTCTGAAGGAGGGAAGAGAGAGAATCCCAAGCAAGCTCCACACTGTCAGTATGGAGCCCAATATGGGGCTCATATCTATGAACTGTGAGATCATAACCTGAGCCAAAATCAAGAGTCGGATGCTTAGCTGACTGAGCCACCCAGGGGCCCCTGAAGTAGAGGATTTTTTAAATTCTTGATGAATGTTTTGCTCATGGAAGGAGCTCCACATTCAGCTGGACTTCTCTTTTTGGCTTGGTTTTGTGAGCAGCCAGAATCCATGAATGAGATGAAACAGAAGGACATTTACAGAAATTCTTAATGATCTGCTGAGGAAGGGCAGCAAGTGCAAGAAAAACTGCAGCAAGACTAATTACAAATTTCAAGTGGCTATCACTTAATTATGGGAGCTTTTAAGTTCAAGTAATATATCTTTTTATAAGCCTATCATATTTTATTAATTACCACCAACTGCTCTTTTGAACACTTATGTTCTTTTCACATATTTCATATTTTTAGTACTTAAAAGTACCCCTGTGATTGTTAGGCAAAGGGATTTATTTATTTATATAGTCATGTATATATACACACACACACACATATATAGTCTGAATATGTGCATGTGTTCAAAGAAAAGTCTTTCCAATGAAAAATCTTCTCCAATTAACATCTTCATCTACCATATTGGTTACAAAAAGATATAGATTTTATAGTCTCATCCTATCTTTTATTCTCAAATTCATATCTCATTTGTGAAGCAAATGAAACTATACACATATATATAAAATATAAACCTATCATATGTAAGTTATTAGTGCAGCAGAGAGCATATGTAGAATATAACCTACTCAAGGCATTGTGGATTATTGGATTTAAATTTCTATCCTAGGAGTCTTTTGTCCATTTCTGTGGATTATATGCCACAATCTGGGGAAATAATTCTTTTGCTAAGAGCTCCCAAATGACTATGTGATATATTATGGCTTCAGATTAGTTGATTTGTAGACAAGTGATGTATTGTTATAGTTTAATATGTAAGGCATGACAAAATAAAATGCTATTGCCATATTTATTTTATTTGTTCAAGGAAGCATCTCTTCATTCAGTTATCATTTATTTTCTTTATACAGAAGAGAACAACGTTATAGAGTAGAAAATACAGTAAACATTCTAGAAGTCTGGATCATTCTGTTTTGGCAATTTTTGAACATAAAATTGGGTAAAGTTCAAGGACACGTGATATTTGCGGCAGTTGAGAAAAAATTAATTAAAACTTTGCTTATTGCCATAGGTTTAGCCCTTTGACAAAGTCATTAAGAGTGAAAACTTAGTGAATATATGAAGTAGACAATAAAAACAATCTCAAGTTTACAAGATTCACTGTAGGTCTTAGTAGATGAGATGCTAAAGGGAAAACATCAACAGAGTCTGTTCAATTCCATACTCATCAGATTAATGGGCTTTCCCACATTGCCTTCTCCACATCCACTTATCTGATGGGGTTTACAAGAGTTAAAGACCGTCAGTGATTGGTCCCTGGTTGAAAAGAGGGTGTAGGATCTAAGACAGTTTAGCAGTGCACCCTTTCTGTCTGTGATCATAGACTGGCCCTCCTGTTGCTAGTCCTTATTCTGCCAAGGACAGATAAAATTCCTTTCTTTCTCCTCAACTGATGTCTCTTCTCACCTTCAGTAGAAGAAAACCTTGTTTTACAATAATCAATTTATACTTTCTGTTCCACACTTAGGTCACACTTAGCTTTTTTGGAACTTGAAGTTCTTCTTTCATGCTGCTTAGGGTACTAAAAAAATTGTACAATGGTAAGAAAGAAAGAAAGAAAGAAAGAAAGAAAGAAAGAAAGAAGGAAAGAAAGAAGGAAAGAAAAGAGAAAACTCACAGAGTAGGACTTCATGATATAACTGTTACACATAACAATAATTTATTTATTTAAATTACAATATTACATATTATAGCTTTTTAAATACTTGCTGCAAAGTGCTAGAGAAACCATATTTCAATGACTTTGAATTAACTATTTTCTATCATCTATTGATTTACAAAGACATTTGACCAAATACACAATACTTGAATGGATTTTTTTTCTAATCACAAGTTGCAAAATAAGTACGTGAGAATTGGAATTTGTTCAAATTCACCAAAATACACATGACTGAGTCAAGATTTCAACCTATGTATAAAGAATTTCCATGGCAAAATTGTTCCTATTTTGCCACTCTGCCTCTGAGAGCACTTCATTTTTAATTTGGGGGGCATGGGGATATTATTTAGTTTACTTGGCAAATTTCTTTTTATTTTTTTATTTTTCACATAATGATAAACTTAGTTGACTTCATGTTAGCAATATCATAAATACCATATTGAAAGCTAGTTACTACTAGTTATTGCATTGCCGTGTATGACAACTAACTAATCTTTGCAGGATTAGTTCATAAGTGGTATTGGTATATCAACCTTTAATTTTGCCTGAACAGATTTATTTTTTCTCATCCCTCTTGTTCTTGGTTTTGTCTTTTTTGTTGTATTGGTTTAAGAAGCTCCCCTATGCTCAATATTGATGGAGTCATAATCATAACCTTGCCTCTCAGCAAAGGGTGGGCTTAGAACACATGCTGGGCTTATTAGAATTCTGTATTCAAAAGAAAAACCGCTAAGATTATCCCCTGAAATATTAAGACATTTCACTGAGTAGACTCAGTGGATAAGATATGTTACTTCTCTTTGACAAGAAAAGAGGAAAATTTTGCTTTAAACTCCTGATAGTTGCCAGCTACAGGAGGAAAGGTAGCAGTAACATAAAGGTAATATAAGAGGGAAGCAAAGATTGATACAAGCCTCTGAAAGAACCACTGAGACACCTGATCTTAAGTTCTGTTATCTAAGTTGTATTGTATTATCACTGGTAACTGAAAGAAATTAGAAATTAGAATTTCTAGAATTAGAAAGTTTTATTAGAATAGAAATTATTATCTGGAAGCATGCTTTGAAAGTGACAGTATATAGG
This sequence comes from Cryptoprocta ferox, assembly GCA_028646485.1. Lineage (NCBI taxonomy): Eukaryota > Metazoa > Chordata > Mammalia > Carnivora > Eupleridae > Cryptoprocta > Cryptoprocta ferox. The sequence goes on from CM053567.1 coordinate 166,408,974, forward strand.
GTCACCTAACCAGTTGAGCTTCCGACTTTGGCTCAGGTCATGACTTCGTGGTTCGTGAGTTCTAGCCCCTTATTGGGCTTGCTGCTGTCAGCTGGGAGACTGCTTCGGACATTCTGCCCCCTTCTCTCTGCCCCTATCTCACTTGCACTCTCTCTTTCAAACATAAAAATAAACCTCAAAAAAAAAATAAAGTGACAGTACATAAAATACGATATGGACTAAGTAGAATTGGGGAAAAAGAAGTTTTCTCTTATTCTCAGTGAAAAATGTATAATCTTCATCATATGATAATTAAGCATGTGATTGATTTTATCAATAGATGCTACCTTTTGAGATACAAATTGCACTTTTTCAAACCTACAATTTGATAAGAGTCATAGAAAATATACAGATATTGGAGTGGGATGATTATTTATGGATTTCTCTTTTCTCAAAATAATAGGAGTACAAAAATATTCAATTCATGCTCAATTTCCTTTAGCTTTGTAGTTGGGAAGAATAGAAAGGTACAGATGATGGTAAATTCTTCCAGAGAATAAATGCCTAATTCATGAGAAACAATGATAGGAAAAGCCTTTGACTTTTCATATGGGCTGAAAAATATCTGAGTTAACTTGAGTGCGGACACACATGAAGTATAATGTAGTTTATCTAGAAAAAAATGCATATTACAATTGTTCAAAACAACATAAAATAAAATAATAAAAATGACTAAAATTGGATGAAATTAATATTAAATTAAATTAAGTTAAATTAGAAAATAATGACTGACACTGTCAAGATGCTTATCTAGTCCCGAAAACATCTTTTAAATCTGCTGTCACATCTCTGCTGATTAGGCTTTTTTTTCACAGGGTATCAGTCCTGGAATTATTATGATAAAAGAATGGGTAGAAGGCGAGAGGTAATGAGAGGTTGGTGATAACACTGCATGTATCATTACAGTTCCTGCATTAGGTTCTTTGTTTACTCTTGATTCTTTAATATAATTTTTTTCTTTTTACAGAAGTCAGCTACAGAAAATTTTTGTGTCAAACCTGTTGTTTCTGAGACTAAATTTTTGGTTATCTAGGAAATGACCCTAGTAGTGTCTTAAAGTAATCCATTCTGGATTTTATCAAACAACTTCCTTTCTTTTATATTATATACTAGTTCTTTCACTAATTCCTGTAAGTGTTTAATTTGTGTTCATATTTCTGTTAATTTTTATTCTTTTTAGTAAGAATTAAAAATTTACTTTAGAAAAGCATTTTAAAGTCAATAAATTATAATGAAGGAAATAAAAATATACTGTAATCCAACCCACCAGAGACAATCAAGCCATTAATGGCCTGTTGATCATTCTTCCATATATAGATTCTACTTTTATTTTCAAATTAGGATATACTGAGATTATCATGCAATATCCTTTCAATGTAGCATATTTCTGGCTATAAATAATGGCAAAACCTAATACAAAGGCTTATACAAGTAGAGTTTATGAATGACGTCACAAAGACAAGTTCTTTTCATCTTAACATTCCCCCAGTGTTAGAACAAAATTTTGTTGTTGTTGTTGTTGTTGTTGTTGTTTTTAATAATAACTGATGGCTGCTTGCTCCTGAAAGCATAATTTCTATATTCTAGAGAAAAGGAAGACAGAAAGGCTACAAGGTCAAGAGGTATCCCAAACAGTTATCTTTTCTTCTGAAGCTTTATTTTCATCTCTTTCTGTAGCTGGGTTTCCCTTCAAACTCAGCACTTGCATATACAGCCTGAATAATTATTCTGGGATATGATCACATGGAAGAGGAGGGAATGAGAAGAGTTAAGTGATTCAGAAGGAGAAACACATCTAAGAGTTCAGATTGAGCTGATTATCACTGTGGGCAACTAGGCATTAATCCTCCTGTATACAGAATACACCTCAGAATTTTTTTCTCTGAAATAAGGGAGAATCTGTTTACCCACTGACTCCTGTATCCTATCCACATTGCTTAAAATTCATCCCAGAAGTAATTAACATCCCTGACTTCACTATTACTGGATGTGTCAGGGGAGCTGAATGGGCTTGGTCAATATCCCCACAATGAGAGCGGAGCTGATTCAGGCAAAAGAAATTATTAGTCCTTTCCAGGGGCACCTGGGTGGCTCAGTCGGTTTAGTGTCCGACTTCGGCTCAGGTCATGATCCCCCAGTCAGTGGGTTCAAGCCCTGCGTCGGGCTCTGTGCTGACAGCTCAGAGCCTGGAGCCTGCTTCAGATTCTGTGTCTCCCTCTCTCTCTTTGCCCCTCACCTGCTCATGCTCTGTCTTTCTCTGTCTCTCAAAAATGAATAAATGTTAAAAAAAAAAGAAATTATTAGTCCTTTCCAAATTAGATTTAATGGGGTTCTATTGATCATTCATTAATTTATTTTACATTTATATTTCAGCAATTTTTCAAAAGCTTGGCCAATATTCACTGAATTTTTGAATGGTAACTTGTATTATATCTATTATTTTAAATCAATTTTCTGCTACATTTGTTTGGTGATGGTTACACATTTCTTTTTCCAAGTTTTTCAGATATGTGGTTTTAATTGCCAATTAAATTATTTGAAATATTCATATTTAGCACTAAATTTCTAACTATGAAAAACACTGATATTTACCTTATGGCATATCAATCACCTTTTAACTTATTTTTTAAAAAGCGAATGTACCTTAGCAAATATATATGTATCTTTTTTTATGATTATATAGATTCTTTATAACTTACTCCAAGATCATTGGCTTCTGGTTTATAATTTTTAAATAATCTTCCTGCCATTGATTAATGTATTTCTTCCATTACCTTTTTAACTTGCCGTTATTAGGGGAAAAAAGCTACTAAAAATCTATATACCTGTCCAACTTCCTCAACTCACTCCTTACTTTCAGGATCTAATTGGATTTTCGTGGGTGTTCCAAGTAGCCACGCTTTTCTTCAGGGGCTAATTATTATTTCTGTTTCTTGCTTCCTGCATTTACAAACTTCAGGTATCATGTTGAACAATAATGATGAAACCAGGCATCATATTCTTATTCTCATTTTTATGAATAGTGACTCTAGTGAAACATGTTCTACAAGATACTAATAGATATGTGTAAAAGAAATTTCATTGACCAAAATATTGGAAAATATAAGTTAAACATACTTGAACTGGGCCTGGCAACTAATTAGTCATATAAAGTTGACTAATTTTTTTTACCTTTATCTCCATATTTCTTTAATTTCCTACAGCACATTCCCAAGGAGTATTTTAAAATTTTTAATATATACACACAGAAGAATTATCATGGAGTCTAAATCTAATCATTCTTTGTCAGTTTTAGATATTTAAGAATTGTTCATTCCTATGTCAGATGTCCATTAACTTTTTTCCACACAGTACTTAATTGAAAGGAATCTTTAATTTTAATATAAACTAACCAAGGTAATAAATATTTTAACCCTATGGATTTATCTTTGATGCTTAAAAGAAATACTTTCTCATTTCTAATTGATATCCTATGTCACAAAGACAGTTTTCTATATTACTATTATTTTATTTTCTTACACTTAGGCTTTTTTTTTTTTCTAGTAGCATTTTAATCACTTTTATTTTTTTAATGTTTATTTATTTGTGTGTGTGTGTGTGTGTGAAAGAGAGAGAGAGGAGAGAGAGAGAGAGAGAGAGACAGAGACAGAGACAGAGACAGAGATAGAGAAAGAGGGAGACACAGAATCCAAAGCAGGATCCAGGCTCTGAGTGTCAGCACAGAGCCCAATGTGGGGCTCGAACTCACAAGCCATGAGATTATGACCTGGGCCCAAGTCAGACATTAAAGTGACTGAGCCATCCAGGCACCCCACATTTTAATCATTTTTAATCCCCAATGTCTATAATTTCATTTTTATACATTTCATTTAGTATTTTATTTATCTTCACCTTCTCTCAGTATTTCTTGTCCAGTGCTCACTGGTCGAGGCTTTCTTATTATTCTATTCAAAAAATATGTTTGTTTCTATAATCTTTGGTTTTTGTTGTTAATGTTGTCTTTACGTTTCGCTTTTATATTCTTTCTTTCTTGATGTTTTAGTGTTTTTGTTGTGATGGTTTTTGTTGTGTTTTTTTTCTTTCGAACTAATGAAGTTAAATATTTAGATTTCCTTTTTTACAATGGCTTTAGCTTTAATTATTGTCACATATTTTGACAGATGATATTATCATAGTACTATGATTTTAGATATTTCTGAATTAGCTGTATGATTCTTTTTTAAGTATAAAGTTAACTTCCAATTATGTGAACTTAATAGTTTGGTCATCATTTTCTAATTTTATTGTCTTCTCCATGGAAAATGTAGTCAGCTATTTAACCCTAGGAATTTATTGGTATGTACTTCTGGCCTAAATAATGTACTTTTTGTGAAAATGTTCAACATATGCTTCTATATACTGAAGATTGCTGCGTTTGGGGTCAGGATATCTATATTTATTAACAGATCAGACATATCAGATTCTTTAAACTTTGATTTCTCTTAATTTTGTCTAATTAAACAAATATTAGTTATTGAGGGAGGTTTGTTAAATTTTTTACATACTACGAACACATCTAAACTTATCAATCATCATCAATCAGTTACAGCTATATTTTTTCTATAATTAGACAAGTACAAGAGTCTGTTTTATAGCAAGTCATACATCTGAAAACAATTTGTCTATAATTTTATTTATTATTATGAAGATATTTTATCTCTTTTATTTCTTTTTTCATACTTCGTGTATAGTCTTTTTTCTTTCTTTTTGTTTGTTTTTTTACAAGACTGAATTTTATCAAGATAGTTGGTTACCCTTTGTTTTGTTTTGTTTTTCTTCATAGCTCTTGGGAGTCAGTGCGTGCGACCCCTGACAGTCTGCAGCCTACTTGAGATTCTTTCTCTCTCTCGCTCTCTCTCTGTCTCTCTCTTTCTCTAATTCTCTCTCTCTGCTGCTCCCATGCACATGCTCTCTCTCTCTCAAAATAGATAAATAAACTTAAATTTTATTTTACTATAGTCATGGATGTTTTCATTCTTGTCTTTTATGCAACTTTTTACTTCAATGTCCGGACAATTTTTTTTACTTTTGAGAAACAAATGCACATTAATTTTCAAATGTCTCTTCCCTTTTTTCTTTTTCTTTTTTCTTTTTGATTTTGATTTTAATATTAAAGGTAATCAGTAGCTTTAATATTAACCAGATATTGGCATTTGTATTTCTTTCCTATATATATCTTACACATCTTTTATATTGATTTATATTGATACTTCATAGGTTTGCTAATGTCCAGATAGATATATCCTTAAGTTATTCTTTACCTCTCTCTACCTCATTACTTATCCTATCCTCTGTATTCTTAATTCAACTAGATTACGTACATTTAATCTCTTAGTACCACTAGGTTCTTATTCTTGTTTTTATTTCAGTACTTTCTCTTATCTTCTTGAGTATTTATTTTTATATTATCTATTTTATTTTATTATATATTATATATAATAAATAAATAATATGTAATATATATTATATTTTAAATCCCTGGTATGTCTTATCTATACTCACTTTATTATATATAAGCTGTTAACTTTAGTCATATTTTGAGGTAGCTATGTTTTTTGGGGTTTCAGAGCATCCCGCACACAACACCAAATAATTCTCAGACATCGGCATGGTGTCAGAGAATTCAACTCAGTTCTGACAGTCTCTACCTGGACGTGGCCTCTGATTTCATAGGTTAAGGGATCAGTCCTCCAACACTGTTCCCACCCCCCACTTCAGGTGCCAGTCCAATTGAAGGTCCCAGGCTATTACCTGTGCTTTTGCTTGACCAGTTACAGATTGGAGGTTCCAGTGGCCCACTCCTCTTATGTTCTTTTAATTTGCTATAGGGACTTACAGAACTTAGAGAAATACTTAACTTACATTTGCCAGTTTATTAAAGAATATAATAGAGGATTTGCATCAACAGCCAGATGAAGAGGTACATAGGGGCAAGTGAGCAAGTTATGGAGAATGGGCACAGAGCTTCTATGCCTTCTCCTAGACTGCAACTCTTTTGCATTTTCACATCTTCACTAACCTGGAAACTCTTTGAATCCAGTCTTTTTGGGTTTTCTATGGAAGCTTCATTACATAGTCATGATTGACTAAAAATCATTGTCATTGGCTGATTCAACCTCCAACCTCTCTTTTCTCTCCATTTGTGTCTGGATGGGGGGAGGGTAGTAGGATAAATAGTTCTAAGCCTCTAATGAAGTAGTTGGTCCTTCTGGCAAAGATCTCTTACCCTAGAGTGGGATCAAAAGACACCTCGTTAACATAACAAAAGACATCTCTGTCACCCCTATCACAGGAAATTCCAAGGATTTTAGGAGCTGTGAGCAAGGAACCCTGGATGAAATTGACATGGATTCAGATGACTAAAATATATTTCTTATAAATCACAATATCACATTATATGTTTAAGTATTTAGGAGTTTGATCTTCTAAACTAATATTTTCCTGAAAGTATTAAGTATTTCCTACTCTTTCGTAATCTAGATTGGGGAGTTATTTACAGCCAGATCTCAGTCTTTACTAGTTTAGTGAGGTCAGAGAAAAGCAGCAGGGGACAGCCCTAGGGCAGGAAACTCTGAGTTCCCGGATTGTTTGTTGGTTGGTTTTTAATCAGGCAAATTTTCTCTAAGTGTTTCACTTTAAAGCTTGGAAGATGTGAAACTGGGAAAAACAAACAGTCAAATCTGGAGACTCACAGAGGTAAAATTAGAGTAGTGAAAGCCATTACTGTAACTGAACTAACAAGAGATCACATTTCCATGAGTCACAGATAGAATCAGGTGGAGCTGTCACACAAAGGAATCTTTATTTGCAGCATATTAGGAGATCACAGAGAATAACTTCCAAAACCTCCACTCAGAGCAGGGGTGAGCTTTTTACTTAGGGTTTAAGATGAATATTCAGAAGGGGGAGTTTTGTTATCACCTGTGAAGGTGGGCATAAGGTTGTGCAGGCTTACTTGAAAAACATGCCCATATATGCATTGTATGTTATGTGAATGAAGCTTGTGCTTGACTTGGGACAGAGACTTTAATATTCAAATAAAGCAAAGGTAACTGTTGGACAAGGTGAAGGGACTATGGGCAAGTTTCCAGAGCCAATATAAACTGGATGGGATCTTGAACTCATTATCTCAGATCATGAATGCAGGGCCTTGCTTACTTTTGAAACAGCACTAGGAGTTTTGCCATTGATTTATTATCTCTGATAGGTTAGGTTATTTCCTGGACTGGTAGTGACTTAGTTTTCATATTCCCTTGTTCCCTCAACATCTTTAACTACTGAGGTGTTTGTATTTCTTTTTGAGAACCTCCTAGGAAGTTGTGCAAGAGTGTGCCCCAGCAAGTACACTGTTGGGGCATCGATCATGGAAAATGACTGGGGGTCTAGAATGACTTCTCTTATGTCATGAAAGTTATCTGTCTTTATTTTTCTGGGGACCCCTAGCTCTTCCTGCTGACATTACCAGCAGGCATCTGAGATATTACTGATTGTTCTCTTGAACCTCAGGGAAAATAAATGTAAAAAGTAAAAGACAAAACATTGAAAATCTGCCCTGCAACTCATCATTTCACTGCTACCAACTCAGTCTCTCTCCTTCCCTCTTTCCCTCCCTCCTCTGTTCATCTCCCACACATGTGCAAATCAACTTAAGACTTTTTAATTTTCTCTCTTCCATTTTAATATACTTGAACTAAGATCATTTTCTAAGTAAATATAAGAACCATATCTAAGATTCCATCATTTTGTGTGATTAAAGTATTACAGGAATTTACTTCCAATAATACTCATCTCATAAGATTATATTTTATTTATATAATATTGTATACCAGAGGCTTACAGTTTTCTTATTCTCCAACTACTACATCTAATTGAGGGGACAGTTAGTTAGAGGAGAGCTGGAGGCAAGGGCAGTGATAAATAGCTTACACATTGGAAGCCTGAGGTCACAATATCCTGACTTTGTGGCTTTTGCTTTGTGCCTTTTGACATCCTGACTTTATGGCTTCCAAGACCCTGGGGCAAACAGACCAAAAACCAAAGGTGCAGAGCATGCACTGTCCTCTTGTACCTCTGCCCCAGAGTAACCCCTAGACTTATGCCTTTGCATTGTGGTTATAGCCCCCCACTCCCATGGGGGAAGGCTGCCATGATGGTTCCAATATAAACCTTGTAAGGTCAAAAATTCTTCCCAATCTGTGGAAGGAGTTGTCCAAATGATTGGAAGCAGTCTCCATTAAGACCACCCTACTCTACATCAAATCTCCTCCCAGCCCAGAAAGACCCAAGAAATATCCAATCCCAAAACAAGCTAGGGGTCAGTTCCACTTTGCAGAACTTGCCTGCTCTCCTTTAGAGAGTGTACTGTTGCTTTATAAGCCTATCATCTGCTCTTTCATCCTGGGCACAGATCTCTAATTCTTCATTGCCTTGGTGCCAAGAGCCAAGACACAATGCTTTTGGCACTGACACAAACTTCATGTCTTAAAACTTCTAAATTATTTAAGTTTCCATATATAAATCCAGTAGACCCTTGAACAATGTGGGGGTTAAGGGAGCCAACACCCCACACAGTTGGAAATCTGCCAATAGCTTTTGACTCCCAACAAATCTTAACTACTAATAGTTTACTGCTGATCAGAAGCTTTACCAATTATGTAAATAGTGAACTAACACATATTTTGTACATGTGTTTTATACAATATTCTTATAACAAAATAAGCTGGGCAAAATATTTTTAATAAATCATAAGAGAAAATACATTGAGAATACTGTACTGTATTTATATTAAAAAATCCACCATAAGTGGACCCTTGAAATTCATATTCATGTTGTTCAAGGGTCTTTACCAAACCATTGTATAACATGATGTCCTCATTTTGGGATTGTTAATTCTGATTTGTCAATGTTTAAAGATTGCAACTTACTGGTACCACAGCTTTAACTGTTATAAACAAACAAAAAAACAAAACCAACATACATTTTCTGTCCTAATGGTCAGTATTTTTAAAAAGTGAAATCATGGGGGGTGCCTGGGTGGCTCAGTCGGTTAAGCCGCCTACTTCATCTCAAGTCATGATCTCTGTGGTCTGTGAGCTCTGTGCACACAGCTCAGAGCCTGGGGCCTGCATTAGGTTCTGTGTCTCCTTCTGTCTCCACCCCTCCCCTGCTTGCTCTCTGTTTCTCTCTCTCTTTCAAAAAAAAAAAAAAACAAAAAAAACCATTAAAACAAAGTGAAATTCATGGGACATTAAATGTAGAATTGATGAAAACATTATTAAAGCCAAAAGATCAAATTTGGACCTTGTTAGAAGTCACTACCCCATCATTTAGATTTTTTAAGGGAAGTTCTATCAATGACTAAAATGTTTTATTATTAAATAAATATATGCTTTTAATAAACAGGAAAATAACAGGGGTGCTTGGGTGGCTGGGTTGGTTAAGGCTCCAACTCTGGCTCAGGTCATGATCTCAAGGTTTGTGTGTTTGAGCCCCACATCAGGCTCTGCACAATGTGGAGCCTGCCCGGGATTCTCTTTCTTTCCCTCTCTCTTTGCTCCTCCCCCACTTGCATGTGCTCTCTGTCTCTCACTCTCAAAAGTGAATACATTTTAATTAAAAAACAAGAAATAACATTTTTATAAGCTGGAAAAATGCAACTTCTGTCAGTGATTAATACATAATTTGTTTAATTTGTGCAAAAATCAGCAAAAAAGTGATATACATTAAGATTAAATAACAAGCATGAGAACACTGAATGAATTCAGAAGCACATTACAAAAATGGATCATTTCCATGTCATAAAAGTATCCTATCAACTTTAGATTTTCCTTTTATTAACTCATATGGATTAGTTTTAGTCTTCAAGTATTATTCTTTTCTAGGCTCTTTCAGAAAAAAATTTTTAATAAAATGTTATCACCTAAAAATAAATATGATGCAATTGATTGGAATGCTGAATCTATTTGAATTTGTTTCAAGTCCATAGTCTATGAATAATAAGCTATATCTCTAAAAAAATATTTTTTAAAGAAAACTGGCTCTCAGTATAGATTTTCTTCAATATCAAAGAGAATAAAAATACGTATACCTTAGCAGTAAAATAAGAGTTGCTAGAAAGCTATATTATATAGAAATTTAGTATATACCTTACATAAACATCCTTTGACTTAGGTGAGGTAATAAACTAAATCAAAATGCTAGAAGTCTGTGGTTAAGGTAATAAATTCATGTCTGGTAAAGAATGAATAATGAATAAATTAACTAACAAAGCATCTCTCTTCTCACACTTTTGACCATTGATCTCTTTTCTGGAGTGTTATTTATGTAGCTTCTTTTTGAATTTTAAAATATTAATTTATTTCCAAATGTATAATAATATACTGACAAAATCTATATCAAATTGCATTTGGAAGATTAAAGTACAATGGAATCGTTTGTGTGGTTGATGTTTTAAATAATTTTAGATTATTTTGCTGAGGACTAAAATGTATTATTAGTTTCATATTGTCTCTGTAGCAAGTTAACACAAACCTAAAGGCTTGAAACAACACAAATTTATTAGCTTACAATTCTGCAGATCCGAAGGCACAATGGGTCTCATGGGGCTAAATTTCTTTCTGAAACCTCTAAGGGAGAATCTATTTTCTCATCTTTTAAAGTTCTAAAAAGTATCCCTTGGCTTGTGGCCTCCTTCCTGCAACTTAAAGCCATTAAAAGTCAGTGGGGTCTTATGAAGCCAGCTGGAAAATTAAAAGAAAAATGACAATAAAGTGAATCATTTTTTAAAAATTTTCCAGTGCATATAAAAGTTTTATTAACATTATACTACAACCTATTAAGTGTGAAATAGCATTATATATATGTATATATATGTGTATATATATGTGTATATGTGTGTGTGTATATATATATATATATATATATAAAGTTTATTTTGAGAATGAGAGAAAGTACAAGTGTGGGGATGGTCAGAGACAGAGGGAAAGAGAGAATCCCAACCAGGCTCTGCATTGTCAGCACAGCATCCAAAGCAGGGCTCAAACTCATGAACTCTGAGATCATTACCTTAGCTGAAGTTAGATACTTAACCAGCTGAGTCTCCTAGGTGCCCTGAAATAGCATATGTCTAAAAAAAATGTAGATAACTTAATTTAAAAAATACCTTATTGCTAAAAAATGCTGTCATCTGAGCTTTCACTGACTCATTTCTTTTTGTTGGTGGAGAGTCTTACTTCAATGTTGACGGCTGCTGACTGATGAGGGAGGTGGTTGCTGAAGGTTGGGGTGGCTGGGGCTATTTCTTAAAATAAGAAAAGAAAGTAGTTTACCTCATTGATTGACTTTTCCTTTTACAAACAATTTTTCTGTAGGATGTGATGCTGTTTGATAGTATTTTACCCACAGTTAGAACTTGCAAAACTGGAGTTTTCTCAAACCTTGCCACTGTTTTATCAGTTAAGTTTATGTGATATTCTAAATGCCTTGTTGATATTTCAACAGTCTTCACAACATCTTCACCAGGAGTAAATTTCACCCCAAGAAACCACTTTCCTTGCTCATCCATAAGAAGCAACTCCTTACTCATTCAAGTTTTATCATGAGAATGAAGCAATTCAATCCCATCTTCAGGCTCCACTTCTAATTTTAGTTCTTGTTGTTCCCACCACATCCAAGGTCACTTCCTTCACTGAAGTCTTGAATCCCTCAAAGTCATCCATGAGAGTGGGAATCGACTTTTTCCAAATTCCTGCCATTAGGAATTTATTTATCTCTATCAGAGCTCTTAGCTGACCAGGTGTATTGTCAATGAACAGTCATATTTTGAAAAAAATCTTCTTTTTTTTTCTCTTCTGAGCAGCAGGTCCCAATAATTGGCTTAAAGTATTTAGTAAACCATGTTGTAAACAGCTGTGCTCTCCTTCAGGCTTTGTTGTTCCGTTTAGAGACCATAAGCAGAGTAGATTCAGCATCTTTCTTAAGGAACCTGGGATTTTTGAAATGGTAAATGAGTACTGGTTTCAATTTAAAGCGACTGGCTGCATTAGCCCCTAAGAAAAGGATCAGCTTGCTTTTTGAAACTTTGAAGCCAAGCATTAATATCTTTTCTCTTGCTATTGAAGTCTTAGATGACATTTTCTTCCAATAGATGGCTGTTTTTTCTACACTGAAAATCTGTTAGTGTAGATATCTTCATTAGGTATCTTAGGTAGATCTTCTGGATAAGTTGCTGCAACTTCTACATCAACACTTGTTGCTTCCCCTTGCATTTTGATGTTATGGAGATGCCTTCTTTACTTAAACCAAATAAACTAACCTCTATTAGCTTCAGACTTTTCTTCTGCAGCTTCTCATCTCTCTCAGCCTTCATAGAATCGAAGAGAGTCAGGGCCTTGCTCTGGACTGGGCTTTGGCTTGGAAATGTTGTGGCTGGTTTGATCTTCTGTCCAAACCGCTAAAACTTCTTCATGTCAGCAATAGGACTGTTTCACTTACTTCTCATTTATATGCTCACTGGAGTAGTATTTTAATTTCTTTAAGAACTCCTTTGCATTCACAGCTTGACTGACTATTTGACACAAGAGACCTAGCTTTTGACCTGTCTTGGCTTTTAACATGCCTTTCTCACTAAGCTTAATTGTTTCTAACTTTTGATCTAAATGAGGGATGTTTGACTCTGCCTTTCACTTTAACATTTAGAGCCCATTGTAGAATTGTTAATTGAACTAATTTCAATATTGTTGTCTATCAGGGACTAAGGGAGGCCTGAGGAGAGGGAGGGAGCTGGGGAGATGGCTGATCTGTGGAACAGTCAGAAATACATAATGTTTGTCAATTATCTTCACCATTGTATATAGACATAGTTTGTGTCCCTCCCAGAACAAATACAATTATAACATCAAAAATTACCAATCACATATCACTGTGACAAATATAATAATGAAAAAGTTTGAAATACTATGAGAATTAACAAAATGTGACACAGAGGCATGAAGTGAGACAATGCTGTTCGAAAAAAGGCACCCATAGCCTTGCTTGATGCAGGGTTGCCACAAATCTTTAATTTGTAAAACAAAAGAAAACAATGTACAATGCAATGAGGTATGCCTACCTATAGTCCTGTGGGACTACAAGCATAAACCCGGTTAGCCACCAGAGCCAGGTGATCTGGAGTCTGCAGTCACACAAGCCTGGGCTCCAGATGAGCATAGAAGCTCTTTTCTGGGTTATATTGGCAAGTGGAGGAAGGCAGAGGAACAGTGCCAAGATGGTACCTCCAGCCTAGGTTCTTTGAGCTTTGTAGGCCACTAAATGTGTGCCAAAACTGAACCCTAGCCCTCATGTTGAAGCTCTAAAGAAAGCAAAGTAACCTCCTTCACAAAAAGACTCAGGAGTATTCCACAGTCCACCATGTGTGTGGTAACTTGGGGGTAGCCTGTTAAAAACTGTCCTTCTGATGGCCATAGGCTCACAGGACCCAAAGAATGAAGCCCCACCCCCACCATCAGAGCCAGGCAATCAAGCGGTGTCCCCTACCTTGGCAGCTGCAAAACCTGTAAATCTCCCTCCTGGGGACACTGGAGCTCTGGAGCAAGGTAGAGGGTGAGCATGAAGATAGTGCCCACCTTCTGAGGTCTCTGGAAAGATTATGGTCTGTTCCTAGTTTCATATTTAATTAGAAGCCTGACCCTCAGGCCACAGTCATTAGGAATAACTAATAGGCCACCTTCACAGAAAGACTGAGCTCCTAGTTCTGTTGCCCTGGGGGTGGTAGCTGTTTAAGAACTGTTCCTCTGTTCCTTGTGGTCCTGTGGGACCCAGGAGCATAAATTGCACTAGCTACCAGACCCAGGTGATATAGAGGTGTCCCCTGGCAGCAGTCACAAAAATCAAGGCACCAGACAGGGGTTCTGGGCTCCTTTCTGGGTGATATCAATTATTAGAGTCTCATATGACTGGGAGCACACGCTCTCCTGGCCTTCAGAGACAGGTGATCAAGAGAATCAAAACTTGAGGCACCTTTTCCATGGAATACAACATGTTCACAGTTTTATGGTAGAAGAATATGAACAGTTTAGAATGGGAGGACAGTGTTTTAATTGTTTCCCTCAATTATCATTATAAAAATATAATTCCATGGTTACATCTGTCATTCATTTAAAATTGTTATTTATCATTGACTATGGACAAGGCATTAAAATAAGTGCTGAAGACACATTAATACATGGCTCTTAATCTCCAAATATACACCACATAGTGAGAGAATGAGGGGAGTTAGTGTATCAGTAAAATATTGTGTGATCGAAAGTGTGTGACTAGGGGCAGCTGGATGGCTCAGTCAATTGAGCTTCTAACACTTGATTTGGGCTCAGGTCATGATTTCCTGGTCATGGGGTTGAGCCCTCTGCCAGGCTTGGGCTTCTGTCTCTCCTTTTCTCTCTGCCCTTCTTCTCCTGCTCAAGCTCTCTCTCTCTCTCTCTCTCTCTCTCTCAAATTAAATAAACTTTGAAAAATATATATCTGATACAAAAAGAAAATAAGATAAATAAGTAGTGTGTGATGAATAGTGAGCAAGATGCTAGAAGCAGAACAACCAAAGAGGCTCTCCTTCTCCACTAAGGGTAAAATGTGCTTGCTGCACATGGAAGTTTTTAAACTGAGGTCCTAAATAAAAGTAAAAAATATCCCATTCATACACATACAGATGTGTGTGTATGTGTGTGTGTGTGTGTGTGTGTGTGTGTACGTGTGTAGGTGTGCACACTTGCATGTAGTGCAGATAAATGAAACAATATATACAGTGATCCTGAGGAGGAATGGCGTGAAGGGGAAATTCTAGAAGATAATAATATACAATGTTTCCATATTAGCATGTGAGAAACATATGATAGCATAGTCAGTGGTAAACCTGGGAATTAAGTAGAAAATCAAATGAGGAGGAACCTTTATGTTCTAAGAGATTGAGATTATTTCCAACTCTGAAGGTTTTTTATAGAAAATTCATTTAATCAGACTTCTATTTAAGAGAGCCATTCCCATAGGCATTGGACAATTAAATGGAAGTTGGGGTGAAATTATGAATGATTAATGACAAGCTCAGAATTTGTTGCAGTAACTGAGAGAAGAGAATGAAATTCTCCAGATAGGTAGAGGAAAACTTGTTTTGTGAAACAAGCAGGCCATGGCCTATGACATCTGCATTCTACAAGTATCTATTACTAAAATCTTGCTAGCCTGGACAGAGGATTCATCTCTTCATGATAGGATGCTAAGTCCACAAGAAAGTAGTTTCCCTTTAAGTATCAGTGTTGGGCAAAGTTCTATTTCACATCATGTTAAACATTCTTGACTGTCAAACAAGTGTGTATTGTAATACTCACAAGTGTCCTTTCAAAGCACAATACAATAAGGATGGTTTTTAATGTCCACAGCCCAGAAATTCTAGAAATCCAAGTTAATTTTTTTCTTTCTTATTTCCCATAACTATGTACATGAACATTGCATCCACCACCTGAGCCAATATTTAAGCATCTCCCTGCTTCCATCTGTCTTCTACAGCAGAACTGTATGCTAAATTATTTAAGACATATTGTATCGAGATCTTTCTCCCCACTTTCCACTCTAGGAACTCAGCACTTTGAAAGAGACAGGAAGGTTATCTTTACTGCTGTGGATATAAAGAACATTATTTTATAACTGTAAATATGGGAATTTTGCTCTATTTTCTATTTGGTGTAATTTATTTTCTAAACCAAAGCCTACCTTCTATGGACTAAGGGGAGTTTCTTCTGTTAACATAAACTCAGTTAATAGCTTGAAATTTTATTAAGGAGCAGGTGACATTGACAACAGAAATGAAGGATTTTTGCCAGATTTTGGTGTAAGTTGCAATGAAATAAACACAATAGGAGAATGGCTAAGCCACTCTCAAGCTTCCAAGAAATAAAATCGAGTAGTGAGCTCCAAACTCAGTAAAGTGAAGGAGAGGGGAGGCAGCAGTAAAAGCAGTCAAATTGCACTTAAGGAAAAAGATGGAACGGACATTCTGTGAAGCAACTATTTTTTATTTGATTCTTCAAAAAGAGAGTTTTTAAGGCACAGTGAAGTAGGTCAGCAGAGAGACAAACTTTCAAGAAAGAAGAGGGAAGCTGAAAGAAGAATGGTAAGCTTAGAATAATGTATAAATTTGTCAAATCACTATGTTGTGCATCTGAAATTAATTTAACATTGTGTGCCAACTCTATTCATCAAAAATAATAACAATAAAGTAATTTTCCCACCTTAAAAAAAAGAATGAAAGTTTGAGATGGGAAACATGATTACTGAATTGAATTTCATATCGCATTCCTACCTAATAGAAATGAGCAATATTATGAATTGACTGTTCTTGAATAGTAGAGAATCTAGGAAATATTTTGTTTTTTCCATTTAGCAACTGAGGTCTTCACATAGGTTTTCAAATAGAGAATTGGTAGGAAATTGTTTATTATATCTGAGGATTATGACAATAATGAGATCGTATTGTATTATGTGTTAACAGGTTCATGTTCCATTAGGTAGCAATTTTATTGAGGACAGAGTAATTTTTTATCTCAGAATCACTAACACCTTGGTTAGTGATTACCAAATTATAGGTTCTAAGTAAACTTTTATTGAATAAAGTAAATGAATAAATATTTATGAGTCTGTATTTTCATTCAACAAATATTAGTAATCACTTCCCAGGCATTGTTTTGTGCCTAAAGATAAATTATGAACAAATACCATTGCATCCTCTATTTTATCTATTATCATATAAGTATAAAATAAGAATTTTTCAACATTTATATTACTGTATCATGATTAGTATATTGTAATTAGGTAGAAGTTGAGAATATGCCAACGATTTTTCTGGATTTTGTACCTTGATAAATTCGTTTCTCCAAAATAAATATATAAATATATAAACACACAGAGATCAATATTATATTTATGTATATAATATGTAAGTTTGTATGTGTGTAAATATGTATCTGTCACACCGCTGCCATGCATAGGTATGATTTAAGTAGAAACAATATGTTCATATTCCTTTAGCTTTGCTTAAATCAATAAAATACTGAAATGTTAGAATTTGGCTAATTTGTCTGATTTTCTATATATAGGGGGAGAGACAGGGAGATGTCATAATAATGTCACCTAATGATTATTAAGAATCCTTGATTTTAAAAAGAGTATATTAAATTAAATGGTATCTCCAAACATTTAGATATTCTAGATTATTAAAAGGTAACCAGAATATTCCTATATTTACAGAAGTTTATTCTGTTTACTCATTTATTTCAGGTATTGTTTTCTGTGCTATTGACACTAAGAAAACTAAGTAATAGCCCTGTGTCAAATAATCTTTTTCCATTGAAAAGGATCCATATATATGCTTCTCACTAAGGATGTATTTATAGGGTTTACAACCATTCTGCAAGTCAACCTTTTTTATTTCCTTACAAATCGATATCATTTCTGTTTTTGAAAGGATTTAATATAGTAGGATTTTGTAGAGCAGTCAGAATATTTTGCATGAGGAGACATTGGCAATTGGGATTAACGTCTTCATCTTGACAAGTAGATTGATCAAAGGGAGGAGGCTGGAACTTAGAGATTTCTAATTGATTGCAGGAGCATGGACTCCCCTGTTTAATGACATGACACTGGTAAAGTTTTAGGGCTATGAATATGGAACCAATTGGAGGAAAACCTTCCCATGGTGTGGGGACCACTGACAAAATACTGTGCATCAGGAAATCAGCCAGAATACTGTAGCAGCACCTTAAAATGGACTATATAATTTTATGGCCAGTATAACATGTGTAGCTATGAAAGTTAAAATAATGAAAGGTAAAATAAAAAGAGGTAATTAAATATCACACTTCAGTGCATTAACCATTTATCCACAGGGGCAAGAGAAAGGCTCCTTTTCTTTAATTGGTTCTTGTAAACAATCATGTTTTAGTTTCTATGCTTTTGTAAGATCTCCTTTATTTTGTTATTGCAAAAGCATCACTTGTAACTTTGTGCTGAAAATAGTTTGTGGATGTATTTGGAAAGACACGGTATCTATTCCAACACTTAGCACAATGTAGGCACTCAGGCAAACTGTGGCCTTCATTTATGTTTCAGATCACAGAAACTTGAGGGTATAAAATGTTCTACAATCTCATTTATAATCACTTTTCTCTGGGTTTTGCCTCTACCTCCTATTATAAATCTTTTGAATGCTTTCAAAATCTCATTCAAAATCTCATACAATTTTCTTTTTCTGCAAGCAACAAGTGATGATATAATCCTGATATAAATTGTGACCAGTCTTAGGAAACTTCCAAAGTATAATTAAAGATTACAATGTAAGGGAAGTTTTACTTAGGTTTTTAAGCCTCCAGTTATATATAAAAAAAAGGTGAAAGTGTTCCATTATTATGAAATATTATGAAATGGTGTGACCTTAGGTAGTGAAGATGAGTCAAATACTTGGCATTCTATCAACCTCTATTTATTTTATGTAACATTGTAGTTTAAGAAAACCTTACAAATTATCTAGTGCACCTGTTCCCCCAATACATGAATGAAAAATAAAATAGGTTAAAAATAGATAATATGTGACAGTTAAATAAGTAATAAACTAGACAGAATATACTATATCTCTTGGATGTCACTTAATTGGCTTCAACAACGATCTTACATTCTCTGTTATGATGGGCTGTTGCACTGTTTCCAAAACACTTATTAATAGTAATTTTTATTGAACATTAACTGTATGTGAGAAGCTGTACTTGATAATTTATCTGCTTCAACTCAATTAGTTGCCATAATACATTTACATTATCAATATAATTACCTCACTTTATAGGTAATGGAACTGAAGCAAGGAAAGCTAAGATTCCTGTCCAAGGTCATCCAGCCCAAGGTCGTCAAGCTTCCTGTTCGAGCTGGGATTCAGTCTCAGATTGGAGTCAAAACTCTTACTCTTATTAATCACTGTTACAAACCTGCATTCACATTGATTTACTGTGGTCAGCTCATGTGTAGATACCAATATCGCAAAGTAGACTTAAAGCTCTTTAATGGAATAAATCATAATTTATCCACCTTTACATACCCATTCTCCAACATAGGTACTCATCCATAGCAGTCCTAACACTTACTGGCTGTATAAAATTGGGCAAGAATTTACTTCACTCTGCTTCAATCATATAATCTGTAAAATGAGTAATAATTAAAGTATATGTCTCATAGAATGAAAAGAAAAATAAGAGGAAAAAAACAAAATGGGGAAAAATATCAGCAGGTACCTATCTGAGTGTGGAACTTTGGAAAACTGTCCTGTTGAATTTGCCATGTAATAAATAAAATATTGCCACAATATCTCCATGGGCTATAGACAAAGACTTTCTCTTCAAATTCATAACAGAAGGTATGAAAGAGAAACAGAGGCAATTGACATATATTAATTATTAATCAAGGTGACAATGAGATCCTGAGATAGATCAAACAATAATCAGTTAATGGTTGCATATTAACAAGATTTTTGATTAATGATCTCTAAAGTAGAGACTATTTCACCCCTTGGGGTGAAGAAGAACGTTTTGGAAATTCTATTCACATTTATATTTATAGTTATACTTAGTTTAAGACTTAGAATAGTACATAATCTTCACCTAAATTTATTATCAGATTTTTTTAAAGGAGCTTATAATAAATCAAACACTTTTAGATGAGAATAAAAGTACATGTTAAGAATGCAAGCATCTCAATGGTAGAGATATTAGATTAGATGTATCTTAAATAGCCCTTATAGAAATAAAACTACGGATAACAGTTTACAAGATGATTTTTTGTCTCTATCTTCCTTGATTTGTGATAAAGGAATAATATACTGTTCAGATAGAATAAAAATCAAAGGGAATGATAAAACATAAAACGATTCTTAAGACTCAAAGTATGTACTTATATCATTATTCGTGATATACAATCCAAGGGTACATAGAACTCTACATCAGCTTAGGGCATAAAACAAATAACTTATATTGTGACTTGAAGGATGGAGTGAAAAAGAAAATAAAAATTCTTAAAACAATACATTCTTTGCCACCTGTGAACTATAGCAAACTAGGGGAACTGTCATCAGCAATATGCTCTAGAGATAACCTTTAATCATTTCTCGGGATCACATGAACTTTGAAAATGTCAAAGAACAAGTACTATAGCCTTTTCAGAATGGAACTTGGGTGCCTGTAGTCATCCCAGGAAGAGTTTTTAAGAAATCGTTGCTGTGTTTTCCAACAAATGCTGTTAGGATATGAAATTGGATTTTTCTTTTGGATAGCTATGCATTTGAAAGACTTTCCTAGCCAATGAATTAAACTTTGTATCTATCCTGTGGAATTTAGGAAAGTAGAGTATTATATATAACTAGGAATTTTAATTATATTGAGAAAGCAATACTACAGTGAAAAGCAATTTTAAATTAATTCTGTTATAACTTGATGGATTCAAGGGGAAACAGATTTTTTTTTCTGAAAGTATCTTTATATAAAATATGTGACTATTTCCATACTGTATTGCAACACTATATACCACATTTTCATTTCTTTTTCAAATATTTATAACCAAATACAAATACAACATGAAATGAATCTTTGATAATACTTTGTTTTTCTTGATTGAACTGCTGCCTTAAGCCCAAATAAATGAAAGATTATTACTATTATCATTAGTGCAAACTGCTTTGTCTTTGGGTAATGACATCAAGAAAAAAAAACACAGTGTATTATCAGTGCATCAATTCTGCCTTAGCAGAGTTATGTTCTAGAATAGATAGTGTTTTAGATAGTAGTTACCACATAAAATATTTTAGGCTGTCAAATTATGTATAGCAAAAGCCTTATCATTAGGGTCAGCCATACCTCACTTACATCGTTTTTAAGATGTAATTCAAAATTAAAAATATACTATAAATCAAATATCTCTATGATGATTATAAGACAATATTTGATACATTGGTAGTTGGTTTGAGCTAATAATTTCAGCAGTATAAAATGACTGAGGATTCTATAATGAGGTTCATCATTCATGGTATCTTCACATGAATGTTGCTATGTTTAAATGTTTGTGACTCCCCAAAATTCCTATGTTGAAATCCTAATGCCCCATGTGATGATATTGGAGCATTTGAGGAAATGCTTAAGTTATGAGTGTGGAGCCCTCATAAATGAGATCAGTGCTTTAGTAAAAAGAGACCCCAGAGAGATCCCTTGCCCCTTCCATCAACAGAGGACACAGTGAAAAGTTGGCAATCTACAACCCTTCACTGAAACCCAGCCATATTGGCGCCCTGATCTTGGACACCAGCCTCCAGAACTGTGAGAAATATATTTCTGTCATTTATAAGCTATCTATTCTGTGGCATTCTGTTATGGTACCCCAAAATGACTAAAACAACTGTGTTCTTGCATTGGAAGACCATCTAAGACAGAATCTAGTGACTGAATCCATTTTAGTCACCTGGCTTTCTCCAGGTAGACAAACTTCTTCTCCATAGTTTCTACTTCCTTATTTAACCTGTATTTACTATGCATACTTGCAAAACAAAAAGCCTTTTGCAAATAAAAATGATCTTCCACATGCATATAAGGTAATGGTGGGCACTCCCACACCCACACACAATGACCAATACAGTGACAATGTAACTGCTAGTAGAAATAACAGAAGCTTCTCTTTAGAGAAGGAGTCCATTATGACCTCAGCCAAACTTTTGCTTAAGAATTTTTGAGGTCCATGATTTCCAATGTCACATTTTCTTACACATTTTTTCCCAATGTCACATTTTTCGAGTGCCAATTTTTGTTTTCAAATTACTTGATTGCAGATGAGTTTGGGAGAGGATCTTGTGCAGTGAGAGGCCAGTGTCTATCTCAGAGAAAGGCAGGCTGCTAGTTGTTAAGGGACAACTAGTATCCAAGATCTTTTTCCATTTTGTGCAAGTACTACTGGCCACATTCCCCTGTCAATATCTAAGGGAGATGGGGATGAGAGTAGGTCTTTTCTAAAGGAAATCACTCTAAGAGCTGTATCAGGACTGGAACTTTGGAGATTCTGCTTGAGGCAAAAAGCTCTGGAAAGGAATCTCTTAGTTAACTTTGTTTTCCAGAGTTTTGTTATACACACATTGAAAATGATGCCACAGAAAGCATAAATTAGCAGATCCTACTTGTGGAAGGAAAGGTGTTCTGTAGAATAGTTCACACAGTGAAAACATATTAAAAAGTGAAAAAAATGTATACAGACAACACCTATATTAGAATTCACACATTACAGATATGTTTGAAGTCCTATATGTCCCTTTCCTGAACAAATTCACTGTCTACCAAGAGCTAACCACTATCCTCATTCCCATGCCTTTTAATGCATATCTTTATGTTTTACTACACTTTTCATCTCTAATGCATTTGCTTTAACATACGTTTGATTAATACATACTGTTTGGGTTTTTATAATCTAAATCCATGGCATCTTTAACTTTGCTTTCTTCATTCCGAATTTGTTATATTTTTTATACTGATATATACGGCTATTATTTGTTTGCTTCATTTGACCTCAGTCTACTACTATATTGCATGAGTATTCTAAAGTGTATGTACATAATCTACTAGTGTGTTTAGTTCCTCTTCCCTCATTTTTTAAATCTTGTATCTTTCTGTTACAAGCTTTCCTGTTTCTTTGAGATTACATAATTGTATTATCTATTACCAGTTTATAAAAAAAATGCTCATCTTACCTTTAATGGGTATTTTAGGAATATACTCTATCAGGCCTCCAGTGGGTACTGTCGAGGGTTTTAGATTTGATGGGTATTCTATTATATGTTGTGGACACAAATGAAAATATTATTTCTAGAAACAGACTTATAAATCTGTAACTAAACCAGAGATAAATTTCCACAATATGCTGCCTTCAAATGCATTTACCTTTTAAAGTAAATGTTCACTAATATTCACAAAACGTAGTTTCTGATGAAAATCAAGTAACATTTACTTTTATTACCAGTTTACTTGCTGATCCACTAATATTGTCAAATTTGGTCAAATCTAAAACATACTAGTAATGATTACATTTGAATTTAGTGGTTTCATTTTATGTGTCTTTGAATATTAAATTATCTAAATTTTCAAAAACATCTTAATTAGGTATGAGGAGAAATCTTAAACTTTTAAAATTGCTATTGGCTAGGGAAACATGTTTTAGTATAGATTCTCACTATTTTCTACACTTTTTTAAATTGAATTTACATTTAAAAATATTTCCTCTACCCTCACCCCATTGGACATAATTAATTAATTAAATACATCCAATTTTGGAAAATTAGTATGTCTTTTAAAAATATTGAGATTATACTTTTAGACATTTAACTTGCAAATTTTCTTCCTTTTGAAAAATGATATTAAAATTAAATGGAAAATGTAGCACTAAGCACTTTTCTTCTGTACATGTCATGACAAATATTAGCGTTGTGCACCTTCAGTATAAATGGAGTTGACAAATTGTCAGAACTCATAAATGCATAGAGGTAAAAAAATTGAAATTTAGTCCCATCCCTCCTTAAGAAAATTTTTCCCCTTAAATTATTAATAGGCACAGATAGAAGTGAAGTATTAATAGTAATGATTACAAAAAGAATATTGAATCATGATAATCAGATAATCAGATATTTTCATTTATTTTTGTGTGTTTTTTTGTAGGACTATTACTTGTTTGGTTGCCTCATACTTTTATTCTTTACTCAATTATCATTGTGCAATTGTATACTAATCAAAGTATTACAAATAACAATGACATTTGGCTTTCATTTATATCAATATATTTGTACTAATATTTATATAGAGAAAGGAACAGTCAGATCTCCCTAACTTCCACTCAAACTCTTCTGAGAAATTCAAAATCTTGACTTGTTAAAAAAAAATTTGGCTCATGATGAGTTTAAAATGTCTTTTCTTTGTATCTCAACATTAGAGAATATATTTTAGGTTCTTAAAAAATTATTAGGCAAATTTCAAACTCACTTTTTAGAAGATGTTTATTTATTTTATTTAAAAATTTTTTTGATGTTAATTTTTGAGAGAGAGAGAGACAGAGCACAAGTGGAGGACAGACATAGAGAGGGGGAGGGACAGAGAAGGAGGTAGACACAGAATCTGAAGCAGGCTCCAGGCCCTGAGTTGTCAGCACAGAGCCCGATGTGGGGTTAGAACCCATGAACTGTGAGATCATGATCTGAACCAAAGTCAAATGCTTAACTGACTGAGCTACACAGGCACCTCTGTTTATTTATTTATTTATTTATTTATTTATTTATTGAGAGAGACAGAGAGAGAGAGAGAGTGAAAGAGTGAGTGGGGAGGAGCAGAGAGAGAGAGAGAGGGAGAGAGAGTCCCAAGCAAGTTCCACATTGTCAGCACAGACCCCGACGTAATGCTCAAACCCAAAAACTGTGAGATCATGACCTGAGCTGAAATCTTGATTTCAGATTAACCAGCTGAGCCACTCAGACACCCCTCAAACTCAATTTTATAGCACGTAAAAATATTACCCAGTGGTAGACAGAAACACAGTTCCCTGAAATGTCTACAAATACTGGTCTCTAAAGAGGTTTAGATGTTTCCAATCTGTGCATGTGTTAGTTTCTATGACAAAAAGAAACGACTTAAGGTTGTAGGTAAAATTAATGTTGCTCATCATTTGACCTTAAAGTGGGAAGATTATCCTATTGAATTAGACCAGTGTAATCACAATGATCCTTAAAAGTAGAAGAGGTAGGGGGCACCTGGCAGACTCAGTCAGTAGGGCATGTGACTCTTGATCCCTCTTTAGGCTGTGTGTTAAAGACCCATGTTGAGTGTAGAGATTACTTTAAAATCTTTAAAAAAAAAAAAAAAACTTAGAAGAAGTAGAAATAGAGATGGTCAGATAAGCAGGACTTGGCCTAACATTGTTGGCTTTGAAAAATAGAGGAAGAAGATGAGCCATGAGCCAAGGAATGTGGGCAGCCTCAAGAAACTGGAAAAATAATTTCCCCCTAGACCTCCCGAAGGAATGTGTACCTGTCCACACCTCAATTAGTCCAGTTAGATGCTTTATGAACTTCTGAACTCCAAATCTTAAAATAAGGCATTTTTGTAAGGCACTAATTTTGTAGGTTTTTGTTTTTTGTTTGTTTTGCTTTGCTTTTTTTTTTTTTTTTTTTTTTGGTTTTTGGTGTTTTGTGGATGTTTGTTTGTTTGTTTACAGCAGCATTTAGGAAACTAATACACATCTTAGAGAACATTTAGGTTTCTCATGCATTGCTTTGATGGTACTTCAATGAACAGAACGTCAATCTACAAATATTCATATTTTAGAACATATGTCTGAGTCTGAATGTTTATCCCATGTTCCGTCAAAATTCATGTATTATTTTCCTCAGAAACTTGGATTACCAAACAACCACAAAAATCCTATGGGCAGCGTATTAATTTTGGGTAAATTTGTCTCTTAGCACTTTGTAGTTAACACTTCTTTTGGGTAGATAGAAGTCATTTGAAGCTCTGATATTTTCCAATTATTTTTCTTTGTGTGTATTACTTTGATATAACTTCCCTAAATTACTCCCTGCCATTTAGCTTTAAAAATGTCTGTATGCTCATTTTATTTCAGATTGTCCATCTCATGTTTTATTTTCTCAAGGATCAATTTGTGGCTATCAATCAGCTAGTTCAAGTCATGACAATAACAAAAACAAATCCTTTGTTTTATGAACAGACAAGCATACTGTTTCTTAACTCAGTTGTATGACTTTAGTGCTTAGAAATTCAACAATGTCTACATACCTAAGTTGTTTCTAATTCAGCTATCACTTGTTCCTGTATGAACAGTTCATTTTTAGAGAGAAAAGTGTTTGCTACTCATTTTGATCTGAAGATCCTAACACGCTCAAGAGAGCCAGTTGCATGGTCTCAATGCTCCTTCTATACCACTGTACAGAGTGCTTATAGATGTGTTTCCAAGACTGGGAAATGTAAGCAAAAGAATTTTTCTAGGGAAAATAAGCAAAAAGTCATCCTCCAGAAAAAAACATGCAATCATGGGAAAATGTAAGTTTAAGGAAAGCAAATACAATTCTAGAATAAAGGTAAATGGACTATTTCTTTAAATAGAGTGTTGATGAGTTCCATGGGTCTAAAAAGGCACTGTTTAGCATCTGAATCAGGAACATCTCATCAAATTTATTGGAAACACACACACACACACACACACACACACACACACACACTAAGGATGGTAGGCAAGAAAGAGTGAACTTAGCAGGCTTGTGTTGCTAAAACCCTATGTATTCCAAGAAAGCCTATCTTCAGAACAGACCTTTGGTTAACTCCTGGGAAATAACCTCAGAGCTCTTACTATACTTTATTTGAAAAGACTATTTTTTTGTATGTCTGTAGCCTTGGGTCATGCTCTGCTAATTTGACCAGATAATTTGTCTTTACAGTGTGATTTATGGTGAATGCCTGTTTTTTTTTTTGGGGTAAAGGTGGCTGGAGTCTGTGAATCTGAAGTCAGTCACATAGCAGTATTTCACATATATCATCACACATTACTGCTGGGAGAATTAAGTTCTTCTTATCTGTATGACTCCCCAGGTTGGTGTCACCTGAAAGCTTGTGCCATTTTATCTGGACTTCATCCCATACACTAGTTTACTTTACTGATCTTAAACTATATCCTTCAGGGTGATAAACCATTACCATTGGTATAATAGCTTTTTCAAAACTGATAAATCCTTCTAGCAAACTATGAAGACTGAGGTAGGTCTTGGAGACCCAACCACAGAGGAGGAAAAGAATATTAGAGTATAATAACATTTACTGTTCTTTTACTTACAAATAAAAATGTATCTTGTTTAATGAAATTCCTAGGCTTCAATTACTCTTTCCATGATAACTTTAACACGATTCAGTGAATTTAAAGTAAATTTAACAAAAAATTTAGAGCAGTGATTTTTTTTCTTAGTTATATAAAAAGCAAAGATAATCACCTTCATTCAAAAATAAAAGCATTAAGGAAATTAGGGCACGAGGGATTTTCTGTCCCATATAGTATAGAATTTGATACTGATTTTTTTCTGTTCCACACAGGAGCACATCTTTAATTGTATAATATAAATGGAAACTGGGGTCTTATGTACATAATTTCAACTTACAGTAAACTTTATAAAAGTATTTCTAAAGATGTGACAGATATGTAATATGTATTGGTGCTTAAGAGCGATTGAATTTCCTTCTAGCGCTCATTCATATTTGGAGAAGCTCTAGAACTCTGTTTCTCAGATGTCCTTGCAGCTAGTTTTTTTGGATGTACTTTAGGAATGGCTCATCAGATAAACTTACATGAAGTAAATCCAGAACTGAATTAAGGGAAGAGGGGTGCGGAACCAGAGATATTCCTTGTACGGATTCAGATCAGGACAGAAGGAATGCAACTATGACATCTCTGCTTTCTATTCTTTGTTGTTTGTTTGTTTCTCCAATGGAGACTGTGATCATGGCAGAGACAGTTTAATTTGGAACATGAAATCATTGCTGGAAGTTTGGACAGATTCTTTTGTAATATACATCCAATAATTTTGTATCTTCCTAATACTCGGTAATAAATCCCTTTGGTTTAAACTTGTTAGAAAAATTTCAGTTGCCTGAAAGCAAACCTTTAATTCAAGGGATTCAATATTTGGAGGAAAGACTTCACCTTTAATTTATGCTGCCTCACAGCTTTGCTTGAAAACTTTCAAAAAAGAAAAAAAATCATCAATATTTCACAGAATTTTCATGCCAGTGTTTTCTTCTTCAATAGAAACCAATTGCAGTGCCAATTTACCTAATGAATTCCCAACCTACCAGAGTTAGCTCTACTAACATAAAAGGCACAGTCAAAACCTATGTACAGCTTTGTTCCAAAAGGCTCTTTATGTTTAGTTTAACAATGCAGGAAGCTCTAGATAAAATGGGATTATTAACTGGATATAGATGTTCTCTGTTAAAACCATAAAACAGTTATGCCAACATGAGAGCCACTTTTATGTACCCACCTCAAACCATTTATTTCTTCACCCCTGTCAGAATCTCTAGAAAGCATCAGCACTGATACATAACAGATCCATACCATTTTCTGTAGCCAACAACAAAGAAACAGCCAGGAACACATGCTGAATCATAGTCCAGCAAAACCCCTGCTATTCAAATTCCACCCTGCCTTAGGCACTTGCTAACCTAGAATCCTGAGTGAAGGACAGCAATAACTGATAATTTTGCTTCAGGTAACTCCAAGGATTTAAGAGTCTGTAAAGCATCTAAGGAGTCAGATTGTTTAAAAGTCCAAGTCTCCAGAAACTCAAACTTGCAAAGAAATTTACATTTCTCTCCCTGTGACCTGTAAATAAAACTGAAGACTCACTAGAATGAAAGCATGTTGTCTTTGGGAAATTGTTTTACAAAATAGGCACAGGAAAGGCCTGGAGGGAACTTGCCATCTTTAACACATGTTTTATAATCTTGTTGAAAAACGAAGAACATGTTTATTTATGTCCAGGCATTGACTTAGGCAAGAATTATTGTTAAAATTCTATTCAGAAAATAATCAACCTAAGACTTTAAACTTTAATTTTCAATATATATTTAATTTTGTTGATGCATGAGAAAAACATATGTTAAGGAAGCAAAGTTACCAGATAGTAAAAAGTGGGAACTGTACAAAATATAATCAAAACTGAGATAGCAAATAGAACTGTAATCTTTAAACAATCTGAGTAATATATGTAAGTTGAAAACAAATAAAAATGATGAAATATTTTGAAATAGTGTTTGTGCATTTAAGGTTGTGTCTCCAAATAACAGAAAATGGAAGAGAAATGGTATGTATGCATCATCGCGACTCTTCTCAATCACCATACCAAACTATAAAGCCACTCTTCCTCATGGAAGTCCCATTTTAAGTTGAGTAGAAAAATCATTCAGGTACATTTCCTTTGGATTTCCCCCCAGAATATAGGGAATGCAGTATTTGATTTAAGGGAAGAACTAAGGGAAAGAATTGATTAAGAGACAAAATAAAGACAAGAAAGCAATACGAGTCAAAGAAGAGATCATAAAATCAAAAATTATGGTAACATTAAGCCTGTGTTTAAAAAACAAAGGCAGTTTGTGTTAGTCTTATGTGATATACTGGACAAAATATATAGGTCAATAGAGCATTTTCTTGATTTTAACATTTGGAGGGGGAGAGCAGAGGATGGGAGAGTTGAATTTTTTCCTTCTCTGGAAGGCTATGCAGCTCAGTTCAGGAGCCATCATATCATGATCCCCTGAGTTACTTCACTAATGCATCTGGGGTCCCTGTGTCTGTGTCATGTTGTTATCCCTACAAAATCAAGAACCAAAAACATTTCTCTGTTACTATTAGTATTCTCCTTTTATTTTATATTACTTTATATTTTTTATTTTTTAAAAGTTTACTTTTTTTTTCTTTTGAGAGAGAGAGAGGGAGAACACAAGTTGGGGAGAGGCAGAGAGAGAAGCAGAGAGAGAGAGAGAGAATCCAAAGCAGGATTTGCACTGCCAGCACAGAGCCGGATGCGGGTCTTGAACTCACGAGCTGTGAGATCATGACATGAGCCAAAGTCAGACACTCAACCCCACTGAGACATCCAGGTGCTCCAGGATTCTCTTTTTATTATTTTTTAAAATTTTTTTTAAACCTTAGCTCTTTTTAAAAATTTTTTTTATGTCTTTATTTTATTTTGACAGAGAGAGAGAGAGAGAGAGAGAGAGAGAGAGAGAGAGAGCAGGGAAGAGGCAGAGAGAGAGAGACACAGAATCTGAAGCAGGCTCCAGGCTCTGAGCTGTCAGCACAGAGCCCGACGCAGGGCTCGAACCCACGGACTGTGAGATCATGATCTGAGCTGAAGTCAGATGCTTAACCGACTAAGCCATGCAGGCTCCCCACTCTCTTTCTAAAATAAAACCCAACTGATTGAATCAATTATAGTTTATTAATATCTGTCTATGGAACCCATGATTCTGGAGAATAAATGCCATGACTTAACTTTGTTACACAAATGGCATTATCACTGATCCCAGCCTCATTCCAGATTGTTTGAATTGTATGGTGAAGTTCCAATTTTTTCATGGAAAACCATATTTATTTTAAAGTATGATTGATAGACAAACTATGGTTATTCTTCTTTGAGTATTTACAGAGTTTATTTTTTAAAAATCAAAGAAGTGCTCCTGTCACTTTGAGGAAAGGAAGCAACAGTGTTGGAAGCTAATGATAATTTTAAAGTTTTCAAGTAAATATTAGAATTTTGAGAAGAATCATATCTCCCATCAGCATGTTGACATATTTAAAACAAATTTTTAATGTTTATTTATTTTTGAGAGAGACAGAGCGTGAGAGGGAAACATAGAATCTAAAGCAGGCTCCAGGCTCTGAACTGTTAGCACAAAGCCCAATATGGGGCTCGAACTCATAAACCATAAGATCATGTCCTGTGCCGAAGTTGGATGCTTAACCAACTGAGCTACCCAAACTCCCCAACATATTTATATATTTTTAAAAAAATTTTTTAATGTTTTTATTTATTTTTGAGAGAGAAAGAGAGACAGCTTGAGCAGGGGAGGGTCAGAGAGAGAAACACACACAGAATCTGAAGACAGACTCCAGGCTCTGAGCTAGCTGTCAGCACAGAGCCCAAAACGGGGCTCGAAGCCATGAACCATGAGATCATGACCTGAGCTGAAGCCGGACACTCAGCTGACTGAGCCACCCAGACACCCAACATATTTATACTTTTAACTCCTCAAAAGCTTCCATATGATTTTTGATATTATTCTATAAAATATGTCTATGTTTGGAAAAATAGCATACTTTCAGTGAGGCAATACTTTCCAAATAACCAATTAAGGATGTCAAAAAGTTATTATAGATAAATAATCAAATACAAGTTCAAAAAATAAGAATGAATTGTATTTTATTAAGATTACTTTTTTAGAGAAATTTTAGGCTCACAGTAAATTTGAGGGGAAGGTACAGAGATTTCCCTTATGACCCCTGCCCCAAAACATGCATAATATCCCTCATTAACAACATCCCCCACCAGCGTGGTACATTTGTTATAATTAATGAAACTACATCGACATGTCATAATCACCCAAAGTCCATAATTGACTGTTCACTCTTGGTTTTATGGATTCTATCTGTTCAGATGAATGTAGAATGGCATATATCCATCATTATGGCATCAGACACAGCATTTTCACTGCTCTGAAAATCCTCTGTGTTCCACTAATTTATTTCTCTCCTCCCCCATCTCTAACAACCGCTGATGTTTTTACTATATCCATATTTTTACCATTTCCAGAATGTCATATATTTGGAATCTTAAACTATGTGGACTTTTCATATTGACTTCTCTAAATTAGTAATACACATTTAAGTTTTCTCCATGCCTTTCATGGCTTGTTAACTCATTTCCTTTTAGTGCTGAGTAATATCCTGTTGTCCAGATGTATCACACTTTATCTACTCACCTATTGAAGGATCTTGGTTGTTTCCAAGTTTTGGCAAGTATGAATGAGTAAAGCTACTATAAACATCTGTGTGCAGGTTTTGTGTGGACATAAGGTTTTAACTTCCATGGGTAAATACCAAGGAGTACGGATGCTGGATTGTGTGATAAAAGTATGTTTAGTTTTGCAGCAGGTACCTTATGAATATCAACAAACTGATTCTAAAGTTTATACCAAGAGGCAAAAGACCCAGAAGAGCCAACACAGTATTGAAGGAGAGGAACAATGTTGGAGGACTGACACTACCTGACATTAAGATTTACTACACAGCTACACTAATCAACACAATGTGGTATAGGTGAAAGATAGACAAGTAGATCAATAAAACAGAATAAGTAGCCCTATAAATATAGTTAAATCATCTCTGACAAAAGGTAAAAGGTAATGCAATGGAGGAAAGATATGGAACTAGAACATATGCACATACCCATGTAAAAATATGACCTAGAACTTACACTGTTCACAAAATTAACTCAAAATGGATCACAAACCTGATTATATAACACAAAACTATAAACTCCTAGAAGTTAACATAAGGGAACTCCTCAATGTCTTTGTGTATGATGATGACTTTTAGATACAACCCAAAAGATATAACTCATGTAAAATATAATTGATAGCTGGACTTCCTTATAATAAATACACATAAACACACACACACACAAATATAAAGCAAAACAAAACATACACACACACACTTTTGTTCTGCAAAAGACAATGGCAAGAGAATTAGAAAACAAGCTATAGACTGGGAGAAATTACTTGATCTGATAAAGAAATTTAGTTTTAAGAACACTTAAAACTCCACAATCAGAATACAAAAAGTCTAATAAAAAATGGACCCAAGACCTTAGCAGACACGTCATCAAAGAAGATGGCAAAAAAGCATATGAGAAAATGTTCCACACCATATATGATTAGGGAAATTCAAATTCAAATAGCAATGAAGTACCACTGCACACCTATAGAATAGCCAAGATCTAGAACTCTGACAACACCACATCTCAGTGAAGATATGGAGCAACAGCAACTCTCAATCAATGAAAAATGATACAATCATTTTGGAAGATTGTTGGGTGGTACCTTATAAAATGAAACATACTCTTACTATACAATCCACCAATTGCTCTCCTTGGTATTTATCCAAAAAAATTTAAAATTTATGTCAACACAGAAGTCTGCACACAGATGTTTATAGGAGCTTGATTCATCATTTTAAACACTTGAAATAAACCAAGACATCCTTTAGTAGGTGAAAGGATAAATAAACTATGGTACATCCAGACAATGGAATATTCCACGAAAAAAGGAAATGGGCTAACAAGCCATGAAAAGACATGAAGGAAAACTGAAGGAAACTGAAATGCATATTACTAACTTAAAGAAGCCAACATGAAAAGACTACAACTTGAATGATTCCAACTATATGTATATGACATCCTGAAAAGACAAGAATAGGGATATTGTAAAAAGATCAGTGATTTCCATGGGTTGAGGTGGGGGGGTGAAGAGATGAATAGGGTAATAAAAATACTCTGTATGATAATATAATGATGGACATATGTATTGTATGTTTTCTAAACCCATAGAACCCACAACACGAAGAGTGAACCCTAAGGTACTCTATGGACTCTTCAGTTATTAAGATGTGTTGATAGTGGTTTATCCTTGGTAAAAAAAAAATAATAATGTTGAAAACAGAGAAAGTTATATGTGTATATATATATACACACACACATATATATATATATATATATATATATATATATATATATAAAATATGTTTGGAGGAAAGAGGTATATGGGAGATCACTGTACCTGTGTCT
This sequence comes from Cryptoprocta ferox, assembly GCA_028646485.1. Classification (NCBI taxonomy): domain Eukaryota; kingdom Metazoa; phylum Chordata; class Mammalia; order Carnivora; family Eupleridae; genus Cryptoprocta; species Cryptoprocta ferox. The sequence continues at coordinate 166,442,560 of CM053567.1, forward strand.
CAGTTTTGTTGTAAACTTAAAACACCTTTAAAATATAAAGTCCTTTAAAAAATGATTTATATTCCAGTTAAATGGTAGATATTGTCCACCTTCAAAGGCATTAAAGGATACAGAGATGGTATTCTCTATTTTATCTGTATTTAATTTGTTGGTTAGTCCTTGCAAAAACTAGGTGGGCTATACAAGGTAGCAATGACTTACTGATAAAGTATCCAACTAGTAGCCCCCATTCTACCTGCTGTACCTAATGTGATAACTTCAGTAGGAAAATTTAGTACTAATTTGTGCATGTAATAAGCAGCTATTAATCTTATGAATGTATTACTTCCCATGTGCATCATGAAAGTGAATCAGAAGCCAATTTCATTCACATAAACCATATTAATTCACAATAATTCCACAAATTTTCATAATAATGCCATGTTAATATTAATGGTATTATTATTGGCATGTTAATGTTAATGGCATTCACAATTATGTCATATTAATATTCTTGCTCTCTGTCATAATATATTTCAAAGACTACTGGCTCATCTGGACATTACACACATTATATTGGTCCACTATAATAATGAAATCATGTTAATCAAATGTGATGACTGACAAGTGGAAAATACTTTGGAAACCTTAATAAGATAAATGTGTTCAAGCAAGTGGGAGAAAAGGCCTACAGGATTTCAGGATCTAGCTATCTGAGTCATGATGGAATTTCTACAAAGTAAAATATAAATTATCGCATCTTGCCTTTTACCATTAAGAAAGGTAGGACTCTTCATGTATGAGAAGCAACATGTCTATGCCATGCTTTAGAATACAGCTCAATCATGGGATATGGAAGGATGGCATGGAAGGTGTCCAGAGAGAGAAACTTTCCAAAGCAGGTCAAGGCTACAGCATAGGCAGCCCTACCACTTGACCCATATAATTGAGCAATCAATTATTAGTATCTGAATTTTAAAGAGAATGCTATGTAGAGTTTCTGTCAAGCCCCAGGAGAACATTCATAGCACAAATCCCTAATGTACTGGAATAGGACCGTAATTAATCATGTATCCAGGACCACTTGTTTTGAGCTGGTAATATCAGACCCACCTGATGGTAAGATTGGCCAGGCCCAGAAGCAATACATGAATAATATTGCAGTGGTACATACAGGAAGTCACTTGAACAGGTCCAGAAGTCACAAAGAATCATAATGAATGAACTCGATGGCTCTTACCATAGCTGTGCTGATATCTTAACTCACACCTTTTGCCTAATCGAAGCTCCTATGACAAGCAGCCAAGGAGGAAGAAAATCATGTTTCATTCACAGATGCATTGGCTCAGTGTAGGGAAGCACACTAAATATAAACTGCTGCTGCATTCAGCTACACTCAGGAGTGGCCCTAAGACACAATGGTAAGAGAAGTTCTTTCACTGGTTGTCATTTTTGGATGCTGTACCGATAAATGTATCATCCACATTTTATGGAGAGAGAACTGGCTTGAGTTAAGGATACACATGAATTTACGGGCTTTCAAAGATGGCTTAGTTGGTCAGTTAATGGCCTAAAAAGAGACTTGAAGATTAAGGAAAGGAAAAGTCATGCAAATAGATATTTGAGATTATTTATAAATGAATAAAAATCTCTGAATCAAACATTAATGCCCATTAAAGAGTATTTATTGAAGAAGAGGCACTAAACAATCAAGTACAAGATGACTTAGCCAGTCAGTGTCAACCAGCTTTTGTCCTTTATCACCCCAGTGAAATGCGCTCTTTAACTGAATATCCATGGTGACAGAGATAGAGACTACATGTGGGCACAACAATATGCACTGCTATTTACTAAAACGGATCTAGCTATTGCTGCTGATTAATATTTGATTCATCAGCAAAGAGGTAGAAATTGAGCTCTTGATTTCTTGCAAAGACCAATCAGACACTTGGAGACTAATTACATCAGACTCCTTTCATCCTTTCAGTAGGGGCAGGGCAATGACTCATTTTGGCCAGATAAGCACATAATCTCATGGGTATGAGTTTTCCTTCCTTGTCTACAATATTTTGTACTCCAACACTGATGAAAACTTTATAGAGTCTCTGAATGACTGCTGTGGGATTCCTCATAATATATCTTGGAACCAGAGACACACAGTATGAAAAAGAAAGTTTAATAATCGACATGAACATGTAACTCACTGGATGTGTGTGTGTGTGTGTGTGTGTGTGTGTGTGTGTGTATTTGTATATGTTGTTATGTATATATGGGCAGAGAGACAGACATAGAGAAAAATACACACACACACACACACACACACACACACACACAGATTGAGAGAGATCGAGGGAGAGAGAAAGAGTGAGAGAGAAGGTAGGCCAGCTGCTAGAGACCCAGAATTGCCTTTTGAGTCCAAAGCCAGTCTGCTGGGACAATTCCTTCCTGCTTGAGAGGAGGGATGAATCTTTATTCTCCTAAGGCTTTCAAATAACTGTCACCCAGATTGTGGAGGATAATTTACTCAAAATCCATTGATCTAAATGTTAATCTTATCTTTCTCTTAAAAATAAATAAATTTTAAATGTAAACCTTATCTAAAAATATTCTTAACAGAAACATCCAGAATGAGGTTTAATCAAAGAATTGAGCATACACAGCCAGGTTGAGACAGAAAATTAACCATCACAGAGAACAAGGAAGAGTATGTGTGGCACTCAGGTGATTTGTAGTGTACATCTCCTTCATGTCATATATTGGCATGGTACTAACCCACCACACAATTTGTGATTGTTTAGCTGCACATCTTGACTTAGGGAAAAAATACTCTCTATGAAAAAACAATTCTTAAAATTTACAGGTACAGTAAAACCTTGGTTTGCAAGCATAATTTGTTCCAGAAACATGCTTTTAATCCAAAGCACTTGCATATCAAAGCAAATTCCCCCATAAGAAATAAAGGAAACTCAGATGATTCATTCAACAATCCAAAAATAGTCATAAAACGTTATTACAATACCATAGTATAATACAAAACAATAAAGAAGATACAAAATGTAAAAAGAAACAAATTAACCTATGTTTACCTTTGAAAACCTTTGTGGCTGGTATGAGGGAGACAAAGGAGAGAAGGATTATTGTGTAGGATGACTTTCTCTGTCAGTAATGGAATCACTGCTATCTTGTGGCTCAATGGAATATTTTTCTGCACGGGGACCATTATATAGGCTCACATGGATGTTGACTAGAGTACAGTATTAGTAAACTCTTGTCATATACTAGATGTAATATAGTTGACAATAAGGCAGCAGAAGAAAGAGTCTCTATCTGCAGGCAGCCTGACCTAGAATGAAGCAAAGCATTCCTAAACTTTTTCTTGTATAGAAAAGCAAAGAAGTGTCCATAGGTGCTTTGAAGTGACAAAAAATACACAAGTGTTAGTTGTGGGCACCTTCCAACATTCTGAAAAATTACTGATTTCTGCCAAACACCACAGCCTGAGACTGAGCATCCGATCATGGGAGACGATCACCTGCAATCCCGCAGCAAGAGAGAGAGAGAGGGAAGAACCACGGGCTCAATTGTGATCATGTGAAGTTCCGCATCACACACTACTCCTATTGCAAGGCATCACTAGTTTATCAAGTTGAAATTTATTAGAAACATTTACTCATTTTGAAGACCACTCGCAGAATAATTTACTCACAATCCAAGGTTTTACTGCAGTCACAAGATTCATCAAAGGTATAAAAGTAAGAAATCAGAAAATTTTATTTGTTCCTTACCTCTCATGACACCTAGGATAAGTAAGAGTTCTCGCTACTTTTTAAAAAAAATTAAAGTTTTTATTTATTTTTGAGAGAGAAAGAGACAGCATGAGCAAGGGAGGGTCAGAGAGAGAGGGAGACACAGAATCTGAAGCAGGCTCCAGGCTCTGAGCTAGCTGTCAGCACAGAGCCCAACTCAGGGCTCTAACCCACTAACTGTGAGATCATGACCTGAGCTGAAGTCGGATGCTTAAACGACTGAGCCACCCAGGCACCCTCTCACTACTTTTTTTTAAAAGTTTATTTACTTTTGAGAGAGAGACAGAAAGAGCGGAGGAGGGACAGAAAGAGGGGGGTAGGAGAGAGAGAATCCCAAGCAGGCTCCACACTGTCAGCACAGAGCCCAATGTGGGGCTGGAACTCACAACTCTGACCATGAACCTGACCAGAGATCGTGACCTGACCAGAACCAAGAGTCGGACACTCAAATTGGCTGAGCCACCTAGGTGCCCTGAGTTCTCAGTACTTGAACAATTTGCTAGTCAGTCAGATGGCAATATTATATGTTGCAAGTTTCCTAAAGCAAAGTTTATGGTATGCAGTGTAATTATACTCAGGATCAAGAGTAGCAATGGACTCCATATGGATTATAGACAACTTCATGTCTGGTGATAAAATTGCATCATAAATAAAAATTTACAGAGTATAAATCAGCCCAGAAGGAAAGATTTTAGAATTTTGTAGTGGTAAATGATTGCCTTAAGAAAATGTACAAAGGGTTGGAGGTGTTCACTTTCAAAAAATCCAAATAAATTATACAAAATACTACAGCATAAATGACTTCCATTGTTGTCATTTCTTGTTACTTCTAAGATGCATTGAGTAACAGAGGTTATAGGTATCTTTGGACCTTCAGGCTTGAATCCTCTCTTCAGTATTTCAGTTTATTGTGGGTTCCTAATTTTTCAACATGTAGTTTATCAAATAAACTTGATGCTCACCTCTATAAGCCATTTATCTAGTAATTTAAGCATGTGGGAAAAAAGTATGGTAAGGATAAAGAAATCCAGACTATCTAAAAGCACACCATTGTGTTATTCACTTCCTTCAAATGAATGGTTATTCCACAAACACGACTCAACATATTGGAAACACAGCACTAAGACTAAAAAGGCCAAAGTCATAATTAGGCCAGAGGACGATACATACCAATCCTGATTTCACTGTATTATTTTTTCAAACTTTCCAAGGAAAAGAGGAAATTCTCAGTGTTTACCTCTCAGACACTCAGATGTAATATTTTGCTGCATTTAGTACAGCTCCATATTCTGCTTATGCTGCTGAGATGCCTGGCTGTAAAAAAGATCATAAATATTTCAACTTTTCTGCCACATTTCCCTGATGGTGGACTGATTTCATTCCTTAAAATATTATTCAATTTTCAATAAAAAATTACTTCATATTTCATTATAGGGAGTTAGAGATGAAAAAAAAGAGAAATATTCCCTGATGCTATTACCACCAACTGTAATGAGATGATTGTAATATATATGATTGTATCATGTATACATGTTATCGCTATATATATGTATAGTTATGCATATATATGTATATATGTATTTTCTGGCAATTGTAAAAATTCTTTGATGGTAATATTGTTGATTTATTTTAATGTTTAGAGTTTTCACTGGAAATGTTTAATCATGTGTACACATATTCTGTATTTTGTTGTAGGTTCAAAAGAACTCAGAAGACATGAATATAACTTTAAATTGCAAGAATAGAACTAGAAGTCAATCTTAGATGTATCAAAGACTACCAGCAATTTTCAAAATTGACTTACTGACTTAATATTTAGTGTATGTGGGCATGATCCTAAATGCTAAAGATAGAACAGAGATGCTTGCCTTCATGAGCTTATAGTTTACTGGGATGGTTGAGACAATAATATAAAATATACATTACATTAAAAGGTGATGAATGCTACAGAGGAAACTAAATCTGAGAAAGGAGATGGGACAGCGCCCCTCCATCTAGGACATGAAACTGTAAATATGTTACTGGGACTCATCACTGAGATAGAGATATTTGACCAAAGTCTTAAAGGAAGGAAGGGGGAAAACTACTCAAAATTATTGCCCAGGGGAAAGCAAGAAAGACTGTAAGACAAGGTGTAGTAGAAGAAATATTCAGAGTGAAAAAAATATCAGATGGAAAAAGTATTTTAGGTTATTAAAATATTGTCAGCTCTACAATGGCATTAGAGAATTTGGAACAGAGGAGTGATATGTTAATGTGATTATCCTGGCCACATACTGACAACAGACAGAAGGGGAGAAGGCTGAAAGCAGAGAAGCTAGTTAGGATGTCATGGGAATAACCAAGGCTCAAGACAATATTGCCTTGGCTTGCTATGTTTGGGGTACATGGAGGTACACAGAGGTAGGAAATCATTGAGGGAAATTGGATGTATTTTCAAAGTTGAGACAAGAGGATCTGACAAAGAATTTGATATAGGGTGCGAGGGAAAAAATAAAAAACAATTCAAAGATGTTCTCATTATCAGTGGAGAATATGATATTCTCATTTCTAGTTCTATAGGACGATTAGCTTCAGAATTAACATGGGGAATGTAATGGCAAGTAAGATATGAAACTGAAAGGAGGTTTGTTTGTTTTTCTTCTTTTTCTCCTTTAGGGTAAGAGGAATTAGAGTATATTTTAAGTTGATGGTAAGGATTCAGTAAAAAAAATTAAAAACAAACAAAAACAAAAACAAACAAACAGAAAAGGGTCAGGAGATAAGTGCAAAAATGGTCTGAGAAACATCTCTGCAGAAGAAAGTACAGATGAGATATCGTATATAAGTGTGGGTTTGGAGTTTGAAGAAGACCACAGAAACAGAACAGAAAGGTGTGTTCTTATCCTAATTTCTCATTCAGGAGCACTTTTCTTGAAACACCAAGAATATTAGATTGAAATCTCTGCCAGGGCTTTTCTTGTTTTGAGGTGTAACTTACATACATTGAAATGAACAGATGTTAAATGTAAATACTATAGGTTTTGACAAATGCATTTATCCATGTAAAGCACACTTTATTAACATATAGACATAGCTCCCTTTGTCTCAGTTCCCAGTCAAGAACTTCCCCATTCTCACGAAGCCAGAGAAGCAACTTCTATTCTTTCTTTCACAGTGTAACAGCTTTGTCAGTTTTAAACTTCATATAAATAGAATCATGAAGTGTGAACTCCTCTGTCCATGTCTTCTGTTATACACCTTAATGCCTTGGGATTTATACATGTTAGCACAAATCAGTAATTTGTTCCTTTTAATTCTTGAGTAGTCCATTGTATGCATATGCACATTTTATTTATCTGTATCTAGTCATGGATGTTTGCCTTTTCTTTTGTCTTTGTGTGTGTGTGTGTGTGTGTGTGTGTGTGTGTGTGTGTGTGATTATGAGTGAATTTCCTAGGAACATTCTTGCTAAAGTTTATATCGGCATATGATTTCATTTTTTATTGAAAAATAAATACTTAACAGTAGAAAGGTTTAGTTATAAAGAGGTTGTATTTGTAATTTTAAAAGACATTACCATATTGTTTTCTAGAATGATTGTCTGTGTTTACAATCCCTCTGGCAATGTAAGAGAGTTCTGGTTTTCCACCAACATTCAGTTGAATGTGTCATGCTATCTTATTATGGATTTAATTGCATTTCCCTGAGAATGTTGAACACTTTGCATGTGCTTATTTACCTATTTGCCATTTTCTTCTATAATGTGTTTCTTGAGGTCTTTTTTAAATTTTTGTTATTGTCATTGTTGTTTATTCCTTGGTTGTCCTTTTAACATTGAAATTTTATGTGTAGAGCATATTCTGGGACTCATACGTACTGCAAACATTTCTCCTAGTCTATCACTTGCGTATTTAGTTTTTAATGTGTCTTTCAAAAAGCAGATGATTTAATTTTGATAATGCCTGATATTGCTTCTCATAAAGTATTATTCCATTACCGTGACTGATAATGGAGGTGGGGATGCATTGCAATTTCATATGGAGATGTAGGAGCTGAGGAGTCTCCTACTATCAAATCACAGTCAAAGCAATCTGTAAGATACATTTGAGATGTTTGTATCTGTTTGGGAGAAACACAATGGAGCATTTTCTTTGTGGAAGTCTCCAGTGATAGTTCTGAAAAACCAAAGGTCATCAAAGCCCCTCTCTCCTCCACAGTTTCTAGGGTCAATGATATCCCATCCATTTGTTTGTTTCTCTGTTTGTTTCTCTCTCTCAACCTCAGAGATTCTATTCCTTTTGTCTGGACTGTTCTTAATCTCCTTTTCAGTGAAACCCGTTTTTTTTTTCTCATCTTTATTTTTTTAATTAAAAAAAAAAGAGTATAGTTGATGCACAATGTTACATTAGTTTCAATATAGTATAACATTCTACATTTCTATACTTTATGCTGTCATCACCACAAATGGAGCTACAAGCTGTCACCACACAACACTAGTATAATATCATTGGCTATATTCTTTATGCTGTACATTTCATCCCCATTACTTATTCATTCATAACTGGAAGCCTGTATCTCCTACTCCCCTTCATTTATTTTGCCCATCTCCCTATTCTCCTTCTGGCAACCATCAGTTTGTTCTCTGTAGTTGTATGTCTGATTTTGCTTTTATCTTTTTTATTCAAAATATTTGTTTTTAGATTCCACATATGAGTGAAATCATGTGGTATTTGTCTTTCTCTGTGTGACCTAATTCACTTACCATAAAATTCTCTGGGTCCATCCAGGTTTTCACAAATGACAAGCAACCTGATGGCCATTATATCAGTGGATAAAGAAGATGTGGTACACACACACACACACACACACACACACACACACAGAGGAATATCATGCAGTCATAAAAAAGGGCCAGTGAAACCAATCTTGAACTCAAGCATCATTTACTCAAAAATTTTTTGTTGTCATGCTCTAATCCCTAACAACATTTTCCCAAAACCTTCATCACTTCTATTTTGTCCTCTTTTATTTATTTATGTTTGAGTATTATTTATTTATTTATTTATTTATTTAAAAATAATGTCTCTATTTCCTCTATTCTAAATTTCAGAATCATGTTAGGTTTGTTTTTCATTTTTTTCTCAAACTTTGCTACCGAAGTAGCATTCTATTTTCATTATTATTAAAAATGAATTTGGGTGTGACTGAGTGCCTCAGTCAGGTAAGTATCTGGCTCTTGATTTTGACTCAGTTCATGATCTCATGGTTTGTGGAGATTGAGCTTTGTACTGAAAGTGTGGAGCCTGCTTGAAATTCTCTCTCTCCCTCTCTCTATGCCCCTCCCCCTTATTCTCTCCAAATTAATAAATAAACGTTTTAAAAATCTTCTCAAACTCCATTTGTGTAAATGTATTTTAGAGCTACTTTCTTTTAATTGAAAATATGGTATAAGAAGATGTATGATTTCAAAAATAAAAAATCCAGAAACATAAAAATGTATAACAGAACAGGTTAGTAATTTATTTCTGAATATTAGTGAGACAAATGAAAATCAGGGAAAATCATTTACTTTGAGGATGTATTTATGAATTTTTCATCATACATTAAAACACATATATTAAAAGCTTTGTTAAATGTCTTATCATAGATGTATTTTTCCTAAATGGTTAGCTTTATAATAATGTTATTCAAAATGAAACACAAGCACACTGTCATACTCACACACACAACACTTTGCATATTTTCCCCAACCTTTCTCTGATTCAAACAAGCAATGCTCACTGAGTTAACTCAATTTAGATATGAGGTTATGCAAAATATAGTCATTATATTTAGCAAATAATACAAGAAAGATATTCTATTATCCCAAAGTTGCATGCCCTATGAAAGCTAAAGATAAAAAGTGACACAAAATTGTTATTGTAAATGAAAAATCTATAGAAAAAGAGAATATATTACTTCTATGAAAAAGTTATCAAAGTCCAGTCAGTCCTATAAAGAGCTTGGAAGTTGTCAGTCCCACTGTCACAACAAGAAATAAAGTTGAACAAAATGAAAGTCAACAACTCTTTTTAGATCTCTCAAGGAATTGTGGTCCCAGGACAGACTACTCCCATGGAAACTGGAGAGACAGACAGGCACAAACAGAGAATCAAAGCTTGTTAGAGGAACAGCCCAGAAGCAGAAGTCTGCAGCTGGGTCCAGTATCAGTAGGGACACTTTAAATTGTAAGTGGTGAATTACTGGAGGCTCAGCATAGACTAGCTTGTGACTTAAAACCTTCAAGTGTCCAGTCATAGGGAGGCCCCCACACTTTCATGAATTTACCAACAGGAGGGCTGCTAGATTCTCAAATTGAAGACTTGAAAAACTCTTCCCTTCTTTCCAGCAGAGAGTGAGGAAAAGTAGCCATTTTGAAATAGTATAATGCTTTCTGTTCTCTTTAACAAGGTCTGAAAAAAACTATTTTGCAAGAGTCTAACCAACTGAGATTTTAACAAAGCCTAACCAACCTGTGGGAAGAGAAAAATCCAACTCTAGTGATTGATGTGGAGAAAGAGATGTACCCAACTCAGGCTCTATAAAAGATGGAGACCTAATCATAGAACTAGGGAGCGCTTCCCATCTCCTAACACCTTACCAACATATCAGTAGGGATCCTATATAACAACAGAGATTAGAAATGAAAAATTTCAAGCTTCGGACCCAATTTAGGAGTCTGTAGGAAAAAACCCCAAGAAAACAAGTCAGATAAAAATAAAAATATTAGAGAAATTTTCAGACTCAGACACCTACTGGTAAAAACAAACAGTAAACACAGGTAAGCATAAAATATCACAGGAAAGGCCTATCTAACTAAGTTCCTTTCCTAGATACATCATCTCTGGTTTTCAACAAACAAGTAACAAGTCATGTTAAAAGGGAAAAATACAGTCTGAAGAAAGCAAGCAAGCATCAGAACCGGAATCAGCTATGGCAAGAATTTTTGGGATTAACAGAATAGGAATGTAATATGATTAACATGCTGAAGACTTTAATGAAAAAGTGGGTACCAAATAAGAACAGATGCATAATGTAAACAGGGAAATTAAAACTAAGAAAGAATCAAAAGGACATAGTAGAAATAAAATAGTCTGTAACAGAAATGAAGAATGCCTTTCTTAGGCTCATCAGTAGGCTAGACACAGCCAAAGAAATAATCAGTGAGCTTGGAGATATATCAAAAGAGATTTACAAAATTGAAATGCAAAAACAACAACAGAAACAAAGTATGGAACTGAATCTCCAAGAACCTTGGCACAATTACAAAAGATGTAACATATCTGAGAAAGGATTTATATCCAAAATATACAAAGAATTCTTAAAACTCAACAATAAGAAAACAAATAAAAAGGATTGCAAAATATATGAACAGACATATCATCCAAGAAGATATAGAGGTGGAAAATAAGCAAATTGAAAAGATGTTCAACACCATATGTGATTAGGAAATTGCAAATTAAAATAGCAATATCATACTTCTACACGTCTCTTAGCCTGGCTAAAATTCATAAACAAACCTGAAAATTACAGGTGAATTTGCAGAGCAATAGGAATAATCATTCATTTCTGATGGGAATGCAAATTGATAGCCACTTTGGAAGACAATTTAGCAGTTTCTTATAAAGCTAAGCATAGACTAACCATACAATTCAGCAATCACACTCCTGGTATTTACCCAAATGTGTCAAAAATGTATGTTCTCACAAAATCCCATTTATAAATTTTTATAAAAACTTTATTGATGATTGTCAAATGTTGTAAGCAACCAAGATATCCTTCAACAGGTAAATGGATGGTACATTCATACAAACTGTGGTACATTCATACAAAGCAATATTATTCAGCAGCAATAAGAAGAGAGACACTAAGACACAAAAGACACAGTGGAAACTACACACTTATTGCTAAGAGAAAGAAGCCAATTTGTATGATTTCAATTTTATGACATTATGGAAAAGCCTAAACTATAGACAAGAAAAAGAGCAGCAGTTGCCAGGAACTGGGAGGAGGAAGAAAAGGATTAATAAGTATCACATGGGGGTCAGTAGGGCTGTGGAACTTTTCTGTATAGTATTGTAATGGTGGATTCATGATATTATGCATTTGGCAAAACCCATAGCATTGTTCAATATAAAAAGTGAAATTTACTTAATAACACTATATCAGTATTGCTTTATCAATTGTAACAAGTGGACTGCATCAATGCAATTTGTTAATAAGGACAATATAAGGGAGAGTATGGAAAATTTTCATACTTTCTATCTATTATCTATCTATCTATCGTCTATCTATCTCTCTATCATCTTTTATTTTAAAGAGGTGGGGATGGACACAGAAAGAGGGAGAGAGAATCTGAAGCAGGCTCTGTGCCATTAGTGCAGAGCCCCACACAGAACTCTTATCTCACTAGCCGAACTGTGAGAATATGATCTGAGCCAAAATTAAGAGTTAGACACTTAACCAACTAAGCCACACAGGAACCCAAATTTATTTATTTTTGTAAACTTAAAGTTCTAAGAAATAAAGACTTAATTTACAACAATAACAAAGCACTGTAAAGAAAGGTGACTTTATGAAAAGCTGTAGAATATTCAGTTTTTACTTTGAGTACATAATAAAATTAATAGAAATTAGTTTGGAATTAGTAAAGCACAGGAACTGGATCTATTATCATGATTCTCTTTCCTCTCAAACTGATAAAATTTCTTGGATAAATTCTGTTTTGCATCCAACTAGAAACCCTCTTCACACAAAATTTCAGTAAACGTATAATAATAATAAAAAAACCCTATTTCCAATTTTAATTTCTCTTCTTTTTTTTTTTTAATGTTTATTTATTTTTGAGAGTGGGGGAGAGGGAGAGAGAAAAAGACACAGAATCTAAAACAGGTTCCAGGCTCTGAGCTGTCAGCACAGAGCCCAGTGCGGGGCTCAAACTCATGAACTGTGAGATCTTGACCTGAACTGAAGTCCAATGCTTAACCGACTGAACCACCCAGGTGCCCCTTTAATTTCTGTTCTGAAACAAATGAGAACAATTGAGGTAAATTGAAATGTTCATGTGCTATCTTTCTTTCAGTACCGGAATAATACTGCATGATAAAAATATAGCTGGAAATAAGAGATGGAGATAGACAATTTCAATTATTTTTAATATAAACCTATATCATATGCATTTTAAGTTAATAAATTAAGTTAAATTTAGTTAACATTAATTTTAAATTACATTTAATTAGTACTTTTAAGTTAATTTTACTTAAGCCCTTCTATTCAATGTTGAAAGAAATGTTGGTGGCAAATGTTCATATCTTGTTCTCACCTCAAGAAGAAAATTTAAAGATTTTATAAGTAAGTATAATATTTTCTCTAGTTATATTGTATATCAAGTTTGCAGCTGAAATTGCTAGGCATTCATAAAATTATATTTTCTTTTCTAATTAAAATGGAGCTGTTGGGCATTTACATTTCACTTGAACTTAGCAGTGACTGATTTTGGCTCAGATGGTTACAGGAATAAATGACAGAACTGCACATTTTCTTCTGTCTAGCAGCTGAAAGTAAGGCCAGAGAGTATATTTGAGAAATATAACAAAAGAGAATTACTACTTTGAGAAGAGTCTCCCCAAAGAGTCCCTTAACACAGAACCTATATATTGAACTATTGTTTAATCAAGAAAAAAAAAATGTAATTTGTGATTACTGAAATTGGAGGATCATTTGCTAAATCAGTTTTAGCTTACTTTTACTAATACATCTTTATCAGTGTAAAAAAGTCCCCTTTTCCTACTGTCTTGCTAATTGATCTTATCAAGAATGAATGTTGAATTTCATCAAACCTTTATTCTCCATCTATTGAGATTATCATATGAAATTTTTCTTTTAGTTTTTAATTTGATGGACTTCATACATTGATTTTCCAAAGTTAACATGTTATTAAATATTTGATATATATTTAACTTGATTATTATAATACACACATGATATACATATCATAATTAGAATTACTTTCTTGCTTCTTGGTTAATTAATAGTTAATTCATTATTTTTTTCTAATTCCATGCTCATAGGGTAACTGCTGTGTAATTTTCATTTCTTGTCTTGTTCTGGTAATACAATATGCTAAATTTGTTTATTATTTATTTATTTATTTTATTTATTTTGAGAGAGAGAGAGAGAGAGCAGGGGAGGAGCAGAGAGAGGGAGACAGAATCCCAAGCAGGCTCCACACCGTCAGCATGGAACCCAATGCAGGGCTCAAACCCACACACTGTGAGATCATGACCTGAGCCAAAATCAACAGTTGGGCACTTAACTGACATAGCCACCCAGGTGCCCCACTATACTAAATTTTAAATAATTTGAGGATAAATGTATAAACTTTTCAAATTGGGAAGAAATTTTATATGTTTGGAGATATTAATTAAAAGGTGGTATGTACTGACCAGTAAATCTGTGTCAGTTTAATGTTTGAGAAATCATTTGGTTATTGCTGCATATCTTTGATACTTTAGAATATTCATGTGTTCTATTTTTTTTGCATTATTTTTGGCAAGTTTCAATCTTCTATGAAGTTTATATTTCAAATTATGTATATTTTATATATTTAATATTACTTGGAATATAATTGCTTATAGTATCCAGTTTTGTATTTTATTATATTATTGAAGTGAACATTAGTACAGTAGAAGACACAAACGTAACTATATTGGTTGATAATATTAAAAATTATGTATAAAAAGTACCATCACATAGATCAAAATATGTAATTTCTTTTAGAATCTCAAAAAGATCATCCATGGCCCTTCTCAGGAAAAAAAATCTGATATTTAGCAAAACAGGTTTATTTTTCATGATTTTGAACTACATATAATGAACTCATATCACATGTGCCATTTTGAGTCTTTTTACTCTTTGACTTATATTTTTAACTCAATATTGTGTCTGAAGGTTACTCAGACACATATAGCATATATGTGCTGTGCATATACGTGTTGTGCATATAGCAGTCATTTGCACTTTTTATTGTTACATAATTTTACATAGGACAAATTTACCCTAATATATGTCAGTTTAACAACTTATTTGAAACCCTCTCCTGGGGCGCCTGGGTGGCTCAGTCGGTTAAGCCTCTGACTTCGGCTCAAGTCATGATCTCACAGTCCGTGGGTTCGAGCCCTGTGTCAGGCACTGTGCTGACAGCTTAAAGCCTGGAGGCTGCTTCAGATTCTGTGTCCTCCTCTCTCACTGCTCCTCCCCTGCTCACTCTCTATCTCTGTCTCAAAATAAAATACAGACATAAAAAAAAAAAGAAAAAAAAAAAAGAAAAAAACCTCTCCTAACTGGATTCTTGTGTGTTTCTATTAACTATTTCCATCATCACTTAACTTTTGCACACATTGTCTAATTTCCTGCATCTGAATGGTTATATTTGATTAATAGCCTAAGTATTTGTATAGAATTTGTACTCAGTTTGATGTGAACTCAGCAACTACATACTATATTTCTTGTTTTTTTCCTCTCTCAATCCTTTTTGTTATGATTCTTTATCTTGAGAGAGAGAGTGAGAGAGGGAAGGAGAAAGAGAGAACATGCACATGCATGTGAGTGCATGAGTGGGGAAGGGGAAGAGATAGAGGGAGAGAGAGAATCCCAAGCAGGCTCCATGCTGTCATCACAGAGCCCAAAATGGGGCGCGATCTCCCTGTGAGATCATGGCCTGGGCTGAAATCAAGAGTCAGATGCCTAACTGACTGAGCTACCCTGGCTCCCCAACCTCTCTCACTTCCTTCTTATTTTCTTTTCTTCCTATCTCTCTCTTTTTTTTTTTCATTTTTCTTTTTATTTTTCCAGATTCCAAATGCTATTGAAATACCTGACAAAACGTATATAATATGGAAGTTTACAAATATATATGGACATGAAAGGAAATAAAAATAACACTGAAGGATTAAAATAAACCCAAAGATTATGTTGACAATTAAGGTAAAATTAGGGTTTTAATAGATTGAGATGTTTCAGGACCCAGGAATAACTGAGGTTTTACCTAAGATCAAGACAATCCTATCCAAGAAATCAACAAGGAAAAAAACAAAGAAAACAAACAAACAAAAAACCCATATAAAATGTATATAATTGCTGCGGTAACTTAATCTTATATATTATCATTTTTTTTTTCTGCAAAGCTAATCTAATGCACAATCCTACAAATCAGTCCAGAAGAAAATGAAATCAGATACATTGATTGAAACAAATTGTTTTAAAAATCAATAAAGTGATCCAGTAACTCTATTGGAATTTTGGATGTTAAGCTATATTTATTACTTATTAAAATACAGCTGGATCTATGTAGAACTAGATCTAATATACTTTTACTGTATTCATATTTCATACATTTATTTGAATTTCCAAAACACTAAAGATTTATTATAACTGAGAGCCGCTTGGATTTGCTTCACCATGCTGCTGCTGTATGGTTATATTTGACAGTGAGCCTCAACATTTGTGTGAAATCCGTTCCCAGTTTGAAACTGAATTAAGTAATCTAAAACCCACCCAGCCGTAAGGATAAGTTTTGTATCGCATAAAGACACTGTAAACAATAAATTATATAATAGGTAAACATTAACAACATACATGTGAAAACTGTTTTCTACTCCTGTAGAGAGTTGAAAGTTGTATTTGTAAGCTGTTAATCACTGTCCTCCAGGATTAAAAGTTTACAAGAAATTTAAGTATTTATGCATAGTCATGACATTTTCATATGCAAACGTGTTATTATTACAGGAAAAAAATGGTTCTTAATCTGCTGATGCTCATCCCTCAGATCTTAGGTAAAAGTCTTTTCTTTAAATGAGTCTTCTTTTGTAAACTTAACATAAGAATGTTTGCCATTTTCACTTTTCACCTCCTCTGAGTGAGTGTTTTTTCTTGGTACTTTATGTTCTAAATAGCATTTAGCATACACTTTATATATTTACTTATTTTCTTGATCATTGTCTTCTCTATCCATGAGTTAGGGACTATCTTTGTCACTTTCATTTTGGTAATTCCCATGTTTCAATGTCTCACATATTTTAGTTACTCCATAAATAATTTTTGAGCTAATACAGACACTTTTTAAAACCTTATTAAATTATGCAACCATTCAAGTGATCATTGCTGTAGCCTTAAAAAAATGGTCTTAAACTATAGCTCAATGCAAGGGTAAAGTTTAATTGATGAAAGAGAGAAAAGAAATATCAAATATGAAGAACATACATGTAGTCTAATTTTATTTACTTATTTACTTACTTACTTACTTAAAGTTTATTTATTTTGAGAGACAGAGAGAACGCGCGCACGTACAAGTGTGAGGGGTGCAGAGAGACAGGCAGAGAGAGAATCCTAAGCATTCTCCACACTCAGTGCTGAGCCGAAAGCGGGGCTCAATCTCTGGACTGGTAGATCCTGAGCCGAAATCAAGAGTCGGACACTCAACTAACTGAGCCAACCAGGCATCCACATATATTCCAATTTTAAAGAAAACATAAAGATAGTTCATGGCAAATTATGGCATATGAGAAGGATGTCCAAACACATGAAAGAAACAAAAAAAAATCAGTTTGGAGATAATAAGATACAAAGCCTTATGAATGTATAATGTTATGCTGAATGGAAATATAATATTTCCATTATATTTCCAATATATTCCAATATATTCCAAATAATTAATTCTAAAAATTAATTTGTGTTAAACCTTTAGCGCTTGTTTACATATAATTACATTATACCTATTACATGATCAAAGTAGGGGCCACTTTTTTCCTCATTCATCCTGTATCTCCATTGTATATAAGGTAATTAATTCTTAGAAGTCTACTTTGACTTGGAAATTTTCTGTGACCTCATTATCCCATGTGATGTAATGTACACACATAGGATGTGACATTTACACTTTCAGTTATGTTGCAAGATGCCA
Organism: Cryptoprocta ferox; assembly: GCA_028646485.1. Lineage (NCBI taxonomy): Eukaryota > Metazoa > Chordata > Mammalia > Carnivora > Eupleridae > Cryptoprocta > Cryptoprocta ferox. The sequence continues at coordinate 166,460,326 of CM053567.1, forward strand.
TTCTTAGTTCTGCTTGCATCCATGATAACATGTTCTCATGTCAAAATTAGTTTCAGACTTTGGTGCGTGGTATGTAGAGTTATCTTTACATAAACATTGTATTGATTGACATAATAAATAAATCAGTTAACAATTATTTAGATAGAAATATGTATATCCTCAGTATATTGATCCTTAGTTTAATATATATTTCCTTGTTTAAATTTTAATTATATATTTAACATTAACATTAATTAAATATTGAAATTAATATAATTCAAATTTGATAGTTTAAAGAAAATAGCATTTCATAAACATATAACTTAAACTTTGATTAGATTGGAATACTTAATTTTCTTTAAAAAAATTTTTTTTAACATTTAATCATTTTTGAGAGATAGAAAGAGATAGAGCGTGAGCAGGGGAGGGGCAGAGAGAGAGGGAGACATAGAATCCAAAGCATGCCCCAGGCTCTGAGCTGTCAGCACAGAGCCAGATGAGGGACTCAAATTCACAAACCACAAGACCATGACCTGAGCCAAAGTTGGACGCTTAACCAACTGAGCCACCAGGCACCCCCTTTTTTGTTTAAGTTTATTTATTTTGAGAGAGATAGAGACAGTGTGTGTAGGAGAGGGTCAGAAAGAGAGAGAGAGAGAAAGAAAGGGAGAGAGAGAGAATCCCAAGCAGGCTCTGCACTATCAGCGCACAGATGTGGGGCTAGAACTCAGGAAACTATGACATCATGACCTGAGCCGAAATCAAGAGTTGGATGCTTAACCGACTGAGCCACCCAGGTGCCCCTGTAATACTTAATTTTCTAATCTAGTTTTTCAGAAATAAAACAACGTATATTAAGTCATACAAAAGCAGGAGTTTGAGCCTGGTGAAATACAGGAAAAGAGCTTATGCTTTAAAAATGCTTTAAAATATTTATCTTTAAACTAAACAGAATAGGTACACAGCTCTGATTTTTAATTTACTAAATGTCTGACTTTGCCACTCGTCTTTCTGACTCAGACTCCAAATAGGGAAAATGGAACTCCCTGTCGCATAGAACTGTGAGGAGAGTTAAAAGGGACAATATATGCAAAAAGCTTTGCCTAGTGCCTGGTTTAAGAGGGCCTTAGTCAATGGCCCTTTATTAATATTCATACCAATCACCTCAGAATAGTATTACTTTTGTTGAAGTTATTTTATTCATCTGAGATCTTCCATCATCGAGGGGCAAATCTTGAACAATGAGCTTTTGAGCAAGACTATAAATATTATTATATTAAACAGCATTTTCATTACTGAAAGTCATACATTTCAGAGAAATATAGTATAATCGCCAATTTTCTGGAAGCAAAGTTGCTAACTGCAGTGAAACTTTAAGCATTTGGAAATGGAAGTTACAAGTAACCAGCTTTGCCCTCGCAAGATATATCAAGTCGATTAACCTTGTTTGCATTGACCCAATGCCCTTATGTTTCTCTTGTCCTCTCTCTTCCACCACTCTGACAAACTCATTCATGCTTAATATATTTTTATGGGATTTATATATAATTATTATTTTAAATATTGAGTAAATTATGTTAGAATAAGACCTTTAAAAAAGGTGTAACTCTTGGCAAATTCATGGAAAAATAATGATAAACTGTGGGGAAAATACATCAGATAAAGAGAGTAGTCTTCTCAGCATTTCCTAAAGTATTATGATGTGATAGGCTGCTGGCTCCAAGAACAAATGACATGAGACAGAAAGGAGTAAGGGAGTCTGTTCTCACAACTGAGAGATCACAACCCAAGCAGATATTGAGTCCACTGCTTAATCGACTGAGCCACCCAGATGCCCCAACAACTTTTTTTTTCAGTAACATCATTGATATGAAACTTGTAGTTTAAGACTCTAAAGGGAAAATAGTTACACAGTTAAGCAAATAATTTGGACACTAATGCAAAAGAAATAAACATTAAAAAATAGATAAAAAGTTGTCTTTGACAATTTTTCTCTTATATGCATTTAACTTGCCCATGTAGCTGTAATTATTATCTTTGTGAAATCAGATGCATTTTATGAGAAACCCAGAGTAATACGAAAGGTTCCTACCTTTCATATTTTGCTTTTTTATTGACCCTTCATTTAAGTATGAAGTATGGCTACCTTGCATTACTCATCAAGTATGTACTTCATTTTTAATCATCATATTTCAATAACACTTACGTGGCATTGACTTTTATTATATTTCTTTCCTAACTATAACTGTGTCTCTTTGCATTTATCAGAACATGTTGAAATTATTAAAAATGATGATGCTTATTCAGCCTGTGTCTTCAATCATGTGTGAAGACTGTCACAGGGGAATGAACAAATTACTTAATTAAACTTGTTTTATGTAAACCACTTTTATAAATGACTCTTAATTCCTGAAAATAATAAAAGTTGTATGTATTTGCAAAAATATTGCATACTAAATTAACTTATAATGGCCTTGTCAGATCCTAGAACATTGGAAATATTTTACACAGGTTTAATGGGCATGAGCTCATGACAGGTCACTAATGGAGTCTACTTAATGTAAGTCTTAGGAAGTTTTTTCTTTCTTTCTTTCTTTCTTTCTTTCTTTCTTTCTTTCTTTTTTTCTTTCTTTTTTTTTACATTTCATATAGATCAACCCCAAAATAGATACTTTACCCTATGATTAATCATGAATAGAGAATGCAACTAAATTAAATTGATAAAAACAGTTTATACTTCCTCTCACTTAACATTATCTATAATAAATATAAATCGGTATGTCCCAGAATCTTGTACTTCTATTTTGTGAGGAAAAAGTTATAGAAAGGCCCTCTTCATTCTCAACTTCCCACTACTACCCACAGCTATAAACTAGTTATTTTTAGAGGCAGAAGTAAGACAATTGGGCAATTAAATGTTGATGGGAAACTAGAAACTATGGTATGCTACTGGATGTGCAAATTTACAGAGAATATTGAATTATTTATTAAACATCAGTGTCTTATTGGCAAGGTTCAATATATAAGCAATATAGCAAATAACATGAAAGAATAAGTTTAATAAATATTCCCATTTGGAGGAATATTTAGCTCTGTGTTTTAATCATTAACTTGATATTTATATACTAGTTAGATTGACTCTTAAGTGTAAGGTGGTATACCTCTGATTCATACCACATAAATTTCCTTATTTTGGAAAGATATCACTTTATCATTTTATTCTGTCATATTAAGTCAAGGTAGGTTTCACAGTCTTCTCAAAATAATGCTTCCAGAATATTTGGCCAATGCATTAGGATTGGAATATGAAATACAATTTATCTAGGACAGCTTAAAATAAATCATCTATCTGAGGGGGGCAAATAAGTGTTTTTACTAATTATTTTATCTAATAAACTATAATTTAAAAAATTTTAATGGAGACTGTTTATCAGTGAACATTATTATTGTGTATCCTGTAACAGGTACTCTGTCAGGTACCTGTCAGGAGGTAGTGTAGAATAGAGATAGTGTAGAATAGAGAGGAAAAGGCTTTAAATTGCTGATTAATTAATTTCTTCATCTCTTCCCACCATGAAAACCTATGTTGCCCTTAAAGTTACTTGTGGTATGTGAATATTTAATTTACTTCATGCAATATAGATCACTTTAATTTTTTAAAGGTAAAATTGGTAGACAGTATTTGAGTATTAAATAAGATTGAATTTATTAGATAAAAATTCAGGTGCTACTTTACACAAACTGGATGAAAGTATTCACTTATGAGAAGTACTTAACTGTGTCCTATATGATTTCTCAGGAGTGATTATGAAAATTAAAACTTAAATTATTGTTGTGCCCTTGGAAAACATTTCACAATAAAGTCCTTTGCTGTTTAGTCATTGCAGTATAAATACACTTCCAGAAAAGAGTTTATCTCGTTTTATACAACTCATACTTGGCCACTTTTCTAATCTAAAATTATATGTACCATAGACATACATATACTGAACATACATATATATATATATATAAGGTAGAAATAGAAAATAGGCTTCATACCATTAGATTGTAAAATGATATAAAATCTCTCACTGTCCTTACATTTCTAGTTGTAATAAAGTTTCAAAATATCACACTTTAAGTATCCATAAATTTAAAAGGATTTTTACTTTTTAAAATGATCATTATATAAGAGTTATAAAATTAATATACGTTTCGTCGGTTCTTCAGATACCTGAATTTGAAAGTGCCTATAATATCATCTAGAAGTCCAACCAAAGGTCAAGGTAAAATTGAGCTGCCTATTTTTGCAAATCATAATAAACTTCCTTTGGGCAAGTATTTCTTTTCAAACATTGTCTCTTTAAATTTTAAATTTTATTACTCTGCTCATTTAAGATTCATCTTCATGTAACAAAGTGGTAGAAGCCTAGAGATTTAAAAAAGTGTAAGAACTTACAGCAGTGTAAGAACAAAATTCTAGCTAGAAAAACTCTCACTCTTGAAAGTGAAATGGCAGCAAGTGCTCTGAATCTAAGGCAAAAGCAATAAAGCAAATAAGGCTCTCACTAGTTTCAACACGTTTTCTGTAACCAAGAGTCTTTGTTTGGCTTTAAATGCTCAGGCAATGCCTGCAATGCCTCCTCTTAAATCTTTGCACATAAATTAGATTAATACATTATCATAATCTAAATATTACCAGAGTCAACAGTGGAAAGACAAATGTTTATTTCTCAGAAAAATAGGAGATTTAGAAATGGAAGAAAAATGGATGAATTTTTTTCCAAAGTTTGGAATACAAAAGCTCAGCTTACATTTTATATTCAATTTTTTTAAGTTTTTATTTTAAATCCAGTTAATTAGTTTCTGGTGTAAACTAAATTTTATATTCTCTTTCATCTAAGACTTTTTCTTTTTTTATGTTTTATTTTATTTTTGAGACAGAGACAGAGCATGAGTGGGGGAGGGACAGAGAGAGAGGGAGACACAGAATCCGAAGTAGGCTCCAGACTCTGAGCTGTCAGCACAGAGCCTGATGTAGGGCTGGAACCCACAAACCGTGAGATCATGACCAGAGCCGAAGTCTGAAGCTTAACCAACTGAACCAGCCAGGTGCCCTTGTCCAAGACTTTTTCATCTCATCCATCCTCACTCATGGAATGCATAGGGGGATAAAAAGTATGATTTTATATGAGAAAACTCGGGCATATGCAGGGCACCTGAAATTTGAAATCCAGCTCTTTTTTATTTGTTTTTTATTTTTATTTTTAAAATGTTTGTTTATTTATTTTGAGAGAGCCAGAAAGAGAAAGCGGGGCAGAGTGTGCGTGTGTGAGCAAGGGAGGGGCAGAGAGAGAGAGAGGAAGAGACTACCAAACAGGTGCAGAGGCTGATGTAGGGCTCGATCCCATGAACTGTGAGATCATAATCTGAGCCAAAATCAAGAGTCAGATGCTCAACCAATTGACCCACCCAGGTGCCCCTCCAGCTCCTTCTTATAACCCTTCTTGTTGTTCTCTCTAATGGAATCCCTATCCCTCATCAGCTCTATGAGGTATGGAAAGAGATAAGAAATGCTTTCCAAATTTTAAGTTTTTATATTAGCTTCTCATTGAAGGTAACTTTTTCATCTCCTTAAGTCAGCTTCAAGTAAGCTAGTTTTGAAATGAGTTTTATATTAAGAGTATTTTTTCTTTCTATAACCATAGCTATATTGAGTAGAAAGAAAACCAGTTTTATATGGAAATTTGTCCCTTTCAACCACAAAAATGGGTATATCATTGATTATTTTTTTACTGTATCACTTGTATAAGTTTTACTCAAGTAACTCAAGTTAACAACTGTGAATGTGAAATGTAAAATATGAATTATATAAAGTGAAACTCAGTGAAATGTAAAACTCAAGCTCAAAAGTCACATATTTATGACAAAAACACATGAAGGATGTAGAATGTAGTAAAAACAAAAAGCTTGGCACAAATGGTTTGTGTCATTTACTAATGTTCCAATTCCTTCAAAAATTAGACCATTTTACTCAGCAATTTATAACAAAGTACAAGATATCATCTTCTCAAGAACTCTGAATATATTAATTGCAAATAACAGTATTTAATGCTTCTAATGACTAGTAACTTTTATAGCATCTGCAAATCTGGGTTTGCACTACAAATTTTCATCCTAGACCTGACAACCACTTTATCTAATACATTTGGCAAGTAACTTTAGCATTCTTTTCTCCTTTCCCTGGTTATAAAATATGAATATTAAACTTTGCCTTGAGTGTTGTGAGAATTAATTATTTAATGTTTATAAAGTTCCTTCCAGCTAGGTAGGAAAGGCACAGAAGCATTTCTTATGCTCACAACGGATATTCTCATAAATGCAAATCACAGAGGAATTGTTATTATTAACTGTAATCCAAATACAAAAGTCAGAATTAGAAATGGGGTTAAAGATAAAGATGATATAATGTAATACACAATGTATATTTTAATTGTTTGGTAGAGGAGTTTCCATGTTTTATAATTTTTTTCTTTAGCTATGTAAATAACACAAAGCTAAGGTATAGGTCAAGATGGTCTAACATGGAAAAGATGAGCACTTATTTCTGTGAACCCCAAATCATTTAATGAAAACAGAATTAAATCAATAGGATCACAAAATAAAACTTCACAATGGACACTTGTGTAAGTTAGAGTCTCTAAAGAAAGGGCAGTAGTGAAAACACCTATATGCATCAGGCTTTAACTATATTCTGGAAATCATCAGAGGGTAAATTTATAGCTATTGATAGTTCATTTGCGGTCTAAGAGCTAGTGCTAATCAATGGAAATATATTTGTTAATTTGTTTCTTTGTTTTTGTTGATTTGTTTTAGTATGTGGAAAAAGAAGACGAAGAAAGACAATGAGGTGAATTTTAAATATAACTTAAATTACTTTCTTTTTTAATATTGCATTCTTCCCACTTTTTTGGTTAAAATTCCCTGTTTTTCCCCAGCTTTACTGAAAGGTAATTGACATATAAAATTGTGTAAGTTCAAGGTGTACAAAGTGGTGACTTGATATATATATTTATATAGAGATATAGTAAAATGATTAGCACAATAAGGACAGTTAACAAATCCATGAGCTTAATTTTGTGATGAAAAGATTTAAGATCTCCTTTCTTAGCAACTTTCAAGTATATAATACAGTATTGCTAATGTATATAGTCACCATGCTCTACGTTAGAGCCCCAGCACTTATTTGTCTTATAACTGGAAGTTTGCACCCTTTGGCCAACCTTTCCTTGTTGTTTTCATCGCGCAATAGTAATAAAACAAACAGTAATTTCTGTTTGTATGTTCTAATGTCCTTTCCAAAATTTTAAAAGATAAAGTAGCAACTTATGCTGGTCTTTTTCATTGTTCATGTTTTTGATATCCAAATGTCTGAATAATAACCTTGTATTTGCGTATATGTATTTCATAATTCTTGTATTGCAAGTGGACAACTCAGTACTATTGTGGTTAAAGAACATTAAAATTCTACTCATAAAGATGAAAATACCTGAGAGTCGGCTCTACATATTTTGCATCATATGTGTAAGTGGAGTGTGGTAGAAAGAAAGGACAGCATAATTCGTTTATCACACCACTAATTCAAGTATTTTCAGACCATGGCTTAGAAGTCTAAATTTTAACTTTGTGACATTACTTTTGAATATCTTATACCACTCAAAATACAGTAACACTCTGATATTCTTTCTTATTTCTGCATCACATAGAGAAAAATGACTTATTAAAAAAATTAAATACAATTTATATTTCAAAGGTTTTCCAGTCCCAAGATACACTTGAACAAATTTTAGACAATGTATTCAATTGGCATATGTAGTTTGGCTATGCCAAAGATTTCTTTGGTGAGTTGATAAAAGTGTTAACCTTTCTCCTTCAACCTTTTGATTGGTGAAATAGGGTCATATTATCACTTTGAACTTTTAGAGTCATAACTTTAAGAATAATCAATAACAGGAAGCCTGTAGTGCTAATGTCATTGCTATTTCAAAAATGATTGATGGAAAGGGTTGCCTCTAAAATACTAAGCTGTCTAGTTCTGGTCCATGACAAATAGCATCAACATGATTATATCTCAAATAGGAAAATAAAATTCTTCCCTAAAGCTTAAGGTCTGTTCTAAATAAAGCACTGAGAGCCATTCAGCATTTTGTGTTCCTTAATGACAGAAATTTGTTCAAGAAAAATTGATGAAAAAGTGCAATAATGGCTATTTTAAAAATCAGATTCAATTTAAAAGGCTTTTGATCAAATATCCAGCTTTGAGCAACAGATATTCCCTACTTGGTGAGTTTGTCGAATATCTCGCTTTGTGTTTGGCCACTGGAACATAAAAGTTCTAATATTGACAATAAAACTAAAGAAGATTAATTAAGCTGTATAAACTAATGTAAATATTGTATTGTCCAAGAAAATCAAATTTTGTTTTATTTTCCCCGACTACCATGGTCTCCAAAACTGCTTAATAGTTACAGGCATTTTATAAAAATTAAAAATTTAGTAAGTTCTGATTAACTAATGGCTCAGCTCTTTTATTTTTATATCAAGTTATATGTTTGAAGACCAGTCCATTTCTTTTAATATTCTTTTCTGAAGTCCAACAAAAACATAAGTAGAATTATTTTTAAACTTTTAGATACTAATCCCTGAAAAATAATTAAAACCACCTAAAATCCCTTGGATACAGTGTCCTGCTTTCTTGAATAAACTCATCACTATATAAGAGATTTTATTTGATAAAGCTTCTATTTAAAGTTTAAATGAAATATTTTGCCATTCTTATTGGATTGTTTTTGTTGTTGAGTCTTGAAAGTTTATTATACATCCTAGATACAATGTGCTTATTCCATATATGCTTTACAAATATTATCCTTCAGTCAATGGTTGGCTTTTTCATTCTTTTAACAGTGTCTTTCAAACTATCTTAATTTTTAATTTATTTTTGAAAAATAGATTGTGACTTTGGTGTCATAGCTAAGAAATTTTCCCATAATCCAGGATCACAAAGATTCTCCTCTGTGTATTTTCTAGAAGCTTTACATCTTTAGGTTTTACATTTAGGTTAGCTCTTTGACTCATCTTGAGTTAACTTTGTATATAGTGTGAAGTATGGATTGAAGTTCATATTTTATAATAATTATCCAAATGTTAGAGCATTATTTATTGAAAAGACTAGCCTTTCTAATTGAATAGTTGTTTCACCTTTGACAAAATCCAAAGTCAAAGTTTACAAGCAGTATGGAATAGACCTGTGTGGGTCTGTTTCTGAACATTCTATTCCACTGATTTGTTTATTTTTACATCAGTATTATACTGTTTTGATTACTGTAGCTTTATAATACATCTAAAATTTAGGTGTGTTAGTCCTTTTTACTCAGTTCTATTTCAAAGCCATTTGGTTATTTTAGAGATTTTAATATCTGAGTGTTGGCTAATTCTAAATTTTAGAATCAGCTTTTCAATTTCTACAAAAATGCTTTCTGGGATTTGATTGGGAAATCTACTTATAGATAAATCTGGAGAGAATTGACATCTTAACAATATTTAGGCTTTCAATCTATGAAAAAGCTTTTCCCCCACTTAATTTTAATTTCTGTCTTCAACATTTTATAGTTTTCAGTGTGCAGCTCATACACATTCATAAACATGTTTTGCCAGATTTATCCCAAAGTATTTCACAGTTTTGATGCGATTGCAAATGGCATTTTAAATACGATTTTCAGAATTAGATTATTATAAAAATTGGAAAATAGGTTTGGTTTCATTTGTTTCCTGGGAGATAATGCCAGAATGTGGTTTATAGGATATTAGAGCAAGAGATAAAATGATTTTACACACAGATATTATGGGAGGGGAAAGACTTTTTTTTTCCTCTACATCCTGCGTTCTCAGCTGAGCCCCCTTGTAATATAAGACAGATTAACAAGAGGAAACCAAACAGAAGTTATTTAGCATGTGTACCTCATGGGTACATGATAGATATGCAGAGAAAATGAGTAAGTCCCTGAGGTGGTTTAGAATTCAGGATTAAATAACACTTTATTTATTTTTTAAATTATTTTTATGTATTTCTTTATTTTGAGAGAGAGTCAGAGAGAATGAGCAGGGAAGGGGCAGAGAGAGGGAGAGAAAGAATCTCAAGCAGGCTTTGCACTGTCAGCGCAGAGCTCGATGCGGGGCTTGAACTCATGAACCATGAGATCATGACCTGAGCCAAAACCAAGAGTTGGACACTTAACTGACTGAGCCACCCAGGTGCCCCTAAATATAATTTTAATCAGGAAAGGGAAAGGGATGCATGGGTCTCTTAGGGGGATTTGATATTGTGACAAAGCTTGTGTGCATGTGGTGTCACTAATAATCACCTGTCCAGTGATGAGTTGATGAAACTGAGTTCCTTTTAGAGCATCTGTCTTAAGGCAGACAAGCGGAGTTCAGAGAAAGTTTCTCCTTGTATTTGCTATTTTTAAACTGCTTATAGCTCAAAATAAACAATATACCAAAGTGGCATATTTGGCTACCCCTCAACTTACAGTGTGTCAAGATATGTCATGACCCGGAAGCAGTCAGGCATGTGAATAATCAGTTACATGGGGGGGAAATTCTGCTGCTTTGAGGCTGGCCAGGCAGCCATGAGTTCTCACACTGTGCAAAGCCATAGTTGCCTTACTACTTATTGAAAGAATAGTATGCCAGGAATAGGAATGGGAAACTAGGGAAGATATGACTGTGGTCAAATGTAAAATGAGCACAAAAGTCCTGAGTAGAGGGGCACCAGGGTGGCTCAGTCAGCTGAGCGTCTGACTCTTGATTTTGGCTCAGGTCATAATCTCGGGATTCATGAAATCGAGCCCCCCGTCAGGCTATGCACTGATAGTGTGGAGCATGCTTGGGATTCTCTCTCTCTACCCCTCCCCTGCTTGTGTGCTCTCTCTCTCTCTAAAAATAAATTGAAAAATTTTTCTTTAAAATATTGAGTAGAAGTAATGAGGCAAAACATGCATGCATGTGGGCAGCATTTTAAAGGAAATTTGTGGAAAATTTAAAGTTATTTTACTTAGAATGTAGACATATATGGTGTGATTATTTTCCTTGAATTTTAAGTGTAATGCATTTTATTAGTTTTATAATAACGACAAAACAATGATAATATTGTAGAAGTTGGTTGTTTTACTAAATATCTTCACATATTAGGAGTGTCCTTTTATGAGGAAAGATTCCAATTATGTCAGGAAATAGCAAATGTCATTTGTGAAACAGTAATTCGTCTGAAAACTGGATTATTTTACATAACTCTACCTTAATTGGATATGTATCGTGTATTAAAAATCAAAATAGAAGACCCATGCCTACCTAGAGAGAGAGAAAATAAAAGGCTATTAACAGTTGGTATCAATATCAAAATGAAATACTTAGGCGTATTGAACATCCTTGAATTCTTTTCCCTAAAAAATGGCTTACCATTTCCAAATTTGTTTAGCACATGGATACTTGGGTAAATTTTAGTAACTTTAGATTCTAATTCTGACCTTAACTTTCACTTTTAACTTCATTTATTCAAAATAATATTTGAATGTCTAAATTTTTTTAAACCCAAATAGATAAAAAATCTTAAAGTCAAGGCTTTGGTATAAATGCTCTACAATTTTAAACCCATTGGATTTGCAATGTTAATATGTTAAAATAATTCTGCCATAAAATTAATGGTATTATAAAAATTTTATAAAGAAAGTAATAATTTTATTAGACATTATTGTAGCTAAGAATAAAAGTAACATGAATTTAACAATGACAGTGTTAATATCAAATAATATCTCAAGCTTATATAAATTTTAATGTCATCCTCTATGCATATTTGTTTTTGTTTTTCTTGATATATTTCAGTGTTAGTATGAAATAAATTGGTGAGGAAGAAAGAACCTTTTAATGTAAAACTAAAAGTACAAATTATACTTAAAACATACTATCATGTACAAAATTTTCAATAGTCATTCTGCCAAGATGGGTAGCAAATTGATCAATGATGAGATAAATGTGAAAATATTCAGAAATTTTATTTTTAGCCAAGAGAAAAGTGAAAGTTGATTTTTTGTGTCTATTGTATTTTCAAGAGCCTTACAAATAGAATGGTTAAAAAAAAAGGAAAGAAAGAAAAAAAGGAAAGAAGAAGAAGAATTTTAAGAAATACAGTAAAATACAGAATTTTTTTTTCTTATTGCTAGAATGCTTGGAAGTTGTAACCAGAGAGCTCTTGACCTCATGGGCACCTCTATCTTTTATGAGAGCAAAAATATCTCAAGTGCCATAGTGCTTCTTTTCCACCCTTGGTTTCATTAATTTAGATATATAGTAAATGTTCTTTTTCAATGTTCTTGTTTGGTCAAGTCAAAAGAGACGGTAATAGCTGTGGGATCACAAGGAAAATGATGAAGGATTGGTAAAAGTCAGGTACATTGGTGTCGGTATTGGCCTGTCAGTGGAGATGAATCAGGATACAGTAGCCTTTTTCCTTTAATTTTTTCAAAAAAAAAATTGTATCCTTGAAGCAACTATTTTCTCCTCCTTTCTATTATTGATCTAATTCATTTTTTAATATATAATCACGGCTCAGGATATTCTAGAAACAAAGTGTACATTTCAAAGGTTTTTAGTTAAATGTACTTAGCATATATTTCTGGGAAAATCAGAATTCTTGCACTCTTCCCCATCCCCAAATTAAAAAATATTTTGAAATGCCTTATTCAGTAAGTATATCCTTTTATGCAAAAAAAGTAGATAGATCCCTGATCATGATTAACTTATTAATTTTATGTAAAAAAATAGCAAGCAAAATAAGCCTCCAAATTTTACATTTGGTTTAACCGGTGAAATAACAAAAAGAATTTTTTATTTTCATTTGACCTCTGTAATTCTGCTATCATTCTGCTTACTTTGTTCTTAGCCCTAATCCAAGAAGGAGATACAAAACAAACAAATATAAGTTTCTAACCTCTTACCAAAGTTTATTAAATCTCTCAAAATTAATACCAGGTTGTGTTCTAATTAATTAACTAGAAAGGACATTTGGATTTTTGTTTTTCAAAAGAAAGCACTTTGAGAAAATATATGTCACAAAACAGTTTCTAAGTGATTAGTTCCTTAAAGATGTGTGGTTTTAAGTACTTTGTCATTGATTTACAATTTTGTTTACTTTTTTTATCAGCTTTATTGAGAGATAATTATGATTAAAAATTGCATATATTTAAGGTGTATAATTAGATGATTTGATATACATATATAGTGTGAAACTTTCACCACTATAAAGCTAATCAATATATCCATCACCTCACATGATTACTATTTTTATTTTCTTTTTTTTATTTTATTTTGGTCTGTGTGTGTATATGGTAATAACACTTAAGATCTATTATCTCAGCAAATTTCAAGTATACAGTAAGCTATTGTTAATTATAGTCATATAGTTGTATATTAGATCTCCAAAACATATTTTTCTTCCATCACCAAAACTTTGTGGTTTTGCTTACTTTTAATGTATCAGAATTTTTCATTGTTTCTGAGGCCAGTGGAGTAAGATAGCTGTATGAAATGGGAATTTTAATACTGAAATCAGGCTTCATAGGCCTGTTTTGTGCTAAGGATTTAACATACAGTGGTCTTTATTAAAAGGCAAACTACATGAAAAGTGGGGAGAGATTAATAGTTAATCACCCTGAGAAAATTCTGACTTTAGCTTTATTTTACTTAAAAAATGGAGTTCTGCAGATTCAATTAAACCATCCCCCATATTTTACTTTAATATTTGAAATTTTCCAAGTGTATAATGGTAGTAATCTTTTGACAGAAAGAAGGAAGAGTACTTTGTCTGGGAGCTGTTTTTAAAAGGTGCAAACCAATTTCTCAGAAAAGAATCTGACTAATAGCGAAGGGCTCTGCCCTGGTGAAATTGTGCTAATTAGTAATTACTTCGCCAATCTTTTGCCATCTTAACTCCAAAACACTGAGGCAGATTGAATCTTAAAAAAAAAAAAAATGAATTGATTAAGAATGTACTCACCACTCATTTTAACTCTATTGGATTTGAAGAATTGATTTATGGCAATTCTAAGCAATTGCCCAATTTAAGGGAAATTATTTCAGATCATGCTCACTGTTACTGTCTTTCCTAAAGGTTGCTATATCATTGATAACTGAAATTTTTCTCAGAGCTGTTCCATTGCAAATAAACAATTTGAGCTTCACTTTATTATTTATAATTCAATGATGTCAGGAACAATGAAAGAGATATTCATCTACTTGGCAGATTTCATAGAAACATGCATTTATGAAATACTGATTTTATATCTGCACTGCATAATGGCAATATGTACTCAAGAATAACCTGTTTGGAAGACTATTGTATTATAATCTCTGTCCTCTGGGGAGTTATTTAATCAAAATAGCTCTGCTTAAGTGCACTACAAGAGGAGACATGAAAAAAATGTCAGAGGATCAAGGAGAGACAAAGGACTAGAAATTGTAATACTGAAAGTAATTTAGTGCCTTGAGGAATGTATTTTTTTTCCTACAACTTGAGGTGGAAAAAAAGCTCAGATAAGTCAGAAATATCAGAGCTACAACTGAGATCTCAGTGAATGGTAAAATAAATTCTCATACCCATGAACAACTAAACACCTAGACAAAATGTGTTAAATCAAAATGCAAATGTAAGTCACACTGTGCTCCTTAATAATCAGTGTTAAACACTAATTAGTACCATATGATTATAAGTTACCATATTGGATCTTATTCCTCTACTTTTTTAACTCCTCTTTGTACATCATAACTTCAAGTAGGCTTTCCAGTAAATCTATGAGCAAAATTGCAGTAATGCTCATGATTTACAACAATGAGTTAACAACATAATGTCCTTGCATAATAAATCAAGTATTAACATATACACTCTTATCGTACTGTGAAAATCTATGTTAATTACTCTATTAATAAGTAGTATGTGTTTAACCAACATGACTAATTATTTTAAACTTTGATTATTGAGTTTAAAACAATATAGGAGGCGTAGAATATTACAGGCTTCTTTCTTTATTTTTGCATGTAAATTCATCATCACCTTTTTCCAATGTAAATTAATCCTGTTAAAATTTCCTCCTAACTATAATTTCAAGGTTCTCCTCTTATAATTTCCTCATGTAATCCAATACCAATGTTTTTTTTTCTTCCTTGTTAAAATCAACACCTTGATATTATACAATTATTTACATTTTCATATTAATATTTCAATGCATTCCATTTTACAGCACATGGCCACACATGATCATCTTTGCAAAATTTGTAATCTACCTAAAAGTAATCAAGGATAACACTTCGCTAACCTTTGTTTCCAGAATGAACTATTATTATTGAACCACATATTCCTACTTATACCTCAGGCAACTGTTGGTAGTAGGTGGGATATAAAACAGAAACTCTGAATAAAATTTAACCCTGTACTTCTGGTGGGTCTTATTTTCCTGGTCTTCAAAACATTGCTTGCTTCACTATATCCCATATACTCTCCCATCATTGCTCTGGTTT
Organism: Cryptoprocta ferox; assembly: GCA_028646485.1. Classification (NCBI taxonomy): domain Eukaryota; kingdom Metazoa; phylum Chordata; class Mammalia; order Carnivora; family Eupleridae; genus Cryptoprocta; species Cryptoprocta ferox. Next base: position 166,475,914 of record CM053567.1, read on the forward strand.
GAAGAGCTGCGTGCCTTATATGTCAATCAGTGATAGTCACTGCTTCAACAATACATGATTCAAAACTTACTTCTGTGTGATTATCCTACAACCATGGACGGCCATTTTTATGACAAAATCCACTTAGCATTGATCTAACTCCTTTTAGATATGCTTTCATATTTCACTGTTTTAAGAAAGACTTACCATTTAATTCAAAATTATTTCAAATGGTAGTGATAGTATTATTAATAATGGATAGCATTTTTGACCATTTACTAATTTCCAGACTAATTTCCATTACTAATTTCCAAATGCTAAGTGCTCTGTGTGAATTATCTTATTTAATGCAGCAACACTAAGAGGTGAGGATAACTCTATTCATTTTTGACACCTCACATAGAACTGGGATCTAAATCATGTCTTAGAACATGAAAGCTGTCAGCTTCCAGTAATAAATCAGAGTTCAGCCCAAAGGTTACTCTCTCACAGAGGCGTTCCCTAACCACCATATACAAATACCATCTCTGCATTATCACAGCGTCTTTTTTTTTTTTTTGGCACATGGTAGATGCAATTTACCTAACCGTTTCAAATGAAATATGACTGAATTTTCTGTTTATCATTTCTGAGTGGGAGAGTTTAAGAACTAGTGTGTGGTTTGCTCAATCCTAATTTCCTTGCTACGTTGACAGTAGCATGTATGATGGTGAAGGATTCATCAGCTCCTGAAGTGAGAAGACATAAATCAGAACCCCTAGCAAATGCAACAAACAAAATGTTATTGTAGCAACTATGGTGTTGGGGATTCTTTAAAAAAAAAAAAAAAAGAAAAGAAAAGGCGGGGTACCTGGGTGGCTCAGTCAGTTAAGCGTCTGTCTCCGGATTTCTGCTCAGGTCTGATCTCATGGTTTGTGAGATCAAGCCCTGCATTGGGCTCTGTGCTGACAATGTGGAACCGGCTTGGGATTCTCTCCCTTTCCCTTTTTGTGCACCACCCCCGATGCCCTGTTCACACACACTCTCTCTCAAAATAAATAAATAAACATTTAAAAAAACCAAGGGCTTGTTGTACACCATTAATTCATGTATTCAACAAACATTTTTGAGCACCTGCTATACGACAAAAGCAGGAAATTATAACACAGGGTTATGGTAGATATTTGAGAATATCTACCAAAATTAATGAAAAAAATGATTGCAAAAAATGTCCCAAATTCTACATCCTTCCCTGTTACTATTCTCTCGATACCATAACATTGTAGTTTTGAAAGAGTTGGATCTTCTTTTTGAATCTGTAAAGTTGGACTGGCTTTGTGATTTGCAAGTCAATAGAGTATGAAAGAAGTGACAATATTCAATTTCCAAACTAGACTTCCAGAGGTCTTATGTGCTTTTTCTTGCTTCTCTGACTTCACTTTGAGAACAAGTAAATGAGAGCTAGTCTGCTAAAGAATGGAAGACAAACTGGGGAAGAGCTGAGACATCTTCGTTGAGGCCCCAAACAAGTTAGAGAGTCTGGGGTGTCTGGGTGGCTCAGTCGGTTAAGCGTCCAACTTCGGCTCAGGTCATGATCTCATGGTTTGTGGGTTTGAGCTCCACGTCAGGTTCTGTGCTGACAGCTCAGAGCCTGGAGCCTGTTTCGGAGTCTGTGTCTCCCCTTCTCTCTCTGCCCCTACCCCACTCGTGCTCTGTCTCTCTCTGTCTCAAAAAAAACTATATAAAAAATTAAAAAAAAAAAAAAAACAAGTTATAGAGTCTGGCCAAGAAAGCACACAACCAAATAAACAAAACACCTAATGGTTTCATTAGGTGAATGACTGCTACTTGAGATGTACATATGGGTATCTCTAGATCCTCCAAGACCAAATGATCTCCTGGTCAATCCTTACCTGTGGGAGCTTCAAAGAATAAGCTTAAAAGACCTTATTGTTTTAAGTATACAGGTTTTGTGGTTGTTGGTTACACAACATTATTGTATCAATAAATAACCATGTAGAGTTCATTATAATAGCATATTATCGATTTTCAAAGAATGCATTTGATAAGTAACAAAAAATCTCTTCTTAATTTTAATAATTATGTTGATATCAATACAACCAAAAGAATTGCAGAAATAAGTTAATTCTTGAAGATTTTTATTTTTTAAAAAAGTAAGATGAAAAGATGTGCAACTTAACTTAGGTTAAGTTAAAAAAAAGTTGTGTTATATGTAGTTAACAAGAATATTTATAGAGATTTTCTATTGTAGTTTAATTAAAATCAAAAGTACTGAGCACTAGTCATGACACTTTTAGATTCATTGCTGGGATACATAATTGTTAAATATATGAAATATTTAACATCTCAAATAGCTAAAAAGGAGTTTAAGAAACCATGCCTTTGTGGTCCCAGTGATCAAAGCTACAATAATAAAATGGTGTTTTTATAGCCCTCTGTAAACATGTAGTCAGTTTGCAGACACGAATAACTTCAAGGTCTTAAGGAACTAAATCTTAGAGGCCCAAAAATGGGCAGTTAGAAATGTGACTATACTTGGGGTGCCTGAGTGGCTCAGTCAGTTAGGTGTCCCACTTCAGCTCAGGTCATGATCTCTCAGCGCATGATTTCGAGCCCCACTTTGGGCTCTCTGCTGTCAGCACAGATCTTCTGTCAGATCTTCTGTCTCCCTCTCTCTCTGCTCCTCCCCGGCTCATTAGCTGCCTTTCAAAAATTAATAAACATTAACCAAAAAAGAAATATGACAGTATTTACCAGTAACATCAAAATTTAACATATGGCATGAAAATAAATGCGTGACTGAATTTTTGGGTAAAATTTTAAAATAAATTTACAAAAGGGACCAACCTATTAAGCAGAATGTTTATAGGTTATAAAATATAAATGAACAAAAAATAAGGATAGTGTCATTCACAAATCTAAGGCAAGTCTTCTAGCATCAGGACAAAGCATTTTTTCACTGACCTTGATAAATGCTAGTAAGAACTTACTTGTCAATCTCCATTTCTCCCCCCTCTGTCTAACACACGTTACAATTGCTACGTTTCAGGTGAGCAGGAACAAAACTGAACATATGAAAGATTTGCTGTTGTTTGGGGTATAATATTCCAGGCACTGCTTTCTTCAAAGTATATTATTTCTGGGATCAAAAGTGAAGGTTGGATACATTTCTGGCAAGGATCAAGTATGTATGGCTGTGTACTGTGTCTCACTATACCTGCTTTCCTTAATTTGTAATTTAGAGTGTGTAGTGGTACCATATAAGTTTGATATAAGCATCTATGAGAAAATGTATTTGAATGAGTTGGCACAATAACTTGCAATAGTAAATGGTGACAAGAAGTTAACTATTACAAATCATTCCTGAAGGAGAAGCATTTCTGGGGATATATATCCCATTCATTATATGCTGCTTTTTTATAATCTTTTGTCTTAATTTTTTAAAATTCTTTTTAAAATGTTATTTTAGAGAATGAGAGAGAGAGAGAGAGTGAGAGAGAGCATGAGCGGGGTAGGGGCAGAGGGAGAGAGAAAGAATCCCAAGCAGGCTCCATGCTGAGTATGGATCCTGATGCAGGGCTCCATCCCATGATCCTGGGATCACAACCCAAACAGAAATCAAGAGTCAGACTCCCAACTGACTGAGCCACCCAGGTGCCCCTATCACCTTTTGTTTTAAAAGATGATTTTTCTTATCTTCATTTTCACCACTTTCAGTAGTGGTCTTATCTGAGCCATCATTTTTTTGTATAAACATTCCATTCTCTACCCCATCGAAAGAGAACTAAATCAAACTGTATTACCAGATTCACTTAATCAGCCAATACTTATTCTCTTAATGCATCATGGCTCTCTATCAGAGACTACTCTGGTCCTGGGGATCAAAATCATATTAGATTTTCAGATGCTTTGAATTTTATCCACTCTGCTATGCTCTAGCTGAGCAGCACAACCATAATTTTATTTAAGATGGATCTAATATGCTACTTTTCCATGTCTTCCTTGCCCACTCCAGGCCCATATTTTCTCCCACTCATCTGAACACTGATAGCAACTTCTCTATACCACCAGCATGACATATCTTATTTGCTATGTGTGCAATGGTCTCTAAAAATGTGTTTGGTCTGTCGTTCAGAATATATGATGAAAGACTGTGGAGAAAATATGGCCTCAGCACTGTATTTGGACTAGTTTATAAAAGGAAAAAAATAAGGGTAAAAATTATTTTAATTCACCTCAACTAAGAAACTAATGGTGTTCTAAATACACTAATGAGAAATGAATGGGTGCTAGGAAACAATAATGGTCTCTATCACCAAGTGAAGATATTGTTTCGGAAAATAAAATGGGTAAATAATAAAACACCACTAGGTGTCACTGGGGAAGGAGAAGAAACAAAGAAATTTAAGGAAAAGTTAGGTTTGAAGCCTTACCATAAGTGTATTATTTATGGAAGGATGCATAACAGCTTTTGCAGCAAAGATAACATGACATCAACAGTTCCCAAGTGGAGAGGGAAAGGATCTGGCTTCAATCATTCTGCGAGCAGCTGTTGAGACGAGTCAAGCCAGAAGAACTCCAGCTGCTGGTTCTGTGAGCAGTGCCAAAGAGCACACTCTAAGTATATATCATAACTCCAGGAGAATACCCATATTTAAAATATGTAATGATGAGGAGCTGATGTCAGCGTTCATAGAACGAAAATGATATTCTTGTCCTTTGAGAAACATTTACGTTAAAATTGGTATTTAGTTTTGAGATGCATTGTGATTTTTTGGTTTGGGGTGAATTACTTAAAACTTGCTGCTCCCTTCAAGTTGAATCTTTCATACAATGAAAAAAGGAATATAGGGCCTGCCTATTTACAGGTTGTCTGTGAGTATAAAAGCAGGTATCTATACAGTACAAATTATTCTTCTAGAATTAGTAATATTATCAATTTTGTTCATTTTTATATATATTTAGAAGGAAAGAATTAACGAATTTACTTTGTTATTTTAAAAGAAGGATTTCATTTGGGAAAACAATTCATGTTTGAATCATAAAAAAATCACAGAAATCATGATCTTAGAACTCACGTAGCTGGAGCCATTTGGAATTCGTCTCCCACCATAGTTTCTCTCTTACCTCCTAGAAGCCCTCGTTTCCTTAGCTATTATTAAAAAGAAAAATAAAATTGGGAGTAGGGATGGAGTAAGTTTGCCAGCTGGACAAAATAGAACTTTTACACAATATATCAGATTGTTGTACTAAGGAGGCCTTATGGCCCAGATATGAATTTTATTTTCACATAATTTAGTTAGTGATACTTTCCTCAGGAAAGTTTTTGAACCCAAAGTTCAAAAGTCACCTTCTCCTTTATCCCAACCTGGGTGTAAGCCAGGTATAATGACTCTGAAGTTTCTTTTGTGTGTGTGTGTTCTTTTTTAATGTTTGTTTATTTTGAGAGAGAGCATGAGTAGGGGAGGGGCAGAGAGAGAGAGAGAGAGAGAGAAAGAGAATCCCAAGCAGGTTCTACACTGTCAGTGCAGAGCCAGGCATGGGGCTTGGTGTCATGAATCATATTGACCTGAGACAAAATTGAGAGTCAAACACTTAACCGACTGAGCCACCCAGGCGTCCCACTTTTGTGGTTTATATCATAAACGACCTCTGCTTCAACTCTATGTGCATCCCAGGCTCCAGACTTGGAAGCCCTGAGATGCAAATTTTTCCCATTATGTATAAATATCAACACAGTAACAGGGCGCCTGGGTGGCTCACTCAGTTAAACGTCGGACTTTGGCTCAGGTCATGATCTCACGGTTTGTGGGTTTGAGCCCCACCTGGGGCTCTATGCTGACATCTCAGAGCCTGGAGCTGCTTTGGATTCTGTGTCTCTCTGTTCCTCTGCCCCTCCCCTGCTCATGCTCTTTCTCTGTCTCTCAAAAATGAATAAATGTTAAAAAAATTTTTTTAATAAAAATAAATGAATAACACAGTAAGAGGATGTTCCCAGGCTCTAGTATGTGCCATACACTTGCTAGGTAGGATGACCTGATGACCTCATCCCCTTATTTGACAGTGGTAGAAATGAAAAGTTTTCATAAATTACTCAACAACAAAAGTACCTGGGAAACATATACTTATGTATAAAATTATCATTTATCTCCTTGAAGGACTGCTTTAAAGATTCCTTTGAAACTACTCCCAGAGTTATGATTCTAAGAAGCAAACAAAAAATGCAATTTTGTGACTTTCTTTCACAAATACACAAAGAATCTTCTTGGACCTAAACAATCTTACTTCAATGTATCCACCAAGTCACAACTACACCATTGATTGGTTCATTCATTCATTCATTCACTCATTCATTTATTATATATTTATTAAGAAGCAGGAGACATTGAGATAGTTGATGGAATTAGAGTAAATGATTTGAAACATTCCCCACCTTTAGAGCACTTAAACTTCAGTGGATGAGGGGCACCTCAGAGGCTCAGTAAGTTAAACATCCAACTTGGGTTCAGGTCATGATCTCCTGATTTTTGAGTTTGAGCCTCTAATCAAGCTCTCTACTATTAGTGTAGAGCCTGCTTCAGATCATCTATCCCCCTCTCTCTCTGGGTCTCCCCTGCGTACCCTCTCTCTCTCACTCTCAAAATAAATGAACATTAAAAAAATGTTTTTAAAAAATCAGTAGATGTGGGGCACCTGGGTGGCTCAGTTGGTTAGCCGTACAACCTCAGCTCAGGTCATGATGTCGCTATTTCCCAGTTTGAACTTCGCTTGGGCTCTGTACTGACAGGCCAGAGCCTGGAGCCTGTTTCAGATTCTGTGTCTCCCTATCTATCTCTGCCCCTCCCCAGCTCATGCTCTGTTTTCTCTCAAAAATAAATAAACGCTTTAAAAAATTTTTTTAAAAAATATCAGTAGGAGGGGCGCCTGGGTGGCTCAGTCAGTTAAGTGTCCGGCTTCGGCTCAGGTCATGATCTCACGGTTCGTGGGTTCGAGCCCCGCGTCGGGCTTTGTGCTGACAGCTCAGAGCATGGAGCCTGCTTCAGATTTTGTGTCTCCCTCTCTCTCTGACACCCCTCCCCCGCTTGCGCTCTCTCTCTCTGTCTCTCAAAAATAAATAAAAAACATAAAAAAAATTTTTAAAAATCAGTAGTTGAGAAAGACCTTATCGGATTATCACAACTATGTCACCATACAAATGATAACTGATTGTCTGGCTTTCTCCTACATGTATCTTCAGTGTCAGCCACACATCACTCTTCCCTCAGTCTCCAACCTTTCTTATCCTTGCCCATTTGTGTCGCATGGCCTTGCATTTGGTGTGTTGTGTTTTTCCTGTCTTGAATATCTTCGTTTCTTTCTTTCTCTGGTAAATTCCTGCTCATTCATTTCACTCAATTATATCTTTCTGGAAGCCTCTCCACCAGACCTCATTGTTTCTTCTGAGACCCTAGGGCACTATATATCTTGAGTATTGTGTTATTTTTGAGTCATCCCTTAATAAATGTGTCCTATTCACTACTTAAGAGCAAAGTTCTAATGTGCATGGGTTTGAGTCTTGTCTGCTAATTTCTCACTGTGCCCTTGAACACGTAATTTAATTTCTCTGATAATCAGTTTCTTTATTGTTAAAATGTGGTTGTAATAGCATTTACCTCTCCATGTTGGAACAAGTGAATGAGTTAGTACCTGTAAAATATTTCAAAAGGGCTTAGAAAATATTAAATGCTTCATTAACATCAGCTTTTGATATTATTATTAGGCCTAATTTCCTGGTTTACAGTAGTTCTCAGTAAATGTATATTGAAAATGTGAAAATATGACTCTATCTACTGAACTTTAAATAGATAAAACAACAACAACAACAACTAGAAACTAAAATTAAATCTAGGACCACCTACGTAAATATAAAAACGTATCCAATGAGAATCCACGTTATTTTAACAAGCAGGCTTTACAATTCTAGCCATATTCAATGATGAAAAATGCTACAGATAATTAATTTTTTTATATTGCATTCGTTTGTCTTAACTTGAGTTGGGTAGTTTGAATAAGGTAACCTTTCATGGTTTGGTTCAAATTATTTTTCCTTCACCATTTGGTTAGGAGTTTAATGAACCAGCACAACAGTGTTTGAGCTTTTCCATTCCTCAAGGGACAATGCATTTAATCATCTGAACACTTGGAACTGAACTGTGGTACAAATAAACAATTATGTAGTAAAGCTTTAAAAAATAACTAAAATTTTACCTAAGGAAAAGAAAACAACATGCAAAATGAATTTTAGAAAAGTGTGTATGTTTTGCTATAAAATTATATCATCCTAGTCAAATATTACCCCATGTGCACCCAGATTAAATATGTAAATAAATAAAAGGAAAGGAAACAAATGATGTTGCCATACCAAAAATGTGTATTTCCGCTCTGGCAGTCAAACAAAACAAAACAACACCAAAACAAAGCAAAGCAAGACAAAACACTATGATGACAGCAGTTATATATCTACGTCAATGCCACCTGTGTCTCATTTTGGAGGACAGTTGGCACCCTAGAAAAGAAATGATTGCTGATGCAATGTAACTGGTCATATACAATGCTTCTGGCCCCTTAATGAGACAGGTAACTTCTTTCCCTATCTGGTTGAAAATTACCACTTCCAGTTTGCACATTTCCAACATCTAATATCAGGTTTCCAAGTCACATATTTATGGATTACATTGTTCAGATTCTGTACTACTATAGTATGGATCTGAAAGATAGAGAATACTGCCAGGCCTTAAGTATTCATTTTTGCATCATTATATTTTTAAAAAATGAAAAAAAAAAAGATAAACAATTTAAAGAATTTTGGTGAAAGCCAGATAACTGGTGTTTGAATGAATCCAATCATTTATGAAGTTGAGATGCAATTTCAAATAAGTGAATAGAATAATGTATGGTGATAGCTTCATCAACATCTTCAGAAAAGAAATTGATTACTTGAGGGCTAAAGTAAAACATTAATTAACAATGAGACAAAGAAACTTTTAAGATTACATTTATAGAAAATAATGAAATATAACACAGGATATACCAGTCAATATTATGAATCCTTTCATATAGCTTCAGGAAAGTTATAAGCAGTGTAACATACTGATGGTTACCTGACACCATTTATTTTTTTCAAGAATTAACAACCTTTAGCATCAGGGTCTATGCAAAAGAATACAACTCAATCTCTGAGGCCTAAAGCTCACCACCTCTTAGACTGACATCACACACTGAGGAACTAACTTCTGCCTACCAGGTGAGGTCAGAAGAAAAATAATACCATTTACTGCAATGCAGTCGATGTCTAGCTTTTGTTCAGTGTTTACTTGGAAGACACAATTCTAGTCGACATTATCATCACACATGACCCCTGCCTCAACACTGGCATAGTTGTCTCAGCAGTATCATTTCCTTGCCCCAGCAAAAGTATCCTGGATGAAACGTATCTTAGTCCATTTGGACCGCCATAACAAAATATCATAGACACTGAGTGGCTTAAACACCAGAAATTTATTTTCTCACTGTTCTAGAGTCTAGAAGTCCAAGATCAGAATGCCATCATGAAGGCCTCATTATCATGACCTCCTCTCAACCTAAATACTGCGCTACCTCCAAATACTACCATAATTGGGATTAAAGCTTCAACCTAATTTGTAGGTTTCACATTCGGTCCATAACATAATCCTAAGTGTTCAGGTTTGCTGTTTTGCTTTCTTACTCGTTAGTGTCTCTATAAAAACATCACACCATTACCTTTTCATATATGAAAATTATTGAACATTAACTGTGTATGAGTTAATACCAAAGAGATCATTAGAGATTTAGAAAATCAAAGATCTTACCCAGTAAACCTTACCAACAATATCATGAATACAGCAATCTATGAATACTGATAAAAAGCAGAGGGAGGCATAAGACCACACATGCAGCTCTCCAGGTCCTTTCTTGTCACATTAGGACATTCTCTGGTCCCTGATCAACATAAAAAATATCCAAGCTACAGTTCTGATCACATCAGTTTTACAAAAGGGAATTGTTTGGATCATGAATTATCTTCATTTATATTCTGATGGGCACATTGCTTAGATGGCAATTTCCACATAAAGCCATAGGTAAATTCAATAAGCAAAACTTGAGACCTTTTATGAGTATGTGTTATTAACTGAGTCAAGTTGAAAAATGTAACATTATCATGCATTTTTAAGTGTTTTGTACTTCCCAATGCAACAAAAATTTTGCTTTCTAACATTGGTGTTTCTAGCAAAATTTATTTTTACCCATCAATTTATAGACTTGTGGTTTATTTACAATAAGTCAGGGACTAGCAATTTTTTTTTCTATAAAGGGCCAGACAGTAAATATTTTAGACTTTGTGGGCCACTTATAGTCTCTTTTAATCTTTATATTCTATTTTTACAACATTTGAAAAAGGTAGAAACATTCTGAACTCACAGGTCATAATTTGCTGACCCCTGCATAGGCAATCATAAACAGATCTGATATAACCTGCTAATAGCATGTCTTAGATAAAGACTCTTCTACGAGAAAATACCATTATTTCATTTGCCTAGTATATTGTTTATATTTTTTATTTTCTGTATATTATGATGTTTTGCCATCTTAAAAACTTTCCTAGCCGGGGAAAGACTGTCCCTTCTGGGTTAGTCTTTTCTTGGAGATAGTAAGGAACTCAGCTGGAGAATACCTTTGATTTGCAAACTAACCAATTGAGACTGATACCTCCTTTATCTGATTTATATACTTCAGGAGGCAATATCCATTGCCTTAATCATCTCAGGGCCAGATACCTGGCTCTTAGGGAGGGGTACCACCCACCCCCATAGCTGAAAGCCAACTAAATTATTCAAACTACCCAACCCCAAACTATTTACCCTCCCTTGCTTTGCCTTTCCTGTAGAAAGCCACATAAAAGTCCAGGTCTCTGTGCTCCCCTCACTCCTGATTTTGCTTCCTGACTAAAACCTGGTGTGTTCCTCCATTGACTTTGTGTGGTGAACCATGCCATTTGTTTCTATGGGAACTGTATGTAGCATTAAATTTTTCTATCAATAAGAGCACCTGGGTGGCTCAGTAAGTTGAGCATCAGACTCTTGATTTCCACTCAGGTCATGATCTCACTTTTTGTGGGAGCATGGCTGACAGAAGGAGCCGGCTTGGGATTCTCTCTCTCCCTCTCTCTCTCTGCTCCTCACTCTGCTCATTCTCTCTCTCTCTCAAAATAAATGAACGTTTAAACACACACACACACACACACACACACACACACACACTTTTCTTGCAATAGCATTGAACTCTCTGCATGGTCACTCAGTCATCTTTATAAATCAAGGCCTGGGTGCAGAATACTAGGAGGTCTGACTTCAGCATGTTTCTAAGGAGATTTGATGGGGTTACCAGTCATCTTTCTTTACAAGGAATGTCACCTAGTAAAGAGAGGGAATGATATGAAGTCTGTTGCTAAATATTTCTTTTCCAGCACAGTGTTCTACATTTCATATATTTTCACATGCATAGTACTAATAAGAAGTTTAAAAATCAAATTATAAATACTATACTTGTATTCCTTTGTTAGTAATTTTTGTTTGTTTCTTTTTCTTTTAAGTCTGATGTCATTTTTATTTCAGACTTATTTTTATTCTATAAATTCTCTATGTTTAGAGCTTATGGCTCAAGTGGGGATTCTAATTGCACAAAGAGACTAAATGTTTTCACAATGGTGTGAATCTAGCCTCCTGGTGATTTCTGTACCAAAGCAAACCTAACTGACTCACAAACTGCATGGGTCACCAATGTACAATGTAGTATAGAACTTAAGAACATGTTCTCTGGAAACAAATGTGTCTTGTCTTTAATTCTATTTCTGTAATTAAAAATACTTGAGGGGCACCTGGGTGGTTCAGTCAAAGTGTTTGACTCCTGGTTTAGGCTCAGGTCATGATCTAATAGTTCGTGGGTTCAAGCCCCGCATCAGGCTGTGAGCTGCCAATGTGGAGCCTGCTTGGGTTTCTGTCCCTTTCCCTCTTTCTGCCACTCCCACTCTTTTACTCTCTCTCTCTCTCTCAAAATCGATAAAATTTTAAAAAATTGAGATTTTGGTCTAATACTTTATTGCTTGAAGCCTTATTTCCTTCCTACATCAAATAGAAATACAACTTACTCTAGAATTATGATTAAATAAGATAATCAATGTAATATACTTACCACAGTACCTGAAACATTAGGAACAATCAGGTAAGGCTACTGTTATTCCAGCCCTAGTACTTGTCCACTGCCCAGGAGCTCATGTCTCTCATCTAAAAGTAGGCATCTTACAGTGGACTAGGGCCTTTCTCTATTTTATTTAATCTTTCCTGAGCAGTTTCTAGCAAAACACTTAGGTTAGAGAGCAAAACTCTTCTGCTACGTTGGGAGGTACAAAACACTTAAAAATGCATGATCATGTTACATTTTCCAGCTTGACTCTACTACAAACGCTGATCAGGGATTTCAAGTTTTACTCACTGAGTTCACCTTTGTATCCAACCCCAGTTGAAGTTAACATCATCCTTTTGCTGCACTGGCCACTGATGAAACAAAGTCCATTCTGGCATTCTTCCCAGGTGTATCTGCTATAGTTCAAGGTCAAAACTGCACTCCTTAAAGCCACCTGACACTCTTAATAGGGTTGTTTCTTTTTGCCTGGGTCTCTTGCTTAGAAACTCCCTTAAACTGCCTTCTTACTGGCCCAAAGCCCAGTCCAGTTCAAAAGAGGTTTCTCTCCTTTCATAGCTCTCTTCTTTAGTTTAATTCTTTTTTTGTATAGAAAAAGTTTCTTCTAAGTAGCTGCTTGCAAATTTCAAGTCATTGTGGCTGACTTGAAGAGAGCAGCTACCTCTCAACTTTTCAACTATCTTTTATTATTGAGATCCTTGAATCTATTTTCATTTACACATCCATATTCCAGAAGATAAAAGGACTGTTAAGGCATTATTAGCTACAGATTTTAGCTAATTTTAATATCATATATATGTTATAGGTGTAGTTAATGTAGATTTATCCCATAGTTTCAAAGTGTCAAAACACTTATAAGAGCTTTGGCAACAAGTAAGTGGTGTAGAAGATGGCTTGCCTAGCATTGGGGTGTGGGGATGTTGCAAATATAAATATAATTACCCAATATTCTTTCCTATTAGCATTGATTTCACTTTCCTCTTAGGCATTGGATTACAAAGAAATCTCCTTCTCTTTTTACTCCATACATACAATAGACTCTATATTGGAGGACAAGACCAAAAGGGGAACAATGCCCAATACACTTAAAATTAAACACTCCATCTCACCTAGTGCTTGTAGTTCCAAAAAAATTCACAGAGCCCCAACCCTAGCAATGATAGAATATTTCCGATGCAGATCTCTTATGCCACTATTGGCTGTTGGCTTAGGGTGTTAGTTCCTACCTAAATTTGGGAAGTAAGGAGACGAACAGTGTTTCAATGTATTTTCTCTCTCAAACTTGAGGAGATAATAGCAAGAAAAATTATAAACCTTCTGCTTTATGACCCTGTGTCAGCCACATTATTCCTTTCTTATTTATCAAATGTGTGTGTGTGTGTGTGTGTGTGTGTGTGTGTAGGTATGTGTGTGTCTATAATAAAATATATGAAAGCAATCATAATATTTTTTTCCTCCTGTCTTCCTTTCTAGAGCAGCCAGTGAGCCCAAAGCATAGTGATTCATGTTGTATTCACAAGGTCCTAAGATAGTTTTAACTTTTGATTTGGCTATTCAATCCTACGAACCATACAGTGAAGTACGATGGTTGAAATGATACTTGAAATACTCTGGCATTGTCTATAACAATGAGCCCCCTTTTGATCCAGAATTATCTACTTGTATTCATACTCATGAGTATTAGAAACATGCCAAGCAGTTAAAAACTGTATAAAATAAGTGACTTCATAATGCATTTAACTCTGAAACAGAAGGTTTGGTATCTGTTTATGATAGTCTGGCATACCTTGTACACCTAATAAGAGAAATATGAAATAAATGAGCCAAGCAAGCAATAAGATGTTGGCTTTGGCCTACAATAACACAAGGAGGAAACCACCATTCATCACTGCTAAGGTCATATGAATAAATTATAAAAAATAAAAATCGACAAAAAACTGTGCTTTAAACATATTGAGTGGAAAATAGATAATCAGTTGCAGACAAGAAGTCTCATTACAATCCTCATCCAGAATGACTATGATAATCTTCATTTATTTAAACATTTATTGAGCACCCACTGTGTGCCAGGCACTGTGCTAAGAACTGGGGATAAAGTAACAAGTGGCAAAAGTCATCTTAATATTCAAATTGCAGCAATGTACGTTTCAAATAAAATATTAAATATCAGTTTAGTGTTTCACCCTTTAAAATAAGAGATGACAGAGATAAGAAATGACTATTCATATCTGTGTTTTGAATTCTGTCCTTGAATGACCGAAGCATACTAATACTGGGATTTCTTTTATGTACCGTGAGTATAACTAAGTAGAAGTGTTTCATGGATGTTTAATACTATGCAACTATTTAAAATCAAATGAGTTTGTGTTGGGCTATTTATATTTCTAATCAAATCTCTAGCTTTGATACTGCTCAGTCTAATTTTATTTGGAATCCCTAAAATGACTCTTTAGAATAGTTTATCTGTGTCATGTAGTCATGAGTTCCTACTACATTACAAGTCATTTAAAATTTTAGATTCACATTTTAATGGAAAACGTTCAGCATAAAACCACAGCACTCAAATTATTGCTGTGAATACCAAATTATTCATATTACCATATTCATATCAATAAATTATCTTATTTTTCTACCGAAATCAATTTCAATTAATCTCTCATCAGGGCAATCAGACTGTTTTGTCATTCTAGAATTAGAAGATTTGCCAGTGTGTTCTCCATTTCTACTACATTTTCATCATCCTTACATTTAACCTTCCTTTGAAATCTTATATCTACAGCAGAGCAGATTCAGGAACTGTTGAGGAAATCAAGCAGTGTTGATATGCAATTCTCTAATTCAAGGAAAGAATTTTTGATGAACCAAATGTTCCTTTACAATCTTCTAATAAGTGTTTTGCATCAATTCTGCCTATCTTGCAAGCAATTAGATAATTTCACACATTGTTTTCTTTAAAGTAGAGTTTTCTAACCATGGCACTATTAGGCTGTGGATCAGACACATTTTATGGTAAAGGACAATTCAGTTCATTGTAGAATGCTTAGGAGCATTCCTGGCTTCCCCTAGATGACAGTAGTTCCTGACCAGAGATATCATTCAAAACTGTCTCAAGACATTCCCAAATGCCCCACTACGGAACAAAATCACCCCTGGTTGTTTTTCAAAGAACTATAATCAAATAAAATATAAACAAAACAAAACAAGCCAAAAAACAAAACAAGATGATTTAGTCATTCATCATATTTTGAATGAATATCCATTGTATGGTTACCATTGAGAAAGATACTAAGATGCATAAAATTTGGATTGCAGATTTTTTTATCTTAGTAGTAGACAAGATTCCCTCCAAAATTGAATATGTTAATAGTAATTTTCAAGTTACTTACAATTATATTTTATTAAAAATTTCTACCTCTTCACCAATTCTTACTAATTTCTTTTCTAACATGCTTATTTTTATTTTTTTTTAATTTAATTAATTAAGAAACCTACAAATTCCTTGATGTTATTGTAGGTGAAGTCTATATAATTATCTCTAGTTTGGTTTTTAAATTTTTCATCCATAAGAAAATAATGTCTACTTCAGGCTTAAATCTTCTGGTACAATATCTGCCTTTCAGAGATAGGGCTCTTATCCCCATGAGACATTACATTCTACTTAGAACATGAGAACATAGAGTCCATGGAGACTTAAGTTTCTGACTCTCGGTCAGTTCCAGGGACTCTTTAGATGTGTTCAACATGTGATCCAAAATACTTCTAAAATCACACATGCATTCTATTATTGCCCAATATTAGAATTAAGAAGACATACTCAAAGACACCAAAGTTTTTAATAGTATTTCATATCTTCCATTTCCATTAATCTTTGGAAGAATAGTAAGTCTAAATATATCTGAATATTACTGGTGCAAGATTTTTTAAAGTCACATAATATCACATTGAATATTTTTTGTCATTTTATGACACCATAATCTCTTTGGTTTTCAGTATATTTTACAGATAATTGCTTATATAATTTTATACCATATATATTAATATGTGCCATATTAATAGTTATTTAATAAAGTTTTCTATAAATAATAAAATCATAAAGTACAGTTTCTCAGATAATTTTTAAGAAGTAGAATGCTATTTTTTAAATTTTATAAATAGAGTTTTTTGTCCTCATTTTTCTTACATAATTTTTTCCTCTGATAGTTGGTTTTAATTTGTGAATATGTAGAATTCCGACTCATTCTCAGGGTTACTTTACAGGAGCAATTGCTTACCACGAAGAAAGAATCATGGCGATATCTAGAAAATCAAGTAAAATGTTTTTAAAAATGTCAGTACAGTAATTTACAAGCATACTTTTTAAATTAGGGCATTTCTGTCTTGATTTTACACTCAATGCCAATCATTGTAATAGCATAAAAATAACCTATTTTTATAAAGATGCCTGCATAGAGCTCAAGGAGTGATACACACTTAACCTGTTCTCATGAAAATGTCTTCTGGCTGTGATTTGATTAGCTTAAGAGCCTTTAGTTGTCATGTACCAAATGCAAATTAAAGATATAAATGTATTTTGTATTAATCTAGCATTGATATGGGACTCAACTGGCATATCTATATCTTGTTATTGTTGAATTTCCCTGTGCTAATACAGACTGAAAAGATATCCTGAAATCCAACATATTTAAAGGATGACCTATTAACTTATCTGGTACTGGGCACTATAGTTCCTTATCACATCATCAAAATAAAGAATTTCAAAGCCGAATGTTACTTTGGAGGCCATCTACTTGATCCCCCTTGTTATATTGCCTAAGTCAGAATAAGTATTGCATTAGTTTTCTATAACTGTTAAAAATTGTCACAAAATTAGCAACTTTAGAAAACACATATTTATTGTCTCACAGTACCTGTGGATCCAGAGTCTGGGCATGGATTAGCTGGGTCATTTGATAAGGGTCGTATTAGACCAACCCCAGTGTCAGCTAAGGCTGCAGTTCTGTCTAAGTCTCAGGGTCCTCTTCCAAGTTAACAGCATTGTTGACGACATTCACTTCCTTGTAGTTACAGAATTGAGGCCTTCAACTTATAGAAGTGATCCACATTTCCCTGCGATGGGGTCCCTTTACTTCATGGCACTTTGCTTCTTCAAGGCCTCCAGGCAGTTAAATTGGAGTCTTGTATAATGTAACATAATCATGCGAGATTCATCCTATCACCTTTGTCAGGTTCGACAGGCTAAGGAGCAAGTCACAAAGCCAGTCACACTCAAGTGAAGCAGATTATCCAAGGGCATCCCCCATTGGGAATAACCTCAGGTTGTGTCTTTTATAGTCCTCCCTCAGATCCCCAGTGATTCACATCCTTCTTACGTGCAAAATATATACCCTTCTTTCCAAGTTTCCCAAAAGTTTCATACCATGTCATCATCTTTTTTATTGTGCAGGATCTCATCATATCAATCAGGTACATGTGCAGATGAGGATTCTGAATGTCATCCACTAAGTACATCTCCTGCAGCAAAATTTCTTCCATCTGTGACCTGTGAAACTAAAGAGATAAAATGGATTCTCCCCACAAACCCAATATGCAATGGTAGAATAGGTTTTAGGATAAAAGCATTCCAAAATCCAGATAAAAGAAGAACAAATAGGGAGTAAAAAAGAGTCACTCTTCATTGATGTTTGGAAATCTAGTCTGGCAGAGGTTGGGAATTTCTTAAGTTGCAAGGCTTCAGAGCAGTTCTTAGTGGTTCTAGGCTCCACTAAATTTATGATATCTTGCTCCTACCATTTTATTCATTCTTTCTTTTTCATGGAAAATAACATAGGCTTGCTGCTCAATAATCTTATACACTTTCTTCCTGTCAGTAGAATTTTGTAATTCATTTTAATTTGTATCTTTTCTGCCCTTTTTAGTCCAAATTGGCAGTGTTTCTGCTGCAACAATTTTCATGAGTATATTTTGGATCTTACATGGATTTTGTAGCATTTAGATAATACTCCATTAGATAAATGCTACCTTCATATATCCTTTCTTCAATATGATCCTTTTTTTTTTTAACTTGGCTTTATATCGAGATGGTTCAGGAACATTACCCTCAAGTATTCTAGAGCCTGAAAGTTTGATTGATTTCTTCAAGGAGGTATACCCTCAGTCTATTAAAAGGGCCTTTTTGTATCTAAATATTCTAACCTTGAACTTTTGATCTTATAAAGTTTCTCCAAGAGGTAGTATAGTCAACTTTTTGGCCTTATATCTAGAGCATGGGATCTTGACAATAAATCTCTTAATTTTAGCATCTTTTGCCATCTGGAGAAGCTTATTTTTCAAAATCAAGTCCTGGTCCCCTTTGGTTTATCAAGTCTTTTCTCAATTTATCTCTCTCTTCTACCATTTTACTATTTCCTCCTTGAAAAAAAATAATTATATTCTATAGGTACAGAACTAAAACTGCTGAAAAACAAACTCAAAATCACATTGAATATTTAACCTTACAAACCTTACAAAGTATCTGTTGCTAAATTGAGGACATTTATTAGAAAGAAGTGTGATTCCAAAAAATAGAATGGGGACAAATAAAAAGATCCTGATGAAACTGGCGATATTAAAGCTCAAACTTTCATGATTCTTTGCAAATAAAATTAGCTGTTCTACCTCTGAATAATTAATTCTGCTTTCCCCAATTAAATTGTAATGGTATCTCAAGGGGTTGTTACCTCACAAGACACTGCTGATTGTCCTCAGGACCCACACCAACACCTCTCTTTCCTTCTAGACACATAACTAAACACAAGTCCCAGGAAGTCCCTGAAGGTGAGGGATAGCATGTTACCCATGAAGAATTGTTTTACCATGACTATGATTAATAAATTTGTAATGGGAACTCCAGAATCCTTGAAGAGCTCTGTGATCACTCTTACCTGAAGGCTAGAAATTCCAGTGGGAACTCCTGTCACTGAATTGGTAAACCTGAATGCAGTGGGAATAACTGGATGCCTGAGTTTCAAGGGTGAAGAGGAAGCACTTAGTCCCCAAAGGCAAGGTAAGTATAGGTACCATAATAAACAACAGAATCATACCAGAATCAGAATAGTCTGACTCACAGAGCTTCATAGTGTTGGCTAGCTGATCATGGTGTTCCTAGAAATGAAATATATGAAAATTCTTTTAAATTGTTGCTTGATCTGTATAAGCAGAAAAGTTGTAGGACAAGTGAACAAAAGTCTAACTTGAATCATAAAAACAGAGTCATGGCCTTCAATCAATTCCCAGATTTGAGCCAATTTACAGAATCTCCTCGAATAAAGGGGAAGACAGTTATTCTTAAGGAAAGGTCTCAGTGCAATGCCAAAAAGTTACACTGTTTAGATTTTTCTCACCAGGGTGAATGTGCATTGGAGAAAGAAAATAATCAGACTTCAACAATTACTGGGCACTGGCTCTGAATTGACACTAATTCCAGAAGATCCTTTATGGCACGTGGTCTATTAGTCAGAGTGGGAGCTCATGGAGGTTATCCTTTCAATTGAAGATTGCTGGGCTCGGAATGTAAAGGTAACCTGCTTTTCTCCTAGTGAAGCAGAAAATATGGAACACAGAAAAATTATGGAAAGCCTAGTGAAGTGTTTCCTATTGAATGAGTGATCTGGGAAAAGATTCTTATGTTCTTACTCATTCAAGCTGGCATACTTGCTTGGATCAAGTAACCCTGGACGTATATTTGAAGTTGACTATAAGCTTAGTGTAAGAATAAACATCCAAGAAAATACGAAACTGGATCTTTTATTGTGCGTATTGTCATTTAACACATCTGCTCCACCAAAGTGTGAATTCGGAATCAGGCTAATTTCAGTTTTTTATCAAAGTACATATAGCTCATCTCTGGAGAACCAGCTTTAAAAACTGAATTTAGAATAGAAAGCAGAGTAATGAAAGCCATGTTCCCTATAGATACATGAGGAAATAGTATGTTTTGTCTAATAATATTTCTGTACTCTTAAATGACATTATTAAAAGTAGTTACATACTTATTTCTTTCTCTTATTTCATTGTGCTAATTTCTTCACTCTTTCTTCTTTAAGAATGTGGTTTCCTACTTAAGCTTAAGAAATTTACTACTGTAGAGAGAATTGCTGTAACTCCCTAGTGAGCCCTTGAGAGCAAACTGGTCCAATGCTTCTGGCTGAGAATGTCAGTGTTGTTTCCAGTGACTTTCTTAGGTATTTGCAGAATTTCTGAAGCTCTTCAGAGAAAAGTTTTAAGAATAATATCTTTGAAACATGGAATAGGACTCTGTGTAGTTTCAGAATGCCAAGGAGACAAATGTTGGAAGTATGGATCTAATAAAAGGAGAGGTACTATTACACACCCCAGGTTCTTAGTTGAAAACCTGGAAGGGTACATTATAAGAGTATTAATAAAACAGAGTTAGATGGAGTCTTTCAAAAACTACAAGCCAAAATCCAGGTAGTTCATTAGACTGAAATTATCTTCTAGCAATTTCTTTCTGGTTGAATTCTGAAAAAAAAAAAAAAAAAGAACGTGATCCCAAACCTGTATAAGTTTTCTGCAAAATCTGTTATATATGATCAAAAATTACAAAGCACTCACAGAAACAAGATCTAACTATTAAATACAAAAAATAAAATTATATCCACAGATAGCCACAGGTAAATCAGATTTCAAAAGTATCAGACACAGAGTTTAAGTTTACAATATCTGTGATTAATAGGCTCAAGAAAACATATGGTTAGGTAGAGAATTTTATCAGAGAACTAGAAATGAAAAAAGAATTAAGAAGAAAGTCTAAAACTGAAACAGTAGCAAAGTCTACAATGAACATGTGTCATTGAAAATACAAAATCTTGCCATTTGCTGTAGCAAAGCACACTATTATCAAAAAGAATTGTAAAGCATCTCAAAAGAAGAGAATTGGGAAAAATACATCAGGGTTTTTGGATTTGGGGGTTTTATAGTCTTAGCTAAGATTAGTCAAATTTTATAAACACTATAAGTGGACAAATACTGGACAAATCAGTGGTTAGATTAAAATATGTAAACTCATACCGAGTTACTGTTAATTCAAGTTGCTTGTAGCCTATTCTTATAAATATGTTCCTGAAAAATTGATATAAAAGGAATTTGATCTCATATAGTCTTTGATGTATATCACGGTTTTGTTTGGTATAGTTTTGAGATTTTTAGAGTAGTTTTGAGAATCTGAGTACAGCTCCTTTTGCAGGTTGTGATTTTTTATTTAATTCTGATTTGATACAGATTGGATCAAAATAAATCTTTAATAAAATCTTAAGAAAAAAAGAAAAACAAAAAAAACCCAATAAATAATAATGATGAAGGTCATGATGACTTCCAGGTTTATGGTTTGACTGCCAGGAATGATCATTTAATTAATTAAAATAGAAAATTCAAGAAGAGGTCAAGGTTAGGATGAGAGAGACAAAGACAATCATTAATTTTCAATATGTAAATTTTCACGTTGTTATGACACATGCAGGTGATAATTTGGGTAAGAAGCTGACTCTTTAAATATAATATTTGGTATTAGGAAGGTATAAAAAATGAAACTTATTTAAGTGCATATTTAACATTGCTTTTTTTTAACCAACTAGAAGTTTTCTGTATTTAGTTTTTCAATAAATGTATTTTTCACATATTATATAGTTGCTATAAGTAGTTCCATGTAATTTGAATATTTTTACAACAAATCTAATCTCAACTTGCTTTATATCCATTGCTTTTTAATAAGGCACACAATAACAAAGTTTATATAAATGAAGCAAAAACGAACAGATCTAAATATGACAAATTCTTACAGTCTTCTTAGATGTTTTAAGTAATTCCTAAATTTTGTTTACTTGATTATAAAGTGTCCTATGGGGTTTTGATAATGAAGTAAATCTGTTAAGTCTAAGGATGACATGCTGAGTTATTAAATTAGCCTCTAAATTAAATTTTGAGTATATCTTAGCTTGACTTTGGCACCACATAAGTTTGTTAGGCTCAGAAGTACATTCAAGTACATTTAAAATGGTATAATGTTTCTCCGGGATTAGTAAAAGAAAAGCATGTTTAAAAAAAAGACAGGATTCTACCTTTTTTTTTTTTTTTTTTAGAACTTGGAAATCAGTATCTGCTTACAAAGTTTCACTAGTCATCCATGTAAAATAAGCAGTATATCTAAAAACTGTACAACTAGTGGTGCCTGGGTGGGTCAGTTAGTTAAATGCTGACTTCAGCCCAGGTAATGATCTCATAGTTCATGAGTTTGAGCCCTGCATTGGGCTCTGTGCTGACAGCTCAGAGCCTAGAGCCTGCTTTGGATTCTGCGTCTCCCACTTTCTCTGCTCCTCCCCAGCTTATACTCTGTCTCTCTTTTTCTCTCAAAAATAAACATTAAAATTTTTTTTAAAAAAGCTGTACAACTAATCATCTTGCAGAGTAAAAATCTCTTTGCAATTCGTGTTGAATTCTTTTCAGCTAAGGGTATGGATAGCTTCCTTGTCATGATTGTGTCATCCTTCCCCTTCCATTTAATCTTCTTTTCTATTTTGACTTTTATTCTTTTTTTCCCCTTTTGACTTTCTGCTTACTTTCCTGTATTATTTATTACACCTTTTTCTTCTATCCCATGTAAATCTCATTTCAAGGAATAGTCAACTACGAATTACGCAGGGTCCACCAACTAAAACCATGTGTAGGAGTCATGGTTGAAACATGTAGATAAAGTGTTTGTTTTTAACAAAACATATGAACTAGTTGTACATACAGAACATGGACCCCTTAGCTTTCTACAGTTCATCACAAAGCAGAGTGCAAACAAGTGCAAATATACAAGGTGAAAACCATACTCATGAATGCCAGAGGCATCCAGAGGAGTATGTGAACACTTAGAAACATCTGGTTTAAAAAAAAAAAAAATCTTGGAGAAATTTGAAAGGGAGCTGGATTTTAAGGAAAGAGACAGAAGAATATCAACTGGGCAAAAAAATCACACACACAATGGTGTCTAGCACTGTTTCACAAATGCCATCTGTTTGTTGAATTAGTCACAGGTGGCAATGAGCAAGTGATATGCAGGCAAAATCACTCAAGTGAGTCTGGCTGGAGCAGGGAGTCTACAAACAAAAATTAAAAGGTAAGGTTGAGAAAATTTGGAGAAAATTCTAAAATCTTAGAAGGATCTGTGTGGATTTTGTATTATTAAAGAACCCAATTTTAAATATGATAAAATTTGTATTTGAAGTAGATGTTTCAAAAAGTAAATATTCTTGTTGGTAATCTATATCTAAAGTGTTGTAATTCTGATGGAAAAATGCTGTGAAACTAGACAGCAGTATCTTGATTTTATACTTGTTTTAGGCAAGTCTTTTTGTAAAGTCTTTATATAAAGGCCTACAGGAGCAAATGGGATTGAATTTAAAAATAATTCCAGAGGTGCCTGGCTGGCTCAATTAGCAGAGCATTTGACTCTTTATCTTGGGGTTGTAAATTTGAACCCTATGCTGGGTAGAGAGATAACTGAAAAATAAACTCTTAAAAAATTCCAGTTAAACACTATCATTATCAAGAATAGGTACAAAGTTATGTTTAAAACAAAGCAGGACAGGGGCGCCTGGGTGGCTCAGTTGATTGAATGTGGGACTTCCCCTCAGGTCACAATCTCATGGTTCATGGGTTTGAGCCCTGCATTGGGTTCTGTACTTACAGCTCAGAGCCTGGAGCCTGAGTTAGATTCTGTGTCCTTCTCTTTCTGCCCCTCCCCTGCTCATGCTCTGTTCTGTCTCTCAAAAAGGAATAAACATTAAAAAATTAAAAAATAATTAAAACAAAGAAGGACAAAAAACAATGTATGTAACCCCGTGTATTTGGTATTAATTAATTACTTACTCATTTTAATTTTTTTATGTCTTGATTTTTATTTTGAGAGAGAGAGGCAGAGAGTGAGCAGGGGAGGGGCAGAGAGAGAGGGACACGGAATCTTAAGCAGGCTCCAGGCTCTGAGCTGTCAGTACAGAGCCCGATGCAGGGCTCGAATGACAGATTGAGATCATGACCTGAGCTGAAGTCATATGCTTAACCGACTGAGCCACCCAGGCGCCCCAATATTTGGTATTAATTTAAAAATTACAGTATTGTTTGAGATTAATACCAGTTTCCTGGCACTTCTGTGATGTATGGTGTTAAAATAATTACAGAAGTACTACATAAACTGCTATGATAAGGTAAACTCAGGCTCATATGCTCTGGGTTCATATCCTTTTAGAAACACTAGCTTTTGGACCTCAGATGAGTTATTCAATATCTCTGTGCCTCACTTTTTATAATCTGTTACATGGCGATACAAGTAGATGCCTGTCTCATCGAGTTCTTATGAAAATTAAAGAAGTTACTATTTAGAATTTGAAATAGTTTGTCATGTAGTAAACTACCAACAAATGTTAGCTATTATTGCTATTGTTATCATTATCAATTAATTCATGAAAATACAAAGTAAATCATAAAATTTACTATTTACCCACAGAAAATCACCTCATTCTCCTTTTTGAGACTGGAGAAGTAAGGGTTTGGTTTATTTCCTTTCTTTTATTATAAAGTTGCCCCCACATTGTGTGTTTATGCATGGTTAGCCTTTTAGTGTAAATTGAAGTCATACTGTATGTATGGTGATGTCTTCTATCTCCTGGTGTGCCTGCACATTCCATGTCAAAATAAAGCTTAAAATAGCTTAACATTTCTACATAGTAGTTCATAATGTCCATGTGCCATAATTTGTTTAATCAATTTCCTATATTTAGGACATTTTCATTTTTTTCTATCATAAGGAATATTTCAGAGATTATAAGATGGTAAAAATTTTTAACAAGCAGTGCAGAAACAAACCAATCAGACAGTTAGTTGTTAGATGAAATTGTTGTAGTATGTTTGTTGCAAACAAACAAAAACTAGCATCTTAAAAGTAGATAAATATAAGTTCTGATAAGTATTTCTTAGGGAAATTCCAAGATGAAATTAGTTGTTTATAAAAAGGTAGCCTTTAAAATTTTTTAAATGTGTATTTATTTATCTTGAGAGAAAGAGACAGCATGAGTGGGGGAGGAGCAGAGAGAGAGAATCCCAAGCTGGCTCTGCACCATCTGCACAGAGCCTAATGCAAGGGTTGAACTCAAGAACCACAAGATTTAGAGGGAGATGAGAGCTAAGCCAGTGAAGAACTCAGAAAGTGACTGTTTAGCTCTGAGTCTTGCAATGACTAGCTTTTAGTTCAATTACGCAGGTGTGAATTAGCAAGTTATATATTGTAAAAATCAAACAAGTTAACTTTGTTAGAGAAGGGATCTTACAAAGAGAAAAATTTAGAAATAAGATGCTGAGATTAAAACTCAAAGTTATGAGAGTGTACTTTGAGCAGAGTACTTGCAGTTCTTGTTGCTACTAGCAAATGAATATAGGCCAGAAAATGAAATGAGGTTTGTTAGGAAATGAAGCTGAAGCCCAAGGCATTTAGCGTCTTCAGTGTAATTTTAAATTTTATTTTGTAGGAGATTATGGCAAACTGTTGCAAAGACGACCAGAAAAAATTCTTCCTATCTCTGTTTGCATGGCTCTTTGAAATGTGATTTTGTCGTAAATCCCATTAAAAGGTGACATTAATTTTACCTGTCCTTGAATCTAGGCTGGCCTTCTGATTTGTTCTAGTCAATAAACATGAGTTGATTTAGTGTTATTGCCAATTCTAAACCTGGAGAGGCTTTGAAGCTTTTGTTCTTCCTCTCTTGCTGTCCTGAGATTGCCGTTAAAAGGCCCCATCTATTTAACTGGAAGCTAACTGGCTTCTGAACAGGGAACAGCCATTAGTCAGAATCAACTACCAGATACGTGAATGAGATCACCTTAGATCATTCAGTCTCTGGAAGCAACCAGAGAAGTGTAGCTAGATGCATGACTAGGAGACACCAACAAAAGCATGATCCGAAGAGGCCCAGCCCAAACTGACGCAGAGATTTGTGAAGAAATTATACAGTTCTTATTTTAAAACAACACATTTGAGATAGTTTTTGACAAATATATGGTAAAATACTGGAAGGATTTAAAGAAAGGGAGGACAGGTGGAAGACCAGCTTCACTATAGAATATCACTCTGGCTACATGGAGAGAACAGCTTGGAGTTAGGTTGTGAATGAAGGCAGTGAAAGATGCTGAAAGTTTGAACTGAAATGGTAGTAGTGGAAATAATTGGACATATTTGAGAGATTATAAATAGATTGGACAGATCTTTAATGATTTATGGGGTACTGTTGTGGGGCAGGGTGCATAATGGGTTAATGAAGGATAATGGTCCATTTATAGTTGGGATTCTTGGGCAATCACTAAGGTAGGGTACATAACAATAGCCATTGTTGTAGAGGGAGTGTTGAGAACAAGATTGACTTTGTGATGACTTTCTTTTAAACAACTTTCCATCATGAAACAAGAAGCAATATTGTTTCTATGATATATTCACAATGATAATGAAAAGTTAGCTACAATGATCTGGATCAGGAAGAAGAAATGTGGCTTTGAGAAACAATTACAAATGGGTTATTGTTACTCCGAAAGGAGAGCATAGCATGAATAGAAGAAAAGACTCAAAAACACCAAATGTAAATCTAGGGGCTTACAGCAGGTGTTGAAGGTACCCAGGAGATCTGAAAACATAAGTTTCTAACAGTTCTGCTATTCTTTTCCAGCTTTGTGGTTGATATCTTATTATCTGATCAATATTTAATCACATTGACTAAACCATTCTGTAGTTTAAGATGAATGTGATACAAAATGTTTTACCCAAATTATAATTTCATACACCAACATTGGTTCGCCACATATTTATTGAGTACCTACTATCCTTTTCCGACATTTTTGGCTCTCTGGATACAATGCTGCATGAAATAAGAGGTTTTGGTCTCATGGGTTTTAGTACATAAATAGTAAATAAATAAATAAACACATAAATAATATTGGTAGTGACAAGCACTATACAGGAAAATAAAGTAGGATAGTCAGGCATAAAATAATGGGAAAGAGGTGCTATTTCATATCAATCATATAAAAGACACCTTTGAACAAGTGACACTTGAATAGACAAAGATCTGAATAAATATGTAGAAAAAACACATGACAGTTATTGGTGAGAGAAGTCTCCAGCCAAAGGAAAGAACACATAAAATTTTTTTAAGACGGAAATATGCTTGACATGCTTGAGAAGCAGGAAGAAAGCTATTGTGTTTGAATCACCTTGTAGAAAGAGCTTAGTTGGTAGAAAATATAAAACTTTATGGATGACAAAAAAAAGTTGGATTTAAATAAAACTCTGAGGGGAAGCCACTGGAGAGGTCGAGGCAGGATAATAACAGTATTTGATTCATATTTTAAAGGATTACCCAGCCTACTGTATGGAAAATAGTTTTGACCAGGTGACAGTGTAAGGAGAGCAGATCCATGACTATTACGAAGGGAAAAAATGGGATAAATCATTGGTCTCAGAATGTATTTTTAAAAATAATGCATTAGTTCTCTATTACTGCTTTAAAAAGTTATCACAAACTTAGTGACTTGAAACAACACAAATCTATAGCCTCGTAGTTCTATGAAGCCATAAGGTCTCATTGGGCTACAAGTCAGCGAGGTATGTTCTTTACCAGAGGCTCTAAAATCTACTTACACACTCAAGCCAACTGTTTGCAGAATTCAATTCACTGTAGTTGTAGAACTGATGTCCCCATTTTCTTGCTGTCTGTCTGCCAGGCATTGATTGCCCTTTGTTTCCAGAGGTCACTTGCATTCTTTTGTATTCAAATACCTTTACCTTCAAAGCCAGAAAAGATGAGTTGAGTACTTCTCATGCCTTTGTGTTATGCTTTCTCTTTTGTGACATCTCTCTCCCTGTTACTGCGCCTTGCTCTTCTGATTTTAAGGGTCCATGTGTGTATATTGGGCCATGCATAATCCAACATAGTCTTCTCAATTTAAACTCAGCTGATTAGTAATTTTAATTACATCTGCAAAATCCCTTTTGCTATAAAAAGTAACACATTTACACATTCACAATAGTTACACCATGGGTGATGACCATGGATCCAAAATGTCCTGCTTTATCACATTTGGTTTGACAGGTATTAGCTGATATTTCACCTATAAAAATGACAATTTCCCATGTTTTGACCTAATATTATTATACAACAATATTAAAAATATAGTCAGGATTACTTGCTCTTTCCATATACATATATATGCTAGAGCTTCAACTTTATTAATTACTAATATGAACAAAAAGAATAATAGCAAAGAGTAGTTCACATATGTAAAATTGCTTTATAAACCCATTTAATTCTCACAAGACTATAACTTTCAAAGTACATTTCTCTTGCATAAATATCTTTGTTTCTGTGGAAAAAAACCCAAAATTTTCATTGAAAAATGTTTTTCTAAGTAGTATATATAATACACTCTCAATTCTTCCTAGTCAACATAAAATATGCTTCCTGCTCACCTACACCTGTCCCCCCTTACTTATCTCCTAGATAGAATTACATATTTATTAACATTTTGTTCTTCCACCCATGGTATAACTTTATTACCATAAAAGAGCTGCTCAGCCAGATTCTATATTTCTCAGCCTCTGAATATGGGTGAGTCAGATGCTGAGTTATTACTGGAGAGATGTGAGATGATGTGAAAGGGAACATTTCTAGGCTAAGGCACTTAGAGGGGGGTGTGCTTTCACCTTACTCTCTCTCCCTCTTCTCCCCAGATTGCTTATGATGACAGTGCTGGAGGTAGTCATGACATGGAAAGAATCTATTTCCCCCAATCACCTTGTGGAGGAAAAGCCACTCTGGCTAGGATCATCAAAAATAAATGCATTTCTATTGATACTTTCTTCATTGTAGTAGCTAGGGTTACACTATGTAGAAATTGGTACAGTAAAACCTTGGTTTGTGAGCATGATTCTTTCTGGAGACATGCTTGTAATCCAAAGCACAAAGTGAATTTCAAGAGCCATTGGTTCAGTTCTGATCATGTAATGTTTGGCGTCATGTACTACTCATATTGCAAGACATCACCAGTTGATCAAGTTAATATTTATTAGAAATATTTGCTCATCTTGTGGAACACTCACAGAACAAGTTACTTGCAATCCAAGGTTTTACAGTAATTTGAAGGAGCATCCCTCCCCTACCCCCACCAAAAACAACCCCTACAATGGCAATGACTGGGTAGTTGGGAGTCAGGCTAACAGGGAAATAGCTAACCCTGGCTGGGATGATATAGACCTGTTGCCTCCATTATCTTGGAAGCAGAACCAGTACCTACTACTGAGTCTGCATCTCTCAGGTAGTGGCCAGAAAGCCAACATGTTAGTGTGTATTGTTTGCTCTTCACAACTTATAGCATTAAGACATGGAATAGATCAATTCTGATGGCAACTATCCACTTTATAAGAAATGATGGGAAGGAGATAGAATGCAGTAGAATTTTAAGGTCTCAGGTGTTCCAACCTTGAAGGATTCCTTATAGATAACAACAAGAAATAATACTGAAATAGTTTTAATCCATAAGATCCAATAAAATGTATCGATTAAGGAGGGAGCCTGGGTGGCTCAGTTGGTTAAGCATCCAACACTTGGTTTTGGCTTAGGTCATATTCTCATGGTTTGTGAGATTGAGCCCCATGTTGTGTTGACACCACAGAACCTGCTTAGAATTCTCTTTCTCTCTCTGCCTCTCCCCTGCTCTCTCTCTCAAAATAAATAAATAAATAAATATTTTTAAAAATGTATCAATTAAGGAAAGAGATCCAGCATTGAGGCAAAGGTCAAATTAGGGTGTAATCTTTCTACAAAACCATACTGCTTTATATACCCAATTTAAGAAAGAGAGGATCATGAAGAAAAGAAGCAAAATAAATAAATTAGAAAGGTAGACATAATATCATGTCTGGGAAAAAAATGATAGGCACTACTTAACACATGAAATGACTTTGACTTCTGTTATTTCATTATTATTTTTGCACATGGTATTTTTTTAAATTTTTTTATGTTTTATTTATTCTTGAGAGAGAGAGAGACAGCATGAGCATGGGAGGGTCAGAGAGAGAGGGAGACACAGAATCTGAAGACAGGCTACAGGCTCTGAGCTGAAAAACAGCTTTTCAGACTGAATGCCTCTAAAATAACAGTATGAATACTCTACATATTTAATAATTACGTCATGATAAAAACATAATAAAATAACTTCCATTATATTCAAAGTCAGTCTGTAATCAACTAAAAGGATCTAGTTTATAGTGGTTCTTGACTGAAAAACTCTGATATCTTACGTTAAAATTTTGATGGAATTTTTAAGAATTAGAGTATCTATAGTGATTCATATTTTTACCATATAGGACAGGAATGCCGAGTTCAGTAGTCTGACCTCTCCTATACTTGACTGTCTTTTATTGTACTCTGTTATACACCTAGGACAAGTCAACCAAATTTTACTTGTGTAATACCGAATGATTGGAAAATATGTTCATAAAAGTCTAACACTAATTCACTGAAAATTGCCTGCACAGTTTTATAACCCCTGATATAAGCATAGTACATAATTTGGGGTGATTTTGAATAATGCAATGGACTTCTAATTTATAGGAAAACAGTGTATCATAGTAAGAACTGTCCCCTCCTCCAAATTTTCATTACTTGTCCCCAAACTCAGATTCACAGTTAAAATGAATGTCAAACAGAAACTGTCACCGTAGAAATGACTCTCAGTAATGTAATCAACAGAAAATGATGAAAACATAATCACAAAATATATAGCCAGAAGAAAAAGATGTGACAAAGCTGACAAGCAAATGGAATCCAACATAACTCTTCTCTGTGAGCGGCTTACTTCCAGACAGATAAAAACCAAGGAGCAGCAATGTTACCGCCTCCCTTGAGCAGTATTATTGTCTTGTGGGTAACAAGCATGACAGACATTGACTGTGTTCATAGATATGTGAGGCTGTAGGGTCTGCTATGTATTTTGAAAGGACACAGAGGTATAACTGACAGCATAAGGACACTATATTACTTCAAGTGTAGGGCAAAGGTAGACAAGCTTGAGACTATATTTGCCCAACTACTTTCAAGGATAAAAGTGAGTAAAATCAAAGGAGACAAACAGCATGATTATTTCCTGGAAAATAAATTATTTAAAATTCTCTTTTTTCTTGCATTCATGCACAGGCTTCCATGATCAAAAATGAGTATTATCTGAAATGCATAGCCAGTACTAGGCAATTAAAAATAATTTGCACTTGGTACATAAGGAGGCTATGTAACTGCACTAACCAAGACCTACTAGACCATAAGTGCTGTAAGTGCACCATTTTCTCGAATAAATTTGCAGTTTTAATGTGCTGATACAAGGCAGTTAGAAAAACAGAGGTAGAGATAATCAGAAAATACATTTTAAAAAGTAGAACACCGTAAAGATTCTTTCAATTTTACTCTTATGCTTCACTGGAAATAAAATTCAAGGGCAGTGTTTGTGTGCTTTGTAAAAACTTTAAAAATTAGATCTAATTACAACTTAGTGAATTTATACAGCTATTTCAAGCATACTAAACTTTTTATTCTGAAATAAAAGCTTTAGGTAACATCATGTATGTATGCATGTATATGTACATGTGTGTATTTGTGAAAATAATAGTAGTCATGACAGCCCTACACATACCATTATTTTTAAATCTATTGACATATTAAAAATTAATCCAATGATTGAGTCATTACTTCATATTAAGACCTGAGCTAACTTATAAGAATACACATGTGAGTATTTGTTTCTTGTTACATTAATTAAAAAAGGAGAGTAGTTAGATGTCTGAGCTTTAGTGTCAGGAAGTTCTTGGTTCAAATTCAGGCTGATCTTAAACTCATTTTGTGTGTTTGGACAAGTTGATAATCATTTTGAATAGATGAGTTGTCATCTATGAAATATCTTTAATAATATTTACCAGATACATTGTGAAGATTAAATCAAACAAGTTAGGTAAAACCCTTAGCATGTTTCCTGTCATACAATTTACACTTCATAAAATACATTTTAAATATGTATATGAAAGATTAAGATCCTTCTATTACGGTGGGTAAGATTTTGGCTTCCATGACTTTCCCCACCTGATGTTATGCATGTGAATATGTTACCTTGAACAGTGAAAGAGATGTTGTAGATGGATAAGGTTGCCACTGTACTTCTTACTTACAAGACCATAAAATAATAAATTTATGTTTTTTTGATATGACTACATTTGTGGTAATTTGTTACAACAGTAATAGCAAACGAAAGTACCCACCTTATACATATACATATGCGTATACATATATATAATCCCATAAATATGTTTTTTATTTAATTCAAGTACATAACAAATGGTATCCCAGAGGATGAAAACAGCTAATTCCTCTTCAGTTATTTTTCTCAGGGAGCATATTGCATATTAGAATGTGATTTAATTTAAATATTTCAGGCTACCTACAGTTTCATTGTTCCTTAGGGGTAACTGATTTCACATTTTTGATGCTCATTTTGCTTCAGAGATGGTGTCTTTGCATTATTCATGTTTGTCTGCATCTATCTACCCTATGAGAATTTCAATAGCTCCGTGTGTGTGTGTGTGTGTGTGTGTGTGTGTGTGTGTTAGAATACTTTTCTCTGTTTAACTCTAGAGAAACAAAATGAATGAAACTATTTTATAGACCTTTCTATTTATAGTGACTACCAACTAAATTTGTGAGATGGGAAACCAAGCTAAATTTTAAATGTTCCCCCAGTAATATTGAGAACACCACTGTTACCATGTTACCCATGGACAAGTTGTACAGTAATGGTCAGTGAGAGAAGATGACACTTTTCAAATAAGGCATCATGACTGAACTACCAAAAACTTAAGAGAGCAATTATAGCAAATGGATCATGTTTAACATCAGATATGTATAAGAAGAGTTTCAAAAAGATTGCCAATAAGTAAATACAAATAAAAGTTTAAATTATAATTTATTCCAAAATAAGTGATTTGATTAACCAAAGAATACATTTCAAAATATTATTATAATTTCTTTTATTCAGTAATTAATTTATTTGCTGTTTTTTTAAGTTCAAACATTCATTTTGAGAGAGACAGAGACAGTGTGAGCAGGGAAGGGACAGAGAGAGAGGGAAAGCTGCTAGCTGCAGAGCCTGATGTGGGGCTTGAACCCACGAACTGTGAGATCATGACCTGAGCCGAAACCAAGAGTCAGACAGATAACTGATCGAGCCACCTGGGTGCCCCTATTTATTTGCTTTTGAAAGTATATATGAGGAAATGACCTTGGATATATTGATGAATTTTATTGAGCAGTTATTATGTAATGTAACAAATACTATGAATGATTATATTATTTAATTATATAGTATTTCTATGAGCCATGTTTTTTCTATTTTCCAGATAAGACTTGTGCAAGAAGGATGTTCAAAATTCAAAGTGAAACAGCTACTAATTGATATATTCAAGTTCTGACGATCTGAAATCAGAGCTCATAAGGTTAACGGTTTACTAAAAAGAGCTGTACTATGTAAGAATTTTGGAATACAGAGAGCCTGTTAGTTCACTTATCATGCTTTTAACATAATTCTGTAACATTTAATACAGTAAAATATATTCCATGTTTCAAGATGAATATGATATATATAAGCACAAGTAGTTTCTAATAAACATTTACACTTTAAACAATAAGAGCATACTTTCAAAAGAGTATTATGACCATGAAAATTTTTAATAAATAATGTTATATTAACAATGGCTGAGTATAAAATGTATTGTCAATATATTTAAATTTATAATCATGTATATACATGCAAATAGACATGTGGAAAAATAAATTAAAAAGAAGGAAATATAACAATTGTTAACAGCATTTATCTTGGGATGTGGGATAATTATTGATTTTTTTCATTATATGTTGTTGTGTTCCCCAATTATTTTACATTGAATATAGAGGTTCTTAAGAAAATTTTAAAAGTCCTGTTTACAAATAAATACAAAACAGTCAGTGATGTCAACCTCCATTTAATGAATGATATTTTCTGCCAGTAAGTAATGTTTTACTAAGCATTTACCCAACCTCATTGAATTTTCAAAATTTAATTTCAATTTTATCAGATAGCGTCCTCTCTCCCAGAGGGGCAAGGGTTGAGGAAAAAGAAACATACAGGGGGATACAGAGGCAAGAATCTTAAATACAGGCAATGCTGTAACAATGGGAATCAAATAAAAAATAATTATCAGTATAATAAAATCAATATATATATAATATATCTATTACAATGTAATGTAATCAATATATATGAAGACAATTTAACACCTTATTTAAAATAGTGTTCTTAGTCATTTTACTTCTTCTGGTAACCATTATCCGCCATTGTTCACAAATAATAGTTTCCCAGAGAGAGTCTCTGATTTTAAATTTGTGCTAATTTGCTGTCCAAAGCCTAGGTTTCTGCACCCTCACTATCCATTTTCTTATACAATTAGGTACAAGTTTATTCTTATTTATTTTTTTAATGTTTATACATTTTTGGAGAGAGAAGAGAGAGAGAGTGAGCACAAGTGGGAGAGGAGCAAAGAGAGAGGGAGACATAGAAACCAAAGCAGGCTCCAGGCTCTGAACTGGCAGCATAGAACCCTACACGGGGCTCCAACTCATGAACCACGAGATCATGCTCTGAGCCAAAGTCGAATGTTCAACCTACCAAGCCACTCAGAAGCCCCTTTTCTTTCTTATTTGTAACTTCTCTTCTTCCTCTTCCTCCTATTCTTCAACTTCCTTTCTGTTTTTGAATTTGTGTGTTTGATATGACTTAGAGATAAAAGGAATACAGAGAAATTTTGGATACAATATGACAAAATTCTAAAATTGATGGCATCTTAGAGAAAATTGGACCACCAACACTGTAGATAACGTTATACAAATATTTCATTGGTGTGTGCAAGTTCTGAGATTAGATCCCATATATGTTTGTTGGGTTGACCATCATGTCAGTTTCTTTTCTTTCTTTCTTTCTTTCTTTCTTTCTTTCTTTCTTTCTTTCTTTCTTTCTTTCTTTTTCTTTCTTTCTTTCTTTTTCTTTCCTTCTTTCTTTCTTTCTTTCTTTTTTAATTTTTTTAATGTTTTATTTATTTTTGAGAGAGAGAGAGAGAGAGAGAGAGAGAGAGAGAGAGAGAGTCAGAGAGAAAGGGAGACACAGAAACCGAAGGCAGGCTCCAGGCTTTGAGCTAGCTGTCAGCACATAGCTAGACACGGGGCTCAAACCCACAAACCGTGAGATCATGACCTGAGCGGAAGTCGGACGCTCAACCAACTGAGCCACCCAGGCGCCCCAAATGTCAGTTTCTTTTCTTAAATGATGGAGAAACAAATGTCTCATGGACCTAGGCTCCAGCCCCTCCCAATTGCCTTTGCCTTTCAGTTGACTATACATCAACTACTGAATGCTGGCATCATGAATATACCACCATATCAAACTCTTGATAGGGCTGAGCTAAGCTTATTGCTTGCTGTGGTGAAGGAGAGCACACTAGCCATGCTAATTTATGTCATCTCAGAAAAGTGAGAAGTTGTTGTACTTTTAACAGATATCATATAATTTTGTGACTAATCTAAGGATTTCTTTACAGTGTTAAAGTGAGGAAGTATAATTGCTTACTGTACTTAAAGGATTAGTTTTCAAGGATGCATTGATCTTGTAATAGCGCACTAATGATTATTTATATACATAAATGTGCGTAAGTGCATGCCTGCGTACATATAAAATACCACACCTATGTATTTATTCTAAAAGAGTAGGAGCCATGAAGATACATGCTTTCAGTTAAATGCTGTCTAGGAAATATACACTCTAACTACAATATGTCGTGTACCTCTCGTTCCGTTATTTTGCTTTTTCTTAACACTTCTCCTTTGCCACTACTGTGATAGAGTATGCTCATACTCAGAACTAGAGCTTTTCACTTTTTGCTGTTCAGAGGCTATTTAATTTTAATTGCTCCCCAAGCATAGGCCAATTCATGACTGCAAGAGCTGAGCAAGAATCCTTCACAGATGCTTTGAAGTCTGAAGAGCTGCTATTCACATTGCCTCAGGCTTCCATTCCCACATTTGTGTGAAAACGTAAGCAGTGCAACACCTTTCATACATGCCCAATGTTACTATAACTGAAAATATCTTGTGCAGATTTAAGATTTCTTTAACTATCTATATAAACTTTAGAATAAGGATATTAAGCAGATGTTTGCGGTATGCATTAAAAATGGTATTAAAAGGAGGTTATGAAAGAGTATCAGTGCTTAAAATAATTAAACTAAACACAATACACACATCGAATATTTTATACGTGTATGTGTGTGTGAGAGATAGAGAGAGAGTTGGGGGTGAGTTTAAAGAAATGTAAATCATTTCCCACATTGGAGAATAAGCTCTTTGACTGCACCTTGTAACTTTGCACATTTAATATATGCAAAAGTACACTGAATAGAACTGATCTTTTGTAAAAGGAATAATCATTTCTTAAAGCATTCAATTTCATGGTTTTATCTAAAGCAAAAATAAAAAAAAAAAGATCATGAATACGTTTGCCCAGGTGTTTAAATACAAAACAATATGCATACCACTTACACCCTGTATTTGTGGAAGAGAGAAGCCAAAAATAGGTAAATCTCACCTAGGGCATACTGGAATTATAAATAGTAATAACAGTAATAATGTTTATTATTATTTTAAAAACCAATTTTAAAATAATTCAACAGAGGAAATTTAGATCAGGAACATAGGAGATGGAAATCATTTGAGAGATGTCCTTATTGATTCTTTCAAAATAAGTGATCATTTTCAGATGGGAGAGGAACATTTGAAATTTGAAAAAAATTAATGCAGAAGGACAAGAAACTTACCAGAGTTTTAGAGATATCAAATTCTCAATTCTTTCTTTGCCTTTCCATCTAAAAGATAAATTGGGAAGAATAACTAATTAATATGTATATAAATTAGTGAAGTAAGGCTTCTTGACTCTGAAATTAGGTCTTCGTTATATTTTGAAACTTACAGATTCAGAAGCTCTTGTTTGAACCTTGTGTTATCACTTTCCAAGAGCCTGAGTTATTCTTGTTTGGCAGGAGAAAATTAAAGAATTCTTTTGGTTAGCTTTTTCCCTGGGTAGAATTTTCCAGATTATAGTTGAAGTCTTTGATTTAGAGATATCTAAGACATGTTTTCTCTCTTCCAGATTACATTTCAGTTGGAAATTCCGTTAAGTTGCTACTTTTAACATTAAAGAATTGAAAGAGAAGCCACTTATACGATGCACCCTTATACTGCTTTGAATTTTTCTTCCTGGTCAGTCCCTCACCTTTGCTTCTTGTGACATCACTATAAATAAACCATATCTATTCAAGTCCTCCACTCACTCTACCGTTGGGGAAAAATGATCTAATAGAGGGGAATCTGTCTCTCCAAATCTGGGAATTGCTATGTTTATCTGCTTTGATTTTGAAGACATTTTTTGTTTTGTTTTAATTTTTTTAAATTTTTTAATGTTTTCACTTATTTTTGAGAAAAATAGAGAGACAGAGTGCAAGTGCGCGTGGGACAGAGAGAAAGGGAGACACAGAATATGAAGCAGGTTCTAGGCTATGAGCTGTCAGCATAGAGCCTGATGCAGGGTTTTAACTAATGAACCACAAGATCATGACCTGAGCCAAAGTCAGGGCTCAACCAACTGAGCCACCCAGGTGCCCCTTGTTTTGTTTTCAGTATTTTGTTGTAAACAAATGCAGCATAGCTAGAAATAAAACAATCATTTGTATCATTCTACACGGCTGTTTTCTGAAAAGAAAAATTATTTCTTCCCTCCATATTTTATTCTTTCCTGTTAATAGTCTCTGGCATGATTGATCTCTTACGCCACCAAATTGCCATGCCTACCTCATTACTCATTCTTTATTTTTGGTCGAACCTGTTAAAAGCAGCAATGGATTCAACATAGATATGGAAGAAAAAATAAAATTACTACATAATATATAAGAAAAAAAGCCCCATTAGAAAGAGCAAGAAAGTATCTCTGCATACAAAATTGGGAGAGACTGTTTTTTGCTTTTCTTTCTGAGAAGTGGACAGGCATCTAAGGAAATGGAAACAAAAAGACTGTATATCCAAACAAAACTATAATGTGACAGAAAGTTCTTTATATTCTAAAATACTGAATTTGGCTGAGATTCAAAATACTGTGCCTCCTCTTTCCTGCTGAAATAATCTTCCTTTTTTGACCCATAGAGACCATGCAGGAGAAGGACTTTATCACTACATCACTACAAGGGAATTTATAAACAGAGAAAAAGAGAAAAAAAATATATATATATATACATGTATAAAGAATAAAAGAATAAAAAACAAACAAACAGTGATGAACAGAGAATTAAAAGAGAATAGAAGCACCAAGTCATATGCAGAGGTAACTGTGAAGATTGACATTGTACAGCACTCAACTCAAGAGGCTCCAAGTTATGGAAATAAAATAGTGTCCATGCTCTGGAATAATGTTCAAGTCAATGTTTTTATTTTTGAGAGAGAGACAGAGACAGAGAGAGACAGAGCTTGAGCAGGGGGGGAGCAGAGAGAGAGGGAGACAAAGATTCAGAAGCAAGCTCCAGGCTCTGAGCTGTCAGCACAGAGCCTGACATGAGGCCCGAACTCACAAACCGTGAGATCATGACCTGAGCCGAAGTTGGACACTTAACCGACTGAGCCACCCAGGCGCCCCTGTTCAAATGAATTTTATTGAGATTTTATTTGGCAGCTGACATCTGGGTTAAAATGTGAAGTTCTATTCAAGATTATTTACAGTCTATCATTGTTCCCAGTTGCATTTCAGATTAAATCCATACCCTGCACTGAGTCAGATTTGGACTCTTGCCTGAGTTGCCAAATGAATAAGGGATGATTCAAAGGCATGCAATGTTTTTGTCCTGTGCAGGGTCTGCTTTTGGGGATATTGCCACAAAGTTAGGATGATGTGGAAAATGTTCAAAGATCAAGCATTGGCCTTTAAGGAGACATGTTGAGACTAGATTATTCAAAGAAATAAGGGGCAAACAATAACATTCAGCATTCTGTGATATGATTTAAGTTACTCACCCAAATAAATATTCTTATAAAGTGTCAAGTGTGAAAGATATCTGGATATGTAAGAGTGATGCATCAATAAAATAGGAATGAGCTACTGAGAACTATAATATGTTCTTGATAGTCAGAAAAGAATATTCAGATAAATAATGAGGCATTGCATGAAATATATGGGAAGATTAATTGCAAAGTTTAACGCCATTGTGCTCAAAACTAACAATAACTTGACATGGATATGGAAATGTAAATGGGAGAATGAATGCAAAATCTTAGTTATGATGCTTTTGAAAAATAAATTAGGAATAGTGTTTTTTTTCTGGTTTTAAAATGTACAGGATTATGGAGTTATAATAAGTCAAGCATTAGATTCAAGTCAGTGTAATGCTTTTAGAAATGACCAGTATTACCTTGTGAAACTGAAAATGTGTATACCCTGAAAATTCCATTCCTATGTATATTATTTAGAAAACTCTTTAAAATGTCCAAGAAGATACATGCACATCATTGATTGAAATGATAAACAAAAATAAAACAAACACAAGACACTTGCTCATAAACTGGGTAGTGAGTTAAAAATTGGGGACTGGTTTTACAGTGGAGTTTTATACACTCTTGAGAAAAAAGTAAATACGACAACATCCATGAATCTTAGAAACATAAACCTGAGTGAAAAACAGACTGTACACAACACGGTTTTTTTTTTTTAATTTTTAACAATATATTTAGAATTAGATACACAGATGACAACTCAATTTAAAAGGTTGCAAAAGAATAAGTAATAAAAATTCAAAGCATAAAGGAAGTGGAATGAGGCTTGAGAAAAGGACATGGATAGATTTGACTTTTTATTATTTTTGTTTGTTTTTGTTCATTTTATATTGTGATGAAAACCCATTGCTGTGTTACATATATTATATGTACAAAATAATACAATGTAAAAAATCCAAATAAATAACAAAGCTGAACTTCCTTAAAGGAAACAGAGCATGTGCAAATCAAAATTATCAATGTTCTATTAGATCAATTTAAAACAATGATGGACAAACCTGATGAGTGCACTGGGTGCTAAAAGCCTGAGCTTTTATTCTCTAAGAAGCCAATGCAAAAGGCCAAAGGCATATGAAGGGTGCAAGAAAGGTTATTAAAAAGAGAACAAATTAATTTTTCTCATAACTATCTAAAAGAAAATTCAGAAAGAGAGGAAGTAAAAATGATGGGAAGGAATCCATTGTAATAATAAATTATAAGCATA
Source organism: Cryptoprocta ferox (assembly GCA_028646485.1). Classification (NCBI taxonomy): domain Eukaryota; kingdom Metazoa; phylum Chordata; class Mammalia; order Carnivora; family Eupleridae; genus Cryptoprocta; species Cryptoprocta ferox. The sequence continues at coordinate 166,516,645 of CM053567.1, forward strand.
ATAATAATCAATTCTCAGAGCTACCTATGACTAGGGGGATGAAATTTCAGACTCTAAATGCAAAAAATAAAATAAAATATATAATAAATAAAAATTAAAAGTCAAAATATTTTTCAGAAAGACAGAAAAAGTATCTGAAATGTATGGGTAATTAGGTAGACACCAGCTTTTATTTTTGAATGACCAGATGATAAAACATAATAAATCAGCATTCTCCAGGAGACTTTCTTTTCAAGAGAATGACATGTCAAGTAAACACAGTATTCAAGTCCAAAGGCAAAATGTATTTTCATCCAGGCAAGGATTCATATGTTTACCCTGTACTCAGAAAGTATTATCCACAACTTATTCTGTAACAAAACTTAAAAAATGATTTGAGAGAGAGAAGAATGTGGAATATTTTTTAGATGATGTTTTTACATCACAAAACACTCTTGTCTAATTTATAAGATTTAAATTTTATCATTATATGGCATAAAATATTAATTTATATTTTTGTCAGTTTACCTCAAAATGTTATATTAAATGTAATACAATTCATCATGAATATTCACTTTTAATAAGTTAGTTATCAAAAGAAATGTCTATAGTCTGATAAATAGTACATATGGAGTCCTAAAGAAAAAATTTTAGTTGAGAAAAAAAGAATAGAAATCCCTCCACTAAATTCAACAGGAAATAAAATCTTAGCCAAAGAAAAGGAAAAAAGTATATATACCATATATGTAATATAATATAATATTTAATATAATTTTTTGAGATAATACAATTCTTTGTTTTGAAAATCCAAGATGATTTGAAATCATCAAAATTAAAAAGGTGATACATGTAGTATGTTATTTGCATAGAAAATCAAGATACAATCAATCAATGTGATACATCACATTAATAAAAGAAAGGATAAGAACCACATGATTTTCTCAGTAGATGCAGAAAAACATTTGAAAAAACACCATATCCTTTCTTGATAAAAACCCTCAAGAAAGTGGGATAGAAGGATTATACCTCAAGATCATAAAGGTGTACACAAAAGACCCACAGCTAATATCATGCTGCGGATATCACAATGGGGAAAACCAACAGCTTTCCCCCTGAGGTCAGGACACAACAAGGATATCTACTTTCACCACTGTACTCTGGTTTCTCTTCAGACCGAATAAATCTTTCGCCTTTTACTTTCACCACTGTTATTTAGCATAGTGTTGCAAGTCCTAGCCTCAGCAGTCAGACAACACAAAGAAATAAAAAGCATCCAAATTGGCAAGGAGGAAGTCAAACTTTCACTCTTAACAGAAGACATGATAATATGTGGAAAACCCAAAAGACTCCACCAAAAACCTGCTGGAACTGATACATGAATTCAGCAAAGTTGCAGGATATAAAATCAATGTACAGAAATCAGTGGCATTTCTATACACAAATAATGAAGCAGCAGAAAGGGCAATCAAGGAATCGATCCCATTTACAATTTCCCCAAAAATCATAAAATACCTAGGAAAAAATCTAACCAAAGAGATGAAAGTCTATACACTGCAAACTATAGAAAACTTATGAAAGAAATTGAAGAAAACATCAAAAATAGAGAAAAACATTATATGGTTATGAACTGGAAGAACAAATGTTGTTAAAATGTAGATATTACCCAAAGCAATCTACATATTCAAAGCAATCCTTATCAAAATAACACCAGCATTCGTCACAGAGATAGAACAAACAATCCTAAAATTTGTATGGAATCATAAAAGACACCCAAATAGTCAAAGTAATCCTTAAAAGTAACAGCAAAACTGGAATCATCACAATTCAGGACTTCAAGCTCTACTACAAAGCTGTAATCATTAAAGACAGCAGTATGGTACAGGCAGAAAAAAATAGACACATAGATCAATGGGACAGAATAGAGAACCTACAAATGGAACCACAATTGTATGGTCAACTTATCTTTGACAAAGCAGGAAAGAATATCCAATGGAAAAAAGACAGTTTGACTTCCTCTTGGTCGATTTGGATGCCTTTTATTTTTTTGTGTTGTCTGATTGCTGAGGCTAAGACTTCCAATATATGTTGAATAACAGTGGTGAGAGTGGACATCCCTGTCATGTTCCTGACCTTAGGGGGAAAGCTCTCAGTTTTTCCCCATGGAGGATAATATTAGTGGTGGGTCTTTCATATATGGCTTTTATGATCTTGAGGTATGATTCGTCTATCCCTACTTTCTTGAGGGTTATTATCAAGAAAGGATGCTGTATTTTGTCAAATGTTTTCTCTGCATCTATTGAGAGGATCATGTGGTTCTTGTCCTTCTGGTTTTTTTTTCAATATCAATGATTTCTGCTGTAATCTTTATTGTTTTTATTCTTCTGCTGTTTGTGGGCTTTATTTGCTGTTTTTATTTCCAGCTATTTTAGGTTAGGTTGTGTTTTTAAGATCTTTCTTCCTTCTTAGGAAGGCTTGGATTACTAAATATTTCCCTCTTGGGACCATGTTTGCCACATCCCGGAGGTTTTGGACTGTTGTGTTTTCATTTTCATTGGCTTCCAGGTACCTTTTAATTTCCTTTTTAATTTCTTGGTTACCCCATTCATTCTTTACTGGATATTCTTTAGTCTCCAAATATTCATGGTCTTTCCAAATTTTTTCTTGTCGTTGATTTGAGATTCATAGTGTTGTGGTCTGAAAATATGTAAGGTATGATCTCACTCTTCTTGTACTTGTTGAGGGCTGATTTGTGACCCAGTACATGATCTCTATTCTGGAGAATGTTCAATATGCACTTAAAAAGAATGTGCATTCTGCTGCTGTAGGATGAAATTTCCTGAATAGATCTGTTAAGTCCATGCAGTCCAGTGAGTCATTCAAAGCCATTGTTTCCTTGTTTATTTTATGCTTATATGATCTGTCCATTGCTGAAAGTGGGGTGTTGAAGTTCCCTACTATTATGATGTTATCATCACTGAGTTTCTTTCTGTTTGTGATTAATTGTATATTTGGATGCTCCTACTTGGGGGCATACACATTTACAATTGTTAGGTCTTCTTGGTGGGTAGACCCCTTAATTATGATATAACACCCTTTTTCAAACCTTGTTACAGTCTTTATTTTAAAATGTAGTTCGTCTGATTAAGTATTGCTACTCCATCATTCTTTTTGATAACCATTAGCATGATAGATGGTTCTTCATCCCCTTATTTTCAATCTGCAGGTGTTTTTAGGTCTAAAATGAGTCTCTCGTAAGCAGTATTTGGATGGTCTTATTTTCTTATCCATTCCAATACCCTATGTCTTTTGATTGGAGTGTTTAGTCCATTGACATTGAGAGTGAGTATTGAAAGATATGAATTTAATGCCATTGTGTTGCCTGTAGAGTTGCTGTTCTGGTTGTCTTTTCTCCATTCAAAGAATCCTCCCACCTACAATATCTTACAGGGCTGGTTTAGTTGTCACAAACTCCTTTAGTTTTTTTTTTTTTTTTTTTTTTTTTTTTTTGTCTGGGAAACTCTTTATTTCTCCTTATATTTTGAATGACAGCCTTGCTGGATAAAGAATTCTTGGCTGCATATTTTTCTCATTCAGCATGTTGAATTTATACTGCCACCACTTCCTGGCCTGCTGAATTTCTGTGGATAGGTCTGCTACAAACCTGATCTATCTTACCTTATAGGTTAGTGACTTTTTTTCCCTTGCTGCTTTCATAGTTCTTTCCTTGTTTGCATATATTGTGAATTTGACTATGATACGCCTTGGTGATTGTCAATTTTTGTTGAATCTAATGGGAGGTGTCTGTGTTTCTTGGATTTTGATGTCTGTGTCCTTCCCAAGTTAGGAAACTTTTCTGCTATAATAGGCTCACATAAACTTTATGCCCACTTTTCTCTCGTTTCATTTTTTGGGACTCCTATTATTTGGATGTTATTTCTTTTTAATAAGTCACTGAGTTCTCTGTCTTGTGTTGTGTTCTTTTGCCTTTGTTTCTCTCTTTTTTTCTGCTTCATTATTCCCAATAATTTTATCATCTAATTGCTGATTCATCCATTTTTGCCATCGTGGCATCCATTTGAGATTGCATCTTGGTTATAGCATTTTTAATTTCATCCTGACAGGATTTTATTTCTTTTATCTCCACAGAAAGGGTCTATGCTTTTTTCACCCTCAGCTAGTATTTTTATTATCATGATTCTAAATTCTAGTTCAGATGTCTTGCTTATATCTGTATTGACTAAGGCCCTGGCTGTCATTTCTTCCTGGACTTTCTTTTGGGGTGAATTCCTCTGTTTCGTTACTTTGGAGGAAGAAAAAAAATAATAAGATTAAAAAAATAGAATTAAAAAATTAAAAAGAAAACAAACAATCGAATAAAGGAAGCTAGATCCTAAGTGTGTTTTGGTCTGCTTATTGAATGAAGCTTGATAAAATAGAAGGGAAAAAAGGGAAAGAAAAGAGAAAGGTGAGAAAAAATTTAAAAATTAAAAAAATTATATAATAAAATAGAATAAAATAAAATAAAAGGAATTAAATAGAATAAAATCTAAAAAACAAAAATGAAGTAAAATAATGAAAATAAATTTTTCTTTTTCTGTATTCAAGAAAGAGGAAGAGAAGAAAACAAAAGAAAAGAAACAGTTTAAGCAAAAACAGAAACAAAGTAAACAAACAAGTAAATGAACCAGCAAACAGATTGAAACCCAGTAAAGTCACATCTGGTTTTCCTAGAACTGAAACTATGAAGCCCTCTATTGTCCATACACTAAGTAGGTGGAGTGATTTGTGCTGGTCTTCTAAGGATTGTGCTTGGAGGGCGCAGTTGGACAGAGATTGGTACAATGGCTTCATCCTCCACTAGGTGGTGCTGCTTAGCTTACTGGAGTGGATTATGCCTAGTGTGGGAGAGGTGGAAATGGCTTCACCCAGCTCCCTAGTCTCTGGCACAGGAATTTTGCTCTCTCACCAACCCATGATCAAGCACCTCTCCTTTGTCTCAGGCCTCTGTCCACTCCCCACCTCTATCCTGTCCGTATCCAAGCCATCTGCCTGCCAGGTGGCACATTCCTCCAGAATTTTATCTCAGTTGGGGTTGTGTTTGAAAACCCCACACTTCAGAGATCACTGCAGCTTGGACCCTCGCCAACTCTCTGGGGGAGGGTCTCACTTAGCAATGGCTGGGAGCCAGCTTGCCCCAGAAAATATTCACATAATTATGCAGCAGCAGAGACTCAGAGCTTATGATAAATCACAACACACAGGTGGCACCAGGTTTCATTGTACTCTGGTGTCTTTGTCCCAATACCAGCAAACATCACAACTCTCTGGGGTCTGCTGGGACCTTTGCCTGTGGGAAAGCCATATGGCGTCTACCAAATACATTCCATTCAGGGGTAGCACTTCTCCCCTTGTGGCACATGGACCCCTCAGGCCCCACTACTTGCTCCTGGGGATTCACTCTACTACACTATCAGAACACTGCCAGGCACTGAGATACAGAACTTCAGACTCTGGGCTCCACTGTTTATAGAATCCTGGTAGTATTAAAACCCCTCCCTTTCTTATCGTCAATGATATTGGGGAACAGAATTCTTGTTCAGTCCCCTGAGTGTTTTTTCACTTTTTCTCTGTCTCTCCAGCTACTTTTGGGGGAGTGCTTTTCTCACACAATCCTGATGCTCCACACTCTCCCCCTTTCTCTTTCTCTCTTCTCTCTCCACAAAAGCAGGTCTGTACACTCCATGGTTTTTCTCTTCCCCAGTTCACCTCTCTGCACCATGTATCCGTTGAGTTCTGCAACTCAAGTTATGCAGATTGTTGTGTTAATCCTCAGATCAATTTCCTAGGTGTTCAAAATGGTTTGTTGCTGATCTAGCTGTGTTTCAGGAATGAGACAAGCTCAGGGTCTCCATGCTACCCCACAATCTTAACCCCTCCCTACCTGGTATTTCTTACTACACCATGTGATGGTTTTGTATTGTCTGCTCATTTCTTAACTGGGTTATTGTTGTTTGGGTGTTGAGCTTGATAAGATCTTTATAAATTTTGGATACTAACCCTTTATCAGATATGTCATTTGTAAATACTTTTTCCCAGCCCATAGACCACTTTTACATTTGTTGATTGTTTCTTTCACTGTGCAGAAGCTTTTTATCTTGATTAGGTCCTGATAGTTCATTTTTGCTTTTGTTTCCCTAGTCTTTGGTGACATGTCTAGTAAGAAGTTGCTGTGGCCAAGGTCAAACAGGTTGCTGACTGTGTTCTCTTCCAGGCTTTTGATGGTTTCCTGTCTCATATATATATATATATATATATATATATATATATATATATATCATACATGTTGAATTTATTTTTGTGTATGGTGTAAGAAAGTTGTCCAGTTTCATTCTTTTGCATGTCACCATCCAGTTTTCCCAGTACAGTTTGCTGAAGACTGTCTATTTTTCCATTATATATTATTTCCTTTCCTGCTCTGTCAAAGATGCAATGACCAATTGTGTGTCCATTTCTGGGTTTTCTATTCAGAACCATTGATCTATGTGTTTGTTTTAGTGCTAGTACCACACTGTCTTGATGACTACAGTTTTGTAGTATAGCTTGAAATCCAGAATTGTGATGCCTCCAGTTTTGTTTTTCTTTTTCAGGATAACTTTGGCTATCTGAGGTTTTTTGTGGTTCCATACAAATTTTAAGATCGTTTGTTCCAGCTCTGTACAAAAATGCTTGTGGTATTTTGATAAGGATTAAATTAAATGTATAGATTACTTTGAGTAGTATAGACATTTTAACACTGTTTATTCTTCCAATTCATGAACATGGATACTTTTCCATTTCTTTATGTCCTCTTCAATTTCTTTCATATGTGTTCTATAGTTTTTCAGAGTATAAATCTCTTATCTCTTAGGTTTATTCTTAGTTATCTTATTGATTCTGGTGCAATTGCAAATGGAATCAATTCCTTGATATCTTTTTCTGCTGCTTCAATTTTGGTATATAGAAATACAACAGATTTCTGCATGTTGATTTTATATCCTTTAAGTTTGCTGAATTCATGTATTAATTTTAGCAAATTTTTCATGGAGTCTTTCAGGTTTTCTACATAGAGTACCATGTCATCTGCAAATAGTTAAAGTTTGAGTTTTTCCTTGTCCATTTGTATGCCCTGTATTCCTTTTGTTGTGTGACTGCTGCGGCTAAGACTTACAGTACTATGTTAAATAGTAATGGTGAGAGTGGACACCCTTGTCTTTCTCCTGACAATAGGGGAATGGTTCTCAGTTTTTCCACATTGAGGATGATATTAGCTGTGGATCTTTTGTATATGGCCTTTATGATGCTGAGGTATATTCCACCTATCCTAACTTTTTTGAGGGTTTTATCAACATGAATGTTGTATTTTGTCAAATGCTTTTTCTGCATCTATTGACAGGATTATATGGTTCTTATCCTTTCTTTTATTAGTGTAGAGTATCAAGTTGACGATTTGTGAATATCGAGCCAGCCCCACAGTCCAGGAATAAATTCCATTTTATCCTGGTGAATAATTCTTTTATTTACTGTTGAATTCAATTTGCTATTATCTTGTTGAGAATTTTTCCAACAATGCTCATCAGGAATATTGGCCTGTAATTCTTTTTTGTTTGTTTGTTTGTTTGTTTGTTTTCTTTGCTTGGTGGGGTCTTTGTCTGGTTTTGGAATCAACATATGCTGGCTTCATAGAAGGGTTTGGAATTTTTCCTTCCATTTCTATTTTTGGAACAGTTTGAGAAAAATAGGTATTAACTGTTCTTTAAACGTTTGGTAGAATTCCCCTGGGAAGCCATCTGGCCCAGAACTCTTATTTTCTGGGTGATTTTTGATTACTGATTCCATTTCTCAGCTGGCCATAGGTCTGTTCAAATTTTCTATTTCTTTCTGTTTCAGTTTTGGTACTTCATGGGTTTCTCTAAGAATTTGCCCATTTCTTCTAGAGTTCCCAGTTTGTTAGCATATAATTTTTCATAGTGTTCTTCTATAATTTGTATTTTTGTGGTGTTGGTTGTGATCTCTCCTCTTTCATTCATGATTTTTTTCTATTTGGGTCCTTTCTTTTTCCTTTTTACTAAGTCTGGCTAGGGCCATCTAGGTGGCTCAGGTGATTAAGTGTCCAAATCTTGGTTTCACCTCTCGTCATGATCTCTCTGTTTCATGGGTTCAAACCCTGTGTCTGGCTCTGTGCTAGCAGCACAGAGTCCGCTTGGGATTTTCTATCTCCCTCTCTTCCTGCCCCTCCCCCACGTGTTCTGTCTCTGTGTGGCTTAAAATAAACAAATAAACAAACAAAATTAAAAAGAAAAAAGAAATATAATAAGTCTGGCTAGAGGTTTATCAATTTTGTTCACTCTTTCAAAGAACTAGCTCTTAGTTTCATTGATCTGTTCTACCGTTTTTGTTTTGTTTTATTTTATATTGTTTATTTCTGCTCTAGTCTTCATTATTTATCATCTTCTGCGGGCTTTGGTCTTTATTTGCTGTTCCTTTTCTAGCTCCTTTAGAAATAGGTTAGGTTGTGTATTTGGTACCTTTCTTACTTCTTAAGATAGGCCTGAATTGCCATATACTTTCCTCTTAGGATTGCCTTTGCTGCATCCCGAAGAGTTTGGACTGTCCTGTTCTCTTTTTCATTTGCTTCCACGTATTTTTTTTTAAATTTTCCTTAATTTCCTTGGTTACCCATTCATTCTTTAGTAGGATGTCTTTAACCTCCAAGTATTCGTGCAATTTCCAATTTTTTTCTTGTGGTTGATTTCAAGTTTTATAGCACTGTGGTCTGAAAATATGCACATATGATCTAGATCTTTCTGTACTTGTTGAGGGCTGATTTGTGACCCAGCATGTGATCTGCTCTGGAAAATGTTCCATGTGCACTCAAGAAGAATGTATATTCTGATGCTTTAGGACGAAATGTTCTGAATATATCTGTTAAGTCCTTCCTGTTCAGTGTGTCATTCAAAGTCATTGTTTCCTTGTTGATTTTATGCTTAGATAATCTGTCCATCCCAAGTGGGGTGTTAAAATCCCCTACTCTTATTGTATTATTATCAATGAGTTTCTTTGTGTTTCTAATTAATTGATTTATATATTTGTGGCCATCATGTTGGGAGCATAAATATTTACATTTGTTAGATGTTCTTGATGGATAGACTTCTTAATTATGATGTAATACTCTTCTTCATCTCTTGTTATAGTCTTTGTTTGAAAATCTATTTTGTCTGATATAAATATGGCTACTCCAGCTTTCTTTTGCCATCCATCAGCATGATAGATGGTTCTCCATCCCCTCACGTTCAATCTGCAAGTGTCTTTAGGCCTAAAGTTGTCTTTGTAGGCAGCATATAGATGGATGCTCTTTTTTATAATCCATTGTGATACCCTATGCCTTTTGATTGGAACATTTAGTCCATTCACATTCAGAGTGATTATTGAAAGATATGAATTTTAGTGCCATTGAGTTACCTGTAGAATTGGTGTTTCTAGTGATTTTCTCTGGTCTTGTCTAATCTTTATTGCTTAGTTTCCTTTTTTTTTTTCACTCACACATTCCCCCTTAAAATTTCTTGCACAGCTGGTTTAGTGGTCACAAATCCTTTAGTTTTTGTTTGTCTAAGAAACTCTATCTTTCTTTCTGTTGTGAATGATAGCCTTGCTGGTAAAGGATTCTTGGCTGCATATTTTCCCCATTCATCACATTGAATATTTCTTGCAACTCCCTTCTGGCCCTCCAAGTTTCAGGGAACAGGTCTGCTGCTAAACTATGTGACCAGTCTTGTAGGTTAAGGACTTTTATCACTAGTGGCTTTTAGAATTCTCTCTTTATCTTTTTTTTTTCATAGAACATCATTTTATTTATTTATTTATTTACTTAAATATAATTTATTGTCTAATTGGTTTCCATACAACACCCAGTGCTCATCCCAACTAGTGCTCTCCTCAATGCCCATCACCCATTTTCCCCTCTCTCCCACCCCCATCAACCCTCAGTTTGTTCTCAGTATTTAAGAGTCTCTTGTGGTTTGCCTCCTTCCCTCTCTGTAACTTTTTTTACTCTTCCCTTCCCCCATGGTCTTCTGTTACGTTTCTCAAGATCCACATATGAATGAGAACATATGGTATCTGTCTTTATTTTGCAAGTTTCACTATGTCATGGTGTTGACTTTTTTTTTTTTTTGAATTTGAAGGAAGTTCTCTGTGCCTCTTGGAATTGAATGTTTGTTTCATTCTCAAGATTAAAGAAGTTGTAAGGTATAATTTGTTCGAATAAACCTTCTGCACCTTTTCCCCACTCTTCTTCATCTGGGACTACTATGATATGAATATTGTTTTGCTTTATGAAATCACTGAGTTCCCTAAGTGTCCCTTATAATCTAATAGTTTTCTTTTCCTCTGATTATCAACTTCATTATTTTTCATAATTTTATCTTTTATATCACATATTCTTTCTCTTGTTTCTTCAATCCTCATTGTGACTATATCCAGTCAGTTTTGCATCTCAGTTATAGCATTTTTTATTTCAAACTGACTAGTTTTTTAGTCTTTTTTCTCTGCAGTAAGGGTTTCTCTGGTGCCTTGTACACTTTTTTCAAGCCCACCTAGTAGTCTTAGGTCTGTTGTTCTAAATTCTTATTTAGATATGTTGCTTATATTTGTTTTGAGTAAGTCCCTTGTTGTGATCTCTCCTTGACATTTCTTTTGGGGAGAATTCTTCCACCTTGTCATTGGTTAAGTTTCTGTCTTTTGCATGTTTTAAAAGATTTTTATGTTTCCTGTACCTGAGAATAATGCTATATTAAAAAGGAGCATGCACTGTCCAGGGCCTGGCACTTTGGGAAGTGTTTCTGGTGTATGCTGTGTGCACTCTGCTGTTGCATTTTGGCTGCTGTTTCCACTGCTCAGTCCTCTGTAGAGCTCCTCCCTGCTTACAGTGGTGGAGTGTTTAGATCTTCAACCAGGTGTGCTTTGATTTGTTAAAATAAGGCTTACACCTGCCATGCTGTCTTCCTCCAACTGTGGAGATCTTTCTGCCAGTACTCAGATCAATTTCCTGGATGTTCCAAGTAATCTGACCTCAATGCAGCTGTGTTTGAGGGACAAGGAAAGCCCAGGTACCCCCTACTTTTCTGCCATCTTAACTCCTCTCAATAACTTTTTGATTAGGAGAAATAATGACAGGTTAACTGGCATGCTATACTATAATTAACAATAATAAAAACTAATAAACATGGATATAAGGACAAATCAATTATCAAATACAAGAATTTTGAAATGTAACTACAGATGTTAATTTACAGTTATATATTTCATGTATGCTATAAATGCAACCTACACACATACAAAATAGTGTCATTGTATATAAGTACATTGCAATTTTGATGAAGTGGGAAAAGGTTGAGGTGTTAATACATGGATTAAATATAATTAGTTTGGGGTGCCTGGGTGGCTCAGTCTACTGAGTATCCAACTTCAAGTCAGGTCATGATCTCACAATTCATGAGTTTGAGCCCTGCTCAGGCTTTGTGCTGGCATTGTGAAACCTGCTTGGAATTCTGTCTTCTTCCCTTTCTCTCTCTGCCTCTCCTCCACTTGTGTACGCTCTCTCTCTCTCTTTCTCTCTCTCTCTCTCTCGCTCTCAAAATAAATAAAGAAAAAAATAAAGATAATTGGCTGACTGTTGAGGGAAAATCAAATTAGTTACTAAAGTTTATCAAGTATCAAAATACTTTTCGAGTTTAAAATAAAAAATGTAAAAGGTAAATTTTAAGAGAAAATAGAAGATATTTCTATAATTGTAGGATGATAGAACTCATTTAAAGTTGTGCTGTACAGTGAAACTTTTTGCAATTATGGAAATGTACTATATGAATATCCTTTGGAAAATCTCTCATCCTCACACCAAATCTTCAGCCTCCGTCCATCTACATATATATCCTCTGCTTTCAGCCCTATTTCTACAGATCCGTGTCCTGGTCCTGTCAATGGCATCTGCTTTGCTCTGGATCTCATCTATTTTTGTCTTTTCAACATATGCCCTTTGATTATTCTCTTTCATGCATCTTTGATTTCTTCTCCTCCATGCCATAATTTCCATTGCTATATAAATATGTACTATTATCTCCAATTAAGATAAAAATATCTTCTGGCCTCGCTTTACCCTTAGCTATAGACCCCCTTTTTTTTTCCTTTTCTTTCCCAGCTAAAATTATTTGAATAGTTGTTCATATTCAGCATCCTCATTTCCCCACCTCATATTCTATTTATGATTTAAGTCTTCTACTGTCAGCACATCATTTAAATTGTCAAAACAGTGGATCTTAATTTCATCATTTATGTACTTTCTTCTCTTGACTTCTTAACTCCATATTCTCCCATTTTTCTTTCTCTTTCATCAACCTCCCTTAGTATCTATTTTCGGTCCTTCCTCATTTGCTCAACTTGTGAGTATTCGTATTTAGCCTTAACTCAATCTTGAACTTTTTACTTATCTCTATTTATACATTTATGTAGGTGATTCTATCCAATTGCCTAACATTATATGCTACTTATATGTTCTGTTTTCCTAGACTATATCTCAGCTTTTCCAGAAAAATACAAATTCATATATTCAACAACTTCTTTGATTTTGCAATTTGGATCCCTGTTGAGAAGCTTGAAGGCAAGTTTGCCATAGCAGAAATATTGATATTTTTTTCCAAATCTGAGTTTTCCATATTCATAAATGGCACCGCTATTGATCACGCATGTCAGACATCTTGGAGTTATGGTTCAACCATCTAATTACCTTAAGCCACAATTGCTCAATTAATGACCATTCTTAACCTTATTATTAAAGTAGATCCACTTCCACAGAGATGCTGTTTCTTTCTTCCTTCAATATGACCTTGGGGGAGCCTGAGTGCCTCAGTCGGTTGGGCATCCGACTTCGGCTCAGGTTATGATCTCGCGGGTACGTGGGTTCGAGCCCTGCGTCAGGCTCTGTGCTGACAGGTCAGAGCCTGGACCCGGCTTCAGATTCTGTGTCTCCCTCTCTCTCTGCCCCTCCCCTACTCATGCTCTGTTTCTCTATGTCTCAATAATAAATAAACATAAAATTTTTTTAAAAAAAATATGACCTTGGTCTGAGCCACCATCTGTTCTCACTCAGACTATTGCAGTTATTTTCAGTGCTATGGATTGAATTTTGTCTTGTCCTCTCATACCTCCATCCCAGCCCCAGTTATATATTCAAGTTCTAACACTAAGTGTGATAATATTTAGACATAGCTCTTTGGGAGATAATTTAGTTTAGATGAGGTCATGAGGGCAGAACCCTCCTGATGGGATTAGTACCCTTATAAAAAGAGATAGCAGTCAGCTTGCTCTCTCCTTTCTCAGCATGTGAAGACACAGCCAGAAGGGCACTATCTGTAACCCACATAGAGACCTCTCACCAGAACATGACCATACTGGCACCTTGATCTTGGGCTTCCCAGCCCTTAAAATGGAGAGAAACAAACTTCTGTTGTTTAAGCCATTCAGTCTCTGGTATTTTGTTATGTCAGCCCAGACAACTAACTGGCTTCCCTTGCTTCACTTTTGATTTCCTACTACCTTTTCTTTGCTTAGAAGCCATAGTGGTAATTTAAACACCTAAATATTTGTTCTGTATAAAACCTTGCAATGGTGTTCTTACCTTTAGAATAAAATTCCAACTCTTTGGAGCGCCTGGGTGGCTGAATCAGTTAAGTGTCTGACTTCGACTCAGGTCATGATCTCACGGTTTGTGGGTTTAAATCTTGCATCAGGCTCTGTGCTGACAGCTCAGAGCCTGGAGCCTGCTTCAGATTCTGTGTCTTTATCTCTCTCTGCCTCTTCCTGGCTCACACCCTCTCTCTCTCTCTCTCTCTCTCTCAAAAATTAAAAACTTTAAAAAATTTTTAAAAAGAATAAAATCCCAACTTCTTATCCTGAGCTTCTTCAAATTTGCCTGTCTGATTTCATGTTATATAATTCTCCTACTCATCTATTATGTTCCAGCCATACTAGCCTTCTTGTCACATCTTTAACATGAATACTGTCTCAATATTTGGAATTCTAGATAGAAAATATTCTTCCTTTATTCTTTTCTTCACTGGTTCCTTCTTGTCATTCATCTTAGGAGCCCAACAGTTTAAATTAGCCATTATCCACTCTAAATTGTACTACCTTATTTTAATTACCTTCTTTTTGTATATATGTTCTTATTTGTTTAGATTATACATTGATCTTCATGCCCTAAAATAATGCAAACTCCACTACAGTTTATATCAACAATCTTTTTCAGTGCTTTCTATAGTAAGAAATAAATATTCATTAAAACAAATTTTGTATAGAAACTAAATATGATGTTAATAGCCACTGTTGCAATAGTATCTGATAATATTTTTTCAGACTGTGAAATTAGCATTATCTAACAAGATTTAAGATGAAAATGCCCTTGAACTACTCATTCTATTTATTTTACTCTGTCTACTTGTTTAAATCTAACCTTCAATTTTAGCCTCATAATGAATATATTAGTTATTTTATTTTATGATTTTATTTTATTTTATTTTATTTTATTTTATTTTATGATTTTATTTTTAGTATTTTGTATTTATTTATTGTGAAGCCAACCCAGCTTTTATTTCACGAGCACTTCTAGATGGCCCACAGCAGCTGGAGCTTCAAGATAGGTAAGTTCAGCTTGGCTGTCCTGGCCTCCATGTCCTCTAGCATAGCTGTGTCCCAGGAGAAAGTCAGGAGAGCTGAAGGCACCAGTTTACACTTGAAGCCCAGGTTCTCATCCTGCAACAACTTCTGCCCTCCTGAGGCCAGCAGCTGGAAAGGCAGCCAGTCCCTCTGCAAAGACTTCCGAGGAAGCTGGGCAGTAATGACTCCACTCCACTGCCAGACATTAGAGGTCCCTTAGAGGAGGCAGCCTTTGGGGAAGTGGCTACGCAGCAGCTTGTAGATGTATATTCACATTTCTGGTCCTTTTCCCTCTTCCTCCTGGCTTTGGTCAGCAGCATGCTTCAGCTCCACCGCCTGAGACGTGGGCCTCTGCCCCTGCTTGATTAACTCTCTAGTAAGGCTGACAGAGTTCCCAAGCGGATGGAACTGTCAGATTGGGGACAAGAGCCAAACTAACACCTGGCACTGTAGGTCCAGCTTGCCTGGCTCTAGCTTGGTGCTCAGCAGCTATTCCTTGTCCCTCTTCAGATTCTGGGGCTGCATCAAGGAGACTTGGCTCAGACAATAAAACTCTGGGGGTAGGGAACCCTCCCAATTGGGAACTGGAAGCATCATCTCCTGGAAACCAATGGCCTCAAAAAACACCTGGGTCCCTTACAGGTAGTTAACACACTCCTGGAAAATTTTATTCTGCAGCTTGATCTTTTGGCACCTCTCCTCCTCATGATATAGGTAGACATTGTCCAATTGCTTACCAATAATGTCCATGCCCAGCTTCTCCCTGTCAAATGTGTAGGTCGTTATGATGGAGACAGCCACTGGGTTGGTGGAAAAGTGTGTGAGAATGGCCTCCTTGACACGGACACCCTGCTGGAACTTCCTTAGGGTGGCAGATGAAGTAGATTCTAGGCACCTCCAGATGGGTCGAACTCTTTGGGCTCAGTCACCTGGGGCTTCTGGACTGCAACTGACAGTTGCTTAAGCTCTCAGTTCGTTTCCCACCAAGGTTCCAATTAGCATCCTGAGAGGTGTGGGGCCTTAACCTCTGAGCTGCTTCTGCTAGAGTAAGCCAAGAGAGTTTCCACTGCCATCTGATCCTAACTGATAGGTCTTTGGCAGGTGACCAAATGAGAAATGTACACTAATAATATATTCATTGTAACATCTGCAATCTCAAAAAACAGGAAACTAAAAATCCAGCAAAAATAGAATGACTAACCATAAAATACATGTGTCATATTGCATAAAATTTTGAAGATATAACATTGCAGCTCATAAGACACACTATTATTTATATAACACCAAGGGGAATAGAGATCTGAGGCAATTGCAATTAGATAAGAGTATTTGTTATAGGCTCTAAGTAAACATGAAATCTCTACATCTTAGAAACAAATAAATATAGTTTACCGGGGGTGGCTTAAAGTAATGAACTGTCTCATATGTATTGCGTTCTAAAATAGTTGGAGGTATGTGTTTGTGCATATGCGTGTACACATACACATAGGAGGTGGTGTGCTGGCAAAAGTTTGAGAACTGGCTTTTCCCCTACAATGACTTTCTCCCAAGTTCATATTCATAGTATTTATCAATTTCATAGTGTAAATATTCTTCCCATGCCTCAAATCAAGTCACCAATATGATGACAATGCGGATTTGGGAAAAGATGTTTTCGTAAGCCAGTATGAGCCAACTCCAGCATACTATATAGCTATAAATAGAGTTCAGGGCCTTTTTTTTTCTAATTTACTGTGTATCTATGTATCTATCTATCTCTCTGCATGCATATAAGTGTGTGTATTTATGTATGTAAGCATGTCCATATGTGCATGCGTATTTTATTATAAAAGGTTTTTATGTAATTATAGAAGTTGGTGTAAATTTGGAGTTGTTTTTTTGACAGATCTCTGTTTATTAGGCACAATACACTAGCCGATGTCTTTTTTTCATCCATAAAATACATTGACCGTGGATGCCCAAGACAGGCTGAAAATTAGCGATTAGTAGGTTATTCTCAATTATGGTCATGAACTTCTCCTCCCACCAAAAGAGTGCTTGCTTAACAACATTATGTTGTATTGTTCCCAAGTGTGTTTAGACTGGCGGCACATTTTCTTATAATTGCTTCATTTGTTTAACAATCACAAACACATATAAAATATAAATGAAAACGAAAGAGCATTGTTGTTTCTGTGGAAACAAAATTAAGTAATTTTACATAACCTAATAAAGTCACATTAAAAAAATCATTGATGCTGTTTTGAGAGGAGGACAAGAAAATTACAAAATATTGGGCAATATATATTTTAAAAGTCTAAGAATGTTCTGCATTTGAATTATTTTTTTAAGTATTGTTGAGTATTCATTCCCTTGAAGTCAAAATCGGAGGTCAAAGAAAGTGTGCTTTATGCAAGAAAATAGTAATGTTAAGAACACTGTAATAATCTGAAAGAAAATACTTTGATTGTATGTGGTGGCTATCTATACAAATGTCCACTTTGCCTGGCTGAACTCAGTTTCCCAGGACTCTCTGTTCTCTATATTCTGGATAAGGTAGTCCACAAGAAACATTTTTGAGCTAGGTTTAGAGAGTTGCAGTAAACCAGCGGCCATGTTGCTTTTTTATGCTCAGAAGGTCAGGTCAGGGTCATCCGGCACTTTCTTAGCTGACTCACATTCATGGTCAGTTAGTTATTCAAGACTTACCTTGTTGCACATAGCTCAGTCTGTGAGTTCTACCTTCTCCAGTCCTCCTTCAGACTCTGATTCCTGGGTCGAGTGTG
Source organism: Cryptoprocta ferox (assembly GCA_028646485.1). Taxonomy (NCBI): domain Eukaryota; kingdom Metazoa; phylum Chordata; class Mammalia; order Carnivora; family Eupleridae; genus Cryptoprocta; species Cryptoprocta ferox. Next base: position 166,534,134 of record CM053567.1, read on the forward strand.
TGTTTAGCTCTGAGAAGAGTGTCGGTTTCTCCTATAGAACATGCACATCAAGTTAGTGAGAATTGATACGGGGTCCACTCCCTATGTGGGTACCTACAGATGTTTGTGGGGTTCCTTCCTGTAGTTCTTGTTCTCTCCAACTCACATTCGTTCCCCCTTTCCAATAGCCTGTCCTGCAGAAGTCAAGCCCCAGCATTAGACATGAAGGTGAAAAGTATAAGTTTTCAAAATCTGATGTAACTTAATATGTGTTGAGTTAAACTAAATTCACTTACCTGTGATTCTTAGGTATTCTTTTTTTTTCTATTTGACTAAGACCACTAGTAATTATGGTGCCAGATAATAGGACTGCATGTACTCTACATACTCAATAATAGTCACGGAATATTAAGAAAAATCACTATTACAAAGCTGAAGAGTATACAAGGCAACACATTTATAATACCAATTCAGGAGCATACATCTAATCTCCAGTAAAAGAAAAAAAAATCATATCCTATAACCTAACAAACACATTTCCACTATTTAGCTTAAAAAATAGTATTGCACCCAAAGATGTGTAAATTAGGAGGCTTATATTACTTTCAAATAAAAAAAAATAGAAACATCTCTATTTCTGATAAGATAGGAAAATAGTTAAGTAAATGAAGATAAACTCTTATGATAAAAAACATAAATTGATAAAAGAAGTATCTCAACTGTTGGAAAATATCAATGTAGAAAATATCAATGATTTAATTTAATATTTTAAATGTCACTGTTATAATTGATCATTTAAAGTGGGATATGAAACTGAATATATAACAACAATATGTATATTTGTGCATTTCTGGGTTTAAGTTTGTGAGTGAATGAAAGGCTAAAAGAAAATTTTTTATAATATCAAGAGAATTTCACTTCTGAATTCAGACATGATACGTGATCTTGTTGCCTTTAAGTTCTTCATTTTCCAAATTCTCTCTCTCTATTGTTTTCATAACGATAAAACATATTTAATTATATTTCAAAAAGTGCATATTATTAAGATTAGAAAAGTACAACATACAGATACTTATCTTTTTATAATAAATATCATTTAGGACACAAATTATTTTTTATTATTCCTTAAGCCCAGAGAATATTGTGAAATGTAGATATTTTAGCATCTCAGCAGCCTCAAATTTTGTTTTATATTTAGAATTACTGTCCTAGGAGTAAATTGTCCTGGGAGTATACGAAATATGCTATTAATCTACATATTTTCTATATCTAATCTACATATTTCTATATCTATTAATCACATATTTTCTAAACTCTGGGATTGGTCATCCTCCATAGCATTTTGACATAGTTCTCTCATCTATAATCACACTGCTGTAACTCATAAAATCTATGCCTCAAGTTATACCGAATCATTGAAGTGCACTTTCTCTTTACTTTATCATGCACTGTAATGGCTAGACCATGCACTTCACACTCTGAATACTCAAACTTCAAAATGACAGTCTCCAATCACATTCTTTCCTTTTCTTAAGCCCCAGATCCAAGTACATCAGGTATTAGATCCTGCCAGTTCCTTCTAATCTGCTGAAGCCTTTTGGTATTGTTATGTATTTTGTTTTTAGCCAATAGCTCTCTTAATTCATCACTTCAATAGTTGCTTGACAATATCCAGAAATATCTTGTCCCTATTCTTCTTGAGTCTTCTACTTTGAAGAAGACATGGTCAAGTAAAACATTCTTTTTTTCCATGAAACTACAGGTAAGCAAACCATTCATCCCAATAACCTCCATTCTATCTATCCTCCAATATCAATATATTAGCCCTGATTTATGTTTTGCTTTCAGCACTTTCTGACCATTTTTTTGTATTGTCTCTGGTTTGATCATTTTCAAATTCCCTACGGATTTCTTTTATTCAAATTCAACTTGATTATTTTAAACAGGAGGCCTCTATATCTCATTTTCTCAAGAACATAGAGATCATCGACAAAGCAGATTCTCAAACTCAATTTCCAAATTAATAATTACTTCTTTATCTCAGGAAAGAAATATCACATCTCATAACCAAGGCTAATCCAAACATCCATACTCTTACTTTTCCTACCAATTCCCATCTACACAATTATGTTGTTTAATGTCCATTTCTCTCTCTCTAAGAGTAATTTTTCTATTACACCAAAATTTAACCACTAAAAACAACACACTTGGATTTTCTGGCAGTATTTGTGGGTCAGGAATCCAGTGCCTCTTGCTCAGATTCTCACAAAAGGTTACAGTCCAACTTCAGAAAGGCCTTGGCTGTGTCAGACTAGATTGAGGGCATATGGACTTCTGAGACCTCTGCCTTCTGAGCTCTTAGAGTCATTTTCCCTTTCTTAAAAAGACACATCTGCAGCTGAGGAGTGTTCACAGCCAATTTATTTTTTCTTTAATTTTTTTAACATTTATTTATTTTTGAGAAACAGAGAGTGAGCAGGGGAAGGGCAGAGAAAGAGGCAGACACAGAACCCGAAGCAGGCTCCAGGCTGTGAGCTGTCCGCACAGAGCCTGATGTGAGGCTTGAACCCATGGACCGCGAGATCATGACCTGAGCCAAAGTCAGATACTTAACCGACCGAGACACCCAGGTGCCCCACAGCTTCTTTCTGACTATAGATGTTTAGGGGAGCTCAATGACACTTTCCGCGTTCAATCTGGTAATGTTTCTGCATATATAAGTGTTAAAAGGACTTTGTGGGTCTTTCATACATCTCTTGGGGACTCATCCCATTAGATAAAAGACACAACAACAAATCTTTTAGATAGAAGTCTATTTCTACTTTCAGCTTCTATTGAGAAGGCTGAGGGAAACCCCTTACACTTCATAGAGACCCTGTTGTTTGATTAAGAGGGCCTGGCTAGCACACCCTTAATCTTTTTAAAGGGCCTTTTATGTGACTGAACAGAACTCGGAGGCACCACCTTTGATCTTTCTGAGATCTTAATAAAAGATTTCACAGTCACACCTTCAGCTTCAAATTCATACCATATTTTCCTGGTAGTGCCCTGGATTTCATCTGTGCTGAAGTCTTTTCTTAATTTTAGCACTTGATTTTCTTTTTTTCAAAACCATCAATCCTGGTTTCCTTCTTTTAGTGATTCTTTTCCCAAATTATTTCTCTCCTCTAACACTTTACTCTAAATAGCAAGAATAAACCAGTCAGCACCTTCAACACTGTTTTGAAATCTTAGGTAGGTCATCTAGGTCATTAGTCATATGTTCTGCTTCCTGTAAAACTGCAGATGACAATGTTTATTAAATTTCTCCTAATAATGATTGCCTTTCCTTCACTTTTCAGTAGTCTTTTCCTCACTCATCCACAGGCTCCTCAAAGTCTTACATTCTATGATGTGTATTCAATGCACTTTTAAGACTTTACAATCACTCTCCTCAATGTCCACTATCTGGTTGCAAACATAAACGTTACATAAACATTAGGGAAACATCCCAATTCTAGGTACTCAAGTCTGTAATATCTATTATAACTATTATCCTTTAATAAATATCTATTGTTGCATAAAAACTACCCCCAATCTTACTGGCTTAAAAAAAATCAATCAGGGCTCCTGGATGGCTCAGTCAGGTAAGTGTCTGACTTTTGATTTCTGTTCAGGTCATGATCCCAGGGTTGTGGGATGGAGCCACACATTGGGCTCTGAGGTGAGCATGGAGTCTGCATGGGATTCTCTCTCCCTCTGCCCCTTTCTCCTGCTCATGCTCCCTCTCTCTAATAAATAAATAAATAAAATAACAACAGCAGCAACAACAACAAAAACAATTATTTGTTACTTGATAATTTCTGTTAGTCAGGAAATTAATTGGGTGCAGCCTAATTGGTTGGTTTTGTGTCTGGTCTCTGAAGAGTCTGCAGTAAGTTATTGATTGGGGCTGCAAGTGTCTCAAAGGTTCCTAGGGCTAAATTCTGCTTCCAAGTTCAATCACTTGATGAGTAGCTTACAAAATGGCAGGCGGATTGTCACAAAGGGAGTGAGCAAGAGGTAGGAGAGTTTGCCTAAAATGGAAACCAAAGTCTTTTTGTAATATAATCTCACGATTGACATCTCATGGCTTCAGCAAAATTTTTAAAGCCAATCAATAATATGAGCTCACACTCAAGAGGAGGGTACTATACTAGGGTTGGCATCCTTGGGGGACATTTTACAGATTTCCTACCACACTTAACAACCATTTTAACTCTCTCCTTGAAGACACAAAAAAGTTTCGTTAGTCACCCAACCTGTTGTGATCTGTCTTCTGATTTTTTTATTTCATTCAAAGTGCTTGCACTGTGGGCCAATATTTCTCTGATTCCATATACAGTAGGTCTTTTTTAGATTATTCCTTAGTGAAAATATTAATCTTGTTAAGATTCTCTTTCCCTCCCCTTGGAATGAATTATATGGCATTATTGTAATCTCAGTTTCCTTTTAGAGACACTTTTGCTCTTAGCTTCTTTCATTGCTCCTTCATAAAACTCCTCTTTGAATGTTAAAGTTCCCAATCTATTTCCTTTTCTATACATTCTCTTCAGAAAAAAATTAGTTTTTTCATGGCTATCTCTACTGATGTTTTTCAAATTTATATTCCTATCCTACACTCTCTACTGATGTTCATAATTTATATATCTGATTTCAAACTTGGCGTAATATAAGAAGCTCAAATTTAACATGTTCTAAATCATATATGTGATTTTGGACTACCTAGGTATTGTGTTAAATATAGATTTTTAGTTCAACAGATCTTTAGGGAGTCTGAAATCGGGCGCTTCTCACAAACTCCCAGGTGGTGCCAAAGCTATTGGTCCCTTAGAACTCTCTCTGAGAACCAAGATTCTAAATTATACTTATTTTCTTATCCTCAATAACAATTTCCCCTTTGGGAGTAGGTGATCAATTAGTGAGTGTACCATTTTTGTTTTTATGTATTCAAACTAATATCTGGGAGATGACACTAGAGTTTTGTTTCATTTTTTAAATCTAATCTAAGTTGTCACAAAATCATGTACATCTAATTTCTATAAATGAATTAAATATGGTCTAAAATCTCCTTTCACAGCCATTATTTCACTATTGCCTACACTGGAACTAAATCTGGATTATTACAGAAAAGTCATAATCAATCTATCTGCTTTCTTCAAACACAACCTCCACATTGTTGAAAGAATGCTACAGCCGTGTAATGTAAGTGTATTAGGTGACTATTCTTTGTCTTCTAGATAAATTTCAAAATCAAGCTTTAAATATAAGACATTTCATAATCTACAGCTTGCCTACAGGTCACTCTTTCCAGAAATTTATTTGCCATAATCAGTCTTAATTTTCAGAATTTTTTTACCCAATGGTACACTTTCAGGTAAGTCCCCTGAAAAACTGACTACCAATTCCACAAGGTTAAGGGCTCTGATAATTTTGGCTCTTTAATCACATTTTCACTTTTCTCATGCATGCACAATAAACATGTATTCCATGAATACCCATGGAATTAAACTTTTAGGATAGAGGTTGTATTTTTACAATTTAAAATAAAACATTAAATCTTTAGCTTGTATTAATTATTGATGTATATTATCTACCTATCTATACATATATTTTCTTCTTAACGCCTTTGCTTTGATTCTATCCAAGTGTCTTTATTTTTTCTTTACTTTAGGGATATATTATGTTATGGTGTATAATTGTTTGGCCACCTGCTGCAACAGTGTCTCATATTATAAAGATATTTGGTCATTAGTCCATACAGTTATTTCACGCATGAGAATTATCATTTTTAATTTGGCAGCAGTGAACTAACACCCCAGCATGTGTTCAAAACTACCACCTCCAAAGAGCAATAAAGAGAGTTGAGTAAGTTGATTAAGACAATAAAACTATCAGAACTGCTTCAGGGCTAACAAAAATGCTTACATCAACTCATACTGCTTATAATTGCTAGTATTTTTTTCCTATTTTTCTTAATGACAATAATACAAGCTACTAATTCAGGTTGTAAATTAAAATGTACATAACATGATAATGTAGTTAATAAATTTAAGAAATCACCCATTGAAACTTTAATTATCTAGATATTTCAATGTAAAGTGCACCATGATAAGATACTAAGCTAAATATATTCAAGTAACAGGCATTCAGTCTTCATATTCAGAATACCACAACTAGTAGGAATGAAAATGTAAATGAACTGAAAATGTAACTGGTGAAAACAATATACAGGGTGCAAAAGTACATTTTCTCTTTTTGTTTTAAGAACTGTGATCTGAAACGACACTCTCTTTTGATAACATTTCAGAGTACAGAGTCAAGTAGGAAATTTGCAGGTATGCAGTGAATATAGGCTATATAAACAGCTTAACCACTCCATTGAAGGGGGAAAACTGGCATTGTTTTCATTAAAATTGTGCTTTAAAGTTACTGCAGTTTTAATTAACTTTTGTTTACCCTTTATATTTTTAGAAATTTCTTCTCTTGATTTTTTTTTTTTTAATTTTTGATGAAGAATAGTAAAGGGGACCTGGGCGGCTCAGTTGGTTTAGCATCTGACTTCAGCTCGAGTCATGATCTTTCAGTTCATGAGTTCAAACCCCATGTTGGGCTCTGTGCTGACAGCGCAGAGCCTGGAGCTTGCTTCAGATACTGTGTCTCCCTCTCTCTCTGCCCCTCCCCTGCTTGCTCTCTCCCTCTCTCTCTCTCTCTCTCTCTCTCAAAAATAAATAAAACATTAAAAAAAAGAATATTAATACAGCAAGGGAGCCTGGGTGGCTCAGTCAGTTAAGTTCAGGTCATGATCTCATGGTTTGTGGGTTCGAGCCCCACATTGGGATCTGTGCTGACAACTCAGAGCCTGGATCCTGCTTTGGATTCTGTGTTTCCCCTCTTTATGCTCTTCCTCAGCTCATACTCTGTCTCTTTCTCTCTCACAAGTAAATAAATATTTTAAAAAATTAAAAGAAAAAAGAATGTTAATACAGCACACACAGAGTTTAGAAACTTAAAAAATAACTATCTGTAAAAATTGGATAAAATATGTTGCTCCATATATAACTTAAATATCTCAGGAATTGATTTTTTTTGGTCCTTCTTTGTAAACTGAAATAAATTTATAAACAATGTAACAGCAGCAATACTGAAATTAAAAGAAGCTACTAGGATAAAGAGAAGCTAGGATATATTTTATGAAAGTTTTCAGTCAAAAAAACAAAGCACAATAATTTTATGGAATAGAAATGTGACACATTGTGCAAAAAAAACACAAATATTAAGATAATTCATTTTGTTTTATTTTGTCTTCATTTCTTTGCAGTTCTCAAGACCGATTATGAATTAGAATCACCTGGGAGGGTTTTTCTCATTTTATAGCTCTACTGAGGTATAATTGACAAATTTTTAAACATTAAAAATTTTTTAAATGTTTATTTTTGAGAGAGAGGAGTGCAAATGGGGGAGGGGCAGAGAGAGAGAGAGAGAGAGAGAGAGAGAGAGAGAGAATCTGAAACAGGGTCCAGGCTCTGAGCTGGCAGCACAGAGAATGAGGTGGGGCTCAAACTCAGGAACGCTGAGATCATGACCTAGGCCAAAGTCGTACTCTTAACCGACTGAGCCATTCAGGCGCCCCTGGATTTTAGGAATTGTATACATTTTAGGTGTACAGTCTGATGTTTTGATATGATCACCACAATCAAGTTAATTAACATATCTATTGCCTCAAATACCTTTTTATTATTATTTTTCCCTTGTACTGAGAACACTTGAGATCTATCCTCTTACAAATTTCAGGTTTACAATACAGAACTGTTCCTATAGTCACCATGCTGCACATTGGATCTCCAGAACTTACTCTTCTCACATAACTGAAACTCCATCCTTTGACCTAGTCTATTCAGACCAATGGAATTGGAATCTGAAGGTGACACCCGGACATCAATTGTTTTGGAAGCTTACCAGATGAAAGGAAATTTTCTGTATAGTCTCTTCACCTTTTCAATATCCTATCATCCCTATATTAACAAATCACATATAAACTTATATTTATGTAAAATAATGTGAAATCAGTTGTTTAAATATGACTTTTTAATATGTCCTTTGTTTTCCTTTCGTTCAAAATTTCTTTTGATGTTTATTTTAAAAATAAATGGCAAACCATACGTTTCATTATTCGGCTCTAATACTTATAATTTGTACACTTTTTTGTTTTCAACACAGTGGAACAAACACTCCAAGAGAATTGTATTAATTATAAGACCAGCCACTGATAAAATCAGATATCCTGACTTTCACATTAAAATTTTTCACGTGTTCCTTAAATTGTGAGAAGCCTTTGAAGTATCTGAGCCTCTGGATAATATACCTGTCAACTCGCAGAAATTTCCGCTTAACAGGGGGAAAAGCTGCTTCTGTGCACACAGGTGAGTTTAAGTGAAAATTTAGTTTCTTTTATTTATTTGAAGTGTGAGTTTCTCCTGGGTTACTGGGAGCGAATCCAGCTGAGCCTGGGTGAATTCAAAGGCCACATTCAACAGAGGCCACAGTTTCTGCTGGAATTACAACAAAAAAGATAAAATAGAACAATGTAAAACTTTCATTTTGAGAACAGGGATGTTGTAAAATATTTCTACTTCGTGCTTTTCACCATGGTTTGGAAGCAGGTGCACATTGTTTGGTATATTCCTGGTGCTGAGTTTTCTTATTTTTAATTAGGCATAATGCAAAATGTAATAAGTTGAAGATCGCTTTAAATAGAAATTGATTTATCGTGAAAGTTTCTGTAACACAAATAATATAGTTAGGCCATGTTTGCCTAGATGTATTCCGTAATTGTGATAAAAGGATGTTTTTTAAAGCTACTAATTGGAAAGAGAAGTAAACAGAGCTGAAGTATCAAATGTATGACTTTACAAGAGAATAAGAAAACAAATTCATACATCCAAAGATAGAAAGTGAATGCTATTTTGTAATAATTTCTGGTCCCTAATGGGATAAATAAAAAGTAGTCATTGTCCTAAGAGTATTTACATGAAAAATGAATAAATAGATCGTGCAAATTAACAGCATAACATGTTAACTAGAGAGCGAGAATGTTTATTGCTATTTGGAGTATATTCCTTTTTAAGCTTAAATATATACGTCACCATGATTAGGTTTTTGGTAAGTTTCTGTGTACATACTTGTAATTATTTATCTTGCTAAGGATGGGCAAAAAAACAAGACAAAACAAAACAGAGAATGTGACAGCCATCCTGATAACATTGTCCAAGTGTAATAATTGATATGGAGTAGATAATAGGTAGACTATGAAAATAAGTGCTGGAACTATAGGCAAATCTTAAAACTGGGTAAAATACATGAAGTAGTTTGTACCATTCATTGTTGATTTTGTGACAGAAATTTAAGTTTTATTAAAGTAAAATATGTCCCTTTTTATTTATAATCTGAGAAATTTAGACAGATGGTTTTTAGTGTTTTACTTAATCAGGCCGATATTATTATCCTATCCCTATTGCCTGAACAAAAACAAAAACAAAAATAGCATATATTGGGTTTTTTTAATGAATAAATATCAAACATGTTAATTTGGCTCCAAATTTCTTCTCTTTTTCAACGCGGTAGTATGATTCACGTGGTTACTGCAATGAAGCTATAACCTCAGTGCTTTCACCTTATGATTATAGCCCACTGAGTTGAAGATGTGTGTATAGCTTTTCTTGAAGGCCACAATAACTTGTTCATTGAGTGGGTATTTGGGTCACATAATACAGGAAGGGGACAGTCTTCTTACGTTTTGGTTATGTGCATGTGACTGAAGAAAGTCAATTTTATTCAGCCACTGCACACATTCCAGATGGATGAATCCTGGAGAGCAGAGCATCTATTTTCCCCAACACCTTTTATATATTTTTTTTTATTACTGTAGCAATTCAATCTCTCAAATACAAAATTATTTTTTCTGGTTATGGATTCATTGCTAAAACCTTCCAGGCTGACAATGGGAGAAAAATAATTAAGTTGGAAAATTACACACTTGGTGGATAGTAAATATTAAAAATTTGTGGTCTAGATTGTCTCATCACATATTTGAATAGCTGTTTGACATTTAAAAATCTCTGGCTGCAAAAATGTTGAGATAAACGTCCCCAGTGTATATAAATATCAACCTCCTAGTTTTCCGACAGTTTACCCTATTGATCTTGCCTCTATGCTTGCGACTGTGCTGTGGAATCTTTCTTAACAATCCATGCTCATCGTCATTTGAAGCCTGTGTACATATTGTCAAGCTTTGTTAAGTTATAAGCAAGACCAAGTTTAATGCTACATTAAGAATCACAAAATTATATTTGTTTTTAAATAGAATAAGCTGTTATAGTTTTTTCAAGACTGAAAATTTTTATGAAATTATTAGAGTTTAGATTTTCTAATTAATTTAGGAACAACAATAGGATGTTTAAAAATTAGGTATGCATGCATTCATTCATTCCATAAATATTTTTTGAGAAAGTATTATATACCAAGCTCTTTTCTAAGTGCTAAAGATCAACAATCTTAGTGTTATAGGTATTTTAAATACATTATTAGTCTAGAGGAATATTTATCAAAAATGATCCATGGACCCTTTATTTCAGAATCTCTGGATGGGATTCCTGGGTCTCACCTAAGATCAAATGAATCATATTATTTGCCCACAGTTCCTAAGAATATGCATTTTAGCAAAGTCTCTAGGCACTTTATGGCATAAGAAGAACATCTTTTTGGTTTGACTCTAAGTTTACGTGATTTTGAAAAGTAGGAGCATATAAGCCTGGCACCAGATTCTGTATTAAAAGAAAATTGGGCTCTGGAACAATATAAGACATAGAATGTATGGTCAGCTCCTGGTTGTGTTTAAATTTTCTTTAAATATCTGTCTCAGGCTCCATAAACAAAACACCAGCTCTAGCATTTGATCATACATTCTTCCTTTTATATTATTTCTTGTAAAAGCGTTCTGGATTTCATTCAGGCTTCTTCTGCAATTATCAATGGCAGTGAAGCCTACAGAGGAATGTCTTTACTGCTAATAATTAGTCCTAGATTGACCACTTATAGGTCATTACAAAACCTTAATCAGATTGAGTATTGGTTAAACATTTCATCAGATTTTGTTTTCATAACTCTTAACAATTAAAAATACTCTGATCAATTGACACCTACTAAATATTTCAATGAAATTGATATCAATTCAAACAAGCTACTCTTTCATAGTCCCAGAGGAAGCTGAAAGTTTTATGAGTTCTAATGTTTCACGATGATATAAAATGACATTTCAAAGAACAGGATGCAAGTATTCATAGTAAACTGTCCTTACTGTACAGTTAGATAAAGTTAACAATGTGCTCAGTGAGTACTCAGCAGATAATTAACATTTTCTAAGTAATTGACCAGCTTGAAGGAAGCCATTTCATTTTTAATTAAAATTGTGGCTCATGAGAAAAGTATAACAAGGGAATAAAGTGTGTAGGGGTTTGTGTGTGTGTGTGTGTGTGTGTGTGTGTGTATGATATGCCTCTTGAATGTGCAAACACTTTGACAAATGCAGCATATTTTACTTGGTCTTAAGAACCAATAAACGACATTAGAAGTGTGACATTTTGAGGCATATTTCTTTATATGTAAGAAGTTCCAAGTCAAGACAGAAATACATACATTTACTTATATTAAAAATTAAATGTGTTTTAAATATGTTGGGTTATTTACTTACAGTTATTCAAAGGTGATTTATTAGAGACTTCGTTCATACAGCATGAAAGTCAAGGAGAAGGAAACAACTTATAAGGACCTTCTAAGTACCATTTAAAGAGCTCAGGATATCCCTTGTAATCAATCACTGATGCCTTCAGAGACTTCATGGTCACAGAAATGTGGACTCTTACATTTCAACTGCTAAGTGGTATGTTAACACAAAGGTAGTCTTTGTTTTGTTCTATAATATAACTCATCAACTTCCCACATCCATGGCTGACTTGGTATATAGCTAATTATTTACTAATTTCAAATTCCTTAATTATTCTCCTCTTATTGTTCATCTTTAAGCCTTTGGATACCCTTCAATGTGTAAATAATTGGTTAAACTGATGCAACACAGTTCTTGTCCTAAGGAATCATCATTTGTATCACTTAATTTAGCCCAAAAAGGAATTTCTTGACAAAACTCTTTTTACACGTAGGGAAAAGTTAAAGAAAATAAGGAATAAGATTGTAAATAAAATTGTATTAAGAATTACTTGAATATTTATTGGTTTTTATAGTTGGGTTAAGAGTAATTGTTTATAATTGTTTTCTTATTTAAAAATTCCCATGCTTCTAAGTCACACAAACAGAATTTTTTAGAGTACTATGCTTTAAGAAAGTTAGGTGTAGACAAGTTAATTCCTCAACAGAATAGGCTGAATGCAAAGAACAGCATAAACTTTCTCAATCCAGTCTGCAGAGCTAAAATGTTCATGAGCCTGACATAGACAAATAATTATAGTAATAATTATAATAATAAGTAATTATTTCTTACTCTTATCGAGCTCTTAGAATGGCTCAAAGAGTAATTTGCATGATTTAGCTATATAAACTTATTTATTTTTCAAAACAAATCTCCTAGATGGGTACTATTTTTATCTCCATTTTAGAGAAGAGGAAAGTAGGGCACAGAGGGGTGAAATTTCTTACACAGAGGCACACATCTCCTAATTGGCAAAGCTAGAATTAAAATACAAGCAGTCTGGCTCCTGAATAAGATTTAAAATGATGAATCAATCACAATTTGTCAGAAAATAGCCATGGGGTGGGTGAAATAAATAAATAAAATGAAACAAAATAAAATAATTTGGATCTTGCTAAATGCCAAAGACTTTGAATTCTGTTTGAATTATAAACAAAAATCACATAGCGATCTATCATTAGAAATTATTTTATGATCTGTCAGCCGGCAAGTTGATTAGGTTCTCCTTTAATTCTGGCAAAAAACAAAGAATTGCAAACATCTGAGTTACTAAAGCAGTTATTACCCAGTTGCTAATCTCTTTCACTTTCAGAAGTCCAATAGTGGTATTTAGAAGAACGCTCCACCGGTTTTTTATCACAAGGTAATTTTTCACTTTAAAAACAATGGTCCACCATAGGATTAGGAACGTGTCACAAAGGCAAGTTAGGAAGAGGAAGTGAGAAAAGCAGCAGCCAATGGTGTGTGCGGATTTGGGCAGATCAGATTTAAGAAAGAACACTCAGGGAAGCTAAGGATCAGGACTTTGCTCCCTTAAAGCTATTTATATGTCTATGTTTACATTTTGGAAAGCCTTCATGAAACCCCGGGGAGATGGCGGTATGTACAAACAAGTAGTCCAATATGAAAACTGTTTAATAGAAGTTCCATTTTTATGTGGTTTCTCCAAATACACATAAGTGAAGTCTCTAATCTTGGTAACCAGAAAAGATCCAAGTGTAAGTTAATTTTTGGTGGAATTTTCCCCCATGTGCCATCTATGTGTATCCTAGGCTTATAGCACTTAAAACGCTGTGACAGCATAAATATTGCACCCTCTTCTTTTTCTTGCTAACCAGATCAAAGTCATCACTACACTTAAATTTTCTTAAGTATTTATGTTCACAAGATCACCTCCTCCCATTTTAAGGCTTCTCCATCAAATTCAGTACACAGTATAAAAGTATGCTTACTCTTACACTAGCTTATCAGCTCTGGAGCTAGTCAGCCTTTGTTTCTTTCTGTCTTCACTGCTCGCTAGCTGTAAGATCATGTCATTTCTCTGCCTACGTTTACTCATTTGAATAATGGAATAAAGAGAAGTATTTACATTTTAGACTTGATGTGAGGATACTGTAAATTATTGTGTGCAATACAATTAGGGTAGTGCTAGGCACATAGTATGTACTCAGTAAAAAGCTAAAAATTTTACTATCATTTAACTACATGTTATATAAGTTACCTACATTAACTACACGTTATATTCATCATATACAATGGATTTCCTTCTTCAATTTAAATATTCTATTACGGATACATTTGTTGAGTACATATTAACTTCTACTTATTTGGCTGAGAGTTTTTCATGAGCCATCTAATTTCAAGCTCTGAAAAATATTTAGATGTTTTAAAATTTTATATTTTTACAAATAAGGCTTAGAAAAATCAAATCGTTCAGCTAAGTTTAATTAAGATTCAGGTCTGTGTGTCTACATGTCTGTCCACTGCTACAGTGATCCCATACGGAAGAATGATCTTGAAAGTAAAACCAAGAGAAAGCTGACTACCTGTTCATGGCTCACTTAATGCATTTATATAGGATAAGAGATGTGTGGCCCAGACTGCCTTTCCTGACTGAAGCTCTCTTTTCTATAGGGGCTGAAATGTCACTGCGGAAGTCTCACAGCTGAGTCCCCCTCCAGTGATATCCCTCAGCAGGGAGGAGCTGCTTTTATTAAGGTTGAGAACCTTAAGCCCAGGGGCAGCACTGATTCAATACTTGGTCTACACGGTGATTGGTATGTTAGTCTGTCTCCTCTTGTTCCAATTCAAAGGGCCGTCCCAGGCCCTGGGTTCCCATGTTTTCTGCTGGAGCCTCTGTTGGAACGAAACTGCAGTTTAACAGCTTGCCCAATCCTGCTTCCATCCCCCTTTACAGTCACGATTCCTCCAACTTTCCCCCATAAACCACCAGCAAGGAAATCTTTGTCTCAGGATCTGTATTCTAAACAGCCCTAGCTCTGACACACTCCCTGCCTTTCTGGGAATAATGAACTAAAACTCTGTTCCAAAATAAGACAATGCACGTTGTAGAAATGTTCATCTAACTGATCAGTGTACTAGAATTAAAATCTATCATTCATTTTGAATTTTGCTTTGAAAAACTTTAACTTCGAAAAATATATATCAGCAATAACCTAATTACCTTTAAAGATTTCTATTTCAGATATGTTTGAATAATTCTGATTTCAGTAATCATTAGTCACTACATGACAGTTTAAAATTTTTTTGTGTGTGTTTATTTGTTATTGAGATAGAGAGAAATAGAGCATGAGTAGGGGAGAGGCAGAGAGAAAGGGAGACACAGAATCTGAAGCAGGCTCCAGGCTCTGAGCCGTCAGCACAGAGCCTGACGCGGGGCTCGAACCCACGAACCGTGGGTTCATGACCTGAGCCGAAGTTGGACACTCAACCAACTGAGCCACCCAGGTGCCCCATTACTACATGACAGTTTAAAGAAAAAACAATTTGTTTTCTGTAGAAGATAGGGTAAATAATACCTAGCCATAGATTTGGAAAAATGAAAAACACATAAGTGTGTCCCTTATTAATTTCTTCCTCCACCTCCAATGACCATTCTACATGTGTGAAAAAGGGACAGGCACAATGTACTGTGTAAAAACAAATGTACTTAGGCATAACTCTGGTAAAGGAAGTGGTGATTACTGTTGCAATTGAAAGACTAGAAAAAATAGAATTTCTCTAGGGGTTCCTGGGGGGCTCAATGTGTTAAGCATCTGACTCTTGATTTTGGCTCAGGTCATAATCACAGGCTTTGTGAGATCAAGCCCTGCCTCAGGCTGTACACTGATAGCATGGAGCTTGATTGGAATTCTTACTCTCCCTCTCTCTGTACCCCTACCCCACTTGCTCTCTCTCTCTTTCTCACCTCTCTCTCTCATTCTCTCTCTCTCAGAATAAATACATATTGAAGAATAAAATTTCCCTAATATTTAAAAAAATAGTATTTTGTCTTCACATGATTTAGAATTCTGGAAATCATCTGATCCAAACCCTGCATTTCATATATGAGGAAAATGAAGCCCTGTTCAAATAACAATTTTTTTTAACAGAAAACGTATAAATTCCTGAGAAATCAACATTCTCTTGTGAGTATTTTTGTCACCTCTGAAGATATAAATTTAAGAATTTAAGCAATATAAAAACAAATCAAAACATCAAGCTACCACTACACACCTGTTAGAATGCCCCAAACCCAGAACACTGATGATATTAAATGCTGTGGAGTAACAGGAACTCATTCATTGCTCCTCGGGACAAATAGGTGGAACACAATCGGAGGGTTTTTAGGGCAATGAAATGCCCATATTATGGTATGTTACCATAATAATGAATTTTGTTTTTATATATTTGCCCACAATTGTGGATGTACAAGATGAAGAGTGAACCATAATGTAGAATATGGATTTGGGGTGATTATGATGTATCAGTGTAGGCTTATCAATTTTTAACAAATATACCATTCTGGCAGGGGTGTACATGATAATGGGGGAGGCCACGTATGTATAAAGAAGGGAAATATGTAGGAAATTTCTGTACCTTCACTTTTAATTTTGCTGTGGCCCTAAACTGCTCTTTAAAAAAGTCTTAAAGAAAAAGGAAATCAAGTGCCCAAAATTTATGAGGAATTCCTATAAATCAATGAAGGACCAAAAAAGTAAAAATATTTAATCTCTCTTAACAATCAGAAAAAAGTATTGAAACTATCAGGTTAGCATATATTATATTTAACTTATATCAATTTACTTTGAGAAGGAAACATTTATATTTTGCTCCTATTATGTCTGGCTTGGTTCTAGATGCTTTATCCTCATTGCCTGTCTTCTTGAAATCTTAGACCAAATTAACAAGTGAATTTTATTATATTTATCATACAGATGAGCAATTTGAAACTCAGAACAGTTAAGAAATATGCCAAAGAAAGCACAGGTAAAAATTCTGACTAGGATTCAAAAATTATGTATAATTTCAATGTCTATACTTTTTCTGTTAGGATAAATGTATGCATTCTGTTAGGATATATGTATACATGTTGGCTGAATGGAAAATTACAGTTGAGTGAAAGGCAAAACCTTGAGTCCATATCTTCTTAATTCAGGAGGATAGAGAATATGCTCTACCATCTTTATACCTTCACACCTACCAGCAGCAGGAGCACTGTTAAAAATTGAATAACGCAGCATTGAAAGACTAGTGTCATATTTTTATCTTTAAAATGTGTAAGATATTTGAGAACATATTTGAAATTTTGGAAATATATACCTGGTTCATCAGGAGTGGTTTGAACCGCTAAAATGTTTGGCTTACAGAACACATGCACAGAAAATAGAATAGCTCTCCAAGCTAGTAGTTATGAAAATATATGACAACTATATTGATGTAAATGGCAGATTCCTTTCAATGTATTTTGACGTGTTGCTATTTTTACCCCAAATAGTTATGAGTCAGAACAAATTAAGGTTCTAGGGGAAGCCCTTATGCAAAATGAAAACACATTGTTCCTTCAATCAAGCCTCCATCTTGGCCTCAGGGGAAAAGTGCAGTAGAGAAAGCAGAGCTATGATAAGGAACATTCTTCTGTTGTATTCTGTTAGAATCCAAATCAGTAAAACACCCAGAAAGCATTATAAGGGATAAGTCTTCATGCAAGAAACCAATTTTGCATATTGAAAAAAAAAAAAAAAGAAATGTCTATGCTACGTGTTCCAAAATTTTAAAGAAAAATGTGAAGAAAATAGAGTATTAGCTATTGAAAGAAGTACTGGCTACATGGCCATTCTTTGAAGCAATTCTTAAGTCAAAGGTTATAATCAATTGTCAAAGACACCAGTGATGTTTATATAGAATAATAACAAGTATATGAACCCAATTTACTGTCACATTCATGTTCAGTCACAGTGCCTTCTCACTTGAATGCCTAACCCTTGTTAGTGATGATAAGGTTTATTCTGATAATAAATTGAGTTAGTCAGGATTCTTTAAGGAACTAAATGTTAAACTCAGAGTGAGTAATTTGAGGAGAGCTTAGTAAAGGGAATTTCTGTTTTAATGTGGGGAGGATTTAAGAAAACCAACAATTTATATAGTTCAGTACACCAGCGCTGGTAGAAGAGGAGGGATATTATCGGACCTAGGTGGGAAAAGAGAAAACAAAAAACAAAACCAAAAAACAAAAAACAAAAAAACAACAACAACAGCTAAAAAGAGCTTTTGGAGAGGGACACATGAAGTCCGCAGTAACCTACAAAGGATGAAGGTTATAGATCTGGAAATTATTCTGCATAAGGAAACAAAATCTTATAAACCACTGGAGGAATTTCTGTTGCTTTTTCTATTGTATGACTGCCCTTGCAAATATCAGCAGATTATGCCTGGGAAAACTTGGAGGCGGCTCACAATGTGTATCTGAGGCCATGTTGCCATGTTTTTTCTCAAAAGGACCCAGCTTCCTCCAGGTCAAGGAACTCCAATTCTGTGAATTGGTTTGTACCTAGGGATTGAGTACAAGACTATGAATCCTCAGTACAGTGAGTTAAAGTTTTGTCCACTTGATGTAAATATATTTTTGCTGTTATATGTCGAGCAGCATATTAGTAGCTGATGATCTATTTCATTTCTAGTGATACTGTGATGAATTAGCCAACATCATATATACTTGTAGGCACAAACACTGACCACCATTTCCTGTTTATGACTTACTGTGGTAATTCCTTTTATCTGGTTTCTGAAGGTTAATATATATCACCTGTTTTTATTACTTTATTATCTCCTTAGTCCTAGGGAGATCAATTTCAATAAAGCATTCTCACAGTGATCCCTGGCCCATAGAAGACACCTACCACTGAACATTTCAAGGATGCTTATAGCTCGCTGACCAAAGCATTTCTTAATATCTTCTAAGTAGTATCCTCTGATTCCTTTTTATTGGAAAGGGAGTGCCTTAACAGGTTGTATATAATATTTTCTTCTCCTCATGCTTTGAATTCATTTCTTACAGCATGCCGAGGAAGTTCTGGGATTTCAACTTCATTGACTCTAAGCCATTAAAGAGTCTAGACTTCATTTAGTACATATGATTCACCAAAGCTAGTACATAAAATATTGAATTTTAGGTTTGTGAAACAATGTCAATAAATTCAACCCAATACAGCATTATGTTTTATCCTTCTTGACTCAATATCCGGGAATCCATTTCTATACATACTACTCAAAGCTTGACTGATAGAAATTGTTAAACATTTACAATTTACTGGTCCATGGCCTCCAAACACAAGTCGTGTAATTTTAATTGCATGACACAGATAACCTGTGTCCCAGACAAGGAGGCTATAGTACATCCCTGAAATATATGAGCAATCCAATCCCAGAATCCCATTGTGAAGGCTTGTTTCCTGGGCCTACGTCTAGGTATTCATTGTTGTATCAATCAATATATTAGCAGGAAATACTAGACTTGGTAGTTCTAGATGAGTGTAGTAAAGAAAATATTACAAAGTGATGTGTAGACTCTATGGAAATAAAAAAAAATCATTACTCTTGGACTAATATGGTAGCTTTCAGATTGAAATGATGACTATCCTCAATGTCTGAAGTCTATATACACCTACTACACTTCACAATAGTGTATTGTGAATACACTATTCACACTATTGTGAATAGTGAGAATAGAGTATACTTTCTCTTGGAGTGCCTGAGTGGTTCAGTTGGTTAAGCTTCCAACTCTTGATTTGGGCTCAGGTCATGATCATATGGTTTGTGAGTTGGAGCCACACAGTGGGCTCTGTGCTGACAGTACCAAGCAGGAGCTGCTTAGATTCTCTCTCTCTCTCTCTCTCTCTCTCTCTCTCTCTCTCTCAAAATAAATAAATAAACTTAAAAGAAAAGAATGTATTTTCTCTCTTCTTGATTTTGGACTGGCCTATAACTTGCTTTAGTGAAGAGAATGTTGTGAAAGTGATGCTGTGTCATCATTAAGGCTAGCTCTGAAGAGGTCTGGCAGGTTCTGCTTTGGCCCTTTTGGAGCACTAAGCCATCATGTAAGAAGCTTGGTTGCCCTCCTGGAGAAAGAGGCCCATTTAGGTCTTGGCTTTTCCTACCACCTTAGATGACAATTCAGCTGACTTTTGCTGCACATGCTACTCTAACCAACACCACACCGAATGAAGATAAATTGTCCAAAAATCCCTGACAAGGTTGAAGGATCATGACAAAATAAGTGAGTTTTGTTGTGTTAAATTACAAAGTCTTAGGTCTGCTTGTTATTCATAAATAGATGACTGAAAGAGCTGGAATGAGTGGGGTGCTGTACCACCCTCAGATCTGAAGGACATGCATCATGTATGCCCTTCTCAGCTGAGCACAAATTCTAACTTCCCTTTGAAATCTCATGTAGTAGTAATCTACAGAGCCTCTAAACCTCCAAATCACTTACTGTGACCATCCTTATATTCTTCATATCCAATAACTTACATTGTAGCTCTCTTTTAATCAGTCTTTTCTCCCCAGTTATATCATTAATTTCCGGTGTGGGATATTACTTTTTGTTGGACTCTTGATATTGCTATATACTATGGAAAATGTCTCCCTGAAATATAATAGGTGTGAAGATAGAGAAGACCTAACACAGGCTGTTCATCAATGACTAGTCAAAATATTAAATTAAACATGACTTGAAATTCTACCAATAGAATAGTAATTACATGAAGCATGTTTTTGCAGTCAGTGATTATTAACAAATAAAATGTAACTTCTACAGTCATGAAAATGCATATTTTTCTTTTTATTCTGTAATCTTTGCAGCTACTTTCCCAAAGAATAATATGCCTCTTTATTTACATCACTATCCAAGACACTATTCTGAGACATTTACACAGGATTCCTAGATTTTAATGACTCACTATTGGCCATCAGTACCATGCATCATATTTTAATGAAATACAGTTTTCTTAATTGTTTTTTTGATCCTAAGCATAATAACACCTTTAACTTGATGCATAAATACCTAGGTTGGTAGAATATCATTAATAATTACTAAAATTTGTATAGTACTTACTATGCACCAGACACTTTTCTAAGAGCTTAACACATTAACACATTTAATCTTTAAAAAAAAAACTTTTTTTAAATGTTTTTATTTATTTTTGAGAGAGAGACAGAGTGAAAGCAAGGGAGGGCCAGATAAAGAGGGAGACACAGAATCTGAAGTAGGCTCCAGAGCCTGTAGCACAGAGCCTGATGTGAGGCTCAAACTCATGAACCATGAGATCATGACCTGAATTGAAGTCAGACGCTTAACTGATTGAGCCACCCAACTGCCCCACTAATTTAATCTTATAGCAATCTTATGAGTAATACGATTATCTACATTTTACTAATAAGTCCACTAACGCACAGAGAGATTATGTACATTTCTGCATATGTTAATTGGCAACAGAGTCAATAGGAGAGAATAGCATATTATTTTTAATAGGAGAGAATAGCATATTATTTTTCCACAGGTTCCAATGGCTATGTGGTGACACTTTAAATTAAGAGGTATGTATCTATTTTCTTTTAAATGTTATCCTTGAGTTACTACACAACGAGCTACCACAGAAGCTCAGTAGTATTCCTCCCTTCTCTACTTTTTGGTTTTCTACATCATTTCTTCCATTCCACTTAGGGCATGCTACATACTCACACAGTTTAGGAAAACACAGGTCAGTTCTCAAATGTTTCCACAAACATGTTAGCCAACTTGCAGTTGATGTACACAAACTTGTTTGTAACTCTGGCAAGAAGATAAACCAGTTCACATTTCTTCAATGTGACTTAAATAAGTTGAACTCTAGATGATCATGATCATGATCAATAAACACAATCTTTGAGTAAGATTCAAACCAAGAAAAGGAACAATATATTGAGTTATTTGGGAACTAATTTTCCTATACATGGCTAATTAAATAAAAATTCAATATAAAATATTGGTATAAAACATTAAATGTCCTATTTATCTTTCTAAAATAAACTGAATCATATAACACTGGTCTTAGTTTTCTAATATGAATATATTTGTGAAATCTTGGGACAGGTATAGTTTTGTATTATCTGTAAATCCTTGTCACTATCATTTGTTACTTTCAAGTAAAGATAGGTAGACAATATTCTAATTACAGCAAGTTAAAAATGTTGTTGTTCCATATAAAACAACCTTGGTGCATTAATAGTTTATAATAATTTTTTTTGAGGGGAAGGGGAGGAGAGAAAGGACTTTTCTGTTTTGTGTTTCTATACTGTTTAAACTTTTATCATGAACCTCTATTACTAAAATAGTGACAGACTAATTTTTATTGAAAATAATTGGAATTGAATTGGCATATCTTAATACTGTTGCCTCTTGGGAAAAAGTAACTTGTTTTTATAATCGAAGTATAGTTGACATGCAATATTATATTAGTTTCCGGTGTACAATATAGTGATTCAACAGTTATATACACTAGAAAATGCTCACCACTGTAAGTACCAAGCAGGTAATAACCACTCAGTAGAGTTAACGCAAGCCTTTCACTTGCATGGAGAAGATAAGAGTAATCATGATAGGTTGAAAGGATTTCCATTTGGAGGCAGGTTGATCAATGAATAGTAACAAAAATTTTTCATTCTTGAAACATGTAAAGAACTTTTTGTTATTGTGTCCAAAATTGTTATTTATGTATATAGGAATAATTTTTGTGGGCTTTTGAATGGCTTCTTTTCCCAAATCTCTCTGACACTGCCAGCATGGGTTTACCAAATGATACCTATGTATCTAATTCAAATGCAGAATTTCAAGCCAGTTTTATCCTTGAATAAATAGGCAATCCAATCCAGCACCAAATAGGTGTTCTTTGAATTCTGTTCTGTTGTCTAAATTACACTGCCACCTGGTCTTCTAATTCCCTTATGACTAAAATTCTCACTGTATATTTTATTCTTGGTATCAATAAATCTTATCCAAATACTCATTAAAAGGATTTTTATTAGTGGCTAGGCCACATTCTGGAAAACAAAATACTACTTATATAATTACAAAAATCAGTATTAACCCCCAATATTAATTCCTTCTTATGGTTCCTATGTTTTACACAAATGAACATATAAAACAGTTCTCTATACTCAAATATAGTACTTCAGCCAGCATATAGTTAAGCAATGGCCAAGAATGTATGGCCAAGAAACTGATTAGGACTTAAGTAGATTTAACATATATAAAGAAAATAAAGATTCCATATGGATTAGTTTGACAAGTTAAAACATTGTAGGAAAGTATCAAGATGGATTGACTATAAATCATGGATATCCTCCTTATTGGTTCTGTACTGTGGACTAGTCAATTACATGGTTTGAAAATTGATTTCTTTCTTTTTATGTTAGAGACAGAGAGAGAGGGCAAGTGAGCAGGGGAAAGGGGTTTAAGGAGAGAGAAAGAATCTTAAGCAAATTCCATCCTTAGTGAGGAGCCCAATGCAGGGCTCGAACTCACCAGCTGTGAGATGATGACCTGAGTCAAAATCAAGAGTCAGATGTTTAACCAACTGAGCCACCCAGGCCCCCCCCCAATGTGATGTAATACTCATCTTTAACCAGACCTACAGTAAAGCTTATATAGAATTGACATTCGATAAATTATTATTAATGTCATTATTATTTTAAAGATTAATAATAATTGTATAATAAAATATGATTTTATCATAGATTAATGAATTTCAATAACAATATAATACTAGTAATACCTGGCTCTCCAATTCATATCTGTTCAGTAACACATAATGAAGGAAATCCCTATTAATTAATTCTTTTTATAGATAGTTATTAAATATCTACAGTGTGATAGGCACCATTTTATACTGAGCTAGTCAATGTAGATGGCCTTTAATATCATGGAGATATCATTCTAGTGAAGGTAGTTAGAAATAAACAAAATAAATAAGTTAAGAGTAAATAGACAAAAAATTATTAGAAAACAGTAAGAGTTACTGAGTGGCTACTCAAATTGAGTAGTTAGAAAAATCTTTTCATTCTGTTAGTATTTATAAAACATTTATTGAACATTCAACTTACATTTATTGTCTTCCATCAAAGGGAAAAGGAATAGTGGCTAGGAATTTCAGGTCTATAGTTGACTTCTTACAATTGTTACATTCTTTTTCACGAAGTCCTGTGATTTGAATAAGTTCTTCAAAATATTTAAACCTTCACAATCTCATTGTTAAAATTATGATAATAATATATATATTGTAGTCTTTATGATGATTAAATGAAATGATGAGCATAATCTGATCTCAGCATCTGCCATATACCAATCATTTTATTTTAACTAGTATATTTTAAGAAAGTGATGAAGGGGCTCCTGGGTGGCTCAGTCAGTTAAGCATCTGACTTAGCTCAGGTCATGATCTCATGATTTGTAAGTTCAAGCCCTGCATGGGGCTCTGGGCTGAGAACTCAGAGCCTGGAGCCTGCTTTGGATTCTATGTCTCCCTTGCTCTCTGCCCCCCCCCCTCTTTCTCTCTCTCTCTCTCTCTTAAAAATAAAACAAAACAAAAAAATTGAAAAAAAGAAAATGAGAAAAAAGAGTCCATGCATTAGGTGTTCTGAATAAGAAGTTTTCTTGTGCCTTGAGTCAATAATAGAGTCAAAATCTAGATGGAAGCCTATTGAGCATTTTCTTGAATCAAATGAGTTATCCAGAGAATAGAAACATAGTGTGTCCAACAGGGAGGAGGAAATAAAACGCTATGAACTTTTTTTCATTATCAATCTTTTTTTTTAAAGTTAATTAAAATAAACTATGTCAAGTAAATCCATCATTCTACCCCTAATCCTGATCCATAAGTAATGGAAACATTTCTACTTCATTAAATGTGTGCTTATTTATAGCTTTAAATCTTGAAACCAATTTCTAATGTAGGCAAGGACATTTTGATGTACTTATTAAGTCAAACTTAAAGGTGAGATACCACCCTGATATTATTCTGATTTTGATATTGTAGTACCTCAGTTCCTGTATGTGTACCTTATAGCATAGTTTCAAAGTATTGGGCTCTTATTGTATAACTTGATCGTTGCTGAATGAATAACTTATCTGAGAGTCTGAGTGTCCTATGAATAAATTTCTGCTGTGAAATTGACTACCAATAATAGCTCTTCCACAAATCACTTATTCTCTGTCTTCTCACATGAAATTCTTCATCTTATACTTGGGTTAGACCATTTGGCTAATTATGCACTCATTTTTATATGGTGAATGCCTACCATGTTCTGGTGATAGTGCCATGTTTTTCCTATCTAGACTGACATTTGAGGCTCAAACCTATTTATCTCATTATTAGAATAACTTTCCTAGGGCTTATTTCTTAAGGAACTCAATAGTACTCTTTTTAAATTGGAGAAACACATACAAACCACCCACAATCAAGTCTCATTATCATAAAATGTATTATTTGATTTATGCCACAATAATCATCTTTGAGCTCACATTTTCCTATGAAGGGAATATTCAAATCTATGTTTCTCATGCTCTAAGTGCTGTTCTGGTTCTTTTTAATTTCAGCCACTGAGTTGATAGGGCTCAGAGGAAAACAAAATGGATTTATCCATCACTGAACACAATTAATTGTATATTGGCCTCTTTAGGAATGGAGTTAGATAAAATGACTTAATCACAATTTTTCAGGGGAAAATTATAAATAATTAACCACTCTGACTATGACCCGATAAAAGAAAGAGAAATTCAGCACATCCAAGCAAATGACAATCAGATAAGAAAATTACTTACAAGGAATATTCCATTACTATTACTGATTCTGCCCATATAGCAATACCTACTGGTTGAGGCTACTACTTTTAAATATAGAACTATGCATAATAAGACTTAAAGTCAAATTTAGCTACTTAATTGCACAAATACCTAAATATATTGCAAGTGCCTCTATTATGTATTATTATGTCTACTTTTCATACCTGCACATTTCAGAAAACTCAGAAATGAATGTGAAACTCCACCTTATGATTAAAACACTGAAAATGAAGCAGTTTTAACATCTACCCACAGAATATGTATTGGACATAGCCATGGAAATTTAATTATGCAAGGATTTGTCAAGTACAGCTACTTTTTTGGTATAATTGCATCAACCTGAAGGCTCAGAGATCCACATTCTGGAGAGATGCACATTTATTGTTGCTACACAAGAATGATACAATTTCTTGTCTGATAAAGCATTTACTTCAAATACCAAGTCTGCTCATTTCAACTGTATTTAACACTTTGATGAATGTCTTGTACTGTGAAACACCCAACCGAAACAAATGAACATACTGTATTAGTTTGTCAGGGTTGCCATAGCAAAATACCATAGACTTTGTAGCTTAAACAACACACATTTATTTTTTCACAGTTCCGGAAGCTGAAAGTTGAAGATCTCAACAGGGTTGGTTTCCTCTGAGGTTTCTCTGTCTTGCTGATGGTTGTCCTCATGCTGCCTCTTCCTATGGAGTGTCCCTGATGTCTCGTCTTATCAGGACATCAGTCATATAGGCTTCGGGTCCCACCCTAAAGCCTCATTTAATTGAATCACCCCTTTAAAGACCATCTGTGGGACAGGAGTTCAACATATGAATTTTAGGGGGATACAACAAAACAAACAAACAAACAAAACAAGACAAAACACACATAAAAAAGTTTATCCTGGGATTTCTTTAATCTTGTCTGGGAAACTATGCTTTCCAGAATCCTTTGTAACTAGGTTTCTAGGTATTAGATCTACACACGTGCTACCAGTTAGAAGTAGTCATGTGAAATCTTGAAGGTAAAACTGTGGTGATGGCCCTCTTCCTGCATGCCTTGATTATTTTCTTCTTGTAAGAAAGTTCATATATATGGTGGGTCTTCTTGGGATATTTATTCTTTTAGTATTTATTCTATGTATTCCTGGGTGTTAAGAGCCAAAACATTCCTTCTCCAATCTACTGACAGTATAGTAGCAATGATTTCTTATTTCTGGTCTAACTCTAGGATTGGCTTCAAATGGAGCAGCACTCACAATATGTTAACTTGATAATGTTCTGGAAATAATCCTAAGATATCAATCTAGAACATGTTATCTCAGAGACACCAAATTCCTTTATTAAAGTTCTTGTTTACTATATGTAAAGTAGCTTTTATTTCCAAACTAAGTTCTCACTTACACAGATACAAAACTTTCTCTCACAGTCTCCTGCTACAACTCTATTTTGCACCCTCTGTCTGGAACGTTCCTCTTTCCATTTTTATTTTGGCCTTTATTTATTCCTTCATCAGTATTTAGATCATAGATTATCCCCCATAGGGACGCCTGGGTGGCTCAGTTGGTTAAGCAGCCGATTTCAGCTCAGGTCATGATCTCACTGTTCGTGGGTTCGAGCTCCGCATCAGGCTCTGTGCTGACAGCTCAGCACCTGGAGCCTGCTACTGATTCTGTGTCCCCTTTCTCTTGGACTGTCCCCTGCTCATGCTCTGTGTCTCTCTCTGTCTCTCAAAAATAAATAAATGTTAAAAAATTTAATAAATTATCCCCCATATATAATTTTAATATCCAAACTGCAAGATCATAGCTATAAAAATTTTTCTGGGATAAATGATTCATCTAGGGCTTAAACACTTTTGTCCTGGAAACAAATGGACACTGTTGGAATGGGAATCACCTGGCCCCCATCAAATAAAGTGGCAACACCTTATAAGATTCCAAAATGACTGTGGGATGAAATCTTTTCTTTGTAAGAAGAATTTGAAAACAATGATTTAAACACTTTCTTTTCAATGTGTTGACAACTCAGATTATACACAATGGAGTCAGAAAGAAAAGAAGAGAGAGCAATTGCTGTACTCTGAATCTTCTACTTTTTGGGGAAGAGGGAGAAATATGCTACAGTCTGAGCTCAAATCTACTGAAAGGGGTTTCACAAACAGCACCTAGAAAATTTTAAAGGATTTCCCTTTAGATGAGAGACACAGAGAACTAGAATCTTACTTGCATGTGTATAAAATAGACTATGGATAAGATACAGAGAGTCAGAAATGGTACCTAAGTGCATTAGTAACTGTGAAGGGAGAGTGGTGGGTGTTGGGAGCAGAGTGTTATTTCAGAGTTTGAATAGCTAGAGCTAAAGAGTCATGAACCATCACTCTGATAGAGAAGCTGCTTCTACCCAAGTCGAGACAATTGTAGTAGAGAGAAGTCAGGCTGAGAGTCAAGGTAAGGCAGAAGCTTGCAGAAGCTTCTTGAGAAGAGAGGGTAATATTTAAGGAACTGTTAGATTCCAACACAAGAAAGAAACAAAAGTAGTTTTGTAAATTTCCTATTTAAGTAAGAACTGTCCTCCCGCCATTCCGCTCTGCTCAGTTGTTAAGTGTGTGGAAAGTAGAGTTTTGTTTATAACACGAAACTAGATATCTTATTTTCTAAATCAGTATTGCTGTGATTATTTTTAAAAAGCATCTTTAGAACAGCGTATTTCTTAAGATCAAACAGTAAAGCCTTGGGTCCAACAAAAGTTGTCACGCATGACCAAGGGAAGGTAACTCCCTGAATAACATGAACAGAAAGAGGCCAGAGAGTAGACAAAAATATGCTGGTATTTTTGTTACTTTATGAATCATATATATGGACATATTAAACAGTACATAATACACAAAACAACCATAACATAGATAATTTTCATTTCCTTCCAGCTATTGCTCTATTTTTCTGCTTCATGTTTGTAGGCAAACTTATTTAAGAAGTTATTTGCTTGTAGTTTTCTTTTTCTAAATATTTTTTAAGGTTTATTTATTTTTGAATGAGAGAGAGAGAGAGAGCGCACGCATGGGGCAGGAGCAGAGAAAGAGGGAGACACAGAATCCGAAGCAGGCTCCAGGCTCTGAGCTGTCAGCCCAGAACCTGGCACCAGGCTTGAACTCATGAGCTGCAAGATCTTGACCTGAGTCGTAGCTGGATGCTTATCTGACTGAGCCACCCAGGTGCCCCATTTGCTTGTAGTTTTCTAATACCTTAGTTAACTCTTCAACATATAATATTTCTTTCTTACCCACAAGTCCCATTTAGTGTTATTTCTAAAATTACTGAGAGACTTTATGTTCCTAAATATGGACACACTTGCCCTTCTCTCATTCTTGATAACTTTTCTTAGTTCTCTTCATTTCAAAGGCCATTCCCTGATCATCTTTACTATTCAAATTATAAGATTAACATTTCTGTAGAGAACCTTCTGGCTCTGTCTTCTCATGTTTTTTTGTTTGTTTTCATGCTTTCGATTGGAACAAATCTGCCTACTGGTTTACATACTATCTTTGATTGATAAATCCCATCTTACCCTCTGAACTCCAGTTACCTCCACAGGAGTTTTGTCTCATAAGAGTCTCAAATATAATATATTCTTATGTGACTTCTTGATATAAGTTATTGAAACCTATTTGTCTCCTTTTCCCATTTCATTAAATCACATCATTATCAAGACAAACCTGGATATCTATCTAAATTTACTTTTGTCCCTAAAAATACAATTTCAATCCTATAGCAAGTCCTATTAAATTTGCCTTTAAAGTACATTTTGATTTCACTAAATTTTCTCTATCTCAACTGTTACTACAAATATCTTTCACTCTGATAATGATAGTCTTTTCCCAACATAAATCCCTACTTTCCATATATGTTTGCTATAATTCCTTCTCAATAAAGAAGCCTAGGACTGTTTGGAAATACAAATCAGAACAAATTATTCCCCAATTAGAAACTGGGGCCAAGACTTTCAGGATGGTGTTATGAGGTGCTTGGCGAAACATTTACTAAACTTGTCCAACTTAGCCAAATATAGTCATCAAGATATCTTGAATGAACAGATACGCTCTATCAAAATCTTAGCTGCTTTGGGGCAAAATTGACAAAGTTTGTCTAAAATTCATTTGGAAATGAAAAGAACCCTGAATAGCCAAACAATCTTGAAAAAAAAGAAGAAAAAAGTTGAATACACACTTGTTGATTTTAAGACTTATAAAAAGGTGTGGTAATCAAGACAGCAAATTACTGGCATATGGATAGACATATGTATCAATAGAATATAATCATAGTCCAGAAATAAACCCTTAATTTTATGGTCAATTGGTTTTTAACAAGGATGCAAAGACAAATAAATGGGGAAAGAGTAGTCTTTTCAACAGACAATGCTAAGACAACTGGATATTCACAAGAAAATTAAGTTGAACTTCTTTATCATACCATGCACAAAATTAACTTATAGACCTCAATGTAGAAGCTAAAAAAAAAAAAAGCAGTAAACGTTCACGACCATGGGTTAAGCATGATTTCTTACATAAAGCATTATAATACAAGTAACAAAAAAATAGATAAATTAGATTTTTTAAATTAAAAACAGTAAAATATTTGTGCTTCAAGGAACAGCCTCAAGAAAGTAAAAACCATCCACATAGTGGGAAAATTACGTGTGATTATCATATACTTATATATTCAGAATGTATAAAGAATTCATACAATTCAATAATATAAATAACGAAATTTCAAAAATGGCCAAAGGACTCCAATAAACATTTTTTTTCTAAAGCAGTTATATAAATGATCAATAAGCACATACAAAATGGAATAAACACAAAGCTCAACATTATTAGTCATTAAAAAAATGAAAATCAATGGGAAGCCTGGGTGGCTCAGTTGGTTTAGCCTCTGACTTCAGCTCAGGTCATGATCTCACAGTTCGTGAGTTCGAGCCCCACATCGGGCTCTGTGCTGACAGCTCAGAGCCTGGAGCCTGCTTTAGATTCTGTGTCTTCCTCCCTCTCTGCCCCGCCCCCACTTCCTCCCTCTCTCTCTCTCTCTCTCTCTCTCTCTCTCTCTCTCTCTCTCAAAAATAAGTATTTTTAAAAAAAGAATGGGGCACCTCGGTGGCTCAGTCGGTTGAGCGTCGGGCTTCAGCTCAGGTCATGATCTCGCAGTTTGAAGCCCAGGTCATGATCTCGCAATTCATGTGTTCGAGCCCCTAGTCAGGCTCTGTGCTGACAGCTCAGAGCCTGGAGTCCATCTTCAGATTCTGTGTCTCCCTCTCTCTCTGACCCTTCCCTGCTCGCACTTTCTCTCTCTCAAAAATAAATAAAACATTAAAAAAAAAAGAAAAAAGAAAATCAAAACTATAATGAGATAATACATCTTCTTCACTAAGATGGCTATAATAAAAAAAAATACGACAAGAATTATTTATGAGGATGCAGTATTACTCATAATAGCCAAAAATCAGATGAAGCCAAATGTTCATCAACTGATGAAGCGATAACAATATGTGAAATCGCCATACAATGGAACATTATTCAGCAATGAAAAGGAATGAAGTACATAATACATGCTTCAATATGGGAACCTTGTGAAACATTATGCTAAGTGAAATCAGCCAGTCATAAAAGGCCATATATGGTATGACTGCATTTAAATGAAGTATTCACTGTAGGAAACTTTAAAGACACAAAAAGCAGACCAGTAAACTCCTAGTTGTTTAGGACTCGGATGAGTGTTTGGGGAAAGAGTGACTGCCAGTATGGACAGGGTTTTTTCTGAAGGGAGAAGAGGGGGTAATGAATATATGTGTGAAAATGAAATTATTTTGATATTTTCACAACTATTGAATAGAATAAAAACCACCAAATTGTACTCATTAAATAAGCAGATTTTATCATGATTAAGCTGTTTTTAAAATAAATATAAAAACTTTATTGATTACCAATACATTAAAAGAAAATCAAATTCTAATCACCTTCCAGAATCTATACAGGATCCTTTAGGAACTGTCCCAGCTTACTTGTTCTTTTCCATCTCTAGTTACCGATCCATCACTCATTTTCTCTAGGCACATTAGTCTCTAGTCATCTCGGAATATCTACCAACATTTGTGTATATTTTTGCTATCTTAAAAGCAGTGCAAAGTCTATGTTCCACGTCCTCAAATATCTTGACTCATGAGATCACTGTTTCTTTGGCATTGTTCAATTCCCAGCATGACTTTATCAATTCAGACTGGTTTACTCTCCCCATGGAGTCATGATTAGTTCATTCTGACTTTACCTATCACAACATGGTCTTCATTATAGTTCAGGGGATTGTCTAATTTTTTAATCAGTTTATTGTCAGTTTCCTCCCACTAGAATGTGGGGTTTATGAGAAACCCACATAAAGGTTTATGGCACCTCTGCAGCCAGTGCCCAGTCTTATACTTGACGTGCAATAGACTTAATTATTAATTGTTAAATAAATAAAACAACATTTACTGTTTTTGGTGTGCCTACCTAGCACCTAAAATCTAATAGTGGAAAAAATGCTAGGCTAAATGTCAGAATGAATAGCAATTCGGCTGTCAGCAGATAAACAACTTTGAAAGATAAATAACTTTGAAAGAGGTTTTTTAGGTCCCATATCCTCATTTTTCTCCACTCCAGAATAATGACCCTGATTCCTGGTCCACCTACAATACAAGATAGACAATAATTTCAAACAAGATACAAAAAAAGTCAGGCTTTTATAAATCATAAAATGATACTCAAATAAGAATGATATTGCAACAATATACTGAGGCACTACAAAGCAATCTTAATAATTCCTCCCTTGCTATCAATGGATTTCTTTCCTCTACCAGGAATTTCTTGGTAGTAGATAACAATCTGGATCTTTTCTGTATTACTCTACTTCAAAACTAAGGTTAACATTTTCTGTACCATTGATTTTCTTTTAAGAACACTATTAACTTTCCAATAGATTATTATCTCTCTCCACTTATCTATTCACCACTGGAATTGAGTTAAGTCTTTTGGAAAATTCATGAGTATAGAACAATTTTGACTTTAACAATTATTTTGACCATTCAGTTTTCTTTCACAATTTTTATAAAGACTTCTGTTTTTCTTCAAACCTATAATTTGAAATGTCGGAATGACAATGACAATGTTATACCTTTTCTCACTATTTATAGTTTTATAAAGGATGGTTTACAGAATGCTTTGAAATATATTATGGTATATGATTGTACAATAACTTTTATTTTCACTTTATAGATGATAACATTAACAATCAAGAATTTTAATATTTTTTCTTGGGTTGACAACATAAATTGAGTGTATAGGATTTAAACTGTAAACTTATTAGCTTATACATTCCTATTAAAGAATTAACACAGACCCCAGTTTTCCTCATTTCATCCCTTTGCATTTTGTCCTTTTTTGTTTTTCTCTTATCTCTCATTTCTTTCTCTCCCCTAGTTTTCTTTCTTGTCCCACTCCCCTGAAACTTAACTGGCATTAGTTTACAGACAACTCACAGGTGTTACAAAGATAGTTCTCAAAATAACTGTTCTGACAGCTGCCAAAATAAGATTGTACCAAGGATTCTGAAACAGAGACATGAAAAACAGTCTCCCACTGCACCAACCACAGCTTTTGTAGCAGTTAAAGTAAAGAAAATAGCAACCTTAGAAAGACCCTAAGTCACACAGCCTTCCTTTCCCTGTAAAATACCCTATAAAACAGCATAAAACTGCCTAATAAAACTACATAAAACCTCAATCTTTCTTAGCTCCGTGAGTAACCTGGTTTAACGTGTCCTCTGATGTGCATCAGCTGATTAAAACCTCCAACCACAATTTGAGTAATTTCTGCTGTTTTTTTTTAAACTTGACACTGCTTAAGAGCAGAAAACATAGTTTATTTATTTTTGCATATCACTCATAACTTCCTCAGACCTAATCAAGCTCTCTTATTCATAGTAGACTGTCAATAAGATAAGATAGATTCATAATCATTCTGTAGTTTAGTGAAACCAAGTCATAATTATATACCTTGTGCATTTTCCAAACATCATCAAAAACTAAATAGAATGAATTCCTACTTTACATGCTAAGCATATTGTCCATATTTTTCTAGCTAATATGTATTAATATATATTTACTATATGTGTAGTCTTTTGTGACATTCTCTCACTCTCACTTCTCTCTTAATTCAAGAATATAAAACCTTAACCTGAATTTATGCTCGAAAATCAATTACTGTTCTAAGAGTACCCCTGAACACTTCTGAGGTGGGAGATGTATGAAAACACAACTTCCTCATGAAAGCATTGATATTATGGTAAGATTACATAATTTATGTAAGAATCTCCAATTATTTTGCCAAACTCTGGGTTATCATTATAGGTCACAAAGAATGTGATTTGTAATCCTTTTTTTTTTTTTAAAGTTCCATAAAATAGGTTTGGGAACTTGAGGTCAATAGATTATGAGAAAGATGATATACAAAGAGAAAGAAAGGACCTAAAACAAGTGAATATTCATGAATTTAACTAATGTTAGTTTTTGTGTGGTAAAGTTGAAAACTATTAGAGAAAGTTTAACCTTGCAAATGTTCTAGTAGTTATGATTTATGAACTGCACAAAATGCAGGAATGAAGAATACAGTACATCCAATTGGGTCCATAATAATATGGAAGCAATTTTATGATTAGGTATAAATATTCCTAAAGAAAATAGAAAAGCTTTATATTAGGAATTTTAACCAAAGCAGTGACAAGGAATGATCCTCCAAAGAGGTCATATTTCAGGTTGTTAGATTAAAAATTAAAACATTTTAATAATTTCTTATAGTTTCAGGTTTTTATTTACATTTAAGTAAGTTAACATACAGTGTAATATTAGATTCTAGTGTTCATCATAAATGCCCTCCTTAATACCCACCACCCATTTAGCTTTTTATCTTGATGAAGTCCCAATAGTTTATTTTTGCTTTTTTTTAACCTTGCTTCAGCAGATGTACCTAGTAAGAAATTGCTGCATCCAGTAAATTTGGAGGATGAAAAATCAATGTATAGACATCTGTTGCATTTCTATACACTAATAACAAAACAGCAGAGAAAGAAATCAAGTAATCACTCCCATTTACAATTGCACCAAAAACCATAAGACACCTAAGAATAAACATAATCAGAGGTAAGAGATCTGAAGTCTGAAAACTATAGGGCAATTATGAAAGATATTGAAGATGACCCAAAGAAACAGAAAAAGGTTCCATGCCCATGAAGTGGAAGAACAAATATTGTTAAAATATCTATACTACTCAAAACAATCTACACACACAATGCAATCCCTAACAAAATGCTATCATAATTTTTCACAGAGCTAGAACAATCCTAAAATTTGTATGGAACCACTATAGACCTTGAATAGACAAAGAAGTCTTGAAAAAAGGAAATGCAACACTGGAGGCATCAAGTTGTATTACAAAGCTGTTGATCAAGACAGTATGATACTGGTACAAAAACAGACACATAGATCAATGGAACAGAATAGAAAACCCACTAATGGACCCACGAATGTATAGCCAACTAATATTTGACAAAGCAGGAAAGAATATCCAATGGAACAAAAGAAGTTTCTTTAGCAAATGGTGCTGGGAAAACTGGACACCAACATGCAGAAGAATGAAACTGGAGCACTTTCTTACACCATACACAAAAATAAATTAAAAATGGATGAAAGACATAAATGTGAGACAGCAAGCCATCAAAATCCTAATGAAGAACAAAGGCAGTAACTTCTTTGACATCGGCCATAGCAACCTTTTACCAGATTATGTCCAGAAGCAAGGAGAACAAAAGCAAAAATGAAATATTAGGATTTCATCAGGATAAAAACTTCTGCAGAGCAAAGGAAACAATCAACAAAACTAAAAGGCAACCTTCAGAATGGAAGAAGATAGGTTAAAATGACATATCTGATAAAGGGTTAGTATCTAAAACCTCTAGAGAATTTACGAAACTCAACATTCACAAAAAACAAATAATCCAGTTATGAAATGGGTAAAATATATTAATAACTATAATGGATATTTTCAACTCACCCAAACTCCTTTTAAATTGAGCAAACTATCTCTTATCTACAAGCAGATTTTCCTATTCAATTGAATTTAGGTAATTTGCTTTTTTATTCTGAGTATACAAAAAGATATTTGAATGGAAAATTTATTTTCAATATAAAAATCTTCCCTGAAGCAAAATCTTTACAAACAAGTCATGAAAGTTTATAAATCTTGTTAAAAGGTACACAACACATGTGAAAATTTACATGTTTATATATATTTATGGAATTCAAATAAATACTAACTAATTTAAACACACAGCTCCTATTCCTAACCCTAACTGATAAAGTAAGCATTATTTGAAACATGTTAGTAGCTCTAAAGTCTACTTAAAACAAACATCAATATTAAAAATTATAATTTCGGGGCACCTGGGTAGCTCAGAAGTTAAGTGCCCAACTCTTGATATCGGCTCAGGTCATAGTCTCACGGTTTGTGAGATTGAGCCTCACGACGGGCTCTGCGCTGACAATGTGGAGCCTGCTTAGGATTCTCTTTCTTCCTCTCTTTTTGCCCCTTTCCCACTTGCACCCACTCTCTTTTTCTCTCTCTCTCCCTCTCTCTCTCTATCTCAAAATAAATAAATAAACATTTAAAATTGTAATTTTGATGTGATAGAACACATAGAACAACATTATGAATCATGCTGTATCTGGTAGCTATGTCAAACTAGACAAGCAAAGATTATAAACAAGCGTAATAAATATTGTATACTTAATCTGAAGCATATTTTTATAATTAGCATTAATAACATCTCTCATCAATTTATACAAAGTAATTAAATTAGATAAAACCACAGTGCTAGTAAATTCAAAGTGAGGATTTCAGCACTGGTCTGTAAACTACAGGGTCTGAGTGCTGGTGTGAGGAAGGATTTTGGTTTCCATTTCAAAGAGGGAAGAAATCTAAATATGGGAATATATATATATATATATATATATATATATATATGTATGTATATTTGATCTGGTAAGAGCTCTCTCCTTGGCTTGCAGACAGTTACTTTCTTGCTATGTGCTCACATGGCCTTTCCTCAGCACATATGTACATGTGGAAAAAGAGATTTCTCTCTTTCCTCTTATAAGGCCACAATCCTGTTAGATTAGAACTCTTTCTTGTGATTTTATTTAATAATTACCCCCTAAAACTCCATCTCCAACTATAGTCACACTGGACATTAAAGGTTCAACATATAAATTTTGGGAGGACGTCAGTTTGCCTGTAGTAAAGCACAAACAGTAGCCCTCACTCACCACTTGCCTTATTTGTGGTTTAACTTTCCACAGTTTCAGTTTCCCATGGTCAAATGTGGTCTAGAAGCAGGTGATTCTCCTTCTGACTTAGCATCAAAAGGTCAATAGAAGTCCAATGTTATACGGCTTATATCGTTCACCTCACTCTCCATCGTGTAGACATTTTATCATCTTATATAGTAACAAGAAGAAAAAGGGTAAGTACAGTACGATGTGATATTTTGAGAAAGAGACAACATCCACGTAACATTTATTACAGGATATTGTTACAATTATTCTATTGTGGTATTGTTGTTAATCTCACACTGTGCCTAATTTATAAGTCAAACTTTATCATAGGTATGTATGTTTAAAAAACATAGTATATGTAGGGTTCAAGCATCCACTGGGGGTCTTGGAATGTATTGCCTGCAGACAATGGGGGACTATTTACTGGCTTTTGTTATCCACCATATAATCTCTAAAAGTGTTCTGTTGGAGAACTGAGAGAAATTCCTGGAAAACATATGTATTATCTCACAATAATAATTTTAGAAGATCTTATATTCTTCGTACCAGAAAATCAAACAAGACAGAGTTTGTTATTTTTTAAATAAATTTGACCTTTCAGTGAAAAATGAATTGGCACTCAATGGTCTCTTATGGAAAGCACAGTTAATAAGAGGGAAAATGAAGTGATTAAGGAACACTTCAGAATTAGGACTTAGACCATAATTGTCCACAAGTCAAGAACAAAACTATGAATAATGAATACAATGTAAGAGAGGTTAGACATAATGCTAGAGGAAAGTGTTGTCTGATTTAATTAACAATACCAAGATAAAGAGTTTTCAGTGAGGGAAAGATGTGAATTTCTCATTTGCTATATATATATTTCTTTAATTTATTAAATAATAGCTTTCTTGGCCAGTATATAAATTTGGCATTATTTCATGAACCATGATTCTTGCAGGCTAGTTAGTTGCTTTTGATTCAAGATAATACATCCATTGAAATTTGACCATTGATTAAAAGTTCTATTGGAATTTCAGCTCTCTTGTCATTTTTAATTAAACTTGTGAGACTTCACACTTTAATTTACAACATGTGCAGCATTTATGTCTCCAGGCATGTTCTCATACCATTCTTAGTTTCCCTAAGTGAATAAAATAGTAATCAATTAATTGATTTTTTAAAAATGTTTATTTTTAAGAGACAGAGAGAGAGAGAAAGAGAGAGCACAAGTGGGGTGGTGGTACAGAGAGAGCTGGAGACACAGATTCCGAAGCAGGCTCCAGGCTCTGAGGTGTCAGCATAGAGCCGGACATGGGGCTCGAACTCATGCACCCCGAGATCATGACCTGAGCCAAAGTCGGAAGCTTAACCAACTAAGCCACCCAGGCACCCCATTCAATTAATTATTTTTTAAAATGTTTTATAAACTATAATTTCTAATTAAAAATCAAATATAGCAGGAGCCACAAAAGCTGATTTTCTCCCAATTTTCTGTGCATGTAAGGCCTTCTACAGAAATAATTTCTCAATAGCTACATTTGATAGTGTATTAGTGTTCCCTCCTGTGTAAGGTAGACTTCTGCATTTTGAGATATAATTGTAGATATTTTCCTCTAGAGTCCATCAGGATTACTCACGTAGTTCTAGAGTGAACTTTCAGCTTTATATTTTACAGCCAAAAAATATTTACACAGGCAACATGTATCTATTATTTAGTTTAGGAACTTCAATCCCATTTGGGACATTGATATTAAATTAATTAACACTCAGCAAAAAACTGGGACTGAGAAAATAGAGAATCATTATTCTAAAATAGTTTCAACCTGCTTTAATTGAAATAAAATGTTTAGAATAGGTATTTTCTAATAACAAGTCAACTTGGAACAGAAATGTTCATACATTACTAGACTATCAACTTCATTATTTTGCATTTTCAAAGGCACTCAGGTCATCTCTACCATTTCAAATAGAAGAGTACATATAATTAAGGCAAGTCTGTTTAATGCAAGTGGGAAAACAAATATTTTTAAAGTCAATTAATTGAACATAACAGGTAGAAGTGTGGTTGATGCTATTTGCTAAGGCACAGCTGACTTATACTCCTTTATTTTATAATAATATACATAGCTTAGTGCTAATGGTATGAGTATAAAAATGATACATTTTAAAAGGCATTTATCTTCACATTAAAACATTTATTAACAATTGCTCCTCACTAAAAAGTAGCCATAGGCAACATTTAAATTTTGAAATTCATCCACATTAGAATTTTTCTGGCCCATGGACAAAAATGAAAACATATACTTCCTCCAGTTTTCTAATTGGAAAGTTCTGAGTGGCATTAATTTATGGTTTTGGAAGCTAATCACCTCTGGCCTGGAATTAGGAGTGTAAAATGTTAACTGTAATATAAATTTTAAGAAAAAAATCAAGCAATTTAAAATAATGTTGAGATAAATTTTTCCTCTGAAGAACTCCCACACTGGGCTTTATTTATAACAGATTTGTTGCAAATATTCATTCGAAAGTTAGTTTTAGGCACTGACTCTGTAAGACAGAAATATGCAAAATAATATACAAGTGTTAGCAATAACTAAATTGCTATTTTTAGTAATAATGTATTATTTTTAAGATAATCAACGTGGAGCTAATAAAATATAGTAGCTTGTCTTTTGTTATGTAGTATAACAATAATATTATATAGTATTAATTGCTCCAAA
Organism: Cryptoprocta ferox; assembly: GCA_028646485.1. Taxonomy (NCBI): domain Eukaryota; kingdom Metazoa; phylum Chordata; class Mammalia; order Carnivora; family Eupleridae; genus Cryptoprocta; species Cryptoprocta ferox. Next base: position 166,573,872 of record CM053567.1, read on the forward strand.
GGGGTATTTTCCAGGAAAGCTACATTCATTCAATTCAAACACCTTACAAAATTCAAGAAAATACTATCAAATCCAATATTCAGATACACAAGAATAACTAGCAAGGAAGACCTCAAAATGGTACTTTCCTAATTATTTTATTCCCTCACTTTTGCTTTATGCTTGAATTTCTATCACCTGTACTCTGAGCTAGCTGGAATTTAGATAAGGCTCTATTAGCCACAGGCAAACAATCAGTTAAGAACATTCACCCCTATACTTAACTTTATTTGTTTAGGTAGCAATAATTGGGCATTTTAATTGAGAAGAGTGGGTATTTGGTACGTGGGGCTTTTTAAAATAGGGGAAATCTATTATGCACGCATAAAGTATAAAATGCAAATTATTAAAATCTGAGTTTAACAGTGCCCCGTGACTCAAAACAATTTCACATCATTTTGACAAGTTTGAGATTTCTTTTTTGTATTACATTTTCTTAAGACTATTTTTTGTGATAGGATTGGAAACTTAGAATGCTAGTATTTCCATATTATTGGACAAATAAACTAAATTATTACAGACATTTAGGCAACTGTAATCCATTGCTTATTATAGCTCCTTTTTAAAAAAAATTTTTTAATGTTTTTTTTAATTTATTTTTGAGAGACAGAGAGAGACAGTGCGAGCAGGGGAGGGTCAGAGAGAGAGGGAGACACAGAATCTGAAGCAGGCTCCAGGCTCTGAACTAGCTGTCAGCACAGAGCCCGACGTGGGGCTTGAACCCACAAGCTGTGAGATCATGACCTGAGTCAAAGCCAGACACTTAACTGACTGAGCCACCCAGGTGCCCCACTATAGCTATTTTTTGTGTATCAAGCAGTGTCTTTTGGTTTGTTAACCTGAATATTTCACTCCCTGATGGCTTATACACTCAGAGAATTATTGTTTATTCAGTCTTATTTTGTAAACATGTACATAACGATAGATAATTGGAATTACCAATAATTCAGAGAACATAGTAATTGGACTTTACTAAGTTAGAAGATGTGAAGTTGGAAGGAAGTCTAAAATTTTTTTTCTCAGCAGTTGTAATACTCTATTTCCTGTGCAAAGTTGGAAACATCACTTGAACTTTGTACTCAAGTTTGCATTGAATATCTCTATGTACTAAAATTTAATATATCTATACTATGTTAAGTTTTGTTACATAGTTTTGTTACATTATAAATTGTTCTAGAAATATAATTATTGGGAAATATTTTATTTTTATTATTTATTTTTTAATATAATTTATTGTCACATTGGTTTCCATACAACACCCAGTGCTCATCCCAACAAGTGGCCTCCTCAATGCCCATTACCCACTTTCCCCTTTCCCCCAACCCCATCCACCCTCAGTTTGTTCTCAGTATTTAAAAGTCTTTTATGATTTGCCTCCCTTCCTCTCTATAACTTTTTTTCCCCTTCCCCTGCTCCATGGTCTTCTGTTAAGTTTCTCCAGATCCACATATGAGTGAAAATGTACGGTATCTGTCTTTCTCTGCTTCACTTATTTAACTTAGCATAATACCCTCCAGTTCCACCCATGCTGCTGCAAATGGCCAGATTTCAATCTTTCTCATTGCCAAGTAGTATTCCATTGTATATATAAACCACATTGTCTTTATCCATTCGTCAGTGGATGGACATTTAGGCTCTTTCCGTGATTTGGCCACCATTGAAAGTGCTGTTATAAACATTGGGATACGTGTGCCCCTATGCATCAACACTTCTGTATCCCTTGGGTAATTCCCAGCAGTGCTATTGCTGGGTCAGAGAGGAGTTCTATTGATAGTTTTTGAGGAACCTCCACACTGTGTTCCAGTGCGGCTGCACCAGTTTGCATTCCCACCAATAGTGTAAGAGGGTTCCTGTTTCTCCACATCCTCACCAGCATCTATAGTCTCCTGATTTGTTCATTTTAGCCACTCTGTCCGGCGTGAGGTGGTATCTCAGTGTGATTTTGATTTGTATTGCCCTGGTGATGAGTGATGTTGAGCATCATTTCACATGTCTGTTGGCCATCTGGATGTCTTCTTTGGAAAAGTGTCATTTGTGTCCTCTGCCCATTTATTCACTGGATAATTTGTTTTTTGGATGTGGAGTTTGGTGAGTTCCTTATAGATTTTGGATACTAGCCCTTTAAAAGTTATCATAATTAGCTATTTTATTGGTGCCTCTTTTTTTAGCTTTTTTTGTATTTTTTTAAATGTATTTTTGAGACAGAGAGAGACAGAGCACGAGTCAGGGAGGGGCAGAAAGAGAGGGGGACACAGAATCTGAAACAGGCTCCAGACTCAGCTGTCAGCACAGAACCCGATGCAGGGCTCAAACCCACGAACCGTGAGATTATGACCTGAGCCGAAGACGAAAGCTTAACCAACCGAGCCACCAGGGTGCCCCTGTTTTTGAGAGACAGAGAGAGAGAGAGCACAGTCAAGGAGGGGCAGAGAGAGAGGGAGGAGCAGAGAGAGAGGGGGGTATGTAGAATCCTAAGCAGACTCCAGGCTCTGAGCTGACAGTGCAGACCCTGATGCAGGGCTTGAACCCATGAACCATGAGATCATGATCTGAGCCAAAGTCAGATGTTTAAACGACTGAGCCATCTAGGTGCCCTTTTAAACAAACTAGAAACAACTGAGGTAAAAAAAAAAATCTCTTAGCTGTATAAATAAAAATAAAGAAAATATTGCCAGTATCAGAAAAAAATATTTTCCATAATTTTTCACTGACAACCTTACATAGGACCCACTGAGTCTGTATACAGATGCAGCATACAGCAGTCTAGAAACTCCAAATTTCCATTCAAAGTGATTTGAATTGCTATTCCATAGTAACATGGAAATAACACATTTGCCAAAATTCCTCTCAATCTGTTTCAACAGATGTTGTAAAAGAGCCGTTTCTTGTTTTATAGCCACCAAAATATGTGGGGGAGAAACAGTTCAAATAATTTTATGATCATGGCCCGAAAAAAAAAACAAAAAAATATATAATGGAGACAGTATTGATTTGGCATTACATTACTCTCGAATATTCACTGAACTTAAAAAAGTTGCCGGCGTTGTGGTTAATACAAAGCAATCGATATTCTAAACATAGCAGTTCCATCTGGCTTGGAATTATATTTTTGTTGAGCATCTATGTGTTTGTATTTTATTACACCTCAAACCAAATTATGTGATATTATCTTGGAAACTCCACTTTTATATATTTTTAAATGTTTTTGCAATACCTCTACTTATCGTTGGAACAGAGGACTTTTCTGAGAATCTCATCAAAAACTTTTATATGCCAAACAGCATCTCTCAGGAAAGAGTCTTTTATGGCACTGTGATATTTAAAATTAAAAAAAAAAAGGAAAAGAAAAAGAAAACGTTAGAAGACAAAGTCAATGTTGGAATACGCTTGTGCATAACAAGTAACCTAGTTCTAAAAGTCAAGTCATTCAGTCTGTGCTAATCAGAAAAACCCTTCGGACAAACTATTTAATTGTGTTTAACAAGGCTGTTTATAGCTAATCCTAAATGCAGTGATAGGAAACTGAAGGCCTATACTCAATGTTAGTTTTGCTCCCTTTAGATCTTGCTTGTAATTACAGTTTGGTCTTTAATTATTCTGCTTCTCATTTTCAATTTATGATTAAGACCAACATCATGCCCTGGAGATGGTAACTGCTGACGTGGACAGGAATAAAATGGAGGACAGCAATTCCTTTAGCCAATTGGCCCAGGTGGCCAAAATGGATTATTTTTGTTGTTGTTGTTGTTTTGTTTCTAAAGTGGTTGTTCAGAATTAAAAAATGGAGTTTATTATTCAAGGAAACCAGTATATATCTTTCCAAATAGAGGCCAGGACACTATTTTATAACATTTTTAATATATTTTATTGTGAGGTTAGGGATGCTTAAGGCCAAGGGTCCTGAGCCCACAATGCAGTTCTGTTCCAACTCTATAACACACTGACTTTAGGACTTTGGAAAAGGTCCTGAAGCTCTACATAGTTAAATCTCTGCACAATGAAGCATGATAGAGCACAAAGCACAAGAGTTGTGTGGTTGATTACCTCAACATGTGCAAATCATTCCGAATACTACCTGGCATATTGTAAGCCCTCACATTTATGTAAGATATTACCATTGTTATTGATTAAATTACTTCCAGTGATAATGAGAAGATCTTGCTAATTCCAAATTGGAGATGTTTCCTGTTGACTTTAACACCGTTCTCCAAATAGGTAAAGCACAGAATTACGCAACCAATTACTTCAAGAAGAAAACTGAGATGTTTATGAAGAATGTAAAATGATGCATAAATAATAGCTTTTAATTATTTTTATTCATGTAATAGACATCATGTTCACTCAAATAACGAATTACAATTCATGGTATACTTTGCAACCTTGCTTCATCCCAAAACTAGAAACAGCTTCTTCCTAAACTCTGCTTTAAAGAAACATCAGTTAATTGTGACAAAAGATAAATGGGGGAAAAAAAAACAAAAGTATTAAATGTAATTAGACTCTAAGAGTATCACATATGCTTGACTTTATTGATATGAATAATGCAATAGGTTTAGGAGATTAACAGAACAGTATAAATCAGTGAGGATAAAGCTAGAATCCAGTGAGCAGATGATGTTATTTTAATGTCAATCAGGGCAAACAGAAATAGCCAGGACATGACATAGAGACATTTATTGACTCATTTGATTTATCATGTGGTCTCAATGAATAAATGTTGGGCATTAGTTACTCCATGTAACAGACTCATGTCAGCCCATTTGACATCCTAAATCATGTCCATCGTGGAATTTGCAAGATTTCTCTGGTCCCCTTTAACTGTTCAGATCAGTTTCATGTATAAATTATGGATCCTTCAAAATCCTGATTAAAAGATCTAGTCATTCCATTTTTTTCTGATGTCCTAATATCCAGTTGGAACGAAACTTTCCTTATCTAAATTCTTGTAACACCATGTCCATGAATGTCTCAATGCCTTTTATTAACATCCTCTAGAGAAGGTTTCTGCTCGAAACCAGAATGCCATTGGTTCCCATTACCTTTGAGAGGAATGAGACATGATGAACTAAGTTAATTCAGGTCTCATTGGCATGTCATCCCATCTTGAACACTTATGAGCATCAACTTTCTCCCAGAAAACCTGAAAGTGTCTTGGATCCCTCAGACCTGAGTCATTGTGGTGCCAAAGAAGCACTGCTGTCTGTGGAAAATAGGTGGTATTAAGTGTTTTCTTTTTGTCACATGTTTTTGTCACTAATAACAGAAAGGGCAGTCAATACAGCCGTATACTTCCCTACAGTATTACAAAATTTAGTATATACTGTTGCTTCTCTTTTTTAGATGTTTGTTTATTTTTGAGAGTGAATAAGTGGGGGAGGAGCACACAGAGAGGGGGACAGAGGATCTGAAGTGGGCTCTGCGCTGACAGCAGAGAGCCCAATGTGGGGCTTGAACTCATGAACCATGAGATCATGACTTGAGTCAAAGTCAGACACTGAACCCACTGAGCAACCCAGGTGCCCCAAATTTTTATGCCCTGCCTCCTTTTATAGGTGGAGGAACTGAGCCTCAGAAAGGTGAAGTAGCTTGCCTCAAGTCACATCTTTTTAAAGTGGCAATGACAGAATTTGAACTCGGGTAGTCTGACTCTTGAGCCTGGGGTCTTTACTGCTGGAAGGAAGGAGGGAAGGAGGGAAGGGGAGAAGGAAGGAAGGAAGGAAGGAAGGAAGGAAGGAAGGAAGGAAGGAAGGAGGGGAGGGAGGGAGGGAGGGAGGAAGGAAAGGAGAAAGTGAACTGGGAGCCGATTGAGCATCAGCCTCTATACTAAGAACATTTTCTCCCTCTGCTAATTAAACTTGTTATTAGTTCCATCTTCATATGGTCAATTTTTATTCCATTAGATATCAGCCAAAGTACTCAGAAACTGCAAATAGAGATATTTCTAATGATAGTCCATCTTTTGTCCACACTTCCAAAAATTTATGGCTCCTTTGGTCTCAAACAAGAGCCCGCTCAATGAGGGGTTGGCAAGAAATTTAAATGAATGATGAAACAGTAAATATTTTAAAATTTGAAGTCCATACAGTCTCTGTGGGAATTACGCAACTCTGCAGTTGTAACACAGATAATACGTAAAAACAGGGCTTGGCTTAGCATGAGAGTGAGTTAAGTGAGAGATACCTGGAACACAAATTAAGGAGGTGCTCATTTTTAGGGTTGTTTGAATTCAAGACTCTGGAGGTGAGCATCTATTTACACTTTATGCCATGGGGGCCTTATCCTAGTCCTTTTCCTGAGTATAGGAAGCAGTGTAACTGTATTCCAATACAACTTTATTCACATAAAAGAAGTACCCAAGACTAGAGGCTTCTTTCTCTCTTGGAGGATATTGGAGAAGGAGGGGGAGACAATTTAGTATTTGGATTTCAAGAAAAAAAAAAAGTAGGAAGAAGAAGATAGAATGTGGGTTTCAAAGAGAAGTGGATTGGGGGAAATCATGGTAACAAATTTGGGCAAAGTAAACAAGCACAGACTTAGGAATTATAATCAGGATTCCAGGCAGCCAGAGTTGAGTCGCTTTCCACAATATTATTCTTCATACTTAGACTGGGGGTCCAAATCTGAATCTACACTTGGTCTACCTCAGGACTGACATATTGGCACACATGTTTGTCAGATTTCGGAGAAGTCTTACAATGTATTTGTAAAATTCTTTCTCCCACTGCAATGAGAACAGAAGAAGAATAAAAGGTGAATAAAATACATTGAGGCATTTGTCACCTAAAAGGTGATCACGTGTCATTGCTGGTGTCTATTACTAGCATCTGTAGGAGATAGTGTTATCCAAGGGCAATAAGGTAGAAAAGAGCTTCTCAGCTGTTGCCATAAAAGGGGGACAAAATAAGATGCAACATATTGTTGATAATGTAAAGCATTGGACATGAATTATAGGTATTAGTTGTATGTTATCACCTATGTGGAAGCCTCTCAGAAATTTCCAGAACTAATTGAGGGGGATGGATTATCAAAAGACTTATTTTCTATGAGCATCTGAGATCAAGAACCAGGAACCATTGTTTTCATAATGACCATCAAAATATTCATGTAAAACCATTTACATATGTTTATGGTTAAGTGTCAAATAATTTTAAATGATACGAAATAAAGGGGAAAAACTTCCTCCGGAGTCTCATACAGTACAATATAAAAATGACAAACTATAATATATTAAATTCTATTTTCAATACACTTTGCTTACCGCCCCCCCCCCCCAGCATTCTCCATTCAAAAATGGCATCAGTGTATACTTGGGGCTGGTTCATTCCTTTTAGTCACTCGACTGTTAAGGACATCAGAAAAATAGTCAAAAAAAATGAGTGCCATGAAAATTTTTGGAGTCTTACACACTGAGTTCTGCTCTAACTACAATTGCCCAAGATGAAGGTTATAATAAGGTAAAAGTTTCCAAAAAGAAGGATCCTCAGTAAATCTTTATAGTTTGAATAAGCATAAAAATTAAATCTCATTTGCTATAGTGAAGAAATAAGCTGTTAGAGTTATGCCACTGGGAACTACTTTACATTCTAAATAGTACAGCAAATTCTGAAGGAAAATAAGCAGAAGAAAACATCTATACTGTAAATGGGATGTACCTTATCATACTAATCAGCTCTAATAAGGAAACATACAATTCTTCTTTTCAGTACATCTGCTGAGTGATTCTCATAGCCATACTAAACTAGGATATTAGAATCACTAGATTCTAGAGAGAAAGAGTTTGCCAGTGTGATTTGGCACTTAAAGAATAGTTTAATATATTTGACATTAAATATATAAGACAGGAAAATAGTCATGCATTGTGTGCATTTTTAATTGTCCCCAAAAACCTGAGTTAAATCTAGGTTACCTTGGGGTCTCTCATCTAGAACTTGAATTAGACCCAGCAGGCAACCTTAAGTGAGCCACGTGAGCAATGTGACCAATGCCCGTCTGCTGAGCCCTAATGATGATATGCTGAATTTGGAGACTATCTCTCATTGCATTGTGTCAGAAATAGGAAAAAGGGTGATCAAAAAGTCATCTCGCAAAAATAAAAATGCAAAGGTAGGATGGATTTTGGTGTCTCCTAAAAACGTGTTTTCATTTTCTTTCTCCTTCACAGCTGACATTTTCACCCTCAGAAAACACATCCCTTCTTTTTCAAATAACATTTTGCATCGTCTGCCATTTCAGCAGCTGATTAAGTTCCATGTCACTCCTTGGCTGGCTGAGAGAGGGTCAAAAACTGGTTCATCACATGCCCAGCACACACTGTGCTTTCTTCTTTCTTTTATTTACAATGGCTTGTATATTACGAAGAGACTCAAGTGACCCTACACAGAATAAGATGACCATTTCTCTTATTAAATCAAAGAGAAAGTCTTGGTTGCATAGCTAAGGGATTTTGGAAAGTTTATTACAAATTTATATTCCTGTTCTTTCTAATAGGCTTAAAATAACCAGTCTCTTTCATAGTTCTCCTTTTTGCCCTTACTTCTTTACTCACTTAACTGGTATAAATGTATAGTGTTGGCAAACTTAAATTGGGTCATATCCCATAGGAACTCAAGTTCAGAACCTTTTTTTTTCTTTTATAGCATCTATGTTTTATGATGGGCATAAGAGAATTGATAAATGTGCCCCATCCTGGGATGGAAGGTTAGCACAATACAATCTCCCTTTTTTTTTTTCTTTTATCACCTTATGTATTAGAATTGCAGCAAAAAGTAGGATATATACCATATTTACCTGAAAAATCTGACCACTTTTAAAATCTGGTAATACAGTTAAAAGACAGTTATAAGGCTTTTCAAGTGCAAAATAAAAACAAATTCTAGCATTGGTCTCACTAAATAGCATTGCCCCAAGGCATGGACTCTTTAACTCTACTAAACTGTCATTTCAGTGACAGAGTCAGTTGACTGATTACACAACCTGAGTTGTAGAACTCCAGCCTTGGGGTCTGAGCCGATCTAAATAGGCATCACAGATCCAGAAGGGATTTTGCAGCTAGTGAAAAGGAGGGAGGTAGATTAATTATAGATCTAATAATTGATTCTGTATCCATCATGATCTTAATGCTCAACAGGCTTGTCCCATTCTAGTTTGTTTTACTTTGAAAAGAAAATCAGAATTTCTTTCTTTTTTTCTTTTTTTTCAGAAATTCTTTAGGATCAAAGGGTCAAAATATTTTGTAAGAGTGAAGATTTAGTGAGTCAAAATGTTTGGTGGAAATTAAATATGCAAGAGTATATGCATATGAATAAATAGGGACAGAACCTTGTAGAAGAGATTCTTACTACTTCTTAAGTGATTGACTATTATCTGAGCACAGAAATTAATGCATCTTAGCTTTTGTTCAATGGTAGATTAGCCTCAAGTCTACCTGAGGTTGATTTATTCATTTAGTATGTATTTATTGAGCACCTATTTGTCAAGAACTAGGGATTTAAATAAGAAAAAAAGCAGCTTATTACTGTTTCTGTTGCAGGAAGCTTTTGCCTGTGAGCAAATAAAATATTAATCAAATGAGCAAAATAAAAACCATGATGCATTCTATAAAAGAAAGTTACCTGTTACATGACACTAACAGAGTTTTTCCTAATTGATGAACAAGGTAATATATGTTAGAAAAGGGACACTTGAGTTGAAATATAAAGCACACATTAACATTTCAAAGGATGCATTGAATATAGAGAAAGAGAACACTCACTAGGCAGAGGAAACATCATGTAGTAAGTGAAGACAAGGCACACCAAAGAAAGTGAAAGAAGGCTAGTGTCAATGTTAAACAAGGAGTGTGGGTATTTGAAGACGAAGGTTGAGAAGTAGGAGACACACCTGCACATTTTCTGGGCCATGTTTACATCTTCCTCTTCATACCAAAAGCAATAAAAAGACACTGAGTGTTGTAAATATGGATGAGTATAGAGCAGGAGATGGGGATTGATTCAAACAGCATTGTATTGCAATGATTGACTACGCAAATAACGACTTAATTTTGTGCAGGATGGTGTTAGGAGATTAATTCTATAGCCAAGACAGAGATTTTATATATATATATATATATATATATAATATATTATATACAATATTATATTATATACAATATAATAATTATATATAGTACAAGATGGAGGCGTATGAGATCTAGGACATTAGGTAGTTTTAAAAGCTTATCTGGGGTATGAAAAGAACCGAACTTGATGACAGATTACAAGTAGCTGTGACAGAGAAACATGGTTGCTAGGTTTCTGGTTTGTGAAAATGGTTGTACATCCATGTCACTCAATTGATATTGGAGATTCTGGGAAAATAAAGTATTAGAGTGTTGAGCTGTGGCAAGAGATAGAGAAATGAGAAATGACAACAAGGAGATAAAAGACTCCTTAGGAAAACATAATGTTAATAAAGTCATGCTATATATTATTCCCTAAAATTCTTTAACATATATCCCGTATGAAACATGTTATTATCTGTGTCTTTAATAAGAAATAAATAATGACTGAGACACCTGAGTGACTCTGTAGGTTGGACTCCTGATATCCGCTCAGGTCATGCTCTCATGGTCACGAGGTCAAGCCTCACATGGGGGTCTGCACTGAGCATGGAGCCTGCTTGGGATTCTCTTGGTGTCTCTCTCCAACTTGTGCTCTCTTTCTCTCTTCTCAAAATAAATAAATAAACATTTAAAAAAATCAAAAATAAATAAATAATGGCTAACGCAATTATACATTCAGATTTAGAATCTAGAAATGGGAATCCTTGATTTAAAACTGCAATGATCTGTATTTGCATCCAATTTTAAGGGTAGGTGCTAAAAGTCTATGAATAAAATAGCTGAGTCCCACTGATGCTACCTTATATATTTGTATAGAATGATCTCAGCTCCAGACATTTAACATATATGACTTCCAAATGTAGAAACCTGACAATGATTTTACCAGATAGTTTAGAGTAAACCAATGGAATGTCTCAAGAACGTTGAAGTCTTAAAATACTGTTTACCAGTCCTCTTTTCTTTTTTTTTTACCTTATTGCTTCCTAAGCATGGGCATCATCAACTCCCATCTAGAATACTGGAATTGTTTTCTAGCCAGTCTCGGCTATCTATCAGAACTTCTCTCAAACACTTTCTCTTCTGATCTACAAGTGATATTTTTTGAAAACACAAATGTCTCTCCTCCTTAAAACCCTTGAAGGCCCCTCATTGCTCTTAAGATAATAATCCAAATCCTTTTCTGAACAATTTTGCTATGGCCCTGATGTAATTATTAACGGTTATTTCTTTCACCTACAAAAATTCAGCTTATTATATATATAATATATATATTTTATATATATAATAAACATTTTTATCTCTTACCCTTCTCACCCTTGCTGCATCCACACACCAGAGTTTACATTTCCTGCATGTTTTCTTTTTTTCTTTTTTATGAATGCTTGGATATGCTTTATCTTCTGTCTTCTGTCTTCTGATGCCTGCTACTGATGCCTTATATTTGTGATACTTAAAACTACTAAGCTTTCAAATATTAAATCAATACTTATATTTTGAATAAAGCAAAATAAAACAAAATTCTTTGACCTGTCACATACTCCCCATATAAAATAAAAATCTGCCCCTGGACTAAATCAGATACTTCTGACATGAGTTCCCTAGTTCTCAGTATGAAACTTATGTTTAAATACTAAATCACATAAATTGTCTTTTAATGAGTTTTTCTCTGGCTTACAGAATATAAACTCCATGAGATCAGAACAAGGTCTGCTCTTATTGAATATATATCTTCCTTAATAGAATGCTAACTCCTTGAGGATGGGGATTATAATTTTTCTTTTTCACTACAGTTTCTTCAACACCGTGATACTTCTGCTGACAGATGGAAGGCTCTCAGTGAATACTTGCTGAAAGTAAGAATGAAGATAGATTCAAGGATAGAATGAGACTCTCAGGGTCTCAAATTGGAAAATGTGAGTTTCATTTTGAGTCCGGAAAACCGGTGATCTTATTTTCCATTTAGGAAAACAAAATCATGGAATTATTTACCAGGCAGTTCTCTGAGTATGACACACCATGGTGTAAAATGGGCAAGTTTGCTGATGCAATTTGCAAGAGAAAGCTCAACAGAGCCTGAGTTGAGGTCCAAGAAAATCGTTCTGAGGAACCCTTCAGGTAAACAGCAGTTGAAGAATGAGATACTTACCTATCTGATAAGGGAAATTACAACAGATAAGGGAAATTCTACCAACAGACATCATTGTCTGCAAGAAATTGATAAAGACATTATTGAATGGAAGTGAATTTCTCTCTAATTTGTAGTGCATTGGAGAACAATTGGAACCAGAGAGGGGCATGTTCTTAAAGATATATGTCTACCCTGTTTCTCCAAGCTTAGCCAAAGTTGATTTTTAATTTGTTTTCAATTGGCATAAACTGATAACTTATTTTCTGTAAACTTGTTTGTATGTGTTTGAATCCGTAATTTTCCACCTAGTAATCAGTGCAATTGAAAAAGTAACATCTCTTGATGTGGGCTCTAAGGCAAGATAGAACACATATGGAAGGATCATTATACCCCTTTAAAATGAAGTGTTAAATACTTAAAAGTGTTTATATTTCAGAAATAAATAATCTATAAAGCAGTTTTGATTTTATATAACAAACCATTTGGATCAGCTCTTTAAAGTATACATTATGGTACCTAACACTTCTCATATACAGTGCGAGTTGCTTACAAAAAATGTATTCTCAACATCATTTGTAATTCAGATCTATCTTCACCTAAGTAGACTAAAAGTATAAGGCAACTCATAAGGTAGCCAAATTAAATGTTTGTGGTTAGAAGACTAATGAGCTTATGAAGCTGTGCACACACATACACAATCACATATTCAATATTCATGGAAAAAATTAATCATTTTGGTAACTTCAACTTCTATATGTACATTATATAATATATAGAGAGAGTATTAAAATATATATCTTTTCCCTGATCATTATTTCCAAACACCAACTAATGATTCCCACTGGGATTCTCTGCTGTCATCCCAATGACAGCATATCTTAGTCATCATCTTCCTCTCATTCTGACTTTTCTATTTCTATTAATGTAATAATCACTAAGGTCAAAATATTACTTTTTTTAAGTTCTCTTTTTCATTAATTTTACCCCCACACCTGACAAACCTGTAACATTAGATGTCCTCTATATTAATCACCCTTTGAAGCAGGGCAAATTACAAATAAGTAAACAAGTAAATAAAGTTACCAATAAATAAGAAACAAAATCCATTGTTATATCTTAATAAAGAAAAATAGAAGCTTTTTTAATAAATATATTTTCTTGACTAATCCTTTATAGGGATCCAAATGCACCATTTTCATTCATGTTGCATACGCTTCAGCCTAATTTAGAGCATCATACCCCAGCCACTCAAGTAAAATCCTCCTCCCCTTTCTAAACCACATTCTATACCACCACTGATATGTTCATCTTACCAAAACCAAGAAACAAACAAACAAACAAACAAAAAACAAACCGAAACAAAACAAAAAAAGAATCCAGAACAAAGCAATCAAAGAAAAGAAACAAAAAAGAAAACAAACACCCTTAAAACAATGATAATAAAAATAAAAATTTTATCTTGGCTTCTGTAAAGTGTTCAACTAGTTAGCATCTTGCTGATTCTAAACCCAAATTCTATAATTTTTAGACTTTATACTGTAGTCACACTTGGAGTTCTATAACTAACTGTGATTTTAGGCCTTCATACCTACAGTTCACTCTGCCAGGAACATTGTCCTCTACCTCTCTCAACCATTAACATGCTGAGTAATACTCATACTTCCATTCACAAGGTGGAGATGGATTTCTCTTCATATTCTCCTAGAAATAGTTACTGAATCATTCAGTACCACTCCATCGCTCAGTACACTTAGTAATTTTTTTAAAAATTTACATTCCAGTTAAAGTAACTGAAGGTGTTGATTAATGTTTTTGTCTAACTATTGCATTACACATACATGCTAAATTCACACTTCAAACTATATTCAGTGACAGAGATTATCCCACTTGATGTCCTATCAACTAATTTTCTGCTGAAGCTTTTTACTTGATTCAAACCCTTCTATCTGTCCTTCATGAAATATATGGACTACTGAAAATGATTTACCCTTTATTGTTACTTCTTTAGACCTCAGAAATCATATCAATACTTGGACTCAAAAGCATATTGACTTTTGTTAGAATTGCCCTGTTAATCACAATAATAGGATGATCTGTAATGTTATTCAGATAGTAGTTTCAATATTGTATTATACTTATGTTATATTTTCAGTCAGATGTGTGGGATGTTTTTATTTAAACTGCCAACACTTTGAGGCAAAACACTGGGACATATTAAATACGTGTACCTTTGTGGTATCTTTTTGTATCACAAACAAACCTGCTTACGTTCATTTTATTTAGTATAGATTGATATAGATTTCTTAATTTTCAACCTTTTAAATTTAATTGTTTAAAAGTTAATATTTACTAGTTGATTCTTAAAGAAATCAACAGAACAGACTTAAAAAAGAAAAAGCAGAGGAGGCAGGGGGAGGCAGAAGTGGAGGGATAAGGCAACAAGAATAAGAAAGAGAAAAAGAAAACTAAAACTAGAAGAGAAAAAAGAAAATCTAAGATTTTGGATGGTGTAATGAAATCAGAGCCTCTAGAATGAGTGAGATATCACTGCTTCTTCCAAATCAAACCAATTTTGTGCTGTTATATGGGAATCTAAAAAAAGGAAAAAAATTAACTTTTGAACATTAGTTTTTGGATTATGTTTAATTGAATCCAATTTTAATAGGGGAGAATGGCAAGGACCATATAATGAAGTTATTGCATATGAATAGTAACAAAAGAAATGGGAAGATTTGCTTCATAATAAGAGTTGCTTTAAACATTGGAAGGGAATGAATTAAATGTATATTAAGGGCCACCAAGAGATTTAACTAAATGTAAAGTGGAACACTAAGAGGAAGTCAATTTTAGTTTTATATAAGTAACAAGTTTTCAATAGAAAAGCTGTTTAAAATAATATGTACTGCCATGGAATGCAAAATAATTGGGTCATTAACATGTCCATATATTTATCAATTCACATTTATGGAGTATCAACTGATAGACAGGCATGATAAGAAAAATGATGAGAAAAAAAGAGTAGTTCTGACCCTCCAGAAGCTTATAGTTTAGTGGGGGATATAACAACATAAAAAAGATATTCAAAAATTAGAATTAAATATGCATGCAGAAAAGTTTGCATAGTTACTTTGTAGCCAGATGGCCTGATGTCAGTTTCCAGCTTAACCACCTGTTTGCCTTTGGGGAAGTTAAAAAATTCCTATGAGATTTTATGTCTCATCTGTATCACTGGCATAACAATGTTCATTATAAAATAAAGTGATGAAAATGTAATATGTTTTGCACAAAGACAGGTATATAAAAGCAAAAAATAGTATGGTATGTATTTTTCTGGAAGAGAGAATCATTGAACTGAATCTTGAAAGATGAAGAGAATTTAACAAAAGTGAAAAGAGCATTTTAGACAGAAGAAGTATCATGGGCAGAGTCAAGGAGGAGTGAGGACTCATAACTGCATTGTGAAATAGAACATATTAATTTATCGGGAAAACCTAGAATAGAACATCCATACGTGTAACTTAGATGTAGCATTTTATAATAGTATACATACCTAAAATAAAGTTTTCAAAACTTTTGTGATATCACAACTCAGGTAAGTTAAATGGGAATGTAGATGAGTTTTCTCTTAAAATAAGTTTAATGTGATGCTAACCTCAAAAGATCAATGGTATGTTCAGTTTGAAAAACAACAGTTGTAAACGGGTATTAGGTAAACCATGAGATCCTTGGTGTCTTTCAGACATGAATTGTATTTGGTATGAATACTGTGTGTATTGATATATACTCACTAAATAATTATATTTTAGGATTAGGACAATCAGTATAACCTCAGTGATGCAAGTTTAAAACAAACCAATTAAAGGATTTACCCATATAATGAATGATAAATTTATAGCATCTATTACACTAAGCTAATGATCATTACAATAATAACCACCATTTCCCAGGAGATTACTATGTAATTACCTTATTTAGCAGTATATGTGTAAACGTGTGTGTGTGTGTGTGTGAATGATGATCATATTCACATAAAAATAACCTGGCATATATTTAACTTCAAAATTGGCATTGAGGGGCGCTTGGGTGGCTCAGTCGGTTAAGCGTCCAATTCTTGATTTAGGCTCAGGTCAAGATCTCGTGGTTGGTGGATCAAACCCCACGTGAGCCTCTGCATTGACAGCGTGAGCCTGCTTGGGATTTTCCTTCTCCTTCTGTCTCTGCCCCTCCCTCATTTATGCACTCACTCTCTCTTTCAAAATAAATAAAATAAACATTAAAAAACATTGATATTGAGTATAAGTTTTATGCATTCAGATCCTCTTTACTTTGTTCACTGCTTTTTTTGCACTGTTTAAAAGAGATTCTGGACTTTTCCAAGTGCCAAGAAATATTAGTTGAATGAACAACTTGATTATGTAAAGAGAATCCATCTCTTAATTCACCCTGATTCTGATCTGGGATGACAATCATCATGTTCTGATCAATGCAAAATTAATATGCAAACCATGTCCTATGTTCAGCTTAACTTCTTGCTGCATTTGGAAAATTAGCAGAACACAATCTTTTCTACATCAAATTTATAGGCATTCCATAAAATATCAATTTTAGGTGCCAACAAGAAGTTATTTTGAACCAACAGCATCCAATGTATTTTTTCTAAATATTTGAATGTGACATTTTCTCTTGTAAATTTCAGTAAATGGGGAAAGAAGGGATGAATTGAATATGGCAGGTCAAAGGCAGTACTGTGACTAAATGACAAAACAATAAATATGTACAGAGTTCTGTGTGTACATTCCTGTAGTCTGATTTAAGAAATGAACTGTTGATTCATTGGCAATTTTCTAACTTAAGTGGTATTCCTTTGATAAATATCTAAGCTACACAAATTTTATTTTACACTGCTACCTCCTGACCCTTGCAGAACTTCTGATTTCAATCATTACACCATAGAATTACAGACTCAGTGAACATGTATTTTCAGCTAGGGCCTGAATATTTTTGTTTTCTTCTTGTGTTTATTAGCACAATGAAATGCTGATAAGAAGAATATAGTCTGAAAAAATCCCTGTGAGTTGTTAGACGTGTTCCAAAGCACATGGGAAAATGGAAGAAAGATATAAAAATCGGGGCAATACATTTCTTTCTTATACCGTTCTAAACATGTACACCAAATTTAATGCAAAAATATGCTTGCAGACATTAAATAACTTTCCTATCTTGAATATTTATAATTTCATGAGGAATAAAATAAAAAGTTCAAAAACTTTTTTTATTTTTTCATTGATATAAGAACTATTCTTTTAGAGAAAGGAAAACCCCAGACCTGAACTGGGATCTGAGAAACTGTGAGTGATTGCTGAATTGTGCCAGGGTGAGCTTTTGTCTAGATCACGTAAACAGCATACATAGGAATGGCAAAATTAAGAACCAAGAGATAATAGTACAGAGAATCTAATGTGATGGTTTATGAGTGGGGCCAGCCAAAGGTATAGATTGAATCTGAAATAATAGCTCTACAAATGAGGACAATGAAAAAGAGTGAGCAGATTCAGAAGGGTAAGCAGGAGACAAAACCAAGAATGAGTTGGGTGGATATGAAAATGCAGTGGGAGAACATTTTTTTTTCAAAGTGCTCATGAGTTATCCATACTCTACCAAAATATACTCTAGTTCCATGAAATGCTTAAAATGCAAGAGGACATTGTTAGTGGCATGCCAAATCAAATCAAACATTGTTTGCCTTTCATTAAGACACCATAAACATTAGCTTCTGTGGCCTCTGTTAGGTTGACTGTCTTGTGTATTAACTCAGAAGCAAACATTGGGTTTGAATGTGAAATTGAGATTAATTCTCTTTTGCAATGATTTAAATGATTTAAATGTTAGGTAGTGTGAACACAGAAATACTTAAGGATATGTGGCCATTTTTACTGTTTGGATAAAGATAAAGATATTTTAAGATTTCGTTCCTATAATAATAAATCTCTACAACTGAGATGTTGACTGGCCATGTGACAGGACAGATTTTTTTTTCCATGGAATCTGGCCCACACTGTGGGAATGTATTACATGTATAATAAATAGAAAAAACTAGTAATGGGGAAATAACCAACATAATCAATCTCTCTAATGAGGAGAAAAAAATCAGCCAACCAAATGGCCAACTAGCTAAACACACAGATAAAATACCTTTGTTCTTTTGAAGAAGGAAGCAATGGCTTTTGTACAAACCTGAATGAATGTCACTCTGACTTCCAGTAGAGGCTGAAATAGATCAGCAGAGTCTAAGCATCCTTGTGTTTAACAGCCATTGTTTTAATACCTTATAAGGTCCATGGCACATGAGTTGCAGAATGGATCACTGAATCAGTAAAGACCCTAATATTCACAGAGCCGTGATGTCCAGATAACATTTTCTCTCTATCTTATATTTAGTTACTCTAATGTGTGAGAAAAGCTTTATTTGATTGTCTAGCATAATAATAATCAAAACATGATGTAAAAAGATCTAAAATTTATAATCTATTTCCAGAATACACAAATTAGGAATAAACTAGAAAGTGAAATGATCCTATGGAAACTAAGAAAATATACTTCATGAACCTGTCTCAGTGAGGGTTCAAGCCAATGCAAACTATGTTTAATAGCTTTGTATTTTACTCCTGATTACTTTCATTTTTGGTATTAGGTTTATTTAATCATTAAGACTCTAAAACATGATTTAATTACTCAGTTATTCTGTTTTGCAACTCTTCCAAATGCTACCAAATTTATCTACTTCCCATTATGGAAAAATTATTGAAAAACTCCTTGAAAGACTTGTCTACCTTTGTGGCTTTCACTTCTCACATCCTATTCTTTCTTTAATCTACAGCAATCAGGTTTTTGTGCCCACATTTCCATATGAACTATTCTGAGAGATATGAATTCTGAGTCTTCCATGATTTCAGCATTTTTGATTGGCAACAGCTCCTTCTCCTGAAGCACTATTCTCTTGGCTTACAAGAGCCCACACTCTGCAAATTTTCAGTCTTCTTTGATTTTTCTTCTTTCTTATCTCTGTATATTAAGATGTTCAATAGTTCAAACTATGAAACACTTCAACACTTGTTTATTTATATCCAGATTGGTCTTCTTTGTCCATGGATCTCGAGGCTCAATCACTTTCTTCACCCAAAACTTTGAAATAAAAGGAAATCATTAACAACCATTAGAAATTTGAGAAATCATTGACTCTTCAGAGAAATTGCTAATTCTCCACAATTGTGTTATTGATACTAATAATTTGTCAGAGTTCTCTGTAGTAAAGTTCAGTAAGTTGTGGTTACATAGTAAGCAGATATTTTCCTGCTACCTAGATATCATTTGCTTCTGGTGTATTTCTATGCCTGATTATTTATCCTTCTATAGGCTGCTACTTGTTTTCTTAGAATTCACCTGTCACTTAGAAAAAGAAAACATGGTTGTTATACATGGTCTTTAGAAACGTTAGGGCTGCAACTATTAGAAAACATGCTGCTGATTTCATTTCCTTTTGATATATACTCAGAAGTGGAAATGCTGGATCATATGGTAGTTCCATTTTTAATGTTTTGAGGAATCACCATATTCTTTTCCATAAATGCTGTACCAATTTACATTCCCACCATGAGTGCACAAGGGTTTCCTTTTCTCCACATCCTCACCAACACTTGTTATCTTTTGTATTTTGTGGGAATATGCTATGGTATATTTTGGAAATAGCTATTCTGTCAAGTGTGAAAACATATTTCATTGTGGTTGAGATTGACTGATGATTAGTAATGCTGAGCACATTTTCATGTATTGATGGTCCTTTATATGTTGTCTTTTGAGAAATGTTTATTTGCAGCATTATTCACAATTACCAAGCCATGGAAACAACCCATGTCTATCTATAAATGAATGTATAAAGTATAAATATATATACATATATATGTATATATATATATATATATATATATACACATGCCCACTATACACATTCATATACACACTATAGAAGAGTCTTTAGCCTATTTTTAGCCTTAAAAAAATTTTGCCATTTGCTACAATATAGATGGATCTGGATATAGATGGATCTGGAAGACATTATGGTAAATGAAATAAGCCATACACAGAAAGACAAATACTGAGTGATTTCACTTATATGTTGAATATAAAAAGTCAGACCCATAAAAGAAGAGAGTAAATGGTGGTTGCCAGGGGCTGGGATGTGGGGAAAATGGGGAAATGTTAGTCAAAGGGTAGAAAGATTCAGTTATGCAAGACAAGTAAGGACTGGAGATCTAACGTATAGCATGGTGACAATAGTTAATATTGTATTCTATATCTGAAATATTGTAAGATAGATATTAAATTTTCTCAGCACACACACACATACACACATACACATATACACTATGTAGAGTTGATGGATAAGTTATTTAATATGACCATGGTGATCTTTTTTACAATGCATAGAAATCAAATTGTGAACCTTAAAGTATTTCAATAAAATTGTAAAAAATAGAGTATGATTCATGGAAATATTAATTTTCATATTCTTTTATATAATAATTCAAGTGTGTGTCTCAAAATATTCCATGTTTATCAAATAAGTAGGCTAGTGCATATCTCAAATAATTAAACCTACCATTTATTGTTTATTAAAGTCTGTTAAAGGCTTTGTATGCAATACCTCAGCTAAAGAGATTATATAATATTTTACTATTATCTTCTATTTTGAAAATTTTTAATGTTTATTTTTATTTTTGAGGGAGAAAGAGACAGAGTGTGAGTGGGGCAGGAGCAGAGAGAAAGAGAGACACAGAATCAGAAGCAGGATCCAGGGTCAAAGCTGTCAATACAGAGCCCGATATGGGGCTTGAACTGAAGAACTGGAGGACATGACTTGGGTTGAAATCAGACACTTAACTGACTGAGCCACCCAGGTGCCCCAGTTATCCTCTATTTTGAAGGGGAGGAGAATGAAATTTAGAATGAACAAATAATATTATGAGGTTGGTTATTTGGAGCATGTACTAGGTTTTTACTATATAATGTGAAAGCACTTGATATAGAAAACAAAGGAAGCCGTGCGATGATGCCAAAAATGTCCCCATGGTAACACAGCTTTTTTGCTCTCTAACTTTTTACAAATCACAAGATATAAAATATCATAAAACAGGGAGTGAACTAGATCACACTTTGCATTAGAAGTTTTTAGTAGGGTTTGTTTTTTATCAAGTCTAGACATCAATGTCACATGTAAGATTTACGAAGCTAAATGTATCCAGGCTCTAGTTCAAACCTATGAAGTAAGGATTGCCATTTGAGTTAATGCAACTTCTCTCTATGGTTTAGCAAAATAAAATAATTCTCAAAATAAATATCTGGTCCATGATCCTACTTTTATATTAGAATCATAATTATATAATTATATATATATATATATATATTATTGTACCCATTTATTAAAAGATTAAATGGCTTGTTGAAGTTATACAGCTAATATAAATAAAGTACTGATATTTACCGAGGACATAAATGTGCAAAGTGCTTTCCTACTCTGTAAGAGAGATATTATTTTCATTTTAATTATAATTATAGAGGCTGTGGTTCAAGGGCATTGAGGGAGTTGCCTAAGTTTACAGTGTGTAAGTTGTGAAGCCTTAATTAAATCACAGTTCTTTCTAACCCAAACTCACACACTCTTCAGTAACCCCAAGGAAGCAAATTCTGGTCAACTCCAGCCCACACAACAAACTCCAACCCTCTACTAAACAGCCTAACCATCTGAAAAAAGTATCTGAAATTAAATCTTCATATCTTGGCATATATAAATTTGAAAATATGATAGGAAGTTATTTTTTTCTCATTTAAAAAATTGAAGCAGACTCAGAAGTAGGCTTGTTGAGTATGAATTCAACAGCTTATTATTTCTTAAGGCTATTTTCTTCCTAAAATTCTTGTCACTGTTGAAACTGAACAGCCTCACAAAATGCTGACATTAAACAAAGGGGAACAGTTTTCAAAGAGAGATTTTTCTATCAGTTAAAGTGTAGAAGTTATTTTCAACCCATAGTGTTTAGTTAGAAGGAAATAAATGCTCAGTACATGATTCTAAGGGTAAGGGCAAGTGAAAATATAACCTCGGGAAAATTCTGAATATGATAAATTGAACCTTCCACTATATTTTCTTTTATTAGCATCAAAGTTATTGCTTCTGGTTTCATTTCTTTTTTTTTTTCTTTTTTTTGCTTTTCCTTTTAAACACTTTGGTTTAAGTAGTTAAAGATATATTACATTTAACATGCTTGATACAGTGTCTAACATAAAGTAAATGCTCAATAAATATTAGCTATTATTATTTTATTAGCCCTCATAGAAGCATATATTAGTTCTGCAGAAAGCCAACTTCCTTAGTTTTATGATTAATAGCATAACATTGTATAATAACAGTGGTACCATAAGAAATAGAAGAGAACATGACAGGAAAAATGAAACTTGAATTAAACCAAAAATATTCTGAAGCTCTTTAAATGTTTTTAACATTTATTTATTTATTGAGAGAGAGACAAAGAGAGCAGGGGAGGGGTAGAGAGAGAAGAAGACACAGAATGTGAAACAGGCTCCAGGCTCTGAGCTGTCAGCACAAAGCCCGATGTGGGGCTCAAACTCACAAACTGAGAGATCATGATCTAAGCTGAAGTAGGACGCTTAACTGAATGAGACATCCAGGCACCCCATTCTGAAGCTTTTTATGTTACCGGTATAGTAGGCCATTAAAAACTAAAATTACTTCTGTTTGTGGGACAGGCCTTCTAGATACTGATGTTAATATTAACCAATTAATTGATTTCCTGCTATTTCGTTCAATAATCCACAAACTGACAATGAAAATTTTGAAATGACATTGTCTTAGAGTACATTCATAATGCTTTTTTGCAAAGGAGGAAGGAAGGAAAGAAGGAAGAAAGAAATGAAGGAGGGAAAGAGGAAAGGGAGGAAGGAAGGAAAGAAGGAAAATAAATTAATAAGTTTCTCTACTCCAAAGTGTATCTTTTGGAACTTTTGTTTTCCTAACTGAACTCTGCTATATGTTTGTCTTAATTTGTTTGTTGTATAGTCTTCTAAGGAAGATTTGGATTAGTACAATTAAATTTATACTCTATATGTGCCCTTTCTCTACTAATTTAATTAGTACAATTAAATTTATACTCTATATGTGCCCTTTCTCTACTTCAATTCACCCAGAACTCTTGACATAAATATGAACAGGATTCTTGACAGAATATGAATTGAAATTTTATAATTTTTAATATGGGATAATTTGGATGATATGTGTTAGAGTTTTTGCTCCATCAAAAAAGACAACATGTTAAAGGGTTAATTTACATATTTCAAGAGGTAATGGAAACAGTCAAGATAACTATTTAATACTCCATTGGTAACCTACTATTTTTTAAGTGCTTAGTTAGAATTGTTCACAAATAACCTTAGTCTCCTTTTATGATTTAATTTTGTAAAAGAGAAGTTGGCTACAGTTCTGTCAACCTCCACAGTTTGAGAAAATTTGAAATATAGACAAGGATTGCAAGTAAAGTAAATCTATATAGTATTTATTTATAGATGCCTAGAGGGTATAAGCATATCAGATAATTACTCCTGTGGATATCTTTGAAATTGTAAAAAAAAAAAAAAAGTTGTTGAAATATTTCCCAAAAATTAATACAGGAAAATCTGCTGGAAATTCAAACTGACATTCAAAGAACTGAGACTGTTTTGTTGTACTTTTTTACCTTTTGTTATTGGCATGATTCTTTATCCCATGAATCTTCCTGTCTCTAAATGACGCATGCCTCATGGTCTGTCTGTTGCTATCACTTCCCTCCTACCTATTTATTTAGCACAGTTTCAAATGCCAATTCATGCTGTCCTTGAAGAATTTCTTCTACTTGTCTTGCTTACAAAAAGTCATTATGGAGCTCTTTGGAATAATCCCAGATATTCAGATATAATGAGAGAGAACAGGTGCACAGAGAATGAGAAGAATTCATTATGCACATTATTGGATTTTTTTCATAGCATGAGTCTAATTCATTAGATCTATCAAAATAAAGCCTAGTATCATACTAAAGGACTTATCTCTACATATTTCTAAAGGTGAAAAAAGGAATCCAGATGAATGAGTCAAGCAATACACTACGAATATAATACCTGTGACGAGTTACCTTTGTATTTATTAATTGGTCTTGTGATTTTGGAATGTGACTAAATATTCCTGACTCCATTTCTTTTAATGTGCTCAGTAGAAATAAGGAATTCAAATAAATGTGGTAAATTAAAATGAGCTGAGAAAACACAAACCCAAAATACTAGCTTCAATTAAATTAGCATGGCTAAAAAATGATTAATTTTTCTATATGGAAGTATGTTTCTATAAATTATACATATACAGGTAAACCAAAAATATTATATGTTTGTTTTATAATCCCAATTACTACATTACGTGTTGCATAAATATGTAAACCATAAAAATACAAAATTTTCTATGCAAATATATATCAGACAATATAAAGGTATTTGGGCATTAGTAACTCAGTTGTATATTTATTGTATAAGGCAATCTAAAAGTATAAGACTATTTCATGTATAAAAAGTTAGCTGTCCAGGGGTGCGTGGGTGGCTCAATCAGTTGAGCAATTGACTCTTGATCTCGGCTCAGGTCATGATCTCACAGTTTGTGAGTTCGAGCCCCGTGTCAGGCTCTAAGCTCTCAGTGTGGAGCCTGCTTGGGATTCTCTCTCTCTCCCCCCCCTCTGCTCCTCTCTCACTTTCTCTCTCACTGTCTCTCAATAAATAAATAAACAACAGAGTTAGATGTGTTAACTTCTCAAATTACTGAAATTACCAAGAAAATATTCAGCCAATATTATTATCTTTCCTAACAGTACAAATATAATTTTATATTAAATTTGTTTTTAACTATTTAAAGATGATTGTCAGTAAAAACAAAAAAAAATCATCTATTGGAACAATTAATTCTAACAAATTTATATTGACAAAGATTAAGTATTTAGATATTTAGTAGACATTAGGATATAATTTTCAGAAAAAAAGTATAATGAATAGTGATTTCCTTTAATATATAAACTTCTGCACATTAATGTCCTGACTTCATTATAAATTTGGTATAATAATCTTGTTCTCTCATCCATAAGGTATAAAGAAAAATACAAAAATTATTTTTTACTTTAAAATAGCATTTCATGTTTGCTTAGAAAAAAGTCACAGAAAATAACTCAAAATGCTAGATATACACACAGAAGTATAGTGGCAAAAATCAGGTGTCTGGAGCTCTACTGACTGCTTCAAATCCTGAATCTGTCACATAATACTTGTGTAATCTTGAACCTCTTACATAAATTCTCTGTGCATCATATTTTTCTCCTAAACAATGTGATAGTGATAGTACTTTCCCCATAGGATTATTGTAAGAATTAAATTATACACTCCATTAGTGTTAAACCAGGTCTTGGAGCATGGTAATTATTCAGTAAACATTAGTTAGTATTACTATTAACCACAATATTAAGAATACTCTCATTCTTATATTATTTGCCCATTAAATGGCTTTTTAAAATATAATTTATTGTCAAACTGGCTTTACAATTTACAAACTGATTACACAACACCCAATGCTCATCCCAACAAATGCCTTCCTCAAATGCCCATCACCCATTTTCCCCTCTCCCCCACCTTCCCTCCACCCTCAGTTTGTTCTCTGTATTTAAGAGTCTCTTATGGTTTGTCTCCCTCCTTCTCTGTGTGTAGCTTTTAATTTTTCCCCCTTCCCTTCCCCATGGTCTTCTGTTAAGTTTCTCAAGATCCACATATGACTTTCAAATAAATTGAAGTATTTTCTATTTTTACACATAAAAAATTAAATGATTTGCTCAAAATAAAATTTTTTAAGGGGCACCTGGGTGGCTCAGTCAGTTAAGCGGCCGACTTTGGCTCAGGTCACCATCTCACTGTTCGTGGGTTTGAGCCCCGCATCAGGCTCTGTGCTGATAGCTGGGAGCCTGGAGCCTGCTTCAGATTCTGTGTCTCCCTCTCTCTCTGACCCTCCCACGCTCATGCTCTGTTTCTGTCTCAATAATAAACATTAAAAAATTAAAAAAAATAAATAAATAAAATGTTTAATATCAATTTCTATAACTGAGCCCAAGAGTAGAGATTGGAGTATCTAAGAAATTTTTTTAAATATCTTTTTAATGTTTATTCATTAAAAAATTTTAAGTTTATTTGTTTTTGAAAGAGGAAGAGAGGAGAGAGAGAGAGAGAGAGAGAGAGAGAGAGAAAACATGAATGAAGAATGGGAAGAGAGAGAGGAAGACACAGAATCTGAAGCAGGCTCCAGGCTTGGAGTTGTCAACACAGCACAGAGCCAGATGAGGGCTTCGAACCCACGAACCGCAAGAACATGACCTGAGCCGAAGTCAAGGCTTAACCTACTGAGCCACTCAGGTGCCCCAATGCTTATTCAGTTTTGAGAGAGAGAGAGAGAGAGAGAGATAAACAGAGTTTGAGCAGGGAAGGGGTAGAGAGAGAGGGAGACAGAGAATCTGAAGCAGCCTCCAGGCTCCGAGCTGTCAGCACAGAGCCTGATACAGGGTTCGAACCCATAAACCTTGAAATCAGGACCTTAGCCAAAATTGGATGTTTATCTGACTCAGCCGTCCAGGTGCCCCTAAAAAGTTTTCTAAATTTCTAAATTTTCTCTCATTACTTCATTCATCCATCCATTTATCTGTTTACTCATTTGTTCAAAAATATGTTTGATCAAGTAATACTTTGTGCTGGGCACTTTGATAAGCCCTGAGAATGCATAAAATAAAATGGACATCATGTCTGCTTGGAATCAAGAAACGGTAGGGAAGAAGGCAAGCATTAAAACTGTAACGTAAATGGGGAAGTAAAAGAGAAAAGAAACAATCAATAGGTTTGTGTAACCAAGGCTAAAGGATAAGAAGAACAGTCTTTGTAATAAAAATTAAACTGAACATGATTGACCTTACCATTGTCAGCAAGATTCTTAGCAATAGTACTTCTACAAAATAAAGGTTTTTTTAAATTCTTCCCACTTGCCAGTTTCCATGCTAGTAAGAAGTTGGGCCCATGATTTAAACTATGTTTCAATCTTCTGGCACTCAGCGAAGTCTCGGGCAGAGGAAACATGAGGTAGGTAAGGGAGGGATTCGGTTAGAGGCTTCCTCTGATCTAGGTTAAGAAGTTTGAATTCTAACTTCAGGAAGATGCAAGGACAAAGTAGAATTTTAAAATAGAAGAGTGATAGTCAGATTTGTGGTTTCAGAAGATCACACAGATTAGAAGGGAGGAACACAACAGAGAACTGAAGGTGAGATATGATCAGATGCCTCCTACAAAGACTGAGATAAGACCATGGCAATGGTAATAAAGCTGGTGAATATTAATATTCAAAAAAGAAATGTAGGAACAATAATATTCTGTGAATGGCTAACTGTGAGGAGGGAAGGAGAGGACAGAGCCTGATCTAAACTCATGTAAGAGAAGGATGATGCCTGGGGTGCCTGGGTGGCTCAGCTGGTTAAGCATCTGATTTCGGCTCAGGTCATGCATAATCTCACAGTCTGTGAGCTCAAGCCCTGCATTGAGCTCTGTGCTGACAGCTCAGAGCCTGGAGCCTACTTCATATTCTGTGTCTGCCCTTTCCCCACTCACACTCTGTCTCTCTCTCTCTCAAAAATAAAAAAATTTAAAAACTAATTTAAAAAAGAGGAAGAGGATGCTTAAGAAAAATGCAGGAGAAATGATGATGTTTATATATGTTGAATTACCTATATATTTAAGCTGTTGAGGTGGAGGGTTTGCTATTATTATGTGTCTTTACGATGTTGATCTTGATGAAGATGATGATGGTGATATCGACATTTATTTGGGATGAACTGTGTGCCAGACTTAGTGTTTTACATGCAATACCGCATTTAAATATTCCATCAAATATACTAAATATGTTTTTAAAAACTTTATGGTAAAGACAATTCATGCTAAAGTTATTAGAATAAATTATAGATAGATATGTTGATACCAAAAGACAGCTTTGTGCTGAAGATAAGAGTGTAACAGCCTAAACTAGCAGGCTAAGCTTGTGGTGTGGTAAAGAAAACAGAAATAGATTCCACCAGGAGCCAATAGCCACACTAATATTTGTGTGAAGGATACAGAATGAAGACCCTGAATAGGAGACTGAGAAATTTTGGGGGCCAAGGAAAAAGTGTTTTAAGAACCTATGAGGGATCAATATGTTCAATGTGTTAAGGCTTAAAAAGTATTCACGGGATAAAGCAACAAACAGGATGTTTGTTTGTTTGTTTTTTAATATTATTTATTTATTTAGAGAGAGAGAGAGCATGAGAGCAGGGAAAGGGCAGAGAAAGAGATAGAGACGGAGAGAACTCCAAGCAGGCTCTGCACCATCAGCTCACAACCTCATGTGGGGTTTGAACTCACCAATCACGAGAGGATGGTCTGAACTGATGGTCAGATGCTTAACTGACTGAGCCACCCAGGGATCCCAAATTGTTTTCTAAGGACTTATTGGATGAATATAAGATTGCGGTTGAAAGAGAAATGGAGGTGAAAAAGTCAGTTTAGACAATAATGCAAAAAGTTTAACTTTGAAGGGAATTTCTCAAAGTTAAATCAGACACAAATCACCATCAAGAAAGGAAACAGCATATGGAGTTGAAAGGGTTTGGTTCTAGGTCAGAGAAAACTGAAGATACTCACATGCTCCTGAGAAGACGCTGAGGAGAATGAGAAGATATGAGAGTTACTAATTTATAAAGCCAGATATCAGAATTATATGGGTGGTGACTGGTATCCATTAGAGCAGTGGCTTTCAATGGAAAAATTTTGCTTCCATGTCTAGAAACCCTACTAATTGTCACAACTGGAGGTGTGCTACTGACATTTAGTGGGCTGAGCCCAGACATGTTGCTAAGCAACATTGAATGAGGGGGCAGCCACCCATAACAAAATACATTAGAGGCACTGGGGAAGGAAATGGCCTTATAAAAGAGGAGGGGTCACTCTCCCAGGAGAAGGAAGATGAGATACAGTGTGATTTGAATATGAGGGAGTTACTGAAGTCATCTACTGACATAGGACTATAGATGACAAAGGACTGTAGAATAGAGAGAGCCACAACTAGGTTTTAAATAGAATAGAGAAGTAGTTGGTTACGGAAATATACAAAGATCAGCAAGCGGTACTGAATGCCAGTTTAGGTTAACTATGTATATATTGGCAACAATCTTAAAGTTTAAACACATTTCAAAACTACCTAAGAATCCTATTGCATGGTTTAAGAAAGCTGGTGGATGGGGTTCCCTTTGAAGATTCTCTAGGGCATGAAATGGAAGGCAGGAGGATGAGAATAGAGTAATCATATTATAAAGTAAGCCATGTAGATAGCGAATTAAGATGAGGAACTCAATGAAAGATGGGAAGAAAGTCAAGTCAACAGACTAGGCATTACTGAATTGGTACATTGGGATTAATTGGTGACTCTTAAAGTTTATTAGCTTATTGACACGTGGTCTTTAGACTGTGTTTACTTTCAAATGAATTTTTGTTATATGATTTATCAATAATTTCACTCATTTTGTACATTTATAGCATTATCCTAATGACACATGAAAAATTATGCAACTTATATTTTATACATGTCATATAATTTAACAGTAACACATAAATTCAATCAAGTTTGGTAAATATAGACTCTAACATACATATCTATGAAAATTACCCAAAATCATTTAAAATATTCACATGACACAATTGACATTTGAAAAAAATCATAAAAAAGAGAAAGGAAAAATAAATTTTCAGGAATAAGGATATTTTTCTTTTTTTGCTTTCTAAAAAACATATTACAATATAAGTGAGAAAGAAAATTTGAATATAATATACCTAGGATTTCTAGGCAGGAGGAGAGTGTTGAGGTATGGTAAGTGTTAACCATATTAAAGTACTCTGTTACATTGTCCAACAATATTTTTTTTCCTGTTGGTGGAATATCATTTACACTTTCATTCCAGAAATATTTATTGAGCACCTGCTAGATCCTTGAGATACATCAGTGAATGTGAAATATAGCCTGAATGGGCTATATTCTCTAGCCTATATAAAATATATATACATATAGTGAACAGATAAGCGATTGGATATATTTATAATATGATATCAGATATGATGAATATGATGAAGGGAACTGACGCATGCTAAGGAGATAGAATGTAACAGAGTGGGAACCCTAGTTTTTGAATGGTGGTTTAAGATTACTTTGTGATGCTATCACATCTGAGAAGGAATCTGATTCCTGTGTATTAAAGATGGGACTTAACAAGCTGTAGATTCACATAATAGTCCTTTATAGCTTTTGTCTCTAAAACTGCAAAGTTTCTGTGATTTTCTAAAGCCACAACTTGACAGTGTCTTCTATAATATGAGAAAAGTACTATAACTTCATTAATAGTAAACAAGAGACAGGGCAGTTCTCATTTAATTGTTATTTGATTTTGAAATTTAGATTACTACCAGCTAATGGAAGAAATTTAAAATAAATTTATTTAAATAGATAGTTTAAATATGATTGGACAGCATAAATTTGATAAAACTCGTTTTTCTAACTGTACAATTTCTTTTTTGTAATAAAAGAAATCACAGAGAGTCTGTGCATATGTGCATGTTGGGTACTTTATTGATTTTTCTCTTTAGCTCTTAAAACTTTCCTTTGGAAATTCTAAAAGCCACACTTAATTTTTAACCCCTTGTAAATGTGTCTGAATAGTGATACCCATTAAAGAAAGAATGATACTCTGATGATGGTGCTAGTAGATGGTGTCATAATGAATTCTTCGCATGGAAGAGTACATTCTTATCTATCATTTGTCTAAGAGTTCCATTTTATTACAAGGAGTGAGAGCAATCCTCTCCGGAAAAAAAAGTGACTATTAAATAATTCTTAATCTCCAGAAATGGCATCTCTATTTGAAATTAATAATAAAGTAAAAACAATAAGTAAACTTTAAAAACTCATTACACGCATTTTCAAAAACATTGTACTGCAAACAATCAAAACATTTTCCCCTTTTCAATTAAGCTTTTGACCAAAATGTCTGAACGCACATTGCTCTATAGCAAAATAAAATGAGAAAGACTAGGAGAATACACAGGACATTGTATGATAGAATACTACAGAAAACCTATCACTGGCTGAGTGGAATTAACTATGTACTGGAGATAACATACCAAAACAGTGGGGTTATTCATTCATGAAAAAAAAAAAAGAGAGGGAGAAATAGTGAAAAATGCTCACCATATGCAAAGTATTTTGACAGTTACTACATATACACTGAGATGTGATTCTTGTCTTCGTGAGTTTAGCTATTTCTAAAAGCAAATAAAAGGTATAAAGATAATTTAACAGACACATGAACCATTTCTATTTATATTTAAAACATCATGATAGCCGCATTCTGAAGATCAAATTAATGGGGGAGGTTATGGGACTGTAGGGGGACAGGGGATGGCGGTCCAATGGATTCCTGCAAGTTGGTTATAAGATGTTTAATACAAGCTAGAAATGGGAATGTCCTGGACTTGTGTAGTGTCCTAGAAATAGAAGGAATTAGGGGTGCCTGGGTGGCTTGGTTGGTTAAGCATGTAACACTTGATTTTGGTTCAGCTCACCATCTCATGGTTTGTGAGTTCGAGCCCTGTGTGGGGCTCTGCACTGACAGCACTGAGCCTTCTTAGGTTTCTCTTTCTCCCTATCTCTCTCTGCCCCTCCCCTGCTCGCTCGCTCTCTGTCTCTCTTTCTCTCTCTGTCTTGCATGTGTGTGCATGTGCTCCATATTTCTCAAAATAAATAAATACTTAAGAAATTGAAGGAAGTATATGGATTGGAGAGATTTTGAGGACTTGTTCATGGAGTTAATGGAATTTAAGAGATAACAAGGGATTGGGGGATGACTTTTAAGTTTCAGGTTTGAACATGAACACCTGGTAGATAGTCAAGGTTTTTTTAGAATATGATAGGTAGAAAGAACCAGGTAAATATCAGGGGTGGGGTTTTGAGGGCATATTTAATTTTAGTTTTGAAATATGTGCATCCAGAATAAGACAGAAAGGACTCGAGGATACGGAGTATCGCATATATATAGCATATATATATCATAGCAGCCATCTATGGGGGTGGAGTTCTGCAAGTACATGGGCTGGAGACTGGAAAGCCTATTTACTGATTTGTGACACATTTCTAGCCATTTACTTCCAGGGTCATCCGTATAATCTCTCAAGAGCAAAATGCTCATTCTAAGGACCTACCAAACCCAAATCAACAAGTCCCTTAAGGGTATTAATAAAAGCATGTGAATGAAGGATAGCAAAAGCTGGTTACTCTTAAGCAGTTAATCCCTTTGGAGCTAACTACAAGCTGCATGGGGAAAGATGTTTTCAAAGAGTCAGCTCTTAGAAAATCTTTTGAAAATATTGAAATCTGAGCTCCTGGTGATTTGAATAGTAGAATTTTAATTTAAGACCTGTCACTTCTTGTATCGGTACTCTCCAACAAGATCAGGGTTCCGTAGATTACTCAGAATGCAGTTTGTGAAAATAATTACCCTTTAAAATCAAGATAACACAAATAGTTTGAAAGGGTTTATTTCTTGGTATTATTTCCACTCTTATTTCATGTTTGTTTCAAGTTTTAACTTGTATGGACTGCCCATAAAACATCTGGCTTTTATATACACAGATAAGTGCAGCTCATTCTTGTTCTTGCAAAGCCTGTGCAACAAAAACTCAGTCATTCTAGACTCCTGCTGTCTATACCAAAGATTGAACATCCACTTCAAATGCCCTATACTTTTATCCATTAAGTTATATTCTGTTATCTCAACGTTCTCTCCCAGGGAGCCCTTCTTGTTAGCTTGTGCAAAGGGAAGGATCATAGAACTTTCAAAGCACCAATTTCCTTCATCTTTTTAAATCATCTATTTCAACAGAATAGGAATTTATAAAATAGGTCCTGCTTTCACAAAGCATGATCTCAAAACACTGTTAGGTATACCTTTAAAAGTAAAGAAACTCCCCAAATCACAACTAAATAGTAAAACAGAAAGATACTATGGAAATCATCTTTCTTCTTCCATATAGTTTTTACACAGCCAAACAAATGATTAGGACCATGATTCAAATCCCTCTTAGGATTTACAGCTACTATTTTCACAATTGACATGAAGTGGAAAAAATAAAATAAAATGAAATAATTCCTATTGTATTATTGTATAAAACCATTGTCCATACAAAATCTTATATGTATATTATATGTTCTCTATATATTATGTTCTCCATTTTGAGTGTGAGATTGTGGATTTATTAGGTAAAGAAACAGATTCAGGTTTTAAACTTTGCTATACTCCTAAAAAATCTATTCACTTCACAGTTAAGAATAACTCCCGGCAAACTTGAGTGCTGGGCATGTTACAAATAATATTATTTTAATTTGCTTCACTGACAATATACCTACTAAGTGAGGAGACAAGAGAGACACACTGTTAAACAAGAAAAAATAATACGAATTAGTGAATTTTTTATTTCTCATTGTAAGACTGCCTTAGATTGTAAGTTTCTTAAATATTTTATTTCTACATTTCATTTGTGGCATTTAGTATATTTTAGGGATTTGAGCAA
This sequence comes from Cryptoprocta ferox, assembly GCA_028646485.1. Classification (NCBI taxonomy): domain Eukaryota; kingdom Metazoa; phylum Chordata; class Mammalia; order Carnivora; family Eupleridae; genus Cryptoprocta; species Cryptoprocta ferox. Next base: position 166,607,948 of record CM053567.1, read on the forward strand.
CATTGGTTATAATGTTATAATTAGTTATAATGAGAACTTCCAGTTAATAAATACTGGAGGTGAACTAACACCAACAATTTGATAAAAGATATGACACTGTTAGTAGTTAAAGATTATAGAGAAGAAGTTACTCCATATTATTTACCATACTTCTATCTTATTTTTGAAAACATATCCTATTTTAAACAAAAACAATCAGCTTAATTTGGAGATATTATATGTCTCAACTTATAAATCTAGGTTATTTTCATTTATGAAGACATATTTTCAGATATGTGTGTAGTTTTTGTTATTTATGATAACTTATTTAGAAAAGACAAAAAGATTATTTTGAAAATACATATTGGTGATACACATTATTTCATTCATCAGACAATTGACAATTGTTAATTTATGTTATTAGGAACTGCTATCAGGCCTACAAGTTAAGGTACTATTCCTCTCAATTAAAATGTTTCCAAACTTACTAGATTATGATGATATGAATGATGATTCATCAAATTTCTAGTTATTTTAGGTTTAATTTGGCAAAGGAATATTCTTTTTACCCCCAATATGCTTCCCAAAACCTGTTCATTTCAATTCTGCACGTATGGAATTTGAATTAAAAAAAAAAACAAAAAAACAACAACGACCTACTCAGCAGCTGTTGCTGTTACTCTGTCAAATAACTCACCCATTGTCTAAGTCTCAGTGGGGGATATGTGGGAGGTCCCAGTGTTTCTTTCCAGCTGTTACTTAGTGTGGGATAATGCTTTTGGTTTCACACAACTCCCAGCATGCAGTCTGCTCCTGACATCCTCAATAAAATCCCATTTAAGCAAAAATGAATTAAAAGTCAGTGTAAACAAAGTTGAGAAAGAAACAATTAAGAACTCTTTCTGAACTGGCTTATGACTCGAAAGTTTCATCTGAGGAAACCTGTCACCTTGCAGGATAAAACACCACAGGCAGATTTACAGGAGCCTGAGCCTACCTTTTGCTTCTCTGAGCAAACTCTTAAAAGAGTTAGAAGAGCTTCTACGGAAATATCTGGAGCTTAAGAGCTGGCAGCATCTGTTCAGTATGATAACAGTAGCAGCCTTCTTGGCGGCAGTCTAAACCTTAAAATCCCCAGATATACCCCAGACCTAGCACCGGAGAAAAATGATTGCCTTAAACCATCAGTTTTCAAAGTTTCTGAAGGAAATCACACCTGAAAGAGAGTTGCAACTCCCTCCCTCTCGCGGTCTCCCTCTTTCTTATCCACACACACACACACACACACACACACACACACGCAGGTACCCACACAGTAGACAGGAAAAATAAGATGCTACTGAATAGTAAGAGAAACGTGAAGGTGCAGAGGGTGGTTTAGACAACTGACTTAAGGGAAAGCCATGGTTGCTTACTTAATTCATCGGTGATAATGATGACTTGTAGATAATCAATCCAACATTGGATCAGCAATATACTTATAAATACAGATTGCCAAGAAATCTTAATTTTCAAAAGCCTTTGCCTACTCCTAGATCAGTGTGCTTTACACAGGGGCTGCCAATGTGTGTATATTACACTGTGTATTGTTCCTCACCTGTGCTACTGATTATCCAGCCAGATAGCCTGAGCTTAAACTTCAACTCTTGCCCCTTAGTAACAGCTACCCCTGTGCCTCAGTTCCCTGGCTTGCAAATGATGATGATTACAACACCCATCTCTACGGTTACTGAAGGATTAATGAGTTAATATACATAAAAGTCTACAAATAGTGTGAAACACATAATAAAGACCTGTGAGTGCTTGTTATTATTATCCTTCTATTTTTCTAATAATTTCTATCGTTTGTTGAAATCAACCATACACTAAGATGAAAACATCAGCAAATGAGCTGCAAGCTAGTAAAGTACATTCATACTTTAACGTTTCCCTCAAAAATGATACTTTTGTTCAAATAAATGGAACTCTTCAGTTGGAACACACTGACATCTTTCTTTTCCAAAGCATTAATGTTTTCTGGATGTGTCATGTATATTAGCATTGACCTGAAACAGGCTTTATTTCTTCTACTTTTATTACAGCATCTGTAAGTGATATATTAGTGACTGAGTATTTACAAAAACAATGTAAAAGAGGCAAATATCTTAACATTTATTAAGGGTTAAGTACCAGTTTGTCATCGATTTCAACAAAAAAAAGTGTCAGATAGACATAAGTGATTAAAAAAAATACTTCATGGCCCACATAAAGAATTTCAAAAAATCAGTTCCTGGCTTTGAGCAATTTTAACAAGTTTCCAAGATTTTTTCAATGTTTGATCCATTAGACTACTTAGAAACTATAGGATTACTAAAAAAGGCCAATTTCTTGGAAAGTTGTCAGATTTCAGTGATGTAAGCAGTATTTTAGTAATTCTTACTCAACTGAATTTACTGAATTCTTTGTTATACCAAAACATTTTTAATTTTTTAAATATTTATTCATTTTTGAGAATGAGAGAAAGAGAGAGACAGAGCACAAGTAGGGGAGGCAGAGAGAGAAGGAGACAGAGAATCCAAAGAAGGTATGTGAGCCAGTGCCCCCGAGCTATAGAGGGCAACACAGGCCTGTCTCGGGCTCCAGGGTCAACACAAAATTCTGCAATGCTAGAATAGTTGATGCCATCTCCCTGATTTTTTTTACCTGTGGTTCTTGTGTTCTAAGGTAACTTTGAAGATTTCCAGAGACTTTAGCTCCAGCCTCACATCCTTTTCCCCTAAATTCTCAGCACCTCATTTTGATGCTTTTGATTTGTAAGCCAAATATCCAGATACTGGAATTAGAGCGTCAGCACCTCTAACCATTGAGGGTTATGATCAAGCCCTATAAATAGAGTCACCATATAGCAGTTTGCCTGTTTCAGCAAACAGGATTTTGGATTTGTAGATCCAAAAATGCCTATGTATTATATTTTGAGCTTCTTTTCACTCAATAGTGCTCCAATTTGAACAAAAATTGCATGATTAATATACCCATTGGAATGTAAAACCGTGGCAGTTATAATACACTTATGTTTCCCAAAGAAATATCCTTTCTTCCAAGCAATGCTCCATCAAGGAACGGAGCCCTGAGATCCAGGAGTACGTGGCTTCTCTGTTTTGATACAATAAATTAGAACTGACACATTCTTTAATCTTTATTTGTCCAAGTTCCTTATGAATAAGGATGCCCTGTCCTAAATTTTAGTTGAAGGCTAGGGATATTGGTCCTCTCACCTGCCTGTGGCTTCTCTTTCTATAACTGTCAAATTCTCCATAGAAATAAAATTCCCAACTTATTTCTAGCCTGGGAATGTTTGGGGAGAATACAATAATTTGCTGATGTGTTTCTGCCCAGAAAAAATGTCAGGAAAGGAAAGAGGAAGTACAAAATAAGAAGGTCCATGGTGCTGATCTCCTTTCTTCTGTTCTACTTTACAATCTATAAGTACTTCTTGCCTCCTTTCATTTAAAGACTGACTTTGAAAAGAGTAATTGAAGAGCAGTGGAATGATTTTGAATAGCTTCTTTCTATTGGGAAATTATTGGAAAGAAAAGATTGTACCTCTCTAGACTTCACCTGAACAGATGACACGGTGCACCACAAAATGCCCTTCTAAATTCTTATAAAAAAATCAAACTATCTTTGAATTAAAAAATAAAAGTCTATGACTCTTTGTTGTTTATCAGTTTAAGTGTAAATTTTGAATTCTGACATTTCAATGTGTTTCTGTGTGTTATCTTTAAAAATAGGACTGCTCATGAATGAGAAAAACTGTTGGATACAAGCTCCTAAAATAAATATTTTTCATTTTTATCCTTAGCACTTCTTCCCAGGTAATGTACAGCCCAGTTTTTGCTATGTCCTATTGAACACATATGTCCTTCATTTCATAGCTTCTATGTCTCTTCTCAAGGTATTCTCCTCCCTAAGAATGCAACTATCAAACTTTTAGCTATTGCTGGAAAGACAGTCAACCCTTCACTGTCCATTTCAATATCTATCATCTCCAAATGCTTTTCTTGATGCCCCAGAAAATCAGATTGTTGATTACTTTGTCCATATATAACAATTTCCTGAAAATATTCCTTTGGGCACTTAAATTCTTTGAAAACAAGAATTGATGTACCAATCTTCATTTTCTCTACAGTATATAGGGTGTGTAGTATGTAAAACTAGGGCAATATAAATAATAAACTTTAGATATTTATTGTATTAAATAGTTTTTTAAGAAGTATATAGTTTTAAGTCAAACTCTTTGAAAGTAGCCTTATATATAAAAAATACTGTGCATGAAATATAGAGCAATCTAAGCAAATCTGCATATTATATGCATTTATCTATAGCTCTAATCTTTCTTTAAATGCTTTACAACTCCCCAGAATCATAGTGTTTTGGGATTATTTATTTGTGACAATGGTTTATTTCTATTATCCTGTAAGTTCTCAGTTCAAAAACGAGTTCCAAAACTATATTTTTCCTTTTAGAAAATAATTTTTACCTGTATTATGAGACATAATCTGAGAAAACAAATATGAAAAAGCAAGTAACAGTCATTTTTTTCCCTTCCTCCTAAAACACTGAGGATAGGAGAATTTTAAAAAATAATGACTGAATATAATTTTTATGATAAATGCTTTTTCAATAAAGATATTATAATATAGTAGATTGTTAACAAAATACAATGTTTGCATATATGTTTTTATCATTTATAACTCATAATAATTTGATTTATAATTATTTTATAGAAAAGAAAGCCTAGATTGATGGACATTAAGTAAACAGTTTGTAAAGCAGTTGATAATTGTACACTCCCATCTCTCTGCTGGGCCATATCTACCTCTAGCTATCCTTTTCTGTTTATTTATTCAACTTGGGATGAGTAAGAAAACAATTGTTTTTCTTACAAAAATGAAGGATGATTTCTATAGTTTAACAAGTGTGTTTTCACATGTGTTGTAGATAATGTATCAGAAATAACTTTAAAACTTTATTGGTTGAGGGAAGTTGTGTAATACCAAATTTATCCTGGCACCTGTAATGAATTTTTGATGTACCAAATGTTCTTTTGAAGACTCATCTTATGTTTTGCATGCAGCATTTCCATTTTTCCTCTGAGAGTTTGAAAGAAAGGAAGTGAAATCACTAAACAGTTTGTCAGAGGTTAAATTTGCACACTTATAAAAATAAGCTTAATTATTGCTTAAACACAAAATGTACAGAGTTAACAAGAAACTTCATATGAGTACTCCAATTTGTGAAATAAAAAACATTCAAAGTTTTATTGGGAAGATTACATAATTAGGGATCTCTCCTCTGAATAATCACTCTGTATAAAAATTAGAATTATTCAAGTATGCAAGATTTTACCCATGTTCTAAATATTATAGCCATAAAGCACACAATTAAGTTTAGCTTAGTAAATAAAGTTTTACATTAACCCTGGCAAAAAATAAGAATAAAGAATGAGGTTGACAATCTTAAAAGTTGATTGAAAAAAAAATCTCTACCTGCTGATTTTCTTGTTAAGGTTTTCTGATAAAAGTTGGCAAAGAAAATTAACTTCATACATATCATATGTGCATGTATATAAGCATATATAATGTAGATAATACCATGTGCTATTAAGCTTATATTTTTCCATCCTGCAACAGATAAATCAGATCTCTCTAAGGGATTGAAATGTTATAGCTACAGTAAAGGGTCCATTTATGAAGAAGGATGAAATAATGTAAGAAAAGTCATGTCTCCTTGGAAAGAAAAGGAAAAAAAAACTTTTGGGGTGCCTGGGTGGCTCAGTCAGTTAAGCATCTGACTCTTGAATTTGGCTTAGGTAATGATCTCATGGTTCATGAGATTGATTCCCACATCAGGCTCTGTGCAGAGCCTGCTTAGGATTCTCCCTCTCCCCCTCCCTGACCTGTGTGTTCTCTCTCTCTCTCTCTCTCTCTCTCAAAAATAAATAAATAAATAAATATTAAAAAAAAAAAAGAAAGAAAAGCACTTTATATATAAGGGGCTCCAGTACACAGAAAGAGAAAGTAAGGGAATAAAGCAGTCAGACATGAATGTTCTAGTTATGTATATTTTCTCTACACACACACACACACACACAAACACACACACACATACACACACACACACAAGATTGTGAGCTTATAAATGAAAAAGGAAGTAAAAAAAGTTTAAGGTAGACCCAATTCCATTTTGGTGTTCTTGAAAAAGTCTATTGCCATAGACTGTCCCTTTCTAAAATAAGCATGAAGTGATTAGGCATAGAAACGGACACAACTATTGCTCACTAGCCTCCTTCAGCTATCACATTGTGTAGTTAAAGTCTAGAGATTGAAAATGCTTTGTGGGAGACACAGAAAGGGCTCTTATGAGTGTCATTGTCTGGAGGGCTGACTTAGACAAGAGCCAACAGGCTTACCAGTAACTTGAACAGCTTAAGCGAGGGACCAGTTAGAGAATGAAGGTAGGAATCAGAAGAGTGTGAAGTACCTTGCAGAACTAAGGATTCAATGAACCAACGAATCTACTTTACTTTAACGAAGAATTATGCCTTCACCCTTCAAGAGTGAACTGAGGCAGAGCAATCTGTGGTCAGTTAGATTGGAGGCATCTCCCAGAGAGAAGACTTACAATACTTTCACCCTTGATGATAGAAAGATGACCTGTCTCTCCATACCTACAAAACTGAAGACTCACCTCTCCTTGGACATGAAATCTGATATGTACTTCTCCATATCGCTCATCTGTCTGTGTTCATGTAATACTACAGAATAAGAGTTATCTTGACTAATGAGGAAGATTTATTCAAAAGGTTATTCAGGAGCCCTGTCTTGTCTTGTGACTCTCCTTTCCCCTAAGGACTAGGGTGTTTCCATCATCTATTTATTTGAAACTAGGTCCAAACTGTTTTTAGCTGAAAGGAAGAGGATATGAGGACTTTGAGATCAAATGGTGTCTTTAAAGACAGTGATTCAGAAAGGGATACCCATCAGTTTATGCACACCAAATTGGGAAACCCAAACTTCAAGGAGGCTATGAAATCTTGTCCTACCCTTAGTTTCCATGTCCCCTCTAAAACTCTATTATATGGAAGAAGAAAAAATGAGGAGATTTGCTCATCTGTAACACTTACTATTTTTAAAAAACACATTGAGTTTGAATGAAATTAGCTCCTACCCCCTCCAATTATGCATGCCCACAATTCTTCACTGTCTAGCAAGATGGGGATAACACAGTAGATAGGATTAGCTATACAAACTATAAAAAGAGATAAATTTTATTTGCTGATTTAATTGGAATAATGAAAATATGTGGGCTTATTATGTCTATATTCTGTTGACTTACAGGTTTAAATTAACTGGAAATCTTGGTGAATAATGCTTCATTTGTGAATTTAATATCATCTCCAATCATAGTCTGAGATTCCCGAGTGATTATGGTTCTGTAAGTATCTCCAACATCATTTCAATCACTCTCCAAATTGTTCAAAGTGGCCCAGGCTCATTGAACTCCCCCTCTAGTCCCAGAATATGCTAATTAATCTCTTTTCTTCCTCAGAAGTTCTGCACTCTTTCCCTCCTCTAGTTTTATCATCCTGCTATTTTCTCACCTTCCTAGTTCCTTCTTCTTCTTTAGATATTTCCATAGCTTCTCCAGAAAGGGTTGTATCTTCCATGACCATTCTGTCTAGAGCTATCTCTTCTCTATTACTCAGTTACATCAACATATGTGTTCATTTCCTTCACTGAAATTTTCACAATCTGTAATCATCTTGTTTATTGATTTATTCAATAATGCACTGTTTGTCTTCCATACACAAACATAAGTCCCATAGTGTGAGGATCTTCCATGTCTGACACCCCACTTTCTCATCTGCCTATTGCAGTAAGATGCATAAAATGGGGCTCAAAAATGTGTGTGTTGAATGGAGCGCCTGGGTGGTTCAGTTGGTTAAGCATCCGGCTTTGTCTCAGGTCATGATCTCACAGTTCATGGGTCCGAGCCTTTCATCAGGCTCTGTGCTGACAGCTGAGATCCTGGAGCCTGCTTCCAGTTCTGTGTCTCCTGTTCTCTCTTCCCCTTCCTGGCTTGCTCTCTCTCTCTCTTTAAAAAATAAATAAGCATTAAAAAGTGTTTGTTGCTGAGTGAATAGTGAGGATAAACTCTTTGAGAAACAAATAATATAGATGTGCATATACATGTGCATGTGTATGTGTACTCTGAGCTAAATCTTGCTGTTCCTCAAAGGGGGGACTAAGAGAATCTTGTTTACAGAAATCTCAGACAAGTTTTTCATAACAAGTACTGATAATGTATGGCTAGAAAGCACCATGTTGTTACCCTCAAGGCATTATGAAATCTAGCCAAGAAATGGCTGTTGATGACTAAACCAACACGGTTTCACATTCTGCTTCATACTCAGAATAGAACATATGCCTCTGTAGCCCCTGCTGTATGCAAATTTGTGTTGTTTTATATTAGGTTCTTTGATTTTATTTTTATGTTTGTGTAAAAGAGTTTTAGGGAGCAAATTTCCATAAAGATGGGGCTTAAATTACTCTAACAACAGTAATTACTCTTTAGAATACATGATAAACAGCATAACTGAGTAGAATTTGAATAGTATAGTATAAGTTTTTCTAATGACCCCTAGAGTCAAACTGTGTGCATGTTTAATGATCTTGGGCAAGTGATGAAAACTCTTCAGACTTCCATTTCTTCATCTACAATAATGGAGATAATATCAACTCCAATAGGTTAACATTGTTGTGAAGAACAAAGATATATTTGTAGACACTACATAGCAGAGGGTCTGTCACAGAAAAAGAACTCAGTGAATCTTAGCATGTTACTGATGATGACCTAGTATTCTCTGCTGACCTTTGACACTATTAATATTGCCTTGCTTAAACCTACCAAAAGCTATGCAAGTTAGAAATTATGCTTTCTATCCTACAGATGAGAAAATTGTAGCTCAAAAGTATAAATCCCCTACTGTCACACAGGTTGTGGGCAGCAAACTAATTTATTTTCAATTTACTTGCATTACCTTGTTCTTAATTAATAACCTATCTTCAGAGTCCTTTCATTTCAGATAACCTGGCAACCAGCACCAGAATAAATCTTTAAATTATTGTTTATCTTTTTTGAAACTGTTGGTGTGTTGATAGTCAAGCAAGAGAGGATAAAGATAAGAGAAAGTGAGAAAGAAAAGGAAGAAAATAGGAGAAAGTCAGAAATGAAAGTCTAAAGTGCTAATGATAGTATATGCTTTAACAAAATTAGACAAGTCATCTCTCCCTCCCTTTGAGGACTTCCTTTAGGCACCAATAATATAATCTAACTATTGGACAAATATTTTTAATATAGGAAGAACTCAGGGAATTATGTGAAAGAATATGTGTCTTATTATATTTATTCTCTTTTAAAAGTTTAAATTGGTGTTTAATTCCAAAGTTGGGAGGACAAATATTTGACTATTCCAGTCTCAGTTCAGAAAATGTATTCTGGAGCACAATTTAAAACATTCTATGCTGACCTTTCTATGTATCTTTCTAGAGCTGCTTTTCTCTCTTTTTATCTCACTCAAAGGCTAAAATAGTTGGTAGGAAAGGATGTGAAGTTTTGAGGGCATTGAAGGAGGAACAAATTCCAATTATTGTGCTGCTCTGACATACTTTCAATTATGAATCGTCTGTAAGTTCACATTGTTAATTAAAACCTACTATTTCAGAAAAACAGTCAACATATTTTGTAAATCATGAACCCAAGATACACTAGACATTTGAGACAAATGGAAATTTGATCCATGAAAAACAAAGTTGAGATTTTCCTCTGTATTAGTATTCTCTCCCTTGACAATACAACAGTGTTCTGTTTTGCTTCAATATTATCATTTGATTTAATAAGAACCATCCTTTCTTGGTTTCTGCTCTCACACATTAGTATGGAGATGAAGTACTCATGTCTTGTCCTGAAATCTTGATAGTCTAGGCTCTTTGACATTATTGCACACAGTTCCTTCTTACAACCTGGCTGCTTCCACTTTGTCTGCCTCTCACCTGCAGAAGGGCATCAGCAGCAAAAGGCATCTTGAATTATCAAAGGTAAATAATTTTTCAAGTAGTTCTCTGTGGGCACAGAGGAGTCTGCCTCTCACATTCATTTGACAGGCTTAAGGCTGTCTGACTCTTTCAACACTTCCCACAGAGCAGCCCTGAGCACCAGGAGACCCCTCAGGCCCTTCCCAGCAGCACGCAGGCAAAGGGATCCAAAAGAAAAGTACTCACATACTGTTAGGTTGTTTCATTGCATGAGGACATGGTCCTTACCTACATTAGTTGACCATTCTTTGAATAATTTTTCTAAGTTTGTCACCATTTTTTTTTTGTCTTCTCTTGTACTCTAAAGATTAAACTGGAATATTGCTAACTTCTATTGTTTAACTTTTATGCTGTAAATCAAAGCTCTTAAGGAATTGTTGGATGTGCTTTTTTAAAAAAATTAAAATAAATCCAAATAAAGCAGCACAGAAATATATATTTTTGAAAAGTGAAGATCCTAAGAAAACGACAATACCGCTACCAAATCCTCTCACTGTTCTATTCCTGTTGTCTGCAGGTGACCTAGCTACAGGAAAATAATTCTGGGCATCATTTGTGCAAATGAGAAAGGAGCTATGGGAAAGATTTACTCCAGTGTGTTGTCATAGAACACAGGCATAACCATCTACAAAGAAACTTCAGCAGTTAAGATTCCCCGTACAACAATAACTTGCAATGTGATTGTACAACTCACCAAAGATGTCCAAACAACAGCACTAATAGCTGCTCCAGGCAATTGACTCGAGAGAGGAATAGCCTGCTATGTTTGTGTTTTTGCAGGATGCATCCTTAAGGCTACATTCATGAAAACTTTTCGATCACACTCTGCCTATCAGAAATATGGTAGAAAATGTGTCAATGAGAAGCCAAAGGTTTACTGTGATGCTAGATGTACCTGGGCCGGATATCCCTGATTAGCTTGCTGCCTTGGGCTAGTTATCTTATCTTTCTAAGTCTCAATTTTCACATTTATAACTTAAAAAATGGATTTACCTTATGAAATTGGCATATTCTAGTGAATTCAAATAATGTCCCCATGTAGAAAATGCTAAATAATTTATAATCATTATTATGAAGTGAGTGTCAAATTCTGAACCATTGTTCTTGTTTTCTTGAAACTTATTTGTTGGAAATGTACTGAATTCTCTTTTAAATTTAGACTTATCAAATTTATCAGTTAAGATTAGGTTAAATTGAGAGTGAACAAGAAAAAAATAAATTCAACTATGAGTGGCTGGATATAATAGAGTATTTTTTTAATTGAAGTATTTTTTTTCTTTCACTCATAGAAATTAATTACAGGAGAAGAAAATCTAGGGCTAATGTCACAGCTTACTCTACCAGCTTAACAGTTCTATTTGTTTCTCATTTAATACCAATGACAATCGTAACATTATCCCAATGTTATACATAAAGAAACTGAGTCACAGAGATAATACATATATTGTCCAAGATCTCACAAGTCCAATGTTCATCATGGCCAAAGTCACCACATTTGCATTCAAACAAACAAGAAAGAAGAAGGAAACAAAGAAAGGCATGATTTTCAGGAAATTTCTTGGGTATTCTACATGCAATTGCACCTTTATCTTATTGGCCTCAACTTAGTAACAAATAATACCTACTGGGTTTTATGGTATTCTGGGAAAGATAATCCTTATTTTTAGAGACCATGTACCTACTTAAATACTTGGAAGTTCATCTGTTAGAGAAGAACGTATGGAGGGACTGACCACAGGCTGTTTCTCATAAAACGATGCATTCAATTCTGTTGGATTTTCTCCTCCTAGAGCTATAGCTTTAGAACAAAGACATACTTTATTCAGATCTATTGTGTTTTCTTTTTTTTTTTTTTTTTTTTTGTTTCTCCTGGAAGTATCTTTTTACTAACAACCAATCTTAGATCTCACCCATCTCCAGAAAGAGAAACCGTTGTATAACCCATACTAGACAGGTTCACCCTCAAATCAAATCTACTTCAAAGTCTTTGTTACCAATGTTCTCATATATTTTTTAAATTTAGCATGCTAAATTTAGTATTTTACAGATAAGTTCAGAGATTTGGAATTGCTCATCATTCATTAATTACATATACTTAAAGCATATACTATTTTCTAGGCACTTTCTAAGCACTAGGCTTGAAGAGATAAGTAAGTCTCTGTTTTCACAGACATTATACTCAGGTGAAGGGAAATAAATAAGATGGTAAGATAATTTAAATTCCTTTATTATTTACTGGATGAATGACATATAAATTACATTTTCTACTTTTGAGTAAATGTTTAAAAATCATGTGATACATAATACAACCATAGAATTACAAACATAATCCTTTGCTCTTACTAATGGCATAAGTGACACTGATTGTGGATAGCATCAATAACTATGAAGGGTCTAGAGTTTTACCCTATTTGTAAACCAATAAGTTAGCCTGCTGTGATTTCATAGCTGCTGGTTGAAGACATAAGGCTCCTGTGTCAGAGACAAAGAACACTACTGTTCAGAGCACAACACACAACATGAGATGTATCCTCATATCAATCCTCCTTGTTTTCCAAGACTCATGGGGTTGATGTAGATTCACCCAGGTCATTGCTGTATATATAGTAGATCTGTGTCACAACGAGTAACCCTTAGCTAGCAAGCTCCAGTTCTTTAAAAAGGGGCTGCTAGCAAAGCTGGTTGACCCTTTCCTTGAATGAAGACATTATGTTTAATATATCAGTTAGGAAACAGATTTTTCCCTCTGCTCTGAAGAGAAATACTATCTCTTTCTTGCATGGCAATTTGCTGTACAAACATCCATTAAAAGATAATCCAGAACAGGGGCCGATCCAAAATGTTAAGATACATAATGAAGAATTGTCTCCCAACAAATATATATGACCACAAAGTTAGTCATTGATCTGGGATTCCACAAAACAAGAAGGGCAAGTATTTAAATAACCCAAACAAAAGACCACTACTTCAGTCCAGATGCATAAAGTGGAGATGTTTTATGGTAGGAGAGGTTTTATAGGAGCTGGTGGGGATGAAAAGTAAAATAACGATATTATTAAGTACATTAGAGAATTCACTGATCAGCTAAGAAGGACAAAGCAAAGGAATCCATCCAATGCATTTCCAGTGCTTTGAGCCTGAATAACCATGAGAAGTATGACACCACACGGAGAAACAAATAAGTCAGGAAAGGAAGTTGTTTTACAGCTGGGAGAATCAGGCTGATTTGAATTATGTTTAATTTGATCTAGTCTGAAAATATCTCTAAGTGGAAAATATCCAATAAGATGTGGGGGACTTGAGATTAGAAGATGTGTTGAAATCAAGTATTTGATGGATGTGAAACTGGCAGACTCACTTGTGAGTTTATAAGCAAAATACAATCTCAGAACTTTTTCAGTTCCTGACAATCTTGCTCATCATGGATGGGAAGGCATACAGATTGCCTAAGTAATGCTAAGAGAAAGAATATTATGTACAAATTGGGGTTGCTTTCTGACATAAAAGAATTTTTTATTCTAAATGTTAATAAGTTACTATATTTCAGAGACCTGAACTTTAGTTTCAACCTGAAAAAAAAATTACACTTCATGCAGTCTGGCAAGTTTGCTGCTCAGTTTCTTGTTGCCCAAGAGCATGTAAATACACTGGATTCAGTTAATTAGTAAACTAAATCTTCCCTGTCTAAAAAGTCCCTGAATATTTCTTCATTGCTTTATATACTCTGTGGAGTTATATCAGAATTTGAGGATGATTTAACTGTAATTTGAGTTAGCTGAAAGGCACAGAATCCTCTTCAACTTTTCCCTCTGGCACTAGATTTATTCATTCCTTCTCTTACACACTTAATTATACAACAAATTCACTTTTTAAGTTTATTTATTTATTTCAAGAGAGACGGATATAGCATGAGTAGGGGAAGGGAAGACAGAGACTCCCAAGCAGGCTCTGCACCATCAGCATGGAGCCCTATGTGGGGCTTGAACTCACAAAACCATGAACTCCTGACCTGAGCTGAAACCAAGAGCCATCTAGGCACCTCAACAAATTCTTTTTTTATCAGCAAGTTTGTTGCAGTGCATTTTGCTAGGTATTGTCTATGAAACAACAATGAACCAACAGGTTTTATATCTCATTTCTTTAAAAAAAACCACAATATCAAACCTTAGGTCTAGCAATTGAAATGGTGTGGTTGTACCTAAAAATCTGTCATCATATTTACCCAAGGTCAGACTTGGGTCCACAGCAGCATAACCAAATGTAGTTGATTTAAGTAGAGAAGATGTTTTTTTAAAAGGGAAGAACTGCCATCACTCTGGGAATGCAGCAGTCAAGGTGACAACATCATCAGGAATAAGGAAGCACATGTGGCCAGTGCAAAAGCCAAATGTGAAGGGTGTGTTCCCAATCTGTATCCTGAGTCCTACGCAGCCCCAGTCAAAAGCCAGGCCATAATATCAATCACCAGGCTCTCTGGATATTCTGAATATCCTGATACAAAGCATCTATTGGGCTCCAGCCTCTTACCTAGACATCCACGCCCGCATCCTCGGGTCACACATTCTGCTCATTTGTTCTCATTCATCCTGTCATTGACTGATTCTCCTCCAACACTCTGCCATTGGGATTACTCAAAAAATTAGCAGAAATAGTTAACCAAACATGAACAAATCCAATGCTTAGACATTTTCTCTTAAAGTCCTAAAAAATATTTTACATGGCAGTTGACATTTGCAAATATTTTGGAATGTCCAACAAACTCTTGGGCAGTGAAATATATTTGGGGCAGGAAAATGTACTCTCTTTGCCTTCAAGATGGACACTGTCTAGAGGAAGAAACCATAAAAAAGCTAACCATCCATTATATGAACTATAATAGAATAAGTATTCACATGAGGTTTTGTGTAAAGAATTATAAAAATATAGATAGACTAATTCTGCCTGCAAGAGAAACTGCGCGCGCGCGCGAGAGAGAGAGAGAGAGAGAGAGAGATAGAGTGAGAGAGAGAGAGAAATAGAGAGAGAGATGTACACAGTTATTAAAATACCATTTAGGCATGAATATAATTTTTCTGTGTGTTCAGGGTTGGATCTCCCACTGTAGTTTCACTCAAACATGCACATTTAATTTTCTGTACTTCCCAGGGTTGAAGTAGTAAAGTGTACCTAGATGAACATAATTTGGCTAGTCTCAAACAGCATCCCACAATCTACAGTCATATAGCATTTTGGTCCTATCCTCCCAAAGCCCTGGGCTACACAATAAATTTCCTTAATATTACAGTTGTTGGATGATAAGGAGAAAATAACATGTAACCAGAAAATAGAATTTTAAAAGCTGTTTTTAATGTACCGAGGAAACGTATTCTGGAAATGAATTCTTTATCTTTGAGATTTAATCTGCCAGGGGTACATTCTTGGGATGAGAGGAAGACAAGGCAAAGGTAGACATAAATGGAAAAGTATTCAAAAGTTTACATTTTAAGCTTTCCATTTGATATTTTAAGGTGTCGTAGATATTTCTGTGAGCTCTCTCTGTGTGAGCTGAATATATCAGCCTGCTTGTCTGTGGACTGCAGCAAACAGCTCAGCAGTACTCTCAGCAAGGTTCATGCATTTTTACATCACTCAGAATTTGGTGCCACCATTCCAAAAATGTCACTAAACTTTGGAATTTACATTAATAGGAGACATTTTAATTTTTTTTTCTAATTTCACGAAGTGGAATTCCTGGAATAATGGCTTTATCAGGGAAAGGGCCACCTGCTTCAAACTGTCTCACTTGTCCAGTGGACCTCCTCACTCTAAGAGGGTAGTGACTTTGTTCTTCTTTCAGGAATATGAAGTAGCTGACTGTTGTGGAATATTTCCTGCCATTCTTTACTTTCCCTCAAAGAGAAATCCTGATTTTGCTTCTGTTGAAAATAATTACTTTGGATTTCAGAATTGTCTCTAAGAGAAGACCTTTAAAAAATAAATATATAAGAAAAGTTCAATATTTTAGAAAATAGTACTTTTCTAGAAACATTTGACCCACCAATAAATTACATGATATATACCATTAGAATAAATCCAAGAATGGATTATATGGATACGTGGATGGATGGAAATTAGGTTGGGGGTATGTGAAGCCTGGGACTCAGGATACATCAGATTTATACATTGTAAGGATTGGTAAATCCCCAAGGCAGGGGGAATTTTCCAGAAATATTAGGCACAGAGGATGCATCAAAATTAGAAGCAAGCCAAAGTATAGATAATGAATAGATTTAAAACACCTATCTACAGAAAATGAATTGAATGAATAAAACAGGTCTCGTGATTTGACAAATACATGTTGAAGGATTTACAGTGTACTCTGTGAATGCACAGAAGCATGTGTGTTTGTGTGTAGCAATAAATAGTACCAAAGCATTTTGATTGCAGACGTTAGTCCCAAAAGGCTATGACCTGATCCCTGCAATTGCCAGCTAATACTCCATTAATATCTTCAACAAATACTTTGTTCCCTTGATTTTCCTAAAATGAATTTTACAAAAACATCATCATGATGTTAAGGATTATCTTGCAATTCAGATTAGTGTGTACATTGATCATTGGTTGTTTGAGTAGATTTTTTAGCCTGATTTCCCTTGCCATAAAGAGAAGATGCCGAACAAGCCCAGGACTGAAAATTGATTGTACAAATTAAGGATTCATAAAAGATGCGAAACAAGTGTCTGAACTACATTGTGTGGCCTATCTTTGCCAGATATCATATTACTTAGCTATTGCTTTAGAAAAACTACCCTCAAATCTTAGAAGATAAATACAGCATGCCAGTTATCGTCTTATGGCTTTTGTGGGTCAGAAATTGAGGAGCAACTTGGCTGGGTGATAGTGAACCAAGGAATGTCATGAGATTACAGTCAAGACTTGTTACCAGAGGTTTCAACTGAAGGACAATCCACTTCCAAGTTCACTCTATATGATATGGCAGTGCTTACTTTCTCACTGCCTGGGGCAGGCGACTTTAGTTCCTCTCCATGAAAACTTCTCCTTAGCTGACCCAAATGCCTTTGTTGCATGGTAGGCAGTCCTGTCCAGAGTGAGTGATGAGTGATGACATGTAAATATAGGTGTTGATACAGATATAGACATGGAGGAGAGAAGTAAATTCAAGACAAAAGCCTCTTTCTTTTGTAACTTAATTTCAAAAGTTGATATACCATTACTTCTGCTCTATTTTGTTGGTTCTCTAAACTAACCTTGGTGCAATATGGGAGGGAACTGCAAAAGGTGTATTCTAGGAGGCATGTATAATTAGAGATCACTGTATGGTGATCAAAAAATAAAATTTTTTAACCTGGCATCTGAAATTTTGTAGTTGTTCACTAATTTTTAAGACTAAACAATAAATGAAAGAATATGAGAAAAGACATTGAAAACATAATAAGTCTTGGCCTGTCAAGTACAATAAAATTCTAATAGTCTCGTTTTCAGAAGAGTAAGTTGAGGCCCAGAGTCTTACTTGATGTGAAAAAACAAGCAGTATTAGTCAATATATACCTTCCTTGCACATATTGATTTGAACCAATTTTTCTGATTTCCTTGGGCAGTGGGTGGCTCAGCTGAACCTTAATGGTGTAGAATAGCCTCACTCAGAGGTCTAGTTGTGGGCTAATGCTTTCTGGAGTGACAAGGGTGACTTGGCCAGGTGTCTCTCTTATTGTCTAGACAGTTAGCCTATACTCATTGCCATGGGTATAGTCAAAGTGTTCCCAGGATTAGCAAGAGATAGGAAGCCTTATTCTTTCCCAAGATTCTTTTCCAATCTGTGCTGGCATTATATTTATTACTGTCTGTTCTCAAAGTAAGTCTTAGGGACTCTGCTTCTGGATGCAAAGTGCTGCAAAGTCATATTGCAAAAGGGCCTGAATATAGAGATGGGGGAAATTGGTTACTAATTTTGTTGTCAATTAACTCTCCAATTTCTGTTAACACCAATCTATGATTTCTAGAAACAATCTAAGAATGTCGATAACTTTGCCTTGGTGTGGAGCACACTCCTACTCAGAAAAGGAAAGAATGAAAGTAGGGCTTTCATGGAGTAATTTAATTTGAAAAGTCACAGCAAAGAGCAGGAGAGGGACTGGCGAGAAAGATGCAAAGATAAAAAGATAAAGCCAATACAACGGTAAATCCCTTAATTGATTTACTGTGAGCAACTGAGGTTTGGTCCAGTCAGGACCTTCCAAGGACACATGCACTGAGTCTCTGAGGTATTAAATCATGGAATAGAAGAGGGGAGCTTTTTCTACCAACCATCACACTCCCATAGGTCAAGGGGTCAAGGGCTGCCCCATGGCATATAATGCCCTCACACTCTCAGGTTAATCTAACATTAATATGTGGGTTTCCTCATGTGTAAACCTTGATATAGTTAAGAAATTCTCATGAAAGGAAACAAAATATGCACAGTGCAGCTCAGAGGCTGTTTACCACACCAGTGCCTAGAGGAAAATGTGGATCAAGTGTTCTGTGGAGCACAAAAGATTCCTAAACCACATTTGAGCATAGCTATCACATTTTGTGTAAAGGAACTATGCAAAACTTGTTATATGTGTTACCTCATCTAACCCCCACTACAACTGTCAGAGAAATTAAATAATTGCCCAAAGCCACATAATTAGTTAGTGGAAGAACTGAGATTTGAAGGTAGGTTTTCTAACACCAAAGTCTGTGCTTTTTTAACGTATTTTACTTCCTAAAATTCTTGTATTTATGTGGGTGGGGTAGGGGATGTTCCTTTTTTCTATGGGGGATAGAGATGAGTGGAGGTTATCCGGCCTGGATAGACATTATGGGTTCTTTCTCATTGCTCTATAATGTGATGTAGTGAATCTTTATAATTTATTCATTGAAGAAAGAAAACCAACAAGCAGGTTTATTTAGAGAACTTCCATGATACAAAATAGGGGGATATGCAGCCAGACACATGCAAATCGACATTAACTGGATTGGAATTATTTTTCTCATCAGTATGAAGTTGGCTGATAGTGTTTTCTATCAGGCCACATAATTCCTGGTCCCTCAAGTAAGCAAATAAACAGGCAGGGAAATAAGGAAATGAAGGAATTTTTAAGATATCAAAGGGACATCGGATTTGAGTGGAAATTGTATTTCCATGATTCTACACATTCTAAAAAAGCTGGTTTATTCACCAGTGCTTCAGCCAGAACTCCCCATTAATGATCATTTCTTCACATCTTTCAGTGAAATGAAAACTGATGGACATAATGATGGCCCTAATATATTGTGAGACCATAAAAATGTCTTCTGGGTTATCATGGCAGTGAAATAACTCTTAGCATAGTTTTTTCATTGATTTTGTTTTATTATAAGTTTTGAATATTACTGGTTCATTTATCATACATATAACTTCATTCACCCTAAGATTAGATTAAAAAGAAAACTTCCGTCTCCAGCTATGCAATGAAATAGAGAATTACTACAGAAGCAGTTAAGCGTATATGTGTTGCTTTCATGAATGGACAAAAGAGGTCAAATAGAGAAACCTACTGAATTTTATTGCTGTCTCGTAAAGAGTGTATATAGCGCCCATAAAGAAAATGGTGGGAAAGTAAATTATTTACTGTGAGAACCTTGGCTGTGAAATCATTTATATACCACTAAAGGATTTGCATACAGTGGAGGAAGGAGAGCCTGAGAATCATATTTCTATGCCTTTCTTTACTTTTCCTTCTGAGTATAAGCTTCTTAGATTTTAGACACACAATCAAAACGTCTATCATGAATTTTCCAGGGAATAATTGCTGAATAGATTTCTGACATTTAAAAATTTTAATTATAGTTGTCTTTTTCTTTAAACAACATAATGGACTTTTCTAGTACGCTGAATGTGCTTAAAAGTATACTACCAGACACTTCAAGTGTATTTTATGTAAACTGAAATATTTATTAAATACCTACCATAGTGTGCCTTAGAAAATACACCCACATAAGAAGCAGAAGAGTCATGTCACCTAGAAATAGACTATGGGTGACGTGAGTTTTCCTTACTATTTAATGATACTCGATGAAGTGTTCTGCCTTCTTGGAGAGTATTCAGAGGAAAGAGAAAAACCATTTTGCAAACTAGATTGCTTCTTCTCTGAAAAGTAGAATGACAGTCAATGATTTATGCTTTTTAAAGCCACTAAATGTTAATATCCTGGCACACTTGAGGACGAACAACAAGGAAGCATTCTTATAAGTTTGAAATCCCATCTTTTTTGCATAGCACATTAGAGTTTACAAAATGAGTTCACCTCCATTGTTTCAAACTCAAAGGAGACACTGGTATTAGAAATAAGCATTGTCATTCTCACTTTACAGATGGAAAACAGACACTGGGGGAGGAGACTTTTCCAAAGTCATGGAGAGAGGCAGGACAAAGCTGGAGGTGGAATTGATTTAGTTTGTTCTGTGCATTATTTACTTAGCGCCCTCCCCCCAACACCCACACACACCCCAGTCTGAGTACACAGCCATGAGCAGGCTGCTTCCTATTCCTCCTCCTCTCTCCGAGTGTGAAATCGCACTCAGTTCAGGTAGTACTCTTGGGTTGAACAAACCTCCGTGAGAGATTCCTGGAGCAATTTTATTTTCTCAAAAATTGCCCTTATATTCCACCAGCAACTTTAGTTCATCAGTTGTCATTTTATACTCATAGCTCTTTGGAGATAGAAATAGTAAGAGAGCAACAAGTTTTTATTATACTTGTGCTACTATCAGAATTGCAAAACAACAAAGTTGTGGATTTTGTCCCGTCAGAGTAGTAAATAATCCATCTAGGTGTCTGGGTGACTGATTCGGGGCACTCCTGACAGAAAGATTCATTCCATATATATTCCCAGACAAGCTCCTATCATCACAGTTGCAACTCAAAGTAAAGATATTTACATGTCCTGATAGTCATACTAATTAATGTCTTCAAGGGAATCTCTCTCTCTCTCTCTCTCTCTTTATATCTATTTCATCTTGATCTCTCCTTCCATCCCACCTTCCTTCCCTCTCTCTTTCTCAGCCCAGACCTTTTTTTAAAATTTATTTATTAATTTTGAGAGAGACAGAGACAGCACAAGCAGGGGAGAGGCAGAGAGATAGGGAGAGAGAGAGAGAGTAGGCTCCGTGCTGTCAGCTGTGGAGCCTGACATGGGGTTGCCTGCAAAATCATGACTGAGCTAAAACCAAGAGTTGGATGCTTAACTGACTGAGCCACGCTCTTACCCCCAGACTTTTTAAAATAACACCACAGTGAGTGTTCTGCTTTTCCTTTATTTCTTATGATAAAATTCATTTTATTTTTTATTACCTGCCATTTTCTCAGGAAACTCCACAGTATAAACTAAGATCGGAATCTTAAATTTGAAGGTTACACTAAAAAATTGTTAAGCTAGTTATGAAGTATACTCTTTGGTGATGTATTATACATAATTTTTTATTTGATACATTAAGACATAGTGGTCCAGGGATCTTCAAAAGTCATGGTCAAAATAATGTCATACATTGCAATAGGCAAGTCTCCTGACGTCTATGAAAGTCTTTTTTTTTTTAATATTCTGTCTATACTTTGCAACCATTTATAATTTGCTTACTTGTAGCATTGATCATACATTGTGTCTCAGGGAGGATTATTGGTTAAAAATATTATTAATTCAAAAAAATTTTTGAAGGGAAGGCTCTGAAAATGGTCAGTAGGTCTGGTGAATGATACTTGGAAAATGGCTAGAAATCATGGTGGCTAACGTCCAGAATGAAACCAAAATTATGTGTCAGGTCCTCTAAGAAAATGCAAGATCACTCCTGCCTTTGGACAACGGATGTTGCCAATTCCACTCTTTCCCCAGAATGGCCATCTCTTAATGGAAGGAAGACGAAAAGATGAAAAGATGATAGGTTGACTTTTGGTTTTAATTATGGAAAAGGTTTGGTCTTTCACCAAAATTTTCTAAATACAAAAAAAAAAGTTTCAGATGCTAAGCACTCATAAAAAGAAATTATAATTATACATTGGAGACCTATTAATAATTGAAAGAAATATGCAGTTCCTAAACCACTGGAGAATTTATCTGTGTACTTATATAAAAATATGTTGTATTTCCATATTAAAATTAGCATTTCAATATAATTTTATATCTTTAATTCAGTTTTTTCTTCTCGGGGAAATCCTATTGCTATAGGTAATAGTTTATTCTCCTTTGTACAAATAAGGACACTGATTTTAGAGAGTTCCAAAAATTGGGTCAATTTTTATTTATTTATTTTTTAATGTTTATTCATTTTTGAGAGAGAGAGAGAGAGAGAGAGAGAGAGAGTGAGCAGCGGAGGAGCAGAGAGAGAGGGCTCCGAGCTGTCAGCACAGAGCTTGACATGGGGCTTGAACTCACAAACCACAAGATCATGACCTGAGCCAAAGTCAGATGCTTAACTGACTGAGCCACACAGGCACTCCAGGTCAATTTTTAACTGAAAATGATAGCAGAGACATAACCAGAATCCACAAATAATTTTGATATCGCAAAAGATGAAGGGACAAATGTAGAATTGTTGCGTGGAATGTGATACCATTTTATCTCTATGTTTCTTAAAATCAAATATGTAAATATGCATATTAAATTCATTGTGTATTTTTAAAATTTTGAAGTTCTCAAATTTTTGAGTAATTATTATTAGAAAAAAGATAAAATCACTTTTCCTTCTTATATATTTTTTTCATTCTCAAATTGTTATGTAATGTTAGGCTACACTATTTTTTATTGGGCTACCACAAATACAGAGGTATTTGCAAGTGTCTTTTTTGCAATGATTTAGAAAACATTAAAAATTTTCAGTTCCCACTGCTATTTTCCAAAGTCTAATGTTATGTTTGTAAATAAGGATAAAAGTGAAAATAATTGAATCTTTAGACATAGCTTCATACACATAGTACAGTGTTTCTTCTTACCACAACAATTTAATATAGTTGATGGATATCAATACAAGAACATTGGGGAGCATGGGTGGCTCCGTCGGTTGAGTGTCCCACTCTTGGTTTTGGCTCAGGTCATGATCTTATGGGTTCGTGTGTTTGATCCCCGCATTGGGCTCTGTGCTGACAGCACTGAGCCTGCTTGAAATTCTCTCCCTCTCTCTCTGCCTCTCCCCTGCTTGAGTGCCCACTCTCTCTCCCTCTCTCTCTCTAAATAAATAAATTAGGTTAAAAAAATAGAAGCACTTTTAATATTGTAGTATTCTCTGTAGTAATTTTCTCAAGACTAGTAGCGAGTGGGAAACAAGTCTTTGAGGTTTTTGCACAGAAAATATTGATTTTTCTCATAAAGTTACATCACACTCGTTTGAATAAACCAAGTCAAATTTACACTTCTACTTTCTCAATATAAGTTGGAACAACAAGAGAGAGGGAAAGAGAGACAAGGTGTTAATAAAAACTAACATACAAATGAGTTCATACAAACTAACTTCCACTTAATAGCCGCGCCCCTGGTCTCCATTCCCGTAAACCCTGTGCCTGCAGTGTAGGACTCCTCGTGAGTGAGCCAGTCCCATGCTTGCAGAATCCAACATTTGTTCCCAAACCTGTAATGCCAGTTCTTTGTTATTGTGATACAAAAATTCATTAAGATTATGGAAACATATCAAATATATTTGAAATGAAGATGCTTTTGTTTTTATGAAGCAAAGTTGAATGTTTTTGGAGTACTTAAGGGTTGCCTATGAATTAGGGAAACAGTAAAGGTTAGAATATATACTAAGTTACTTTCAGATTGTTTTATAATGTCTAACCTCCGCTGAAATGGTAAAGATGCACCGGGATCTGAATTTTCAGCAAAACCCTTAATACGAAACTGTTACCAGGAGATAAAAATAAGGAGGAAGGGAGGCTTGGCTCTAATCCAAAGAGTGGGGAGTAAATACAGTTTGTGCTTTATGTGAAACTAAAGTACTTAAAATAGGTAAAGGCATT
Organism: Cryptoprocta ferox; assembly: GCA_028646485.1. Lineage (NCBI taxonomy): Eukaryota > Metazoa > Chordata > Mammalia > Carnivora > Eupleridae > Cryptoprocta > Cryptoprocta ferox. Next base: position 166,632,071 of record CM053567.1, read on the forward strand.
GTTAAGGTTTGAGTTTTACTTAAATCTTGATATTCTCATATCAACGTAAGCTTCGTTCTCTTCAGAATTATAATAAAGTAGGTCACCCACACTTTTCCTGCAGACGTGCTATTTCCGTGATTCTGTGCATTCTACATAGGCCTCGGACACGGTGAAAACCTCAGGTTTACCTAGAGACTGGATGTATGTTTATTGAACCCTAATTGCTTTAAACTTAGAATGGCAATTAATAATACGGATATAAGCTATTTATTTCTTAAAGAAAAAAGAAAACATACATTTATTTAGCATAAAATCCCTTTCCTTCAAATTTGCAAAATATTTTAAAATAAAGAACATTGCCTATTGAGGACAAGAACTCATAAATTATTCTTCTGTGTTTCCCCAGAAGCTAGAAATGTGCTAATACATACTGCCCACACACTATGTGCTTGTTGTCTACCAAACTGTAGTCTTTTAATTTTAAATTCTGCTTATATTTGATTGATTTGTCCCCATTCCATACAAATGTACGATCTGTGTGTGCATGTATATGATGCATACGTTTATATGATTTTACTAACTTATTCACAGAACTGCTCTATATTTTTTTTCCACACTGTAAAATAGGGTTAATAGGGTTTTGCAAATATGGAGAAGGTTAATATATACAAAACACTAACACAGAGAAAAAACTAATTTTAGCATTTTTAATCATCATTAAATACTTTTAGCGGAATGATATTGAATGCTGTGGATTTAAATTTATTTCATTATCAACTGATCTTTATTAATCTATCCTTCAATGTAGAAAATAAAAGGAATGTTTAATATCATTGTCTTTAGAGTACATGCACTATTCTTTTGATGAATACTAAGATAAACAAGTGACCTCTTTTTTGATATAAGTATAAAATCTCATTCTACTTTCCAAATGCTTAAAGTTGATATTTTTAATATCCTAGGAAGATAAACTCACAAAATAAATCACCAGGACACTTGAAATCATAAACTTATTCTCTGATCATTTATTTCCACATGAAATACTGACACGAAACTCTAATACGTGAACACACAAAAAATATTTGTGAAAAATAAATACAGATCATTTGCCAAACAGAAATTTAGGTCACTTTGAGAAATAAGGACATGATTTAGATGGAATTTCTTCAATGAAACTGGTAAGTTAACTTTGTTCCAATTTTCTTTCTTATTAGGAGACTGTAGAACCAATTCAATACACACTAGGTTATCAACCTCTCAATTTTTTTTAAAATTTAAGTTTATTTATTTTGAGACAGACAGTGTGTGAGCATGAGTGGCATAGGGGGAGAGAGAGAGTGAGAGAGAATTTCAACCAGGCTCCATGCTGTCAGCACAGAGCCCGATATGAGGCTTGAACTCACGAACCGTGAGATCATGACCTGAGCCGAGATCAAGAGTCAGACGCTTAACCAACTAGCCATTCAGGTGCCCCTCAAACTCTCAATTTTAATTTCTCCTTAATTTCTCTTTTTGATGAATGTGAAGATATTGATTTGTACACTAAACAGTAGATATATTTTTGCAATTTGAGTTTTTCAATTTGCGTTATTGTCCGCTGAGAGAACTAATTGAACATAGGTGCCTTATTTATATTTTTTTACCCTCCTATATATTTTCCTGTTTTTATAGATGCACCATGTAAATGAAAGGGAAGACACATACATCACACACTGCAAAAGTGTAAATACTAAGATAATTGTCAGATATTGTCAAAGAATAGGTTACTCAGCATATTTCAATTTCATATATTAGGAGAGCTATTGGGAGATATTTGGTTAAATGAGATATATTGATATAAATGCCAATTTTTGCTGCTTTTTTATTCTATACTCGTTATCAAAATACAAGATATCAGGTAATATTTTAGAAAATTATTCCTTGGTTGAGCTTACTCTTTTAAGATAAAAGATACTGTGACCATTCAAAAACAAAGATATTAACCACTGAGAAACTCTAGAGACATTTGAAATTAGAAATTGTGATGGAAAAATATTTCAAATGTCTCTGCATGTGTCATGTGTTTGTACAGGTGATGGTCACAGAATTGTTGACAACAACCTCTTCATAAGATTGGGCCATAACAAGAATTTCTACCAGCTATTTCTCTAGAGAGGTGAAGAGTGGAGTGATCCACTTCCCGGTTAAATCACCATACATTTGTTCCCGTGGCTCACACCTTACTATTAAATAAGTTACAGTGCATTTAATGGTACAGATATTTGGGATAGGATCAGTGATATATTTAATTAGGGTATGAAATCTTTCTTTAGTTCTGTTTTATTTTTCATAGCACATAGGTGAATGCATTTCAAGTGAATTTATTTTT
>CM053567.1:166634920-166683297 GCA_028646485.1 Cryptoprocta ferox
GAGCCAGCTAGGCGCCCCTTGTTTTGCTGTTCTACCATTCTTTAGGAGTTGTCTTTATCTGAATGGTCTAGTCAGGTGGCTCAGGCCCACCTCCCTGCTCCTCCAGTGGGAGGGGCCTCAAGAAGGGTAGTGCATGCCCAGGAAACAGCTCATCACTCACTTGCACCCAATTACAGATGGGGCCCACTTTCCTTTCGAAGAGACCATAGACTTTGGCAAATACTCCTGTGGAAGAAAAAGTCAACAGTCTCTGCCACAAATTCCAAATAGGAGTACTTTTCTGAAGACATTGTGTTAATGAACTGTCCGTTTCCAACCATTTTAAATAGAAGATATTATTGACCTGATATAAATCGAAGGCAAAGACATAACTGTTCATCCCAGAACCTGTGAGTTGTGCACTGAATAGTTACTTTTACCTTCCTCTAGGGTGGTGACTATAGTAGGTACTCTATGGACATGACATGAATAGGTGAATGAATAAATGAAGAAAGAGTAAGTGAAAAAAAATAAACATATTAAGTAAAGTGATGCAGACTTCTAAATTCTCATGAAAGGAAAGTGAAAAAACAAACGATCCAAATTTACCATGGGAGTTAGTAGCAGAGAAGATACTCAAATGTGAAAGTTTCTAAGAGAAGAATCTATGAATTCTGTCCCTAGCTATATTATAGAACTATTTAAGTCTTTGGATATAATAAGGGGCATCCATTTTTGCAAGAAGGAAGACATCGATCAGCCTTTCGACTGGATGGACATTGTCATATTTCTAATTTCCTGGTACCTGAGGTTAACACATTGTCTTCTAATGAACACGGTTTTCCTACCTTTTTAGGGAACAGCTGTCTGGTCACTATGATGTATGTAACATGTACGTAGAACAAGATGACTAAACCAATATCTGCTCAGGACTTTTCTATCAGGTTTCTCAGAAAGAAAGTGCTCTTTATGGGGTAAAGTGGTGAGATGTGAATATTGGGAGCTCTCATGACTACTATATACAGAGAGTCTGTTTAAGGAATGGAAAGGGACAAGGAGGCGTTATGAGAGTCATTAGGCTCAGCCCACCCTAAAGTCTACTATATGAACTCTTCCATTTCAATGGTGAATAAAAACCACTTCATTACACCATTCCCTTCCTTCCTGCCTTCCTGCCTTCCTTTCATTCTCTCTCTTCTTTATTTTGGTTTATTTTATTTTATTTTAAGTTTATTTGTTTATTTTGAGAGAGAGAGACAGAGAGAGCATGAGCAAGGGAGGGGCAGAGAGAAAGGGGAAGAGAATCACAAGAAGGCTCTGTGCTGTCAGTATAGAGTCTTTTTGGATTATTTTTAACTGGGTCTGTGTTACTCACAATTAAAGTGTCTTAAATACTAATTTATTAATCTATCTAATATATAATCTAGTTTCACACCTGCTTTATAGCCTGTGCCTAGAATAGTATCTAGGAAATAAATATTGCTGAACAATAAATGACTTTGCTCAGGATACAACCAAGTCTTAGTCACTGGAATGTATTCTTTCCCTGTAATGTCATTTGATATATTTCTGTTTTGATCTTCACCCCAGAAGCCCATCTTATCCCCCTTATTACCAAGTTCTTGATAAGTAAGTCACTGTTACTGATTTGATAATATTCATTAAATGATTTTTATGAACCTAAATTTAATATTTATTGCAATGTTTGAAACACAAAGCCCTGTGCTTGGTACTGAGGATAAGAACTTTTAGACTTAATCTAAATGTTTTTTGCCAAGGCATAAGAGATTCTTAGAAAGTATAAAATCATAGATTGACAGCTCTATATAAAGGAGAAAATGATGAAAGTTTATTTAATAGATATTATTAAACAGCCTCAAATTTATTAAACAACCGCTAAGAAGGCTAATGTGCTAATTTCTCTAATACCTGACAGTACAACCTTAGGACATGCATGGGATAAAGTCTCTGAAAGAGAAACGAAACCAAGGCACCTGCTTTGAAGTAAAGAACTTTCTGGAAACAATACTTACTGTGTCCACTGCATTCCATATGGTCTTTCCCCAATTCATAATATAGGCATAGTATGTCAGCATAAGAGGTTATAAGTGCTCTTTTTGCTTCAGTTCACCTAGGCATTTCACATATTGCAATTATAATAATATTCCTAAAAAACACATGTTAGCTTAATGCTCCCAAGCTTAAAGCCTTTCAAAAGTTGGATGGTAACTTCAGGATAAATTCCCACTCCTCTCCCCTGCCTCTTCCTTCATATTCTCCCTCACCACTCATTCCCTGTCACTAAACCATCTCAAATACTGTTGGGACTATAAACATATGTTTCTTAGTTTGCAATATTTTTCATGCTCCTCTCCTCCTGGTCAAAGACTTTTTATCATTCAGGACTCTGGCTACCATTCCCCCCACCCCATCTCATCCCCTGCAGATTTCTCAATGACAATTTAGAATAATGATCCTCCATCCCTGGTACCTAGCACTTGGAAAACATTCATTTAGTTTTTGTTGAGTGGATAAGTCAGCAAATGAGTGAATGAATGATTACTGACAAAGACTAACTTGGATTTCATCTCAGACCTTGATTCATCTCTCTTTGCTATTTTTAGGTTTACCCCTGGTTGGAGAAAGAGTGCAAGATTCAATGGTTTTCTGAGGCTTCATTTAGCTTTTGCTTTGAAAAGTAAATTATGTATTTTTTGCCTTGCTAGATATCAAAATGACTCTAATCACACCTGGAAAAAGCAGAATGATATCTATAACCTCAAAATAAAATTATAAAAAATTCTGCCTGTTTCCTAATCTGTGTTTTCAGCTCAGCAGCAGAAAATGCAAGCTTTTTGTCATCTCTACTTTCTGTCACTGAAGATAATAGCAATGCTTGGTTAATGGTTCAAGGAAAAGAAAATGAACCCACCGAGTTCTCTGTTTTATTTATTCTATTATGATATTTTATAGCATGCAATTTCATTTATGGCACTATTTATCATTAAGTAATATACCATAAGTGATGTGACAGAACTTGAAATAATGAGAAAATATAAATATAATATTTTATCTGTTTTAACCTCAAATTTAGGACTGGAAAGAATGCTAAGACATCTGAAGGTGGAATTTTTAGGAGATACTGATTCGAATAAACATATTGAAAAACTCTAGAGAAAAAACTTATTCTCAGGTACCTTTAAACAGGTTAAGCTAGTAGCCACTTGTCCACTCTATTAATCTGAGATAATTTAAATATATTTATTAAAATAACATGAAATATCGTACTACGTCCTGCCAAAGATAACTTTCAAAATATTCCTGTGCTTTAAGCATTTCGAGATTACTGCTATTTCAGCATTTTTAAAGTATTTATATATCTTTGTTTTTTTTTTTCCTTTTGTTGCTGTTCACATGAGCTAATGGAATCATTATAATTCTTTTACAATTAGCAGTCTGTTTTTCCATTCATGATCATTCTCAAATAGTCTAGTTAATTTTTTTATGTTGAATTCACAGTGTAAAAGAGATTATTTCTCGTGTTGGCCCCTCATTCTCTTTTGAAAGCCAGCAAGCCCCACAGGTATCAATTAAGTGACTCTCACTTATAAATCTCCTCAAACATATTAAGTGAAAACAAGTTTATTGGCTCACATTTATGGGCTTAAGTTAGTACAGCTGGATTCAGTAACTCAAGAAATATCTTATTTCTTTCTCTGAGGTCTTCTGTCCTTTGGTTGTGTTTTAGATGGTAGCTTCTCACAAAGCTAGATTCAGACCCAGCAGGAAAAGACTCACTCTATTTCAACAATCCCACCAAAAATCTTACCATATGTTCCTAATGCTTGCTGGGTCACATGTCTCTCCCTAAAGCAAAGATGTTATCCAGAATAATCAAATGTTAAGTTGTCATACTGGAGTTACTAGAAAGACCATGGAAATAATGTACAAGTACTCCAAATAATAATGATAATAATAATAATAATCAATGTTCAGATTGATCATTGTTCAGAATAATCAATAATCAAAACAGATAAAGTATAGTACTTCAACACAATTTGTGCTAATGATTTAAATATACATATGTCAAGAAATATATTCTTAGAAATGTAGAATGATTTGTGTTTTTCTTACTAAGGCAGTTATGTGTTAATCACCCTGCCCCAAGTTACCCAAAATATGCAGTATAGTAACTTTTTTCTTTTAATCACAAAGTTATTTTTTCACCATTTACCAATACAAAATAGATAAAGGGTTCTAAATAAATTATCAACAAAATAAATAAAACAAAACAAAAGTCTTGGAGACACTGACATATAGCAACTTGGGCAAGTTGCTATTATCCAAACATGTATTTGATCCTGGTGATCTATGCAAAAATAACTGTATTGAAACCTACACAAATGATATGTTATTGATATTCGTGCAAATTTCAAATTTATTATCTGGTAGAAAAATTATTTTAAAAATAATACTATATTAGCATTTGAGTTTTTAAACCCTCCTTTAATAGGAAGATGGATATGTTTACAAATGTCTGATTAATGGCGTCTTTCTGAAACAAAGCAACTAAATTACTCCTCTGCCATATTAGATACAGCTATATAATATGATAAAAGGCTTATTTGTGGAAAATAATCCAGTATGTTAATTAAGAAAATGTATGTCCATCCAACAAAGTGCAAAGGATTCGGTCATTCCAATTTTTTCCACATAAATTTTATTTATTACCACCCTATATTTGTAGTAAAATATTAAATTTCCTTCCGATATTTTTGTAATAGATTTCGAAGGACAAGAAGTGTCAGTTGGCATAGGTAAAAAGTTTTGATTTAGAATGCTCAGAATTAATGATAATGATCATTTTTATGTACTCAAATAAAAATTAAACAGAAATTGCTGCAAAATTTAAATGGTTCTATAATTAAAATATCATTATTACTTAAAGGATATGAAATGAAACATTGGAATAACAAACAAAGAGGGATGGCAGGTTATAGAAGTGAATAAATAAATGAAGTGCTTCATTTAGAACTTTGACAATATATGAAGTGTTGGAAAAATGCTAACTTTACCCAGGCACTCTGCCATCAACTGAATGGCTAGACAGATATTTGAGCAAGATTTCCCAGGTTTTAAAAATGTAGTAATCAACAAATAATGAGATGATATAGCACCAACACACATAGTAGTTTACAGAACATTTCAGTGCTCTGCAAGTACAGTGAATATTATCAAAAATATTGGAGAACATTAGCCTTTGCAAGTGATCAACTGATAATTAATGCTTAGTACTCAAATGAGCTTCAGGTTTAAGATTAAAAGCAGATGACTAAATAATGAGTGCATAATAAAAATATTTATTTATTTGACAAAGTTTATGGTGTGTTGGCAAGTTATTCACTCCTTCCCAAAAGGAAATAAGAATAAGAATAAGAATAAGAATAGGGGCACCTGGCTGGCTCAGTCTATTAAGTGTCCGACTTCAGCTCAGCCAATGATCTCAAGGTTTGTGGGTTCAAGCCCCGCATTGGGCTGTGTGCTGACAGCTAGCTCAGAACCTGGAGCCTGTCCTCGGATTCTGTATCTCCCTCTCTCTCTGACCCTCCTCTGCTCATCATGCTGTCTCTCTCTGTCTCTCAAAAATAAATAAATAAATAGATAGATAGATAGATAGATAGATAAATAAAAATTTAAAAAAAAGAATAAGACTAATGATCACTTTCAGTGCTCATTTAACTCATGGGTATTTTTTTAAAACAAAATACACTTTTAAAAGTGAGATGTAATAGAATGTTCTTATTGCCACAATTGTCAGAATAGTAAAAAAAATCTGTCTATCATCTAAATTTTTTTTCACATACTAATAGAAGTTTAAGAGTCCTATTACAAGTTTTTAAAAATTTCATCACTGTATGTTTTTCAAAATAAAAAAAACTCTTCATTTGTCAACCAAAGGAAAGGACAGCTGATGCAATCAGCAGCTGTTGGTTGATCATCTGGAAGAATAAAAAGATACATTTATAGTAGAAAAAATAATGTATTATTTACCCAACCCATCACGTAGTCTGATATTCTTAGAATTGATGTCTATAACCTGCTGAGCGATTTTGAAAATGGTTATGATTCCAAATAAAATAGCACTTGAAAATTGATTTTATAAAGTGTAATTTATTATTTTACATGCATATTGAAATGGTATGATCTTTTTAATATGGCTACAGTTGTAACTATTAGGTCAGTTAAAGATATGATACTTGATAGATTTTAAAATGTACTATTTAAAATTACATCTACATCAACTATTATGCTAATTCTATGAACTTTAACTGATAGATGTGAGTGCCACATCCATTTGTTCATTATATTATTTTATATGCATTTATTATTCAATTATATGTCCTTGCATATTTAATCTTTATTCAATATGCAAAAAATTTAACTAAACATAAAACCAAAGATAATCATAACCACAAAAAGGGGATCAAAATAATCTTTGAGTAAATATTTAAAGAAGCATACTTTCAGTCATCATCAAATCATATTTATTTTAATATTTTGCAGGGTAATCATGACAGTTTAAACTTTCATTCCTTATAAAATCAGTTCATTCAGATTAAAGTCAAATTTCTGTGTAGAAATAATTAAATTCCTGTTAAGAATCGATAGAGAAGGCAGAAAGTAAAACTGAACATGTGTGATTACACTTCCAGAGAATTAAAGTTGTACAATTTTGGGGGTGCCTTGGTGGCTCAGTCGGTTAAGCGTCCTACATCGGCTCAGGTCATGATCTCATGGCTCCTGGGTTTGAGCCCCGGGTCGGGCTCTGTGCTGACACCTCAGAGACAGGAGCCTGCTTCGGATTCTGTCTCCCTCTCTGTCTGCCCCTTCCCCTCTCACTCTCTGTCTGTCTGTCTGTCTGTCTCTCTCTTTCAAAGATAACTAAACATAAAAAATATCTAAAATTGTACAATTTTAATGTTTTTCTGGTGTTTAGAAAATCTCCTCTTATCAATATCTCAAGACTAAGAGAAGCTGAAGCTGGTTGGCTATTGTAAAAAGGTAACATAAATGAGGGGTCCTAGTCAGTGATACAAAATGTGCTGTAAGATTTTATTTTAAATTCACATCTGGATATGTGCTTCCATTCACTGATATTTTAGTGGAAAACCAAGGATTTATCTCTTAGAGTAGGCAAAAACTTGAACTAAAAACCACAGTGAAGGATGCTTTGGACTTTTATTTATTTATTTATTTTTATTCCAGTTGTTTTCAGTATCTTTCTAAAGGTTAACTCTAGAATATTTTAATGATTTGTCTTTATCAAATCTTTCCAAGCATCCATTTCCCCCTTAAATTTACTGTCATTAGTAATGTAAATTTTTTCACTGCCAATGAAGGAATTTTATTAATCTTAGACTGGTTTTGCTTTCATTGTTTTTATAACATACTATTTTCCCATGATCATTGCTTTTAACTTTAATTATTTAATATCTAATTTAAAGCACACCTTTAATACTTTAACCTCTTACCCCCAGAAATCAGGCACTGCTACTTTGCTTTGGAGGGCTTGGCTTAGTTTTTATACATCGCTTCTTCCTTATTCATGCCTCCTCTGAGCCTCATTTTATAATGGAGAGAATGATAGACAACATATTTTGTCTCACTAATATATCATTGGTGTCTGGAAGAGAAACTGTCATGTTAAATACTAAATAAATATTTATTTAATGAATGAAATATATAAAGAAACAGTCTTCCAATTTTATCATAATCCCTATGGAATAGCAATGTAGCTCCTTATGGACATATAGTTGTTTAAAAAATACTCCACTGATTAAAATGATTCTTTTTATTCCCTAAGACTTATGTCTTCAGAAAACATATTAGTATTTTCCCCCACATTTAGCTTTTCAGCATTATTAGAATTATAATAGATGATATTTTTTGTTTTATTATTTATTTTTGAGAGACAGAGTGCAAGTGGGGTAGGGACAGAGGGAGATGGAGACACAGAATCCAAAGCTATCAGCATGGAGCCTCAACCAGAGCTCAAACTCGCGATCTGTGAGATCATGACCTGAGCCGAAGCCTGGATGCTGAACCCACTGAGCCACCCAGGCACCCCAAAATAGATGACATTTTATTGGATGATAAAAGCGAGGGTTTGTGTGTGTGTGTGTGTGTGTGTGTGTTAGTAGAAACAAAAGGTTTTCACGCCCAATAGGATTATCATAGTATTAGAATAATGATAAATAATACACTCAATAAATACACCAAATCTTTTTTCAGGTTTTATTGACATTTAACAATTAGAATTTTTCTTTAAATATTTGAATATTTACATTCACAACATTTTCCTTTGTGTTAATTAAGTAGTTACAGGATAAAGATTGTTGTAGACTGAATATATGTATAATAAATTAACAACAAATAAACACTCTTACTTCTTTAATTCATTTCTGTTGGGATGCAAATAAAAGTCACACATTTAATAAAGTCTTGACTTCTTAGAAGTGCATTAGCATAGAGTTGGAGCTTATAATCACATTCTCTTCAGAATTTATTTCACATACACTGAAAACAAAGTCACCCTTATTTACCAATGTTGATCTGTAAACATGAAAGAAAACAATGTGGTAAAGGTAAGGCTTTGAAGTAAATGGAAACATATGAGGAAAATAAAAATCTCTTAGTGACACAGCAGTGAGACAATAAAACTCATTAGTATGATTTTTTTTGCATTGTGATTTTTTTTTAACAACAGCAAAGCGGATGGAGTAACAAAATAATAATAAGACAACTGAAAATTTCAGAACAATTAAAAGAACAAGAATAATATACTATTTAAGTACATGGTAGTATTTATAAACTTTTTATCATATCAGTATGACCTCTAAAAACAACACATTTTGGAACACATATTAAGTCATGCCCATTTTTTAAGTTGGAGTACTAATACAATCTGTAAGTGACTATAAAAGTAAACACAATGGAAGATAAGTAACTTTAGTAAGCATGCCCAAATTAATTAGTGATATCTTTTGTATATTCTTCTGGTATTATTGAACAAATATCTCTATATCTGTATATAGGTAAGTAGACATACATATTTATTAATAGATATTTCTATTTTAATGAGATAACACATTTTGTTATGAAAAAAATCTCTAAATTACAGTTCTATAAAATTACAAGAATTTGGTTAATAAACTGACCTGTATGCTACAAAGCCATAGACAAACCACTGAAGGGTTCATCTGCAGGATCCATATTCAGGGTGACGTGGCAGGAATATCTCAGGTGATACTGAGAATAATGCTAAAGACATATGTTTAAACTCGAAATGAAATAATTTATTTGATATTTGCACTGGCTTCATACAAATGGTCTAATAAAAAATCAGTGATTTTAACCAAAATTTTTGTTTTAAGAAATTCTAATGTGAAAAAAGCCCTCTTCATGTTCATCATATATATATTTTTGCAGCATACACCACACCATTAAAACACTTGCAGATTCACTACATCTGTAACTTATTATTCCTATTATTTATATATATATATATATTTTAACTCAACAAACTGTTTTGAAGACTATATATTCAAACTTATAAAAATAAATCTAAGTGACTTGACAAAAGCAAAAACACAGAAAAAACTAATAAATCTTATTATACTTACTTTATTTGTGGATGAAGAAATTGACCACATAAGTGGTTAGACACTCAAGGTATTAGTCAAAGCAAGGTTAGATTCCTGATGATAAACAATTGTATTTGCCACTGTTTTTGTCTGTGATGATTGAGAATCATGTCATAATGTCCATTGTTTTAGAGTCTATCACATAACTGAACTTTAGAGAACGAGAACAAAATGAAATCAATAAAAACAACCTTTGTCTCTAGACATAGAGGGGAGAACTCTAATTTCCTAGAAAATAACACAAAGAATCAACATATCACAATGTTCCACAATATATCTGTATATTACTTATAATGCATGAAATCCATGCATATTTTGATAATATTTAATATTCTATAATAAAATTAATGATAATTTTTCAATGAAGCCTATGACATTGAATGACTTCATACATAGATATTGCTATAGAGGATGCAGATATAAACAAAACAGCATTTTGTTTTATTTTATTTTATTTATTTACTTTTTAATGTTTATTTTTGATAGAAAGACAGAGTACCAGCTGGGGAGGAACAGAGAGAGAGGGAGATACAGAATCCAAAGCAGGCTCCAGGCTCTGAGCTGTCAGCACAGAGCCCAACGCGGGGCTTGAACCCACGAGCAGTGAGATCATGACCGGAGCCAAAGTCAGATGCTCAGCCAACTGAGCCACCCAAGTATCCCTAACGTAGTATTTTAAAAATAGAAAGAAGAAAAAGCACTTTTTAAAACATATCTTTTGGGGAAGCATATTATTCAAAAGGCTTTTCTTACTTCCCTTCTGTAGTAAACCCATAAATTTAAGGCAAAATAATGGGGCCATCAGTAAGGAGGTGTTTCAAGAAATGTTGGACTTTTGCTTTATAGTATTGCTATGATGAATATTTTCAGAAAGACTTTTAATAATAAGAATCTTACAACTGCTAGATAAATTACATTAGCAGAGTAAAAATAGAGTGATTCAAAATTAGCAAAACAAGAAAGAAAGTAAAAGAACTAGTGACCTAACACAAAAGAAGATACAAAAGAAAGCAAAGGAAGGTCATGAAAGTAATTTGAATACACACGTAATCAAAATAAATGTTAATTTACAAAATTAGTTAGAAGGTAGAGATTGTCAGATTGTGTAAAGAATAAAAAAGAAGAATCATGTAAATATTTTTATAGAAATAAATAATTTTACAAAAAAGCTAAAAGTGAAAAGACAAGAAAGATGTTTTAGTGCCAACCAAAACAAACAAATGAACAAATGCTGGTGAAGATGTGGAGCAACAGGAGCTCTCATTCATTCTTGGTGAGAAGGCAAAGATGGTACAGCCACTTTTAGCCACTTGAGAAGAGAATTTAGCTGCTTCTCACAAAGCTAAACATAGTTTTACTATATTATATAGCAATTGTAGACCTAGGAATTTACACAAATGAGTTAAGAACTTATACCCATGAGGAAGAAGGAGAAGGGGAAGGAGGAGGAAGAGGGAGAGGGAGAGGGAGAGAGAGAAGGAGAAAGAAGAAGAAGGAGAAGGGGCAGGGGAAGGGAAGGGAAGAAGGAGGAGAAGGAGGAGAAAGAGGAGGAGGAGGAGGTGAGGAGGAGGAGGAGGAGGAGGAGGAGAAAACCTTGCATATGAATGCTTATGGTAGGTTTTAATTATAACCGCCAATATTGAAGTGACAAAGATTTCCTTCAGTTGTTTAATGAATAAACAAACTGTGGCTACCCATATATGGAATATTATTTAGCAATTTAAAAAATGACCTATTAAACCACAAATATGATATGAAGGATATCATATCATATCCTATCATATCATATCATATCAAGGTTTAATGACCTATTAAACCACAAATAAGATATGAAGGAAAATTTATTGTTAAGTAAAAGAAGCAAGTATGAAAATGCTATATACAGGACAATCCCAACTATATGATATTCTGGAAAAGGCAGAACTATAAATGCAGGGGAAAATCAGTGTTTTTCAAGATTGGGGGGGTAAGGGGCGAGGGATGAATTCATAGAACATGGGAGATTTTTAGGGGAGTAGTGCTATTTTGTAGAGCATCATAATAGTAAAAACATGACTTTATGTGTTTGGCAAAACTCATAGAAGTACACAATATCAGAAATGAACTTAATGTAAACTATGGACTTTAGTTAATAATAATGTATCAATATTAGTTCAGTTATAACCAAGGCACCACACCAATGTAAGATGTTAAAAAGAAAAACTGAGTGCAGTATGGGAGAGGAAGTACACGGGAAGTTTCTCTACTTTCTGCTCAATTTTTTGGTAAACCCAACACACTCTAAAAAATAGTCTATTAATAAACACATAAGTAAATATATAAGTAAATAAAGCAAATTTTTAAATAGTCATAAAATTAGAACAATGATATTTCCTTGGATCAAAAAAACCACACTAACAAAAACCCTCCATTGATGAGCTTGCAACAACATTACATTCAGGGAACATAAAACACTTCTTCATACTAGACATAACCTGCTTATTTCATCCTCTACTCATATTTTACATCATCACTTCTGTAATTTTCTGAATAGCACTTTTTTTCTTAGCCAAACTGGCTGACACCTTAAGTCATTTTCTTCCTTCTGCCTTTAATTTTTATTCAGAGAACACTAGACAGGCAGTTTCCATCTCACAGTGGTCTGACTTACAATCTTTCAACCTTATGGTTGTGTGTGTGCAATACACATTCAGTTGAGAAAGCAATACACATTCAGTTGAGAACATACTTTGAGTTTCGAAGTTTGATCTTCTCCTGGGCTAACATAGGCTGTGTGGTACTCCATTTTGCTTGACGTGTCCACCACAGCTTTCAGCCAGTCACGTGATCACAAGCCTAACTAACTATTCTATAACCATTACAAGCATCCTGTGTTTTTACTTTCAGTGCAGTCTTCAAGAAATGACTTGAGATATGCAATATCTTATTGTAAAATAGATTTTGTGTTAGATGATTTTGCTCCACTGTAGCTCATGTAAGTATTCTGAGCACTCATCAGATAGGCTAGGCAAGGTGTATTAAATACATTTTTGACTTACAGTGTTTTCAACTTACAATGGGTTTATTGAGAGATAACCCCTCATAAGTCAAGAAAGATTTGTAGTTAAGCACCCTCATTGTTTATGCTAAACTTCATTGAATCCAAATTCTTATCTCATCTTTTCTTGTTCTTGTTGTTATTAACTCCTGGACAATCCTCACTTGTAGCTTCCACTACTTTGTTTAACAATCCCTTTCTGGAGCAGAAGCTCCTTAAAAAGAAGCTACTTTATTTGTCTTGACTGTTTATTAACAGCATCTACAAGCTATCAGTCATTTATTCCCATTGTCTTGCTTTCTCTCATTTCACATTTTCTAACATGTTTTCTTATGTCCAAAGATGAAGAAAATGACAGTCAGAGGCTAGAAAAATTATACTGCTTTAAATTATTAATTAATTAATTAATTAATTAATTTTAGAGAGAAAGAAAACAGAAACAGGGGAGAGGGGCAGAGGGAGAGGAAGAGAGAATCCTAAGCAGTCTCTATGCTTAGTGCAGGGCCTGACACAGGGCTTGATCCCATGATCCTGGGATCTGACATATGCTAAAATCAAGAGCCAGATACTCAACTGACTGAGCCACCCAGGTGCCCCTGTACTGTTTTTTAATAAACTTTGGCATTTATGTTCCACTTACAACACTTAATTCTTGAAATGTATTGATTCCTTAATTTTATTTTTTCCCAAAAACATGAGGCTTAGATATTTTAATATTTACCTCTAACTCACAAAAGTACTAAATGTGAAACTGGTTTTTTGATTCTGGTCTTCCTGAACCTAAAGTTTGGATTATATCTTCTAAATTTCATTGTTACTATGTACAATGTTTATTATGTTCTTTATTTTTTTTAACTTTTTAAATGTTTTTATTTATTTTTGAAAGAGAGAAAGAGAGAGAGAGAGAGAGAGAGAGACAGAGAGACAGAGAGAGAGAGAGAGAGCGAGCGAGCAGGGGAGGGACTGAGAGAGAGGGAGACACAGAATCCAAAGCAGGCTCTAGGCTTTGAACTGTCAGCATAGGGACAGACGCGGGGCTCAAACTCACAAATCATGACCTGAGATCATGACCTGAGCCAAAAGGTCACAAAACATTACCTGAGCCAAAATTGGATGCTTAACCGACTGAGCCACCCAGGTGCCCCAAGTTTTTTCTGTCTCCAATATTTCACACTTACAATATGGTCAATAAACAGTGGAAGAAATATTAGACATGGCCCAGGTCTTTAAAAAGTTTATAGCTAATCATCTACTGCCTTAAATATTTGTGGATCAAAATAAATAATACGCAAGAAGTTTTTAAATCACAAAAAGCTTTATATAAATAGGACATAACCATCAGATAAAGTGAAAGATTGTATATTGGGACCAGAATCCGTCCCATTAAACAGGCTAGCAATATAGACCCTGGAGATATTCTCATAGACAATTTTGTATTGTCCTATGATTCTCTATTTGAATATAATTTATCAATATAAAAATGAGAGAAAAATATATACACAGAAAATGTACGCAATATTTAGTTAAAAGTTAGACATTACTAACTTTGAAGGTGGCTAAAAAGTACGAGCTTGCAGTTGTAAGATAACTAAGTCCTGGGGATGTAATGTTCAGTGTGCTGACTATAGTTAGGAATGCCATATAATATATGCGAAAACAGCTAAGAGTAGATCTTAAAAGTTCTCATCACAAGAAAAAAAAGTTGTAACTATCTAAACTTAATGTGCAAGTTATTTTGCAATCTATACATATGTCAAATCATTATGCAAAACTATACATATGTACACTTAAAACTAAAGCAAGGTCTGAAGTCCATTGTATCTCAATAAAAAAAATAAAGATCTATGAATGGCTCATGGAACATAAGGGTGGCAAAAAATAAAAAGTAAAACTGCCTTGGGTGGCTCAGTTGGTTGAGCATCCAACTTCGACTCAGGTCATGATCTCACAGTTCATGGGTTGAAACCCTGTGTCAGGCTCTGTGCTGACAGCTCAGAGCCTGGAGCCTGCTTCAGATTCTGGGTCTCCCTCTCTCTCTGCCCCTTTCTTGCTCTTGCTTTGTCTCTCTCTGTCTCTGTCTCTTTCTCAAAAATGAATAAATTAAAAAAAATTTAAACTGTCTTTAAAAAATATTAGTCATGGGGTGCTTGGGTGAATCACTCAGTTAAGTGCCCAACTCTTGACTTCAGCTCAGGTCATGATCTCACGGTTCCTTAGTTCAAACCCCTTGTTGGGCTCTGCGGTGACGATGCAGAGCCTGCTTGGAATATTCTCTCCCTCTCTCTCTGTCCCTACCCTGCTTGTGTTCTCTCTCTGTCAAAATAAGTAAACAAACTTAAAAAATGAAAATGAAATAAAAACTATTTTAAAAAATGTTAGTCATTACTAGATATTCAAAGTATCACAGAATATCACTCAGACTCCATGCTGAGTGTAGAGCCTGCTTAGGATTCTCTCTTTCTCAAAAATATGTAGTATCTAATAAACTGGGAAAGAGGAAGGGAATTCTAGAAATAAGAGGCAAAATTAAAAAAAAAAAGGTCAGAGGTGATATGAAATATAACACAATAAGAGGAAAAAATCTAAACAAGTAAAAATACCAACACAAAGATTCATTAGCAGAAACAGGAAAGGAAAATAGATAAATATCATAATATTCTGGCATGATTTTGGACACCTTAGAAATCTCTTACGACCTTCTCTCACTTTCTCCCAGAAGAGAGTGAGAACGGGGCTGATAATATCCATGCTGGGCAGAATAGCTATTTAATTTGTACTACATAGAAAGTAATTTCCAGTTTTCAATCATTTCTAAAAGTCAATGGACAGAAAGCAAGTATATTGTAGTTTTATATAACTATGCTTTCTGGATCCTGTTGTTTTCCTAAAGTGCCCTTTATATTCTGGGACGATTCGGAGAAGAATAAAAGCGGCTATCAAGAATAAAGGTAGGGTCTTTAGTGTATTATTTTCTTAACTGTACAATTAATTTTCAACTAAAGTTTGCTAAAATGATTCCACTCTTTTATTTCTTGAAAAAATGTTAAATATTTGATTTGTTTTTGAGAAAGGGAGAGAGAGACAGAGACAGGGGCAGGGGGGAGGGTCAGAGAGAGAGAGGGAAGCACAGAATCTGAAGTAGGCTCCAGGCTCTAAGCTGTCAGCACAGAGCTCGAACCCATGAACCGCGAGATCATGACCTGAGCTGCAGTCTGGCATTTAAATGACTGAGCCACCCAGGCGCCCCACACTCTTTTATTTCTGTCAAAATTGTTTCCATATTTCCCCTGCACGAATCTTCTTACATATTTTGGAGGTGTTTTACCTTCTTTCTCTTTTCTTTTGATACCAATTAAGTTGTAATGATGGCAACTACTGTCACGTCCCATTTCGTCTGTTCTTAAATCAGACATTTTTCAAATAAATTAACATTATAAAACCAAAAATACTTTCTTTTTAATTAATAATTTATTTATTTACTAAAGTTTATTTATTTATTTTAAGAGAGAGACAGCACGAGTAGGGAAGGGGCAGAGAGAGAGAGAACTGCACTGTCAGTGCAGAGTCTGATACTGGCCTTGAAGCCACAAACCATGAGATCACGACCTGAGTGGAAACCAAGAGCTGGAGGCATAACTAACTGAGTTACCCAGGAACCCCATTATACTGTCTTGTTTTAAAAATAAATATAATACTTTCTGGTTATTAAAAATCCAGAAAAACTGAATTTGAATTGATTATGTTTATTGATTATTTTTTCTTAAGTATATCATGGGGGGTACTAGTATTTGAAGTAATTTCTTTAGGAAGCTTTAACACATGCAGATGAAGCCCATTGTTTCAAATGGTGACTTTAACAGAATACTCTGCGAATTATCCAGCTGTGTATACTTAGAATAAGCACATTGCAACACTGAGTGGAACTCAGGCTTTGCACTTTGCTATGGTTTGCAGCAAGTCCTTGGTCCGTGCTATGGGCCAATCTGCACATATACACAGTGTGATAACATTCATTTACAAATGTTTCCATTAAGAAATCTAGAGCATGAATGTTGCTCGACTTCAGGTTCAAAGGAAGCTCAGGGAATCATCATCGCATTTTTATATGAATAACTCATAGGTAAGTTGATTGATTATAGAGGTCATTGGATAAGTTACATGTTGATTATAAAATACTCTCAAAGACCTCACTGAAGAATTCTATTTTCTTGCTCTGTTAAAAATGTTTCCATAAATGTTTCTTCAGAGAATGAGCGAAAACTAATTTTAGAAAGTTATAACAAGAGATTCAAATAGGTTTTTTTTCTGCCAAATCATATGAGAATTATACTTCTGTATGCAGCTAAAATGACTGAGAAAGATTTTTATGTATATCAATCTACTTTGATTTGGTTTTTTAAGTTTTCCATCTCGTTTTGCACTTTTCATCTTTAATATAACTTTGCTGAATTTATTACAAATATTTGTACAGAATCTGAATGCTTATTCTTTAACTAACATGAGTTCCTCACCCTTACCCTTTGCTCCAGGGTTTTATGATGAAATTCTACCCATGCTTGCACCAGCTAAACATCGACTCGTCTGTAATATTGTGCTTCTTGCTCCTGACATATCATTGTGCTTCATACGCTGATTTTTAACACAAATATTTCCACGTTATGTCATCTAGCATGTAGATGTTTATATGTCTTTTCTCATAAGCTTTGTTGTTGGGAGCCATCTGAACTCACCGGTTGAGTGAAAATTCCCGGTGAAGGTACAGCAAGTTTGCATGGTCTCTTGCCATCAGGCAGCAACCAATATCTACCCTTTTGTAACTTTCATTTCTGCTTGGGCACCAAACCTCGGAGTGCTTTGCTGATTAGTGTCAGGAGCAGCCTGTCCCCCTTGCCCTGTCCCTGAGACATGATTGCACCTGGTCAGGGAAAAAAATCAGTAAACTAGATACATTCTAATGTGACTAAGGCAAGCAACATATCATTTTCCTCCTCGCTGAGCAATTAACTGATAACTCACTCCTTTCTAGGCCTGGACGTCGTTGCAAAAGTCACTGCTGCGATAAATATCAAAAATGTATCATTCGTCTTTGGGACCGTGAGAGCAGACATTATTATGTCTCCTGGGGATCCTGTTTCTCTGGGAACTTTCTCTTAAAAACTGACTTTTACTAAACAATGCTGTTTTCCTTATAGTTAAAGGTGGCTTTCTTAGGGCTATACCTGACATTTTGTGTATCTTGGTCTTCTGCTTCCTATGGAAAAAATGTACACTTAAAAAATACCTGCCCTTCCCATATAATAGCGTCAGTGCCTGTAGCTAAGTTTTTTATGACAATCATTACTACTAAGATTAGAATTGTAACTTCTGCGGAATCCATGTTCTGGAAAAATATGCTGAAAAAATTATCTATGAGAAATCATTTACTAAACACATGCTGCTCTTTCAGCTCCTTGTGCCTTTCACTATAAATAAAGCTAGAGAATCAGAGCAGAGGAGAGATGCCTGCCTGGTGATCAGAAAGAAACTCGAAGCTCTCTCACTCCCTTTCGCTGACACTGTCCATCCTTGAGGGACCCCTGGACCTGCTGGAGCTGGACTCCGGGCACTTTGTTGAGGACAGAGTTAACTGGTTTATTGTCTTTGGAGACACAACCCGCTTTATAAAATATTCCGCACACAGTAGGTGCATCAATTTATCTGTCAAATTAAAGCTGTCAACACGTGCAATTGCTTAGCTCTTCATTTTTATACTATGCTATGTAAGAAACATAGAACATAGAACAGGAATGTTCTCTTAGAATTATAAACTATCACTTTAATGTAATCGCTTGAAATAAAAGCAGGATCTGTTTCTCACAATGAATAGATTTCATTTAGAAAATACTAATAAAAATATGTAAACAAGCTCAATTTCTATTTGTTGACACTGATTTAACCTATTTTTTATGACTTTACTGAAACTAAAGATATGAATCAAAGGGAAATATTTTTGAAATAATGAATAAAGATTAATGGGTTTCATTGAAACTAAAGATATTAATCATGGGAAATATTTTTGAAATAGTGAATAAAGGTTAATAAGTTTCAACTTAAATATCACAACTGTAAATGGAAAATGATTACACATTATATTCCATAATTAGAGTAATGTGTATCCATGTTTTATTTGTCAATATACAGATGAACAGAGGACAGTTTAGAAGATGCAATAAAGAAAAGAATGTATAGGCTTTGAAATTAAATTCCAGCTGTCCTACATGAAAGCTTTGTAAATTTGAACAAGTTACTAAAGACTTCTGGTTTTTTGGCACCTACTTAGGAAACTGACAAATACTTATAAAGTTGTTTTAATATTTTTATTGAGATATAATTGACATATAGCATTGTAGAAGTTTCTTGTGTACAATATGGGGATTTGATACATTTAAATATTGCAATATGAGTACATATACATATAGCTTTAGCTAATCCTACCATCATGTCATATAATTATTTTTTCATTTTGTAGTGAAAACATTTAAGCTCTGGCATTTTAGTAACTTTGAAGTTCAGGCATTCCTCATTTTATTGCACTTTACTTGATTGTGGTTCATAGCTACTGCATTTTTTTTTTAACAAATTGAACATTCGTGACAACACTGCATGAGCAAGTCTATCAGTGCCATTTTTCTAAAAGCATGGCTCAATTCATATATCGGTCACATTTTGACAATTCTAGCAATATCTCAAACTTTTTCATTGTAATTATTTGTTATATTGATCTGTGATCCGTGATCTTTGATGTTAACATTGTAACTGTTTTGAGATGCCATGAACCACTCTTAGATAAGATCGCAAACGTAATTAATTGATAATACTGTGTGTGTTCTGACTTTTCCACCAACTGTCTATTCTCCCATCTCTCTCCCTCTCCTCAGACCTCCCTATTCCCCAGTACAAAACAATATTAAAATTAGGCGAATTAATAACTGTACAATGGCCTTAGAGTGTTGGAAGGAAATGAAGTGTTGCACATCTCTTGCTTTAAATCAAAAACTAGTAATGATTAAACTTAGCAAGGAAGTCATGTCAAAAGCTGAGATATACTGAAAGCTGGGTCTTCTGCACCAGTCAAGTTGCGAATGCAAAACAAAAGTTCTTGAAGGAAATTAAAAGTGCCACTCCAGTGAACACATGAATAAGGAAGTGTAACAGCTTTACTGCCTATATGGAGACAATTTGATTGGTTTGGACAGACTATCAAATAAGCCACCACCTTCCCTTGAGCCAATGCCCAATGTCCTACTTCCCTTCAATTCTATGAAAGCTTAGAGAGGTGAGGAAGTTGCAGAAGAAATGTTTGAACCTAGCAGAGTTTGGTTCATGAGATTTAAGGGAAAATAAGTCATCTCCACAACATAAAACAATGAGGTGAAACAGCAAGTGGTGATGTCAAAGTCGCAGCAAGTTATCCAGAAGAGATCTAGTCAGGATAATTCGTGAAGGTGGCTACACTGAACATTAGCTTTTCAATGTAGATGAAACAGGCTTCTTTTAAAAGAAGATGGCATCTAGGACTTTTATAGCTAAAGAAAGTCAGTGCTTGGCTTCAAAGTTTCAGAGGACAGGCTGACAGTCTTGTTTAAGGCTAATGGGCCTGGTGACTTTAAGTTGAAGGCAGTACTCATTGACCATGCTGAAAATTCTAAGGTCCTTAAGAGCGATGCTAAATCTACTCAGCTTGTGCTCTGTAAATGGAACAACAAAGCCTGGATGACAGCACATCTGTTTACAGCATGGTTTACTGAATACTTAAACTCACTGTTGAGACTTAATGCTCAGGAAAAAAAATCCTTTCAAAATTTTGCTGCTCCTTGGCAATGAACCTGGCTGCTCGAGAGCTCTGATGGTCATGTACAATGATATTAATGTTGTTTTCATGCCAGCTAACACATCATCCATTTGGCAGCCCACAGACCAAGGAGTCATTTCAACTTTTAAGTCTTATTATTTAAAAAATACATTTTTTAAGGCTACAGCTGCCATAGATAGTGATTTTTTTTGATGGATCTGAGTAAATTCAATTGAAAAGCTTCTGGAAATAATTCACCATTCTAGACGCCAGTAAGAACATACATGATTCAGGGGCCCATGGGTGGCTCATTTGATTGAGCACCTGACTCTTGATTTCAGCTCAGATCATGATCAAGAGTCTTGTGATTGGGCCCTATGTCAGGCTGTATGTGGAGCGTGGAGCCTACTTAAAATTCTCTCTCTCTCTCTCTCTCTCTCTCTCTCTCTCTTTCTAAAGGAAAAAAAAAAGAACATTCATGATTCATGGGAAGAGGTCAAAGTATCAACATTAATAAGAGTTTGGAGGAAATTGGCCTCAACCCTCGACATGACTTTGAGGAATTCAAGACTTCAGTGGAAAAAGTAACTGCAGATGCTGTGAACATAGAGAAAACTAGAATTAGAAGTGGAGCCTGAAGATGTGATTGAATTACTGCAATCTGTGATGAAACTTGAGTGGATGAGAACCTGCTTCTTATGGATGAGCCAAGATTTTCTTGAGAGGAAATCTACTCCTGATGAAGATTGTTGAAATAACAACAAAGGATTTAAAATAATATGTAGGCTTAACTGATAAAGCAGCAGGAGGTTTGGAGAGGATTGGCTCTAATTATGTAAGAAGTTCTACTATAGGTAAAATACTACCAAGCAGCAATCCCTCTACAGAGAAATCCTTTGTGAAAGGAAGAGACAGTCAGTGTGGTAGACTCCAATGTTATCTGACTTTAAGAAATAGCCACAGGCACCCCAAACTTTGGAAACCACCACCCTGAGGTGTCAGCAGCTATTAACATTAGGGCAAGACCCTCCAGCAACAAAACTATTACACCTTGGGGCGCCTGGGTGGCTCAGCCAGTTGAGCCTCCGACTTCGGCTCAGGTCATGATCTTATGTTTATGGGTTCGAACCCTGCGTCAGTCTCTGTTCTGACAGCTCAGAGCCTGTAGCCTGCTTCGGATTCTGTATCTCCCTGTCTCTCTGCCCCTCCCCGGCTCATGCTCTGTCTCTCTCTCTGTCTCAAAAACAAACATTAAAAATATTTTAAAAAATCTATTACACCTTGCTGAAGATTCAGATGATGGTTAGCATTTTTTAGCAATAAAATATTTTGTAATTAAGCTATACACATTTTTTAGCCATAAGACTATCACATACTTCATAGACTACAGTATAGTGTCAACATAACTTTTATAGGCAGTGGGAAACAAAAAAAAATTCATTTGACTCACTTCATTATGATGTTCAGCTTCTTTTGGTGGTCTGGAACCAAATCTACAATATTTCTGAGGAATTCCTGTATACAATTCAGTGTTATAAACTATAATCATAATGTTGTGCATTAGATTTTTAAAACTTATTCATCTTCTAGTTGAAAGGTTTTACCATTTGTCCAACATCTCTCCAAGTCCCCTATCTCCAAGCCCTTGGTAAGCACTATTCTACTTTCTGTTTCTAAGAGTTGGGCTTTATTACATTTTACATATATGTGGTATCATACATATTTGTCTTTCTCTGTCTGACTTACCTCACTCAGCATAATGCTCTCCATTAGTTCCATCCATGTTGTTGCTAATGGGGACTTTCTTTTTTCATGGCTGAATAATATTCCATTGCATATATAAATATATTTATTTATTTTTTTATAAATGTATATTGAAATTTATATAAAAACATACATATATATATATATATACATTCATTTATTGACAAAAACTTAGGTTGTTTCTACATCTTGGTTTTTGTGAGGAGTGTTGCAATGAACATGAGAGTGAAGATATATATTTTTTAATATTTTGTCTTCATTTTCATTGAATATATATTCAAGAAGTGGGGTTGCTGGATCATGTGGTAGTTCTAGTTGTAATTTTTTGAGGAAGCTCCATTCTGTATTCCATAATGACCAAACTAAATGACATTCCCACCAATGGTTCATGAGTGCTTTCTTTTCTCCACATCCTCACTAACACATGATATCTTTTGTCTTCTTGATAGTCATTCTAACACATGTCAGATAATATCTATTGTGATTTTGATTTCTAGTCCCATGATGATTAGTGATGTTGAGCAACATTTCATGTACTATAGGCCATTGGTATGTCTCCTTTCAGGGGAAAAAAGAAGTGTATCCAGTTCTTCTCATTTTTATAATTGGATTGTTTGGGGTTTTTTATTGAGATGTATGAATTCTTTACAGATTTTGGATATTAACTCCTTATATATCAGATATATGGTTTTCAAATACTTTCTCCCACTCTTTAAGCTGACTTTCTATGTTGTTGATTATTTTCTTGCTGTGCAGAGGCTTTTTTAGTTTGATGTAGTTTCTCTTGTTGATTTTTGCTTTTGTTGCTTGTGATTTCAGCATCATATTAAAAATATTATTGCCAAGTCTAATGCCAAAGAGCATTTTCCCTATGTATTCTTCTGGGAATTTTAGTGTCAGGTCTTATCTTTAAATATTGAGTTAAGAAATGCATACTTAACACAATCACGGTCACATGTTAAACATTTGATTAACACTAGGACATATTCCCCTCTTTCTTCTTTCTCCTTCATTTCACATATCTGAAATGTCTGTATGCCTAATTATATTATGCCTAAAGAGCACAACTGTGGTTAATTTCCTTGAGAGAAGAAAAACATTTCAAATATATGTAATGCTTTGTATAAATAAAAACTTCTGGCTTGATTAAATGTCAACAGATAAAAATGTGTTTGCTTAACTGAGTTCCCTGGTAATAAATTCAGACTTGTAAAATTCAAGAACATTCTTTGTATAGCTGGAAAAATTATTTAGACTTAGAAAGGTCCAACAGCAATACAATAGTTACTTTGCTAATTGCCTTTCCCGTTATGACCATTAGCTGGACATAATTCAGTTATATTTAAATATGTATATATGCATTTAATATAGTTAATACTACTCATGGCTCATTGACTATCTCTCTGTCTGTTTTTACACTTTAAGCATTAAATATAAAAAATATAAAAATATTTATTTAATTTTAATTCCACTATAATTTCATTTAATAAAGGTAGCTTAAATTAACACATAAAAATCTCTATATTCAATTAATTTTCATTTGTTAATGAAGTTAAGATAAAATCAGATTATGCTAAGAGGTCAGCCAGCCCCAGCTGAGGGGTACACAAACTTTAAAAAATGCAATTTTTAATAGATAACCATCTCTCCTCACCAAAACCCACACAAAATGTACTGCTGCCAATTATCCTGACCATCTTGTACTACCAAGAAAGCTCACTTAGGATTCAGATTCATCACACATAAAACAGGTGCAGCTAAATGTCTGAGCAAGAGAAAACCAAATATAGAAACATAGAAACAGTACTGCCAGATCACTGGCAGAGGGACTAGCATTTTTGCTGCCACTCTAGTTCGGTGATATTGAGATATTTCAAAGGAAAAAAATACATTGGCAGTCTAAATTATTCTCATTTTCAGGGAAAGATGGTTGGGGCAGTACTTTCATGAATAAATAATGTATATCTTTCTATATGACCACTCTGTAGATCTGAAAAAGCTAATCACACCATTAGGACAAATTGCAAATGTTTGAGACCACTGTAAAATACAAAAGATGTGAGTGAAATATTGTTGACATCGTTTCTAGAATTAAAAAACATAAAGGAAAATCAATATTCCTGCCCCAACCCTAAAGGAAGCTATACATATCCTGACAAATTATCTTAACTGCCATTGATCATTAAGTACTGGTCATATGGAATATCACCAAGATATAAATGTAGTCAACCAAATTAATATTTGTGACACAAGAAACCTTTATGTGCATAGGAAAACAACTCTTAATTTTATTATATATTTGCTATTTTGTAATCTGTCTACTTCTCTTTTTTATTATGTACCTAAGTCTTTTGTACATATAACTATTGAGTTGACTGTCTTTAAAAAAATCTGATTTGTAGTCCTTATTTTGCTTATATCTAATGCATACATCTTCTACTCAGTGGTTTATCTTTACACTGTCTTAATTTTGTCTTCTGGTAAGTAGAACTTTCTAATTCTATCAGAGACCATTAATCAATCTTTTAATTATGGTTAGTGCTATATGTGCTTTAGGAAATCCTTTCTACCCCCAAGTTTATAAAGTTATTCTCTTACGTACTCTTCCGGAAGATTTATTGTTTTACTTTCCAAATTTATATCTGTAAACTCCAGTAATTGATTTTTAACTGTTTAACAGGAAACAAGAAAAAAACTGTCTTACTACATGTTAGAATATTGGGCATACTGTTGAAAGCAAGTGTGATGATGTACATCCTTGATTTCTTGACAGTTCTGAGGAAAGTTTTCAATAATGGGCCATTAAGTAGAATGGCTACTGTAGATTTTGTAAATAACTCTGTTTCATATCATTGAAACTTTTATTTTTGAGAGAGAGAGAGAGAGAGAGAGTGAGCATGCGTGAGTGGGGAAGGGGCAGTGAGGGAGGGAGAAAAAGCTTCAGGCAAACTTCATGCCCAGCTCGGAGCCTGAGGAAGGGGGCTGAATCTCATTACTGTCAGATCATGACCTGAGCCAAAATCAAGAGTCAGTCTCTAAACGAACTGAGCCACCCAGACAAACCAGAAGTTCTCTTTATCTCTAGTGTTCTAGGAGCTGTTTATTTTGAATGGATGTTAGATTCAGACAGAAATCAAATCTTATATCTTCCTGATAGATTGATGATTTAAAAAAATATTCTGACAAAACAGATGAACATCTGGGAAGGGGCTGGGAAGAGGAGAGAGGGAAACAAACTAATAGAGACTCTTAACAGAGAACAAACAGGGTTGATGGAGGGAAGTGGGTAGGGGATGGGCTAGATGGGTGATAGGTATTAAGAAGGGTAGCTGTGATGAGTACCGGGTGTTGGATGTAAGTGATGAATCACTGAAGTCTACTCCTAAAACCAAATATTGTGTTGTGTGTTTACTAATTAAAATTTAAATTAAAAATAATAATAATAAAGGAAGACCTACCAAAAAATAGTATTCTGAAAGTTCATTCTTCATTTCTGGTAGTGTTTGACTATAAAATCTACTTTATGCCAGGGCACCTGGGTGGCTTAAGTGGTTAAGCATCTGACTCTTGATTTTGGCTCAGGTCATAATCTCATGGTTTGTGAGTTCAAGCCCAGCTCGGGGCTCTCACCTGACAGTACTGAGTCTGCTTGGAATTCTCTCTCTCTCTCTCTCTCTCTCTCTCTCACTCTCTGCCCCTTCTTCCCTCTCTCTCTCTCTCAAAATAAATAAGTAAACTTAAAAGAATAAAATAAAATCCACTTTATCTGATACACAGATAACTATACAGCCTTCCCTTATATGTGTTTATATGTGTTTGTATGATATAGTTATTCCATTGGTTGTAGTTCATCCTTACTGTATTTTTAATTTAGGTGTATCTCTCATTGACACCACACTATCCCCCTTACCTCTGGCTCTGAAAATCTCATCATTCAACTGGAGAATCTGATTTCATTTATATTATACACTTAAAAATTTTCAACTCTAAGTCCTTCTCTCATTCTTTTGGATTAAATTACTTTATATTCTTATTTTTTCATTCTATTAATTTTTACTCTATTAATTTTACTCTGTTAATTTCCCATATCTGTACTTTTAAAAATATGCTATTCTACCTGTGGATGCCCTAAAACTTAGAAGATTCTTGATTAATTCAGTATTTGTAATTATTACTTTACCTCTTCCAAGATGAAGCAAAGCACATGAAATACTAAAATTCAATTTACTCTCTTCTTCACGTTTATACTCTAGTTCTCTTGTGTTTAAATTGTGGATATATTTAAGCTCTGTGAGTTACTTGTTATTATTGCAATGATATTTAATTATATTTTCCATATCCTGCACTGTATTGCTCTTTATTTCTTCTTATACGTCCATACTTTCATCCAAAATCATTATAATCATTCTGCTTGAAACACTACCTTTATTATTTTAAGTGTTTATTAAAGCTAATTTCTTTCAAAATTTGTATAAACAAATCTTTATTTTGATTTCAGTTTCAATGGATTTTTTTTCGGTGGGGGCTACAGAATTTAATTCAATGGGTATTTTTCAGAACAGCAAAAAGTTTATTTACTTTGTCTTTTCCATTAATTCTGTTTCCCATTAAAGCTGTTGGGCATATGGCCGATTTGTTGAAAATAGTGTGTCATTTTGTCACCCAAGAGGTTTATTTTAAAGTTTTATCTTTGTCTTTGATTTTCAGCAATTTTACTATTATTTCCCTGGGCATGCTTTTCTTTGTGTTTTTATGCTTGGGGTTTATAACATTCTTTTAATCTGTGACTTGATCTATGTGATCAATTTTAATATTTTTGTACATTAGGTTTTAAAATATTGCATCTAACTCTCACTCTTTCTCACTCTTGTTACCTCTTCATTGCTCATTATACATAACACTCAAATTCATAAGATTTCCTCACTGTGTACCATATATCATATGCTAATTTTTGGATTTTATTAATTATTTTCTAAATATATTTCAATCATCATTTTTTTCTGATTTACCATCCAGTTTTACTAAACATCTTTTCAGCTATGACTTTTGTCTTTAAGCCTATTTATTAAATTCTTAATATGTAAGGTATTGTTTATTACAATAACAATCATTTGATTCTTTATGTATACTTTTATTTATCTTGTCCTCTATTCCATATACATATTAAATATGCATGAAATCTCTAGTCACTTGTGGATTTGTCTTTATTTTCTGCTTTTGTCTCTTGATTACCAATCATGGGTTTATTTTTCTGGCAAGATTTGGTAAATTTTTAAAAGATGCCACATTATGTATGAAAATGTTATGGAAAATTCGAGATCTAGATGGCAGTGTTCCTCCAAAGAGGATTTCTTATTGCTCCAGAACAACATAAAAATACAGTGTATGTAAAATACTTGTATATTTATATTTATATTATATATGGTATGTTTGTATATTGAATATATAAAACAATTACATCCATAGTCGAAATTATATTATTTATTCTTCATTTTAGACCATCTAGACTTATATATTTTTTAAATTAATTTATTTATTTTGAGAGAGAGATAGTGTGAGTGGGGGAGGGGCAGAGAGAGACAGAGAATCCCAGGCAGGCTCTACACTGTCAGTACAGAGCCCAACGCGGATCTCAAACCCACGAAACCATGAGATCATCACCTAAGACTAAACCAAGAGTCAGAAGTTGAACCAACTGACCCACCCAGATGCCCCTAGACTTATAAATTTTTTATTTCACATTATTATAAACTTGTATGTTGCAAAATTAGCACAGGGAATTTTAGTGTACGCTTTCCACAGCTTTCCCCAATGATAGCATCTTACAAAACCAATATCTGAGCATGTACATTATCAAACCACAAAATCACCATTATTACAGTGGTAATAATTAGACTACTATTCATACCATACATGCACATAACTCCTTCTTTTTAATGGGTGCAATTTAAATTATGTTATGAGTCTACCATAGTTTAATTTACTAATGTTATGATAGACTGTCATGTGAATTTCTGTTGTTTTGTTATTACAGTGTTATGTTAAATTTATCTATATAATCTATAACTTTGTTAATTTATGTGAGATTAATTGTAAAATTCATTCATAGGATTTGCTTTTTGGGGCACCTGGGTACTCAGCTGTTTGAGTGTCTGACTCTTGATTTCAGCTCAAGTCATTATCCCAGGGTCGTGGGATTGAGCCCCATATCAGACTCCTTGCTGAACGTGAAACCTGCTTAAAATTCTCTCTCTCTCTCTCTCTCTCTCTCTCTCTGTCTCTCTCCCTCTGCCTCCCTACCCTGCTTTTTCATGCCCTCGTTCTCAAATCAAAAAAGAAAAGAAAGGAATTGCTTATTCATGCGTGTTTATTTTGATAAGTATTGCCAACTAATTTATTAAAATGCTATAGATTTACAATTCCAATACTCAAAATCTCTGCAAAATATTGTAGCATCAAATTTCACCAATTTAAGTAAAAATAGCAATTTATTGTTGTGTTACTTGTATTTTCTTGAGTTATTAATTGTGAGTTAACTATTGTTTCATATGCATAGTAGGTATTTGTATACTGTATTTTATGAACTGTCTGCTTACATTCTTTTCCTGTTTTATCTATTGACTTATTATTCTTAAAGCATTTTGCGAATTCATGAAATTAACAATTTGCCATATGAACTGAAAATATATCACCAGTTTATAATTCATTTTTTGCAATATCTTATCTACTTTTTATGAAGAAGATTGTATTTTATATAGTCAGATGTATTAATCTTGCTCATTATGAATTCTAAATTCAAGTCTTTTTCCTGTCCAGTAGAGTTTTAAATTTATCTCTTTTTATACCCTAGACTTATTTTAGTAAATTTATTCCTGAATATTGTACATATTTCTAGTAAAATGGTATTTTTATCCTTTTTCCATTTATTCAAAGCTATAAAAATTTTAGAAGTCAATTGATATTATATTAGAAGTCAATTGATGTTTTTACTCAAATACTTACTGAATTTTCATATTTTATAATGTTTCTCATTGATTCTTTATGTTTTTTAGATATTCAATTTTATGTGAAAATAATAATTTTGCATTTCCTATATAATATTTATATCATATTTACTTTTCATATCAAAACATCTTGACTAGTGCTTTCAGTAAAATGTTAAAATATAAAGATCAGCATAGATATCCTTATACTGTCCTAGGCTTTGAAGGAAAAAGCTTAGTAGTTCTCCATTTAGAATGCAGCTGACTTTTGAATATTTATATATCTATATCCATATAATATATCTATGTATATCCATGTACTAAATAAAAATCCATCTGTTCTTCTTTCATTAAATGAAAGTTAGCATTGATTGTAATTAAATGTCAGAAAACTATTTATCATTTATGGAGTTCATTGATTTTTTTTCTTTTTGGATTTATTGATAAGGTGAATTATACACAACATTCCTAATAAAAAAACCTTTGAATTATGAGATTTTATACAAATAATCATTGAATTCAAATCTTCATGTTTTTGTAAGACTTTTCTGTATATTTACTAGTAAACTGAGTATATTGTATCAGGATTTGTGTTTTGATCATGTTACTTTTCAAAAATTTTGGTATTTATATAAAAGCTTGAATCCAAAGATTAATCAGAAACTCTTTTGATTTTTTTGTGGACTAGAATATTTTTTCTTTTCTTTTCTTTTTTAATGTTTATTTATTTTTGAGAGAGAGAGAGAGAGAGAGACAGAGACAGAGAGGAAGGGGGACAAAGGATCCAAAGCAGGCTCTATGCTGACAGCAGAGAGCCCAATGTTTGTCTCAGACTCATGAACCATGATATCATGACCTGAGCCAAAATGAGATAGTTAACTGGCTGAGCCACTCAGATGCCCCTGAAATATTTTCAGTAGTATCAGAATTATTTCTTCATTGAAATTTGAGAAAATTTACCTAGAAAACCAGAAAATTTAACATATTTTTCTGGTAGTTTGTTATATGTTTTTTTCTCACAACTTTCCATAGTTACTATTCTCATGTTTCTATATCTTCTTTATTTTCTTTTATTACATGGACAAATCCATGTTTCAAATGAGATTGAGTAGAGGCAATTTCACTTTTAATGGATAACTTAAACTATAGCATATCTCATGAATTTTCAGGGAGAAAATATCACATATTCTTTTATAAGAGAAATAATTATTTTATAAGAGAAGTTCTTTATAGAAGAATATGACATATTCTTTTATAAAACCAGTGGTTCCCTTTGAATGTCTAATATACTTGAAATATATCTACATCCGTATAATACATTTGAAAGACTTAATATGTTCAAAATGATGCTTTTGATATTTATCAAACTAATTTACCTCAGTGGCTGCTCTGTTAGCAAATAGTAATTCCAAACATCCAGGTTCTGGTGTTCTCACTTTGGTCTTGAACCCTCTATTCCATGGCCAATGCCATCTTTTAAAATGTGTAATCATGTCCCAACATTGCTCCAAACCCTGACGTGGCTATTCTTTTCCCCCTGCCCTTCCATTTCATTTGCTCTTTTACTCTTTTCCCTTTCCTTCTAGAAAATGGAAATACAAAAATGTATCACTAGTTTTAGCAGTTTCATTTCACACCAAATTTCAGGAGGGGGTAGTGTGGTGGTCCTGACCATGGTAGTAGAGGCTAACTGGCATACTCTTCACAAGGACAAACTCACTGGCTGATGGGGAATATACTCTGAGGAGGGTAAGGAGGCACAGAAAAGGGACAGGTTTGGAGAAAAAGAATTTGGTGTGGATAGTGAGCAATGCAGAGTATTGGAACTCTGGCTGAGTGAGAATGGTGTCCAAAGTGGGATGGGGTAAAGAGGGTTGGCACAAGCAGGAGCCAGGGGTTATGTGTCAGAGCCTGAGTTGAGTAAAAAGGTGCTCTGTGTAGGGGAGGAGGAGCTATGACAAAAACAATCACCAAACCACATGTAAAGCATCTGCTAATGTCACATCTGCTAGCATTTCAATAATTAAAGCAAGTCTAATGGCCAAAGTGCAAGATTTTTGTAGGTGGCGATATATACTCTGCCCTCTTTATTGGAAATCACCTAGCAAAAAAATATATTTAATTCTATTGCACATTCAGATTGAAGAATTTAGAATATTGACATACTTCCTCATCCACCCCTGCCATAAATGCATTTTCCTCCATTAATACTTGACGATTTTCTCAAGAACACATAACTTATCTTTGCAGAGATATATGTGTTGTGTAAAATTCAAAGAAGTAGGGATAGAATCTAAGTATCCTCCATGTACATGAACTCTGTATATTGTAATATATAGTTCACAATCTGGGATTTGGGTTTTTTTTTAATGTTTTATGTTTATTTATTATGGAGATAGAGAGAAACAGAGCATGAGTAGGGGAGGGGCAGACAGAGAGGGAGACACAGAATCTGAAGCAGGCTCCAGGCTCTGAGCTGTCAGCACAGAACCCAATGGTGGGCTCGAACCCACAAACCATGAGATCATGACCTGAGCCGAAGTCGGACGCTTAACCGACTGAGCCACCCAGGCGCCCCAACCTGGGTTTGTTTAATACATACTTTTACAGGAAATAAATTTGTCCCTGTTATTTAATGTTTTTGTCACATTTTGTAGGTTTTTGGAAAACAATACAAATCTCTTCACTATGTCACATTTTACCTGAATTTTATTTTTATTTTTTTAAAAGTTAAATGTTTATTTATTTATTTTGAAAGGAGGGGGGAGAGGAGAGAGTGAGAGAGGGGGAGAGGAGAGAGTGAGAGAGAGAGAGAGGGAGAGAGAGAGAGACACTGAGGTCAGGGGAGGGGCAAAGAGAGAGGGAGAGGGAGAATCCCAAGCAGGTTCCATGTTATCAATGTAGAGTCCAACATGTGGGACTCAATCTCATAACTGTGATATTATGACCTGAGCTGAAATCAAGAGTTGGACACTTAAACAACTGAGACACCCAAGCACCTAAAATTTTTAATTTTAAACATCACTTTATTACCAGTAAATAAAGAGGAAAAAAAAATACATCGGATTCTTGTTTATGTTATCAGATCAAAATAGTTCACTCTTTCAGACCATAGTACAACAAAATAACCTCTTTTAGAGCATATTTCAACAAAGTTGATTTATATATCTCTGCGATATATTTTGGGAGGAACTTTTGCTCTAATTAGCTTCAGAATCTATTGCATCTTCTTACTTCCTGTGGCCTTCCTCTACTTAGCATAGTTCTTTTAATTAGTCTATTTCTATTTCTATTTTAAACTGAGGTTTGAGTGACATGCTCAGTGACAGAAAAAAAGAAAATGACAAGTTTGTGGCAATTGTCAAGGGAATTAATACCTTTTGGTGTCTCTGTGGCTATATCCATAAAGTCAACAAGACCAGACCAACAGTTGTGGTGGACTATTGAGCATTTTACCGACTTAAAAAAATTGTTAATGTTTATTTATTTTTGAGAGAGAGGGAGAGCTCCAGGGGCTGGGGGGGAGTGTGTGCAGAGAGAGAGGGAGGCAGAGAATCCAAACTGGGCTCTGCCCTGGCAGCGGAGAGCCCAATCTGGGTCTTGAATTCACAAACTATAAGATCATGACCTGAGCTGAAGTTGGATGCTCCAGGATTTTACCAACTTTGTTAGGGGTTCTCAGTTGGATAGAGGCTGGTGTCTTTTAAGAATTTACCCAAGACAGAACAAAAGAGATAGATGTTTATTGATTACACTGCAGCAGGCAGGATAGCAAAGAAGCCACTGTCACAAGGTGATTGTGAGGGACCACAGTTATAGGGTGGAGCAAGGGAGTAGGGAGATGTATGGAATTTTCTCTTTTTTTGTAACTGTGTCTGGTTTTAAGTAACCCATTTGTTAGGGCCGATGGCTATTTTGAGGTGGGTCACTTAATGAGCCTGTTTACATTGAGCTGGGTGATAACTGTTGGCCTACTTATTTGCCTTGCTCAAGTTTCCGCTGCTCAAACCTATTGCCTAAAAGTGCCCTCTGCATAATTCACATTGGTTCATATGATTTATTTACTTGCATTAGTGCTGCCAAAAGATAATGAACTTGGAATCAAGTAGGATACTGACCAGTAACTTATGACTTTGGACAAGTCACTTAACCTGTGTTACTCAGTTTTTTTTACACATCAAATGAGTGTTCTGAACTCTATATAAAACCCATCCCTAACACACTGAATATGTTTTTTCTTTTGACAACTGAAAATAAAATCATTTAAAATGGTGAATAAAATGACAGTTATAGTCATGGTTATATTCATGATTTTATATTTAACGACTTAAAAAACAACAAAAAGCACAAAGTTTGGCGAAAATACCAAATGAAATGAAATAGCTGCCTTATTCAAAAATTATGAGTCTTACAATTGCACTAATTGTAAGATTAATCTCCAAAGTTTTGGTATTTGGAAGTGAAGGCTTTAGGAAATAACTGGGTCATGAAGTCATGATGAGACTAGTGCCTTTGTAAGAAGAGATGTGAGAGAGCTTGCTTTCTGTCTCTCTCATACACATGAGGACATACCAGGAAAAAGTTTCTACAGGAACCAAAACACCAGGCACCTTGATCCTCGATTTCAAAGCCTCTAGAACTGTGAGACATAAATTTGTTTTGTTTAAACCTCCCAGTATGTAGAATCTTGTAATAGCAGCCCATACAGTTCTCCCAGATTCGAGTCTTCTTAAAGGCTGGGGCCATGAGCTACTTTATGTTCTTTGACTCTGTCAAATTGATAAAAATCACCTGATATGGTTAAAAAAATTATGATCCTGAATATACTTTATACATAGTGGGTAGAGAAATGAATTTCATAAAACTGTTTAGAAGTATGCATCCTAAAAATATATCTTTGAATCCTTATGTTCTCAAATATTTCACACACTGAAGACATATGGAAACTCTGAAATATTTAGTGGGTCTATTGACACACAGGGCTCTAAGCATTAAGAAGTATCCATTTACTAATAGTTTCTTCACCAAACACACTAATTCATAGTAATGGTAGTGACACATGGATACAGAAAACACTAAGGGTGTTGTTACAATGATAAAGCAGATCTGAAGGACTTCTGCAGCAGTTAGTATTAAGCAAACTCTTATACTAAAATATTTGGTGGACATAGTAGCATATTAGTAAAATTGTTCCCTAGTAGCTATGGGCCAGAGATATTTTAGTAGTTCTTAAAAAAATGAAAGGAAAAATGAAATTTTAAACATTGTATTATTTTAGGAAAAGCACACAGTCTAGAATGTGTCCAGAGTTAATACATAGGTTAAAAATTAATTAACATTCATCATAATTCTGTAATAAAAATTCATGTTATTTACCCGGAAAAGAGATTATTTATGGAATGTATTAGATTTTCCTTTGAAACAGAACCAAAAGATTATCTCCATCTCCATCTCTATCTCTATCTATCTCTATCTCTATCTCTGTCTCCTTGTCTCTATCTCTGTCTCTGTCATCTCAATCTCTATCTCTATCCATCTATATGTCCATTTATATATGTGTGTATGTATGTATTTATACAATACAATTTACTTAAATTGTAGCAAGTTTTTTAACTTAAATTTTATTTTACTTATATTTTCACTAAAATTTTCAAATGCATTACATATTTCAGATTAATGAAGCATTTTATAATTTTACAAAACTATTTCCCAAACAACCCTAAAAGATAGGCCTTCTCTGTAGTTTTAATTGGAGAAATGTAGACTGAAAACACCCAAGGTCAAAAGGCAAAAATGGAATATAGGGACTCATACTCAGGTCTTAGGACTCCCAGACATTGGCTTTCCAATTTCCTAAGTTCATGTTCAGACTTTGGGTGAGGTAAAGTTTCATATTGCTTCTCCAGCATTTACCAGAAGAGTTACCTTGAATAAGATCCAACATCTCTGACCTCAGTATCATCATCTCATAATAAGGATAATTTTAGTATATACTCCAGATGATTATACTGGATATTAATTCATTTATGGGATAAAAAATGTTTAGACTTCGGGTCTATAATAAACTTTTAAATGTTAACTATTTCTATCATCATTGTGAATATCATTTAATAACAAATAATTCCAGTGCAATGCTGATATATATTGAACAAATGACATTCTGGAAGAAATAAAAAGCCCTCCTTTTCTCATTTCCAATGTCTGCTGCCCCATCCTCCCACTTACACATTCACTGATATAAAGGTACCAAAGTAGGCGTTCCTGTGTGGCTCCGTCTGTTGAGTGTCAGACTCTTGATTTTGGCTTAGATCATGGTTCTTGGGTCATGGGTTTGAACCTGACATCAGGCTCTGCACTGAGTTGTGCAGTCTGCTTGGGGTTCTCACTCTCTCTTCTCTTTCTTCCCCTCCCCTGCTTCTGCTTGCCTATTTAATCTAAACTTGTTTTTGTGAAAATTTTGTGCAAAATATTTAAACTCTTCATAATTCACTCCTGTTAACCTCATGATTTACAACTCTTGAAATCATTTACTCTGTACTCTCAGATAAAGTTTTTCTGAAACTCCTAAATATGGTTGTAATGTGTCATAAGTAATAGTGATTAAAAAGTGTCTATAGTAATAAAATTTTTAAGCCATGTTTTTACAACTGTTCAAAACTTTACAACTGCTCACTTTATATTTGAACACTGTAAGCCTTCTTTCGAAGAAGACTTCCCAGATTTACACTATTGCTATTTTGGTAGCTTATCAATATATTGGTAGGATGCCACTCTCAGAGAGCAGAGAGTGATCTCATGGTTTCCTTCAAATTTTCCCACTGCATCCTATGTTTACTTTAGGATGAATGTATTTGTCATCAGTAAATTTTTTTCTTAATTTCTTTTAGCATTCCATTTTGATTCCACTTAATTTGCATCTCTGTTTTATTGTAATTTGTCTTGTTAAGAAGGAAGATATATCCAATTATTCTTGTTTTAATGAATAGTAGTTGAAATATCAAGTGTTCCTATATAAAACAATGAATCTTACTAATAGTGTTAATTTTTCCTACTTTATTTATTGGTTTTTGATGTCAATCAACTTAATTACTTTGGGCAAAACAAAACCATAATATCTATTTCTGAAATTAAATAATTTTTGAATATAATTTGAAATAAAGCCACACATTCAAGGGACCTATTGCTAGTACAATGTCCAAAAAAAAATTGTGGAATAATTCTGATGTTAGACAACTTTACAAAATGTGAATGTTCTTTTATATTATCAAAATTTCACCCATCCTCAGAAATAATGTATCCATGCCCAAGGAACTGTTCCTCAGAATTCAGATTAACAGGACCTCCGTAAAAATCTAAATTTCAGCTCCATAAGGCCTTGCTAGTGTGCTGGGGCTGCCATAACAAAATATAGACTTGATAGGCTGAGGATTTAAACAAAAGATACATAGTTTCTCACAGTTCTGGAGGCTAAAAGTACAAGATCAAGGTGCTGAAAGCATTAGTTTCTCCGGAGGCCCCTCTCCTTGGCTTGCAGATCTCTACCTTCTTGAGGTATTCTCACATAGCCTTTCCTCTGTGTATGCATGCTCCTGGAGTCTCTTTCTCATCCTATAATGTCATCAGTCATGAATTAGGGTCCCTTACAAATTCAGCAAAACTTAAGTACCTCCTTAAAAGCCCAATCTCCAAATGTAGTCTCATTGGAGTTAGACTTCAATGAATGAATCTTGAAGAACACAATGTAGTCCATGACGGGGAACTTCATCTATGCTTACAGATTTTAGTTATTTGAAAATCTTCTCTTTCTTCTCTTAGGTGCAGGCATGATATCTTTCTGTTATCTAGTTAACATTTTTATACCTCATCAACAAGTCTTTATTACATTACCTTTAAGTAACTAGTGTGGATTCCAACTCTTGACTGACCTTGACATATATGCCACCCTACTAATATCAGTCTTCACAATTTGACTTGCCTTAGCCAGTATGATGGTGGCTCTCCTAACAAAGGTGTAATTGTGCTTATCCCTTGACCCTTCAACAATTACTGTAAGAATTTAGAGCTTACCTTATGTAGCTACTGTCTCTTAAGATTGTTTTCTAAAATAAAGACTGTGGAGCACTAGTCAGTGCAACTCAAAGCAGAGCTGGTTAGATGAGACCAATATAGTTCTAGAAGAATGAGTCATTGCTACTAATAAGCATTGAGATTAGGAGTCATGGTTAAACTTGATATCATTTTGAAAACAGTCTGTTGATAATAATACTTTTCTACAAGTTCTTCCCTAGAGTTTCTATTGGATAGTTCTTTTCCACAATAAACTAATAAATTCATTCCAAAAATACCAAAGAGCCTAAAGAAGTGCCTGAATTCAAAGTCAATAGATTCATCAAAGTGCCATTTATTATTAATAAATAATCTATCATGAGTTAGCTATTATTATTATTATTAATGTCTATTGTGTGTTAACATGCACATTATTGAGTTCTATCTGCACTATTAAAAATCTCGAGTTGGGCCCAGAAATCTGCATTTTAACAAGCTTCATTAGTTAATTTCAAATGGTCCTTATAATGATCTTCTTTCTGTGAATAATTTCTGATGCTCACATATCATTTCGGTAAGTTTCGTTTTTCATTTTCCTAGTGTCCAAAAGCATTTAATACTTAAAAATTGATCACATTTTTCATGTTGTTATATATCTTTCATGTTAATATATACCTTTTTAGCCATTTTTAAGGCTGGAGTTATGTTATGTTTATCCTTTTTATATGTAGAGACTACCCCCGGTGGGTTTTCAAAAAATATTTGCAGAAAGACACAGATGAAGAGAAGGAAGTAAATAATAAGTTTAGGTAGATGGATGATTTGAAGTTGGCTTTAGGGTCCCTGACTTGGGAGAGTCTTAAAAGGTAGTAGTTGGAGAAGGATTAATCTTGCAAACTTGGTAAATTTGTCTAAAGCCACACCCACCTCATTAACATTGACAACCGAGGCTTTGACAAGTATGCCATTCATTTCCACTCCTGACACTTAAAAAATAGAAAATCACTATCCAAGGCAAAGGATTGGAACTCACGGACCTCAAAGACAGTATATCATTTAACATTATTTGCTATTTCTTTGCAAGAAATCTTGTGTATCTGGCATCTACTCTAAGCATTTTGGATTATGGTTCTACCTGAAATTTGAATTTATATATAGAGGCCATATGTGTGTGTGTGTGTGTGTGTGTGCATATATTTTTCATATAGACTGAACAAAATGTACACCTTATTTTTCACTGAACTCTTTAAAGACTGTTAAATCTTTCTATGTTTTTGCTCCTAGATTCATACCTGGATTAATAGTATTCTATCTCTCAACATTTACACAATGTCTTACTGTGCTCTGCCATCACAAGACAGCTGTGAAGCATTATTCAATGTGTAAAGACATTATTAAGTCACATCTCAGTTGTACGAAGGCAGAAGGAGTGGAGCAAGCAGAGGGCTTGACCTAAGACTTTAGCATACAGCCTTCTGCCTTTTTGATAAATAAGCTTAAACCTAAAGAGATTAATTCAACCTATTCCACTGTGGCCTGCAGCCTTGAAAGTGTACAGAAGATGCCAAAGGCTTCACAATCAGATAAAAACATGCTCTTGTTATTTTCTATAGTGGAGCAATAGTGTGGCAATGCTATTTGTAAGGAAATCCCTGACCTACTTGAATGCTTACCTCTTTATCCCACTGAGAGCATTATTCAACCTAGAGAAATGGGTAGCAGAGGCCAGCAGGAAATGATTTGATTGTACAGCTTTATATCATGTAACAGACTTTGAAGGCTTAAAAAGTTAAAAAAGCTTCATTAGAATAGTATAATTAATCCCACAATGGAAATACTAAGAACAGAGAAAGGAAATCAGAGGATTTATAACACAAAAAGAAAACTATGACAAGTATGTGGGATGCTGAAAGAATCTCTTGGCCAAGAAATGTGGTTAGGAACTTAATTGACTAGACTGACTTCACTCAGTAGGGATTAGGGGAAAAGAAGCTAAATGTATAAAGGAGACATCTTAGTTTTATTCAGTTTGGCTGTTATAACAAACTACCATAGAATGGGTGGTTTATAATCAACAGAAATGTGTTTCTCATGGTTCTGGAGACTGACATCTCAGAGGAGGGTGACAGCATGATGGGTTCTGGTGAGGCCTCTCTTCCGAGCTGCAGATGGCCAGCTTCTCCTTGTAACCTCCCATGGTGGAGAGTAGAGACAGGAAGCAAACTCTTTTGTGACTTTTATAAGGGACACCAATCCCATTCATGATGGCTCCATCGTTCTGACCTCATTTAATCCTAATTATTTTCAGAAGGCTCACCTCCTAATATCACATTAGGAGTAGGATTTCAACACAATGGAGTTTGGAGCGACATAAACATTCAGTCCGTAACAGGGAACAATAAACATAAGATGGTGATAAGGAATGAAAATGATTTAAATTATCACAAAAGACAGCTTGAGTATTTTAAATTGAAATAATAGTTTTATCTTATAAATACATACTAAATGCTGTGTTCTGAACTTAAAATTACAATTTATCTGTGTTATAGTTTCAGAATCAACAATCGGCTGTGGACAATTTTACCTTCAATTTTCATCACAGAGCAATTCACTCCTATTCTTGTCAACTTCGGAAACTTTCTTTTCTTCTTTTTTCTTCTTTCTCTCTCTCTCTTTTAAAATCGAGAGTTGTTTTGACAGATAATGAAACTTACAATGCAATTTTCTTATCACGTGACAATAAAAGCTGCTATTTCTTTCAACACTAATAAGCTGAAATGAAAATTTCCTGTCTATATGTGTTTAATTATATGTTAGAATTATACCTTAGAAGCCAGTGTCCTTTCAAACATAATTTTAAAACTTACAAAACAACAACGCCATCCTAATTTTTGTTAAAAATACATATTTATAATTATGTTTCTCCAGCTTCAGGGCGATTCCTTTATTTAGCCTCATCTATTATTATGGCAATTACTAATTTTTCACCAGGTAAGACCTTATAAAGCTTCAGTAAGCTCAGGCTGTTTCTACCTGTGAATGAGTTAATTGCTAATTTGATCTCTTCTAAAGGAAATGAAGCATCCACACCCAATCAATCTTCTGAAGTAAGCATGGGATAAATGCCTTTTTTCAGAAATCAAGAGAGCATATCCTCCTCCAGTATTTCTGATGAAGGATGTAAGACTCTATAATAGAATTGGAATGCTTGGTTAATTACCACTGCTTGCATAAGTGAGTGCCCTCGTATGTCCGCTTAGTAGGACAAAGCTATTTCAGTGAGTTTGCAGATAATGTTCAAGAGTTTATGCATGTTTCCTAATAGAATTTGCATTAATTATAATGATCTT
Source organism: Cryptoprocta ferox (assembly GCA_028646485.1). Classification (NCBI taxonomy): domain Eukaryota; kingdom Metazoa; phylum Chordata; class Mammalia; order Carnivora; family Eupleridae; genus Cryptoprocta; species Cryptoprocta ferox. The sequence goes on from CM053567.1 coordinate 166,675,615, forward strand.
TTTCTAGATTATTGATATAATAATAATGGCAAGTATTTATTAAAGAATTACTCCACGCTGGATTTTTTTATGCACTTTAATCCTTTTATACTTTTATTGCTCAATCAATAACCCTTTCTCAATCAAGAAGGAAAGCTAAGTTTTGTACAGGTGATACAGAATAAAGTCACTCTGGGGACTAAGTCACACAGGACAGAGCTCAGAAATGATGCCAAGCAGTCTATTTAAATCCAGAACTGGTTCTTTGAGCACTTCAAATCATTTATCATAATACCTGCCCCCTACTCTAACACTACAGTCCTTGTTTCCTTAGTCCAAAGATTTGAAAATGTGCATAAGTCTTTTTTTAAACATAGTCTGAGGCTAGAAGTTCTAACAATGTATTTCTCTTCTGCTTATACAAATCATTGTATTTTTAGTGGGTTGGTTACACAGAAAGAATGTCTCTAAAAGATTGTTGAATTAGAGGAGTCTCTTACCACAAAATAAAATATACTTCTTTTGCTAACAGATTTCTAAACTTCAGTTAAACAAAAGTAAAGATCATCCTAGAAATATAAATAATCATGGACATTTATTGAGAGCTAAGCACTTATTATGCATTTTTCATTAAAATTTAAAACTGACCTATAAAATATGATGTACACATTGGGGGAAAATGTTGACCTTAATTTATTCTAACAGCATTTTCCCACTATAAAGAGATTTGCCTTTCCCAGGCATTTACATATCCAGATACTTAGAGGCTTCTCTGAAAAGAAGAAAATAGGAAGCAATAAACAAGGCATACACTTTTAGTTTTATATTTTCCAGAGTTTCTATAAAGATAATTTTGCACGTTTATAATAGCCTCAAAAATATTTGTTTCAGTAAATTTAAATTTTCCAAATATTGTGTTGGTAAAATACGTGCATACTTTTTATCTTAATAAACAAATCTATAAGAACTTGTTCTAAGACATATGCAAGCATACTGGAGTAAAGAATGTGTTCCATAACTTCAAGGAATATTTAGTGTAATCAAAGGCAGTTTTTGAATTTTACACTAAAGGACAATACCCATAATCTAGTGATTTGAGACATACATAAATAATGCATCTACAAGCCACACAGACAAATTTGTCAACAAATTTGGTCTATTGATTTTTGAATTTGAGAAGTATATGTTCCTGCCAGTATTTTTTTTCTATTCTTATCTATCAATAGAATCTTCAATAATTTACCTGAGCACAGTCTCAACTAGATTAAAAAGTGTGGTTCTCAGCTTGTCTTTCGTCTTGGTGGTGTAATGTGATTAAGATTTTGCCAACAGGATATCATCAAACATTTTCTGTTTATCTTGTGGGAAATACCTTTAAGAGAGTGAGGACATTTTTTTTTATGATTTTCTTCATTCCTGATACAATTCAAAAGTGACAATAGGAGTTTTATTTTCTGTTATGGGTGGAGTGATCACATAATTTATTGTCCAGACTGGAATAATAGAGAGTGAAAGGAGGTATTTTTAAAAATTAACCCCAAACAATAGATGTAAATGAAAATATCCTGGGAAAATCAACCTATATTGTCACTCTAAATTCAGACTTTCAGAAGGAATCTTAGTAACAAAGAATTTGGAGAAACAAAATATTGAAAAGGCTTACATACCTGATACTATGAAGCTTCAATACAAGATTTAAATGACCTGGCATCACATCTGAAAACATAATACATTTCAATCTTTTTAGAAGTATAATGTGATGGTTTTTGCATTTTTTGGCAGATTCTAATTTTAAATAGAACAGCATTTGAAACACGTAGTCTATGCTACTTAAGACAGAATCTAAAATGGTCTTATTGTCTTTCCTCTAGAAGGGGATGAGTGAAGATACAACTGTTATAGTTTGGAGAGCTAGAAACCTTTTCAATGTCTTGGCAAAATATTTAGTTAAGTTTTTCCCAATTGTTTCAATAAGGATTAGCTAAATTATGCCACAAAAAAAAAAGGCCCAAAATCTCAGTGCTTCAATGAAATAAGTGTTTATCACTGTAGCAAACTTCCTATGTAGTTCTAAGGAGTTGTGATCCATATTCCACCCCAAACAGGTTTGGAGGTAATTCCATCTAATGCAGGAAAGAGAAATGGGTATTATTCAACAGCTCTTCTGCCCATATGTAACTTAAGTTAAATTCACTTAATTTTCATTAAATCACATGACAGTGTTTAATTGCTGGGGGTGGGATATACAATGTTTAAATATAAACTGGAAGGAAGAAACTACAAATATTGGTAAACCTTCATAAATTCTAACAAATCTGCTAGCCCAAGAAGGCAGACCAAATGCAAACAAAGTTAGAACACTAAAGCAAATGTTAGGAAAAATTAAGAATGTTGGAATTTGCTATTTTCTTTTTGCTTCTTAAAAGAAAATTCCTGAGAGAGAGAGAGAGAGAGAGAGAGACAGAGACAGAGACAGAGACACACACACACACAGAGAAAATTAGACTGGGATGTATCAGTGTGTAGAAATAGATGGAACAAATCTAGATTTCCTAAAGAAGGTATTGTTACATCTTACAGTGCAGATTTATTTCCATAATTTGGGGTTTGACAGTGTTGTTAAAATATATATATAATAAAAAAGAAATTTAACAAAGCAAAAAACCTGATGACAGAAATTGAGTGGTTAAGAGGTATTGTCTTCACAGTCAAACTTGCATTGAGTTACGGGGAAGCAGATATTTCTAAGATAGAGTACAGTAAGTAATGAACTTGAATTTTTGTGCTTGTGACCATGATAAGGAAAGAATATCGACTCTGGTTATATTTATACATGGAATTTATTAAATGCTAACTAAACAAAGACCCTTACATCATGAATTTGGTATTCTAATGGGAGATATAGACAATAAGCTATATATAATTTACATAATATTTTGAAAGATGACAAATACTTTGGAAGATGGCGCAAAATGTAATCAATTATAAGGAACATTAGGAGCATGGGGATATAGGTAAGTTTTTAAGTAAATTTAAAAGATTAGTTATAAAAATTTTGACATTTGTCAAAAAACTGAAAACAGATTAGGGATTAGCCTACTGAACATGAAGGAGAAGAGTATCTGGCAATGTAGAACAGCAAAGATAAAAGTAGACCTATCTTTTTCAGTAAAAAGCATTAAAACAAGGAGGACAGTGTAACTGGGACTGTTAGTGGCTCATGAGATTTGAGAGCAAATATTGAGGCATATCATTTAGCAGTTGGTCTTTGTAAGGACCTTGATTTTTCTCTAAGTGAAAGAGGAGGCCACCAGTAGGTTTTGAGCGAGGTGGGATATAACCTGATTTTTCTTTCAAAAAGTTACTCTGACTCCAGTCTTGAGATTATGCTATGTTTAGTCAAGGAAAGTACCAGTTAAAATACTTAGAGTATTTTCACAGTAATCAAGAAAAGGGATGATGAATGGTAACACTGGACATAGTAAAAAACTATCAGATTCTGAATATGTTTTGAGGGTAAAGTCTCCTCTGACAATTTTCACATGAAAGATTAAGCAGAGTTCAATATAATCTCATACTCCATATATTTTACTGGAGTAATTCAAGTGTTGGCTTACCATCCACTTAATTGAAGAAGATCATAGATTAGCAATATAGGGGCTGAGGTAGTTTGGAAAGAAGAGATCTGATGTTCATATGATGTGTTAAATTTCAAAATCTGTTAGATGTCTAGGTGGATGTGTTAATTAAGCTATGACATATACCAGTCTGGGTTTAAGGAGAGAGGACAGACTGAAGATATACAGCTAGTACACTAGCAGATAGATAATATTTAAGCTCTTGAGACTGGATCAGATGATGAAAGTGTTAATATAAATGAAGAGGAGGAAAGGGGGAACAATAATTAGCTTGAGTACACCACAATATTAAAGTGTAAGGGAGAGGAGAAGAAAACTGAAAGAGATACTGGAATGGAATGACCAGTACAATAGAAGGATAACCATTAAAGCTTTGATGCCCTGAATGTGAAGTGCAAAAAGTATTGTCAAAGAAGAATGCCCAGAATTAGCCAAACTGCAAGGTCTAAGGAAACAGTCCTGAAAGACTGTCCTCACTTCTAACGCCAGTTGTAAATCGGAGGGGGTGTCTTCAAAACACTCTCACTTGTGAAAATTCATTAGAAAGATTCACAGAACTCACTGAAACCTATTACATACAGTCATGGTTTATTATAGGGAAAGTATACATTAAAATGAGTCAAGGGAAGACGTGTATTGGGCAGAGTCCTGGAAGTTTACACATGTGAAATCCCCATTGTCCTAAGGACACCTTGCTTTCTTGACATTGATGTGTAACAACACACAAAGAGTGTTTCTAACCAAGGAAGCTCACAGAGCTTCACTGTCCAAGACTTTTCTTGGTGAATCATTATAGGAATGATTGAGTGTTTGTTTTTCCACATGGTTGAATTCAGTCTCCAGTCTCCCATTCCCTGGAGATTTAGCCGATATCATGTGCCCCCCACTAATCACTTTGTTAGCATAAATTATCAGGTGTAGTCCCAGAGGCCCATCAAGAAAAATAAAGACGTTCTTATCATTTAGGAAATTTCCAAGGGTTTAGAGATGATCCTCAGATGCCAGAGACAAAAGCTAGATGACTCTTTAGGCAAAGCCAAATTCTTTGCTACATATAGAATGAGTGATTATATCAAATGTTGCTGAAAGCTCACACTATTAAAGAGAAATGACATTTTTATATGCTCATGATAATGATCCACCGGGAAGTAAATGATGACAATGTATACGGGGTGAAGGGGGGAGACTTTTTGGAGCAAAGATTTTGAGTATACATGATCAGATGAGATCTACCCCATAAGCAGAAATATTGGCTATAGACAGAAATATGATGATTCAACCAAGTTAAGATGAAAGGCATAGTAGGTGGCTGCAGATATTGAAAAATGAATAAAGTGGTAGAAGTCTATAGAAATTATTCTCTTAACACTGCCATCGTTTTCACTGAAGTATGAAGCAAAGTCATCAGATAAGAATGAAGATTGTAGAAGAGGTGTTGAAAACAAAAAGAAAGGAGAAAATCTGGAAAAGACTCTTAGGATATAGGAGAACTGATAGATTAAAAAGAGCGTAGTATGATTTCTTTCCACAATAAGGGTTGAAGATAGTCCTCATAAATTTAAATGCTTCTATTCAGCTTGTGTTTTGTTGTTGTTGTTGCTGTTTTAGGTTTTCCCGCAGCCAAATTCAGGTGCATAAAGCAGGTGAGGAATAGGTGGAGAGTGGGATTTACTAACATTGTGGTTTTGCCAATTATACAAGCGTTTCATCATCTGACTCACTCTTTCTCCCCCACCCCAGGTTTATCATTTAGATTTTAAACCCTTACTCTGCATCTAGGGAGGTTGACCGCTATAGATGGCACTACCAGGGCACTATTTGCAGCTGACTTCAAATTGAGGCTGTAAGGGTTGAAGGCAGGCCACCCAAAAATGCGCCACTTTGGCATAGAGGTTATTTTGAGCTGAATATAATTAAGGACCAAATGACACAGGATGAACTTCAACCTTCTCCCTTATTGTCTAAAAAGAATTCAGATAGAGGATCTGCTCCAGGAAAACAGTTATTATCATAGATAAATACATTATAATATGAAGTAAATAGTGAAGTCTGTTTGTTAAAATTCCTCTCCATGTCTTATTGTCTCTGCATGACATAACAAACATTTTTTTAAAAATTATTTTGCTAAACATTTGTTCTTCCCATCTTCCTATGAATTGTATCCTGCCTGTTCAAGTCCAGACACCCACCCCTTTCTTAGCTCAGGATGGTATATAAGCTTCAATTGCCTATCTTTTGGGGAACCTCATGAATCTTTGTGGGGGAGAAATTATCAATATAATTAATATTATTTTCTCCTGTTAATGAGTTTTATGTCCATTTAATTCATAGTCCAGCTAAAAGAAACTGAAAGATATAGGAAAATTATTCTTCCCCAACAACTAATGGAAGACTCTTGCAGAAGATTGCATTGTGGGAGGAAAAAAGTTCAAGCTATTAATTTACATGCATTGTCTGTTCTGGAAATTCCTTCTTGGCAGTAACAGATTTCGAATTTGAAAGGAACTTTTGAGACAAGAGCTTAATCTTCATTAGTTTAAAATGAGATAATTAAGGCCCAAATTGGTTAGCTTCTTAGTTTTGCGTTTTTGTTGACTTTTTTATTTAACAAAGTTATCAAATTAGGGAAATGACAGAAACAGGACTAGAATAGTGTTTCCTCATTCTTCAATGAAAGGTGTGTGTATGTGTGTTTGTGTTTAAGGATGTTCTGCTTCCTCACTAAAGAATGGAAATATATTACATTAGTTATAACTGTAGAACAATCCAATATTCATAACAAGACACCATCAAGTAACAAAAAAAGCAGTTCAGGAAGCAGTTCAGGGTTAATTCAGTTTATTTTTGTCCATGAATCTTAAACAGTAGATTCATTCTCAATATTTTCAATGTGTTCATATTTTGTTTTTAGTTCTGTACAAATAGGTCAACACTTAGTCTCATGGTTGTTTAATTATACCTCAATATTAGAGGTTTAAAAAATTAAAGGCACATATAAAGTCAAAAGTTCACAAATCATTTCTGACATTTTGACTAACAGAAGACACTGCTTCAAAAATTCAATCCATACCTCTATTTTTTCATCTAAAACTTTCCTAGTATTAAGAACTTAAGGGAAAAAAAAACATGATATTTGCTACAACAAAAACATATATTTAAACAGGGTTATCATAGTTAATAGATGCAAGTTTTTATTTAAAAACCTTTGAGACTAGGGGCACATGGGTGGCTCAGTCAGTTAAGCATACAACTTTGGCTCAGGTCATGATCTCACTGTTCATTGGGTTGGAGCCCTATGTGGGGCTCTATGCTGACAGTTTGGAGCCTGGAGCCTGCTTTAGATTCTGGTCTCCCTCTCTTTCTGCCCCTCCCTCATTCATGCTTTGTCTCTCTCTCAAAAATAAATAAACATAAAAAAATTAAAGATTTAAAAATTAAAAACCTTTGCAAGTAGCTACATTTACAACTTATTCATTGAAAGCTTTATTTTTTTCTCCTAGGGTTTCAGGTGACCAATTGGGTTGTCAGAGAAAGGGATTTTATATATAGATTATTTATCTCAGAAAACAAGAGCATATTCAAGCAGAAAAAAGAAATAAATATTGTCTGATGAAATCTATTAACTACTCATTTAGTGGTCACATGATGTCTCACCAAAATAAAATGATTGTTTAAACTAGTTTATATATTACTGTATTGCTTCTATTCATTGTTGCTGAACTATGCAAAGGACTGAAATGAATGCACATTAGTGGAACACAAAATGTAAATGAACCTAATTTGAAACTAGGAGAAACAGAATTGTAGAAAGTTGTCTTGTCTTCTGCTTGCCAAGAAAAGAGGCCTCAGATGAAAACAAACCTGCTGTTTTGGAGGGCTTTGGACAGCCAATGGGCAGACAAGGTCAGCCAATCCATGAAGTCAATAGCCTGTAAAAAACATGTCTAATTGTGCCTGATCTCCTCAGGACAGAGATACTTGCTAATTAGACCTGTTGATTTGTTTGCCTTGGTTCAACTTTTCCATCAACAATGTCTCTCTGGATGCAGCTTGCTTTATATCCCAA
>CM053567.1:166683797-166761199 GCA_028646485.1 Cryptoprocta ferox
TCCCTCCCCACTTCTTAGGGTTGGTATTTTCTATCTTTAAATATATAAATATGTTTTTAGGTTCAAGTCAAATATCATAGAGGTAAGAAGTCATTATGCTTTGTTAACTTCAAGTTCCATTATTGCTACTGAGACTCCATGTGTTGAGTAAGAGGACATGTCATCAGACTGCCTATCTAAGTGTGAAGACCACTTCACAGTGTATAAGATTTCACTTACATGCAATTTAACAAGTTAGCCTAGACTTTTAACGATGCTGCAGAATACATAAAACTTTTGGGTTAGAGACTGAGGACAGTTTATTCATGACAGCAAAAGCAGTAGCCAGGATATCAGCCATCTTTTTTTTCCCATTGGTTCTTCAATTTCCGGTTTTTACAGAGTGACACAAGAGGGCCAGGAGATGACTACACATGTCATGGGTTTGTTAAAGAAGAAGAATGCTGAGCTTAGGGGACTGGACTATTTTGTACTGGTCAGTAAGCACACCTGTCCTTTGTTCTAAAGGGAACTGCTATATCTTTCAAGGCTATTTGAAATACAAATATATATGAAAAGATAATCCATATCAAAGGGCAGTTAGAGCCATGCTCCAAAGACTTGCAGAAATGTAGGAGATCTGGAGGTAAGTGCATGCCATTATAAGAGATGACACCTTCTGAACTAGACATTTTAATGGGGTTAATGGAAAGTGACAATCAATGGAGAGGAAAAACACCTATGATATCAGGGTCCAATTAAATTAAATACATATTTCTTGTCTTAAGTCTTTTTATTTATTTTGAGAAAGAGAGAGAGTGCATAGGAAGGGCAAAAAGAGAAGGAGAGGGGGAGAGAGAGCAACAGAGAGAGAGAGAGAGAGAGAGAGAATCTCAAGCAGGCTACACACTGTCAGTGCAGAGCCTGATTCAGGGCTTGAACTCATGAACTGTGAGATCATGATCTGAGCCGAAATCAAGAATCAGTTGCTTAACTGACTGAGCCACACAGGTGCCCCTAAGTACATATTTTTTAATGTTTGTGATATATTGTTTAATCTTTTAAGAACAGAAAGAAATTCTTCAGGAAAATAAAAAGAAGTAACAAAATTTACAAAATGTCCAAAGACAATTATTTTTTTCCATTATTGTTCTTTTCACTTTACTGTACAATCACATTATATTTTACATAGAGTAACTTGCAGCTATTATTTTATAGTTCAATGAAATGACAAGCTAAATAAAATTCTGCTAATTAGCTAGATGCAATACATATTACATGATACAATCTAACATTTACATACTGTAGAGCTGGAAATAAAAATCTGGAAATATAAAAATGTACTTTTATCTATAATTATAAAAGCAGAATAATAACATGTTACTTTAATAGCAATACCTCCGTTAAATATCTTATTTGAAAAAAAACACACACTTTTGTAATTAACATAAAATTTTTAATTATGTTTCAATTTATAAAGCAGTAAACTACTTAGGTACAAAAGACTACACGTAAGATGTACAGCACTGTGTCTCCCCTATGCACTATTCATTCAGGATTGTACAACTGTCCCAAGAACTGTTAAGGGTCTGAAATTTTTCCTTGCTTTATAAGATAACATGTCTGCTTGTAACAGTTGCGTAGATGTTGGCAAGAGACAAGAGAACCCTGACTCTGAGACAAAGGATTCTGTTAATCATGGTATCACACAACAGATAGTATGAGCTTCATGTTAGCATTGGTTCCTTTTTCCCCCTGTGGAAAAGAAAAAAAATAATTAATTCAGCAGGTGTAGGAGTTCAAACTCATCCCTAAGAAAAAGCTACCGTCCACCTCCATGACTAACCCTTCATTTAAACTCCGTACATCTAAGCTCAGGTGAATCTTCTTAGTTGGCAACACTTTTCCTGTATTGTTAAACACCATTCCTGGTGATAATAATATGTTCTCTCTGACTGCACAAGGAGGGGAGGGCCTGGTTTCCTCCAGACTTTGTGCCTAGAAGTTTAAGCCTGTTTCCCTTCAGATTTTGCCCCCTGTGCCTTTTCTCTCCACTGATTCTACTCTGTATCCTTTAGCTATAATAAACTATAACCATGAATATAACAACTTCTGAGTCCTGTGAGTCCTTCTAGCAAATCATCAAAGCTGGGGATAATCCTGACACACACCTCAAATCTCATGGCTGAGATATAGAGTGGCCCATGCCATGTTGTGCACATTGTGAATTTGTCACAGTTGAGGGACACTGAGTTTAAGAGCCTATAATCTTTTAAAAGAGCTAAAGCCCTTCTGTCCCACCATTGCCCTGAAGCAATCTATTGTCTATATTATCTTGTTCAGGAAACAAACCTGCCCCCTGTTCTTGAGGAAAACACTACTTCTTCTTCCAAGGCTGTTTGCTATTCATATGTATTTTATAAAGAATAGTCTGGAAAAAAGTTATTATAGCCTGTGACAAACATATCTTAAGGTGATCATAATCCTCTTCTCTTGAGCTGGGCAGTCAGCGACTTTCTTCTAACCAATATAATGTGGCAAGAGTAATGTGACATCACTCCCTTGATTTGGTCACAATATATACAACACGCATACACACACAATGGTTATATGTTATATATTATATATTGCATGTTATGTATCAAATGACATTTAATATAGTCATATATATTATTTATTATAATCATATGTCATGCTATATATATTATATATATTATATATTATAATCATATATCATGCTATATATATTATGCATATATTGTATATGTTATATACATATATATTATAATATATTATGATATGTGTGTTATACGCTACATGACACACGATATATTATATATATGACTCCATCTTGATAGCATGTTATAGAGAAAAACTTTCCTGCTGGCCTTGAAAGAAGTGCCATGTTATGGACGACCTGTGAAGAGGCCATGTGGCGAGTAGTTATTGATGTCCTACAGGTCATGAGGAGAACCTCCAACCTACACTCAGCAAGAAGCTGATCACCAAGAAGCTGGGATCCACATTCACACAACTAGAGGAAAATGAAATCTGACAGGAGCGTGAATGAACTGGATGCAGAGTTATCCCTTGCTGATCCTCCAGGAGAGTGGTGCATGGCCAACCTTGATAGCAGCTTTGTGAAACCCTGAGCAGAGGACTCAGCTACACTGCCCTGATCCACAGGACATTAATGATAAGAAATGTATGCTTTCTTTGAGCTGCAAATCTGATCACAATGTGTCATCCAGCAAGTATAACTAATACAATGCTTTTGTCAGAAAAGATGCAGAACACCAGAGACCATGAACAATTCTCTCCCAACTTTGTACTAAGACAGTGCCTCAATACAGCCCCAAATATATCATATCAAAGTAACTTTCCCAATCAAATAATAGACCATCAAATTCAACAAGACAATTGAAAAGAGGCCCCTGAGAGTATAGTTATTTCTCATTGTTTTGTCCACGTGTATGTCATGACACACATTTTTATTTTGTCAGTGTTATGATAGTACATACTATAAAATAAATGAAACACGGATAATGCCTTAAGAGTTTTCAGTCAAGTAGCAGGGGTAAAATACTGACTTGCAATTCAATTGTCACATCCTTTGCTGGGAAACAATCTCAGCTCTACATGCAGCTAAATGTGCCCCCCATATACAATTGCATGATGTGTCCAATTCAAACTTATTTTCAGCAAATATGATGTAGTGAGAACACATAAAGAGAAAAATGTCTTACTTTTCATGGCACTGAAAGTTCCACCACTTTTCCACTTTTCCTGTAATAAAAGAAGTGATATCACCCATGATATACTTAGAATAAAATGCATAATCAATTGAAAGCTTTCCTAGAATCCTGGGTTTTGCCAGTAACTATACAACTTTTGTTTTGCTCCAAGGCATATGAAAGCAGAAAGAGAGTATTGAATTATTTAGTAAAGAAGAGCAACTTTAGATACTATTTGTGGACAGGGAAAGGATAAGGTAGAAGGTAATGTAGAGATGTAGTTGGTGGCCAGAGACCACCTCTTACTAAAGAACAGATTACTGTCTATGTATCTATTTAAATATCTATTGTATATATTGTGCTGTCATATGATATACAAAGGAAATACATTCCATGAATTCCTTGACATTTCAATAGAATCTATAATTCCAAGTCTGATTTGTTGCAGATTATTTTTTAGCTGTTTAATCTGAACAAGAATAGATTACTTACTACAAGTTACTTTCACATGTACAGATTGGGGAAAAAAGGGGTTGCATGGGAACCCAGTTAATCTGAATTAAGTTTAATGAACTTCTCATTTACATGCCTATTTCTTAACAGGTAAACCATGAACTTCTTCAAATTCTTTAGGATAATACGTACACATGTTGTTCATATTTGTATGTGCTGTACTTAATATTACATTTTTGTGTTTTGGTAGGCATATAACAAGAGTTCTGATTTTTTTTTTAAGAAACATATAGATGAGAACTTTATACCAGCTGCCCAATGTAAGTGTTGTGGCCAGAGGCTAAGTGAAGGCTAGTTTTCCTTCATACACATTGACTTCCATGGGTTTCTTTTGTTTTTCCAAATCTTATTTATAAATATTTAATACATTGAGTGATCTAACTATTATGTTTTATTAAGAATCACTAATTTCACAAAGAATAAGCCCAAATCATAAGTCTGATATTTTGCCAAAGAATAAAATGTTGTTTTGATTCATTAAAGCAAGTATAATATCACCTGAGAGAAAGTAAAATAATTACTAGGTTACTGATTGGTATCAGTCTGATTGATCTCAGTACTAAAATATATAAGACTCAGCAAAAATATATTTGAGAAACCAAATCACCTGTAGTGATTTTACTGAATTATTTTTTAAATTTTGAAAATGTTAACATAAAACAGGATTTTTCAGAACCTGATCATAAATTTAATACTTTACGTTCTTTACTTTTGCAACCAAAACAGAGTTGTACTTACACTATTTAGTTGAGGAAAGTGTTTGACATCAAAGAAACAGCAAGACATTGTACATGTCTGCATAGAGATTCCATTGTTAAGTTCTTTCATAGTGATACGAAATCTAGATTCTCCACTATAGTCATGACATAAAACAATAACAGATTTATTTTAATTGGGAATTTCTGAATAAAGTCTTATTTAATTATAGGTGTATTTGGCATTACAGTTTGAGGTTTTAAAAATGGAGAACAACATATAAATACTATATGCATGAATTATATGCTATGTCATAAATTATGAAAAAATATATGTTGTATAATAAATTAAACATTGGAAAGTATGCTGTATTATAAATTATAAATAACTTTATACAAACATTAATTATATATGTATTTCTCTTTGCTAGTGTGGAATACTGATCACAGATGATAATCACTTCTATATGACATAAATCCATGTAAGAGATCTGAAACAAGATTTCAGGTAATAAAGCACATCATTCTGGTTTTGGAAACAGAGAGTTTAAACCAAAGAGTTTATATTATGTAAATAATTTATAATAGAGTGGACACAGAGACTAGAAAAATGAAATCTGTAGCAACAAAATACAGAATGTTTATTAATTCTTGTATTAGTCACAACACTTTGTTGTAAGTCGCCAAAACTCACTAAAACCATCTTTAGTAAAACATGGACTTTCATGAGAAGAAAATGGAATTTAAGTCTAATGGAAGCACGAGAACAACTCCAAGAACCTCTGGATGAAGAAGTTTGGATTAGAAAATCCACAGAAAATTGGAACACCAAATCCAGCCATTGCACGAATTTCATTTCGGGTTAAGTGATCGACTGCAAAAATCAGCAGCAGAAAAAGGAAGAGTAATTGAGTAAACAGCCAAGGATTGTTCCACTGGGTGTATCAAATTTCTGTTTGTGTGTTTTTTTCTTTGTATGTGTATACTAACTCTTTACCATACAGATAATAAACAACCAGAAACATCTCTACTTTTCCCTGTAGAGATACATGGGCAAATAAAGAGCTCCATTTTTCTTTTGAGAGACAAAAATAGGAGTTAAGAGTTTTATAGGCAGATTAACTAAAATGTTTTGAAAAAATTCAGTAAGAACTAAAATATATTAATAAGGAAATTTATGATAAAGATGGTTAAAATCCCTTTTAGTTTAGCTAGTAATCTTTTAGAAGACATTCTATAAAATTGTTATAATTTCAAGAATCATGGAAAAGTGATGCTAACTATATAAATTCCCTAATTATGCATTTGAAGAAACTGAACCTCATAGAAATACAGTGGTTTGACCGTGGTCATCCACCTAGTTAATATGAGAAAAATCAACATAAGAATGTATTTGCTTGGTTTTTGTGAAAAATATAATACACATATACAAATTATTATATAATTTATAGAGTTATATTTTAATTCTTATATACTATAAACATATTAGACTTAATATACAAATATATATGTTATTTCCCAGAACAAACAAAAACATATGTATATATACATATACATGTACTTATATACACATATGTGTATGTATATATGTATATACATTCATATCTTTAATAGTCTTCTTTGTATTTCAAAATTTCAATACTCAATATAGTCATCTACAGGGTAAATATTTTCTTTGGAATATTTAATTTGAAGAACATTTCAATATTTTTACCATTTTGTACCCTTTCCAAATTTGTGTCATTTTTCTCTGTTGGTCTATATTTATCTACCAATCATCTATCTATCACCTATGTATCCATCTCCTTTCTATCCATGTATTCTGCTATTTTGTTAGACAAATAATAAAAGATGGAATGCACTTATATAGAATATACATAAATATAAAAATTGGGAGACCTATTAGCTTACCTTATTCAATTACTTTTTGAAATATTAAAATACTGTAACTTGTTCTAAAATTTTTTATATGTACCACATATGAATTTTTTATTAGTATTTGAGTATCATATGCATGCCTTTAAAAATAACTTGTAGGATTTTTTTTCTTTTACTTTTTTTGGCTATTGTATTCAAAAATCAACTTCAGTAATTCCCTAAGGTATAATTTGATTTCTCCTAATAGGTATCTTTGTATTCTTACTTTTTTTTTTCAGTACTCAAATTATCTTATGCAGATAAGAATGTAGTATATTCATGTATACATGTGAGATGTTTGTGTATACATGTACTTATGTACACACACAAAACAACATGCACTCACGCATGGTCTATTCCTTTTATGTGTGTAAGTTATATCCTATGGGGTCTCCCTGAATTCTGAATTAGTGTATATTGAACATTGCTTCCAGGTGAAATACACAGTTAGGTTTCTAGGAGTCTCTGATCACAATATGTCTGTCAATCAATACATTAGCTTGTTTTTGTACGTTTGCAGACATTTTATTTAATATATTTTGTTGACTCATTAACATTGAATTCATGGCCAACAGCACCATACTTTGTATCTGAAAAAGCCTATCTAAAACACTCTAAGGCATACCATAACCATTTCCACTTTGTAAAACTTACACTTTTGGTACTACACGTGGGTGCCATTTTAAACAGTGAATTCACCCCCAAAATCACAAAAAAATGCAATAAGTATTGCATAAATAGACCATGAAAAAGACTGAAAACTGAACAAGGGAGTAGAGCATCACTTTTTTTGACACCAACAGGGAACTCGTATATTGGGCAACTCAAATCTTACACAGCTTTGCATATGTTTGGAAATGATTATGGAAACAAAGTATTGATTCTGGGTTTAAATAAATTTTAGTGAATGGGTGAATCTACAAATATAGTGTCCACAAATCATAAAAATCAACTGTATATGAATCACATATATACAAATAATTCTCTGTTACATGTATATTCTCTATTACACTTCTGAGTATAAAACTTATAGTTTATTGTCTTTATAATATAAAACTTGAGTAATGAACCATATTCACTAGGGGAACTGCTGGTTGAAGAGATTTTATATTTATTTATATTTATATTTATATATTTTTTACTTAATTAGATTTTACTATCCTGGAAAGCAATAGGTGCTAGGTCCTATATGTCTTTTACATTTGTTTAAGATTGATTATTTGAACAATATATTTCAATCTTAATTTGAATTTGAGAATCTTTCCATGTGTTTGTTTGACTTTTGGATTTGATAGTCTCAATATATTTATTCATTTTCTCTGAGCCTTGTTTTCTTTTAAAAATATTTTTAATGTTTATTTATTTTGAGAGAGAGAGAGAGAGAGAGAGAGACAGAATACAAGCGGCAGAGATGCAGAGAGAGAGGGAGCCAGGGAATCCAAACCAGGCTCCAGACTCCAAGCTGTTAGGACAGAGGGGCTTGAACCAAGGAGCTGGAGGTCATGACCTGAGCTGAAGTGGGACTCTCCACTGACTGAGCCACCCAGGTGCCCTGAGCATGGTTTTTATTTGATAATTTTTTTCCAAACAATTTATAAGAACTCTTGGTATCATACTGTCAATATGTCTGTATCTGTATAACTGTAATCTGTATAACTATAATCTTTGTCTGTAATCTGTATAACTGAAAATCTTTATATGCTTTTTTTAATTGATTTTTGTTTTATATATTGTGTCATTCAATGGTTTTTATTTCAATATAGTACAAATTTCTGTGCCTTATTTTATTTATTTTGAAGTATTAGTCTCTATTTCTCTCTCTATATATATATATAACACAAATCATGAAAATTAACTGTGTTAGCAAATATTGAACACTGCTTCTAGGTGAAATACAGAGTTAGGTTTCTAGGAGTCTCTGATCACAATATGTCTGTTAATCAATACATAACCTCATTTTTGTATATGTGCAGACATTTTATTTAAAATATTTTGTTGACTCATTAACAATGAATTCATGGCCAATAGCACCATACTTTGTATCTGAAAAAAGCCTATCTAAAACACTCTGTAAGGTATACTATATATATATATATATGTATATGTATATATATATGTATATGTGTATATATATATTTATTTAGATTTTCTAGATCTTTCAGTATCAATGGGTGCAAATAAGAAAAAAAAAATCCCAATGGCTTGCACTCTAGCCAAAGGATCAGGAAATGGGAAGCCTAGCCAGTTAGAAAAATTTTATAAGGTGACTGGTTTGCTACAGCCAAAGAGCACAGAAAAATACCTGGTCCCATCTCTACCCACAATCACAAAAGCCAAATACAGAGCCCAGACTTCCACCTTTTACCAACTATAATGAAATAACCCAATCTCTCCACTGGGGTGGTGTTAGGAATGACTAAATAAGGAGCCAAGACTTTCATCCTTTCCAGACTGTAAACTTTCTTTCCATCTTAATTATCTTCCCCTACCAATGTCAGTCGAGACCAAGTAAGGACGTGCCCATCCATCCCCATCATCAATGGAGGAACAATACACTTTTCAAGAAATGGTACTGTAGCAATTAGACATCCATTGCAGAGAAGAGGGGAAGTACTGTGAATTAAGTTTCATACGTCATAAAAAATGTAACTCACAATTCATCACAGACTTAAATGTAATTTCCAAAATTATGATATTTAGAAAAAAATAGGAGAAAATCTTTGGGATCTAGGATTAGGCAGGGGGTTCTTTGACTGACTTCACTCCAAAATCATAATATATAAAAAGAACTATTGGTAAATTGGACTTGCTCTATGAAAGGCTCTGTTAAAAGGATGAAAAAACAACTATATACTGGAAGAAAATATTTACAAACCACATATCTCACAAAAGGCAACTATCTATAGTATATAAAAACTAAACAACAACAACTCAACAACAATATCTAAAGCAAACAAACAATAATATAAGAAAGTGAACAAAAGACATGAAGAAACACTTAACTGGAAATAGTATAAAAATGCAAATTAAAACTCTAATCAGATATCATTTCACATCTATTAGAATGGCTAAAATAAAAAAATATATACAACTTCACATGTTAGAAAGTTTGGAAAGAAACGGAAATATACTGCTAGTGGAATGTAAAATTGATAGATATTCTGGAAAATAGTTGGGAAGTTATTTTTTAACAAACAACAATAATACATACACACACATATACAAAGCATGTAACTACAATGAACCCCCAAACTGCAAATTTGGCCATTTAACACAGATACATGAAATTTTATGTTCACACAAAAACCTGTGCATGAAAGCCATAGCACGTTTACACATAAGAGCCCCCCCCCAAAAAAAAGACAAAAAGAATAAAGAAAATCTAGTTCCTTCCATTTAGCACACCCAGGTTTTCGTAAAGAAATTTCTTCCATTGCTAACATGTAGGGTAATCACAATGCATCTGGCAGTTTTTCCTAAGGGTCAGGGGCTGCCAGGTGTTGCTCATATTATTTTTCCCTTTTTTATTATATTAATGGAAGTTACTATTATTGACATCATGTCTCTGCTCTAATATTGTATAGAGTGTGTGTGTGTGTGTGTGTGTGTGTGTGTGTGTGTGTAAGGAGGAAGAGAAAACAAGAATTCAATGTAGAATATAGATGCTTTTGTTTTAGAGCAGTTAAAAGAGAAAAAGATATAAAATAATTCGTGAGCAACAAAATATTTTTTTTTCTTGTACAGCCAAAGGAGAATCATAGAAGATTTTTGAGCAGGACTATGACATGATCAGAACTGACCTTTTGGGAGATTTATTTAGAAGTGGTGAACAGTAGACATGACTAGTAAGAGCCTGGAAGTAGTCTATGAGCTAACTGGTCTTCAAGGAAAAGTGTCAGTTATGAGTCTTAATTTCAAGCCTTTGCTCAATAAATAGTGAATGGTTACTTGATATACTACATTTTGTGAGATAAATTTAGAGAGCAATGTGCATCTAAAAACTGTGCTAAAATCTCTTAGGAAAATATGGTAGTTTCCCTTTATGGTGTTTTCAAATTACTTAACTTGTATTTGAATATCCAAAGTCTATTGTCTTGTCTTACCAACACTTCCATCTACTGCAAGCTCACTGGCTCACTGCTCACTGGAGGAAGAGCCCTGGGCCTGACTTGAATACCAACTTTCAGTTTCTTCATTTTGAGGATCATCAATTGTTTTTATGTATATTTGCGATGTGGATATCTTTCGTTAAGAACTCTGTTTTGTATTTCTTTGTCACTGAGAGGTGCACAAGGTATGCTTTCTTCGGAACTACAGATATAGTTTTTTCTCACCACCACAGTTTCCCGTCTTAGAGAGGTGGGTTTTAGCAACATTCAAGTTTATGTTACATTTGATATCTAGTGACCTATGCATGAGCGATTCTGATGGTTCTGATTTGTTATGGTCATCATCTACTTGTGTGGTTATTTGGATTTTATCAATGTTTTCCTCTTTTGTGCCTGTAATTTGAAGATTCCTCTCCTCTGGGGACATTATAGATAGCTTTTCATCCATATTCTGATATTTGAAGCGTCTCGATGGTTTAGATTTTTTAGAAGTAGGCATGATTGGACGTACATCTATTACAAGGTCATCTTCATCAGATTCTTGAAGATTTATTGTAATTTTTATTGGTGCTTATGATTCATGAAATCTATAGAATACATGCATTTCCCTTTTTTTGGCTCACCATATATTTAATAGTACTTTTTTAAAAGTTCTTCATATTTTTTTAGGATGAAGAAAAAACTCTCTATAATTTTATAATTTAGAATTTTGTGGAATTCAGATCTTTTATGTCTATATTTTTCTAATTTTATAAATGGCAATAGTTCCTTTCAATCTTTTTTTTTAATGTTTATTTTTGAGAGAGAGGGAGAGAGACAGAGCCTGAGCCAGAAAGGGGCAGAGAGAGAGAGGGAGAAAGAATCTGAAGCAGGCTCCAGGCACCAAGCTGTCAGCACAGAGCCCTATGCAGGGCTTGAATCCAAGAACTGTGAGATCATGACCTGAGTCAAAGTCGGATGCTTAACCGACAGCCATCCAAGTGCCCCTTCAATCTTTTTAATTAGAAAAAATATTATCACTTTTGTTCTTCCACAGGTAGCAGAGATTTATCTTGGAATGAACACAGGCTCTGGTGTCTGTTTTATTTATCTATACCTGCTTCACAAACTACCAAAAATTTAGTGGTTTAAAATAACTATTTTATTATAGTTCAGATTTGTCAGCACCAGAAATTCAGGCAGAGCTCAGCGGAGTGATTTTTCTGTCCATATGACCCTGACTGGGTCAGTATGTTACACACCACTGAAGACTGGACTGTTCGGTAGGCTCTAAGACAATCAGTCACACACATACTTGGTACATTGTAGAGATTGGAGGAAGGCCGGTATCGGGTGCCTCTTCCTCTTAGGTCTGAGAGATTCTGTAAATGGTGTCTCAGGAGGGCAACTGGAATCTTAATTGATGAGTCAGATATCTAAAATCAAATCTCTGAGAGCAGGAAGTGACAGCTGTCACTCTATAGAAATCCGAAACCGGAAATTGGCAAAGCACCAAGAACTGGTCAAGAATTCAAAGAGCCCAGATTCGGTGGGAAAGAACATGGACTTTACTTCGCAAGAAACATAGCAGGGGCACCTGGGTGCCTCATTTGGTTAAGTGTCAGACTTTTGATCTTGGCTCAGGTCATGATTTCAGTTTGTGAGATTGAGCCTTGCAATGGGCTCAGTGCTGACAGCATGGAGCCTGCCTGGGATTCTCTCTCTCCCTTTCTCTCTCTCCCCTACTTGCACTCTTGCTATCTCTCAAAATAAATAATTAAACTTAAAAAAAAGAGAAAAGAAATATAGCAAAGAATTTGCAGTATATTTAAAATACCAGTGTTACAATTGAATATCAATCAGCATTTCAACAGCTAAGTAGCTTTTGACATTGAACATACAACTTAATTTCCCAGATTTTAGTTTATTAATCATAAAAAGTATGTAATTTACTCATCGCATTGAGTTTTGGCTGAAGTTAAATGAAAACATTTCTATAAAGTAGGCTACTATCTTTCCCATGGTAAATGTTTATCATAGCTGAGGTTTTCTTTCCTTTATCGTCACTCTGTCCTTACACAGACATGATCTCACCTTGATTGTTTTACTTGCCTTTTCTGGAATTCTACAAGTATATAAAATATTGATTTTACTAATATAAATATTTGAATTTTTGCACCTGTGTTAATGTACTATTGTATTGTAAGGAGACATAGGCCCAGTGACTGCAACATAGAAATCTATGAAATATATGGCAAAAGACAATTTAAAATAAAATGAAAATATAACAATCTACGCTGAGATTAAAAAGCAATTACAATGCTTCAGGTGTTTCTCCACCTGCAGTAAACCTAGTTATGGGACAAGGCAATTTAAGTAATGGAAAATTGAATTATCTATCATGGCCTCAGGAATGCAAATACTAATGGCAATTAGACATTATCTAGGCTTTATTTATTAAATACTATTTAATGGAGATAGCTCAAATAGATCCACAACAGTTATAAACCACACAGAAGTATCTTAAATCAGACTAAAATGTATATCATATCTTTTCTTCTAAAATAGGCAATGTGCCTTTAAATGTATTAATACTAGTTGACACGGGGATTGAAAAGTTCATGTAATACAATGACTTGAGATGAGAGCTGTTATATTCTCTGGTATAGTCTTTCTAACAAGCTTAGAGGAAATTAAATTTACAAGACAAGCTTTCCGTCTGTGAGTTTATCATTCTGCTATACAATTAAGATTGCTGATATCTTCTCTCTTCTTATTAAATCCTGTAAATGTGCCCAGAGGCTACTGCAAAGGGAATATCCACAAAATGAGATCAAGAAATACATAAATAAGAAATGTGAGTTTAGTATTCATTACTCATGATTTCCAAAGTGTGCATGAAGGATGAGCAGAACATTTATATTCATTCTGCTTTACTAATATTGACCTAACAGAATGTTTGCAATACAACATTGTGATGTCAGGGACTATAGACAAAAAAGGAATTTTTAGATCATGGGCTCAAGACTTTCATTTGACAGATTTAAAAAAAACAAACAGATCAATAAAAACAGGTGAGCAAACAAATTCTGGAGTCCTAAAAAAAAAAAAAAAAACAACACAAAAAACAAACCAAGAAAAAAAAAATTCTGAAAATTCAAAGACCTAGTAAATGACAGAGCTGAAATGTAAATCTCAGTATATATAGAATTCTCTTTACAAATTCATTGCTAAGTCTTGCTCTGAAATGTAATCTTTAAAACATTTACAGCTACATTTCAATATTATAAACTACCTTTAATCTATTCTGATGACCCAGTTGATAATCTGACAGCCTGTAGTTTCATGGGAATTACACTACTAAGTATAATATTAAATATAGTAAATGTATATAAATCTATTTTACTCCTACAATTTTCAATGATAGAATTGCATTGGTTTTATAACAATTTGTCTTCTGATCCCAAAAAAAAGAATTGGAATTCAGTATTCAGATACTTTATTGTAACATTTAACTAAAACAATATTGAAGAGCAAACAAAACAATAATCGCAGAATGCCCAGAGCTATGAAATGTAATCAGAAGCATGTTTTCCAGAAAATTTTTATGAAGTTGAATTATATCATATTTTTATATTTTGTGATTAAATACAGAGGATTATTAATAAGACAAATTTGAATTATAACCTCTTATATTAAGGAGTCTCTAACAATATTATACTAAACAGTTACTTATCTTAGTTAACTCCTTATTTCATCATCTACATAGGTAATTACAGCTATCTAATAAGATTGTTTGTTTAGTGTTATGTCTGTATGTGTGTGTCTGAGGGAGGGTATGTGAGAGAGACAGACAAACAGAGAAAAAGAAAAAGACAAAGAGATAGAGATTGAAACCGATTGCTCAATGACAAGCACAGTTTTGAGCAGACAACATGTTTTAATGATTAAAAGTTGGATGTAGGTTTGGTAAACTGAGATTTGAATATTGTCTTCATCACACTGCAGTGTGATACAACGTTAGGGAGAAAAAAATAATCCATTGAGTCGGTTTCCTTGTGTACATATCTCTTGGCTTTTAGAAGGAATGTAAACAGTCTTCTCATTTAAGATGGAAGCAAAAAAGATCCAGACCAGTATGATTCAACTAATGTGAAGTATGTCACAACCCAAACTCTCAACATACTTTATAGACATTTAAGTTCTTATTTAATTATCATTCCCATAAGGAATTAAGCATTTATTCTATCAAAAGGTATATCGTTCTTTCTCTGTGTTCATGAAGAAAATTTTCAAGTTTTAATGTTTGTGGGCCCTGCTCCTGGGATCTCAGGAAAGCTATATATTATTTACCATTCACCAAGGTCAAAATGACTCAGCAAAACCTTAAAGCATGGGCTCATTTCCACCACACTCATACACTGTACATCTGCTGTGTTAAAAAAGTAAATAAATAAATAATCCAAAATGAACATTCCAAACATAAAGATAAGGAAAAATTTAAAAGCCTCCAGGTTTCCATAAAATTGAAGTCATAATGGTCTTGCACATACTAAAACCATAAGATAAATTATGTCACTTTTTGGAATGTCCTTTGTGTGATGATTTATAACTCTTTATGTAAAAAGAGGTACATATATATAACTGCATATATATATATATATATATGTATATATAGGCTCAAGTAAAACTTTTTTCCTTTCTCTTTATTTATTTTTTTAATTTAAAAAAAATTTTAACATTTATTCATTTTAGAGAGAGAGATAGAGTGTGAGTGGGGGAGGGGCAGAGAGAGAGAGGAAGACACAGAATCCGAAGCAGGCTCCAGGCTCTGAGCTGTCAGCACAGAGCCCAACGCATGGCTTGAACCCACGAGCAGTGAGATCATGACCGGAGCAGAAGTCGGACACTCAACCGACTGAGCCACCCTGGCACCCCTTCCTTTCTCTTTAAAAGAAAAAAAAATATCTTCTTTTTGCATGTAGTGTTACTAGTCATAATTAGGATATACAAATAAGTGTAGAATTTGTAGCCATGTTTAAAAATAGTATTTAAATTCACCTTCATCTTATATAAGAAAATAAATACTCTGGTTAAAGCACCATATTGGTACTAAATACTACTCATTTCAACTATAATTTATTTCTAGAGAACATTATGATGTTTACATTATTAAAGCAAAATGTCCTGAGTTTTTGTTTTAACTATGGAAGTTAATGCACTTTGTAAAAAGAAAAAAATGGGAACTTTGAAAACCTTGAGAAAATCTAAAACAATATACAAAATTATAGGACATTAGTCTAGGAGTATTCAGCTCTATTTGGCCCCCTGAAACTTGATGAGCATAGCTCAGATGTGTGAAACAATTACTCATTCATTCAGCAAACATGAATCAATGGCTATTATGTTATAAGCCATTTTCCAAACACAGGTTTCCACCATTCTGTGAAAGTAGAGCCTTCCTCTGACATTTTTTGTATGCTGGAAATGGAGTAAAATGGAGAAGCAATTACCATTAATTTATATGGAAACATTTTTGAGCATTCCCAGACTCATAACAAAACAAAACAAAACAAAACAAAACTCTTAGGTTTTTCTGATACCTTAGGACACATCTTGCTAATGGATGCAGGAAATGAATCAAGGTAAAGCACAAATTTCGGTAGACACAATTCAAAGCTCTGGTGGCTTGATGCTGAGCTGCTGAGTGTAGCTCTGGGGGAAGGAGCTTGGCGGGACCACTCCCACTTCTTAAAGCTGGCTGCCTCTAAAATGGGTTACAGCAAAACAAATGCTGAACGTTATTTTTGCATTTTGCATTATTTGTTTTAGAAGTGAAAATTCTCTTTGCATTTGCATTGGTTAGTGAAAACAGGTACTGATGTAGGTCTTTTGTAACAGTAAAGTGGTATAACTGGAACTTTCCAAAAGCAGGGGATACCTGTACCAAAAAATAAGAATAAAGAAGATACAGTGCCTCTGGTGAATTTTCTGACAGATTTGTGAAGGAAATTTATATAGAAGCAGGTGTGATGGGAACAGGATTAAGGGACAAATGCCATGTCAAAGTTGCTTCTGAGTTTACCAACTTTGCTTAAGCGAGCAGGACGAAAGTCTGATTTTGCAATCGCAATGACTTTGAGATGTTAGTCACTTGGAGGTAAGATTATTTCTGAGCAAAGCAATTGGGCAGAGAAGATAATTTTATTCAAGAAAAATTGAAGGCTAGGAAGACTCTTCACAGATTCTCAGTATCTCATCTTTGCCTCTGAGCTCCCCTCTTCTGGTAGTGAGAACAGACTAAGTAGAGAAGCAGAGAAGCGACCTGATTGAAAAAGGACATGTCTCTTATGTTAAGTGTAAAGGGCCCTTCCCTGTGTCTTTCCCATAAATACTCCATGTGCAATGATGGCAATAATTATTCTCTGTGTCTTGAATCATTTTTTGCTCCAAATTCAAATAGCTGACCTACCAAACTAATAGGATTGTCAAGAAGATTAAATGAGATTAATTTTATACATTTTATGGTAATAAAATATTTCCCCATGTATTGTATTCAAATAAAGGGAATGTAGGAAAGATAGAATTTTGTCCATTTTATATATGAAACACTAAGACTAAGAGAAGTTCAACCACCTCTTTGAAGTCTTAGACCTAGTTATGTCTCTGATATCATAAAAGAGTTGAAATCACATTTTTTATTCTGGTGCCTTTTGTCAGCAACATGTTGGAAGGAGATTAAGAAAGTTTACATGTCATTTTGCCTTACGGTGGTTTATTCATCATTTCATACAAGATTTACTGGGAATCAAAGTTTTCAATATCAGGAATCAACAGAAGAGAACAAAAGAAAAAAATTTCCTGAATTCCAGGAACTTTCACTGTAATTGGCGGTAGGGAGTTCAGATGACAGACAAACCAAACCAAAAAATAATAATAAAGCACAAAACGGGAACAGGGTGTGTTGGGAATGAGTGTTAATTATATAAAGGATGGTCAGGAAATGTTTTCTATTTTGTTTAATGTTTATTTATTTTTGAGAGACAGAGACATAGTGTGCATGGGGGAGGGACAGAGAGGCAGAGAGAGAGGGAGACACAGAATTCAAAGCCAGCTCCATGCTCTGGCCTTTCAGCACAGAGCCCGATGCAGGGCTCAAACCCATGCACTGCGACATCATGACCTGAGCCAAAGTCAGATGCTTAACCAACTGAGCCACCCAGTCGACTCAAACATTTTCTGATAAGGGGACATTTGAGACCAGTGAGAAGTGAGGAGCAGACTGGAAACACTGCACAAAGAGGAAACTACGACGGGGTCTGGGGTCTGTGATGGTTGCATTAAAGGAGTAGCAGAACAGAAAGGGACAGAAGAAAAGTGAGGGAAAGGTGCCTGGGGGCTCAGTTGAGTGCCTAAATCTTGATTTCACCTCAGGTCATGACCTCATGGTGGGTTCTGCACTGAGCATGGATCCTGCTTGGATTTCTATCTCTCTCTCTCTCTTTCTCTCCCTCTCCCTCTCCCTCTGCCCCTCTCACCCCATCACGTGCATGTGCTCTCTCTCTCAAATAAAAATAAAAATAAATAAATAAATAAAGGAAAAGTGAGGGAGAGGGAGAAAAGTAAGAGATGATGTTGGAAAGTTAAATGAGGGTGAGGGAGTAGATATTGTTATGCCTTGGGAGTTTCTGATTTTGACTGAGTGAAATTTGAAAACAATGCAAGACTTGGAATGAAACTCTAACATAATCTAAACAAATTTTAACAGATCACTGTAGCTGAATTATTGTGAATGGAGTCTACTCATTATACAATAAGAGGGCAAGAGGAAGAAATGGGAAGCCAGTTTGGAGGCTAATACCAGGATCAAGGCAAAGGATGATGGTAACATAAAGGAAAATAGTCAAATTTTGTATATCATTGGAGGTTAAAGCAAAACAATGTTTTGGATTGATTAGATGGTGGGAAGGATGGCAGTGATGGGTAAACAGAAAAGGAGACAAAGATAGATGTTAGAATTTTAAAATTTGTATCGCTAAGAATAAAATTAAGAGGGAAGGGCAGGATTGAGGTCAAAGATCAGGAACTCAGTTTGGGGATTTTAAATGTGAGATATTCTTTTTTTAATTTTTTAAATGTTTATTTATTTTTTAGAGACAGAGAGAGACAGAGCACGAGCTGGGGAGATGCAGAGAGTGAGAGACACACAGAATCTGAATCACGCTAAATGTTAAATACTTTTAAACATTTAAGTAGAAGTACTAAGTAAGCAGATATGTATACTCTTCTGAAAGGAAAATAACCAAAGTAGCACATAGCCTCAAAATGGAGTCACTTAGGCTAAACCCCACATCACCAAACCAAGATCTAATTTAATTACCATTTCCTCTCTTCCAGAAAAAGAATCTTAAACCACTAAGTTAGGAATTGCCTAATTAGCACTAGTTAGGTTATCTGCCTGGTAGATCTCTGACATTTTCTAAAGGGAAGTAATCTTGCAATAACCAAATTGCTTTTTTCCCCCTGATATAGTTTCCTTATTCCTGCTTCCATTCATTTGTTTTGCAGCTCCTCACAGCTCTTTTATATCTGCTAGAATGAATACTGTCCAATTCAAATAGATTTTTGCTCAAATAAACTCTTAAAATTTATAATGTGCCTCAGTTTATCTTGTAACAGTTTGAAATGAAGGTTTAGCCTTGGCTGATTTTCCTCTATAGCAAGAGATCGTTTTTGTAGGTAATTAGGCATAGGTGTAAGTGGGTAGATGTTCTTTTCCAGTTATTTTAATTTCTTCATTAAAGTAGGAAATACAGTCACAGGTGAAAGAAAAGGAAAATAATGTGATGTGGAGTAGTTGAGGAGAGTAGAGAAGTTATGAAGAGATGCTTAAGATATTGGGGAAATGAATGCACTGAGGAACAGGGCATGCTTACAAGTGAATAGTAGCAGCCTGTTTGAGATAAAGGAACATGGATATAAAGTGAGATTGGTTGTGGGAGGAAGGTTAGTTACACAGTTGGATTTAAAGAGGGTTGGAGTTTGGCCATATGAATACAGCAAAATTTGAGAGAGGCCAAGGAGTTGATTTCATATACAAAGGAAAGATTGAAATGCAGGACTATGAAATTTAAATATAATTTTAATCAATTTTTCAATAAGCATTTAGTGATTCCCTCTGATGTGTCCAGGGCTGTGTCCTGGGGGAGACAGAAGAATATATAATCCTGGCAAGTACTCATGCAAAACTTGTTCTCTGCTTAGAAAAACTGATTTCTAGGGGCACCTGGGTTTTTGAGTAGGTTAAATATCAGACTTCGGTTCAGGACATGATCTTGTGGTTCCTGAGTCCGAACCAGGCATGGGACTCCGGACTGATTGCTCAGAGCCTGGAGCATGCTTCATATTCTGTGTCTCCCTCTCTCTCTCTCTCTCTCTCTCTCTCTCTCTCTCTCTCTGCCTTTCCCCTCTAGTGCTCTGTCTGTCTCTCTCTCTCTCAAAAAAATGAATAAATGTTAAAAAAATTAAAAAAACTAATTCATAGTAGTCAATTCTATTATATATATGCATATTTATATATTACAGGCCATTAGTATAGGAGTTTTCAGCTGTATAGGGCCTTTTGAAATTGTGAAAAACATAAATCAGATGCCAGTAATACTTATTCATCCCTTCAGTAAGCCACATTATAATAGATTTTTGAGTGACAACTGTAAGATACAATATAATTAAATAAAATTATAATTAAAATATTGGATGACTACAACAAATGAGTTAAATACAATTACGTAAAATGCATTAGAGAATTGCAGTGAAAACTTTCTAGTGTACAGACATTAGATTGTGCTTTACAATACTGAGGGATTCTGCATAGCTGCCTGACAATTTCATTCACACATTCATCCCACAGTTATCAATTTTCCATTTTTTGCTAAGCAATTGTCTTACTTTTCTGGTACTTGTAACAAATAAATTACCATACACTAAGTCATTTAAAACAACACACATTTACTTTGTATGTCAGAAGCCCAAGACAGTCTCACCAGCTGAAATCAACGTGTCAGCAGGCCTGAATTTTTTTTTTTTCTTTTTCTGGAAGCTATAGGGAAGAATTTGTTTTATTGTTGTTGTTTGTTTGTTTTGTTCTGTTTTGTTTTGTTTTTGTCTTTCTCAGCTTCTAAAAGTCACCTGCATATCTTGTCTCGAGGCCCCTTTATGACATCTTTAAAGCCAGTAACATCATATATTTCTGGCCTTTCTTCAGGAGTCACATCTCTCTCGCTGACCACTGCCTGAAGTGGTTTTCCACTTTTAAGGACACATGTGATTAGAATGGTCACACCTGGGTAATGTCCCATCTCAGTGCCATTCATCTTAATCCCAACTGCAAGGTTCCTTTACCCAGGTAAGGTAAGATATTTCCACATTCTGAGGATTAGAATGGGAACATTTGGGGGGGGGCGGGCATTCTTTTGTCTACATAGCAACAGGCATATTATATTGTTCTGCCTCCACGGAGGTTACATTTGAGTGGGTAAGAATATCTCCATGCAGAGCATTATCATTACTTTATATGTGGTGTAGTCGTGCACCATAGCATTTGTATGTGAATCATACTGGGTTAGAATTCAAAACTGTGGTGAATACCAACTGTGGTGTTACATTCCTGAGCAGAAGCAATAACTTAACAATATCTATTTAGGGAACACTGTGGAAGAGTGGAACACCAGAACACCAACAACTAGGGAAGGTGACAGGGTCGTAATATCCAATTTCACCAGTTCATTTATTTATGTAAAAATTAATGAAGGTTTGGCTGGGTTTTTGTTTGCTTGTTTTGTATTGGGGAGAAAATTGAGAGTCCCTAAGTGGATGGAAGTGAAGAATTCTTATGGCTTTCCAAATAACCCCAGTCGCACGGAGTGTGAGGCTAAGGGAGCTGTGACCTGGAGATTGGTGCATTAAAGCAAAGGGAAGTTTCATGGTGCATCAGGATACAGGCTAAGTTTCATCAAGGCACCCGGCATATGCGAATATGGAATTCTTAGGAGAGATCACGCTTCCTTAGGAAATCACTGAAATTTATTCTGAAAAGACCTCCTCTTCACAGCAGTTGAGAGAAAATGGTCAGTTTATTATCCTATTTTCTAATTCTAACCCTTGTCAAGAGTCCTCCAAATACTCTAGCCCCTAAACTTGAGGAGTTTGCAACCTCTATGGAGACAAGTTATATGAGATAAGTAACTGGAATAAATACTTTTTTATTGCAGGCTATGATGACTTTAAGTTTGAGAGAAGCTAAGAGACGGGAAAGATCTAGACCAGAAATAATTAAGCTATGGATGTTCAAGTCTCTGTTTATTTAAACAATTTTTCTTTATGGTCTGTTGAGACAGAGAAGGGGATATAGAGCTTTATCACGTAGAAGGGATTCATTCTCATTATATTGAAGGGTTTTCTATCTTGCCTAAGCTTCGAAAGTTGTGTTTGTCTGCTACAGAGCACCTCAGCACATTTGTAAAAGAGTTCTTTGGCAAGCACACTTGTCTTCATCAACAGAGTCAGCGACAGTCAAACACTTCGTCTCCAAGTTCTGTCATCTCCTTTTCTGTTCTTCCTTTGCTCAGAAACTTTCACACAAACTCAGTGTTTCAGGCTGACTCAAGCCAATTTGGTCTTGACAACTCTTAATAATGGTGACTGCCAAAGTGAACATTGGATGAGAGTTAGTCACTTTCCCAAAATCTCATCACCAACTAAATTCTGCTGCAAAGAAGAATGTCTATTAAACAGATATTTACTAGGAAGAAGGATGTTACTGCTTGTCCAATAAGGATGATGAAATTCTATTCGTTGTTTCAGATTCTCCCACTATACTTTTCATGAAAAGGTTACATATGTCAGATATAATAATATTTTGGAAACATTAATTAGTTAACAGAATGAGGCAACTAGAATCCAGTTAATCCATAGCCAGACATAGAAAACATTTTAAAATAAATCCTATGCACCATTCTCAAAATCTAGACCTTTAGGAATGCTATCTGCAAGCATGAAAAGTGTCTCTAAAAAAATTGGCCAATCCACATTCCCTGTACACCAATAATTTTACCAATGACAACTTAATTCTGAAATTTATTATAATAATTGTCTTCTGATATCAAACATTAAAACTAATATCTAATATTTACTATAAATTAACAAAGCTTTGGTGGCAAAAATAGTTGGAATATTTATAAGGTTGCCCACTGGAGTATGAACTTTCTGATTGAATCCTAAGTGACTCCCTGAAAGTATGTAATTTCCTGATTAGAGCAAATGGGAGTCTTTGCAGTATAGATTGTGTGTATATAAATATACACAAATATAACATATATATATATATATACGGTTTGGAACAAAACTCCCCAAAACCTGCTACTTTGGCCTATGGATTATTTTGAGCTGAAGACAATCAAGATTGAAAAGGCTCAGGAAAAGCCCTCACCCATCCCTACCTTAACTTCGTCGAAGAATCTAGATAGAGGGCCTGGATCTTGGAATAGAGCTAACAGCAGATATAATTACAAAGATATTACCCAGGTGTGGAAAGCTGGGGAAGTTCACAGGGCTTGATTGTTGGAAATTCACTCTGTGTCCTTATTGTCCTTGCATGGCACCACAAACATTTGTTCACAAAAACTTTGATCTTTTCATCTTCCTTTAATTGTTTTCCTTTTTTTTTTAAGCTCCAGATCCTTACCTCCTTCTCCTTAGCTCAGGATGGTGTATAGGCCTCAAATGCTTGATTGTCTTTGAAATTCTCAAGACTTTGTGGGACTCTGTACATATGAAATTAAATTTGGTTTTCCCCTGTTAATCTTCCTTATGCCAATTTAACTAATAGAATAGCTAAAAGTACCTACAAGTGTAGAGAGAATTTTTTCCTCCCCCATAATATACTGCTGACATATTTTTTAAATAAATTTCAAACAACTTAGTATCCAGTCCTTCAATATAGAGTCCTAAAGCAAAGAATGTGAAAATCCACATTACAGATGGATATCTAGCAAACAGAATCATACATTTAATTTGCAAATCCAATTTAATTTAAATGAATTCAAAGTACTTACAGAGAATTTCCTTCTTTCTTTTTCTGAGTAACTCCTCCTTCCCTCATTTCCTTCCTTCCTCAAGATTTTCTTAGTGCTTACTATGTTCCTGGTACCATATTTTATGGATTTGAAGTAAAATAGCATTATATTTTTTCTCAAGTAACTCAAATTGAGGATGTTGACACAAAGTATTTTATTAACCATCCCAAACATATCATTAGCAATATAGGGGATTAGGAGAGTACCTAATTTTGCCTATGAATTTCAAGATACTCTTCATAAACTAGTTGACATTGGAAATAAATCTTGAAACATGAGTCAGCACGAAGGTCAGTCTATATAGCAGGGGTCGTACATTCAACAGCATATAGATTGGTGACTGTATTGTACATTTAGGAAACCATGATATACTTTACAATGTTGGTTGTACAATGTAAGAAAATGTCAAGAGATCAGAAAGGTAAGCCAGGGTCAGAGGACAGAAGACACTGAAAGCCCAATTAAAGTTAACATTCATTTTGAAAGTAATGAGAATCCATTGAATGGGAGAACCATGATCAAATTTACATAAACAAAAGGAGAGAATGCACTGAGCCCAGATCAAGGAAGGGAACACAGTTGTGAAGGCTTTGCAATAATATCCTATAATTTTACTCTCAAAAGTTAGATATAAATGAACATTTGAGTAAATTTAGCTACGATAAGCCAATGTATTGAAAGTGTAGAAAAAATAGTAATTTTAAGATTAATGTAATATAGATAAGAAATGATAACATGATCCATTCCATAATGGGAAAGATTGCTCAAAAACAGGAAGCACAGAGCAGACTAACTGTACCTAGGAAATTCAGAAGACAGAGAGAAGGGTGATTCTAAGATTTCTGACTGGAACATCTGGGGAGACATAGTGACATTCACTAAAATTGAAGAAACATAACTTTGCAGTACAAAAGGGCAACATAATTTTAGGCATTTGAGATACCTGTGTAGCTTCCAGAAAGATCACTCTGGTTTGGTTTTCACTCTGGAAAATGTCTGTGCAGTTTAACGTGATCAGCACTCTGTGTTTCCACACAAAATTCTGGGTACTTTCTGTTTCTTTGTTGGTTTTCATGATTACAGCAGTCTGTAAATATTGGATTGCTGATGGGCTCAGTTCTTGGTTCTTTTTCCCTCTCAATATGTGCTCACTCCCTTGGGAATTTCATCCTGTCTCATGCCTTTAAAAAACTTACAGTGTGATGATTCTCAAATAAATCTTTAGTCTGTCCTTCATTTCTGTCTTTCAGATATCTATCCAATTTGTCTCTTTGATATTTCATCTGGATATCCAATAAGCTTTCTCAAACTTACCATGTCCACAATTGAGGTTTCCCTGCAATGTTCTCCCTCTTAGAAAATGATAAAATTCTCTCACTGAGGGTGGCTCAGACTCACAAGTGTAGTCTCTTCTTCACCTGTCTCTCACAGCCCATATTAGATCTGTCAGCCACCAACACTGACATCTTTTTCTCCTGACTAATTTCCCAGGTTCCAGACCTGTCGCCCTTCAGTTGTCAACATGGGAGTCAAAAGACAATTCAGATAATATTACATTCATTCTTGAAACTTGATAATGGTTTCTCTTATGACTCAGGAGAAAAGGCACACATCTTAACACTAACTTACAAGGTACTTTATAGTGCATTGAGCTTTACTTTTAATCAATGATATGAAGACTCTGATATTTTTACCTGCCTATTCAGATTACCCTCTGAATTACAGACTAGTAAACTTCCACATTCTACTGCCTCCTACATAACTCCATGAGAATCCTTAATAGCATGTAAAATCCAATATATCAAAATAACATTTTGATTCTTCGCCCATTTCTTCCAATCTTTGCTCTGCACTTTCCCAATTTCAGTCTATAAAACTAGTATGCACCAATTGCTCTGGTCAGTAACCTATGAGTTGTATCTCATTTCTCTCTTTGCCTTGTTTCCATCTTCTCTTCCTAACCTGCCTAGAAGTCCTGTTCATGCTATGTAAGGTTCTTTCCTACTTTCACGGACATCCCCATAGTTGAAGACGCCATTACTTCCTATATAGGTTAGTCAGATGGCTTTCTAACTAGTCTCTCCTGTCTTCACCTAATCCAATCACTACAATTGAGCTCTTACAGATTTAATTCAGACAATACCATTCCAAGGTTTAAAGTAATCAAAAATCCTTATTTCATAAAGTAAACTCAGGACTCTTTACCATGATAAGTAAATTCCAATATGAACATTCTCAGCCTTGTTTCAATCTCATTTATTTCCTCTTTCTCATTCACTCCAAATATGTTATGTGTCATATAATAATAATAATAATAATAATTCAGACTGTTAAAATGCTTGCATCTATTTTATTATCAGTGATAGAAAAGAATGAGACTATTGGTTTTTTTGTTGTTTTTTAAAAATTTTTAATGTTTATTTATTTGTGAGAGAGAGAAGAAAAGACAGAGTATGAGTAGGGGAGGGGCAGAAAGAGAGGAAGACACAGAACCCAAAGCAGGCTCCAGGCTCGAGCTGTCCACTCAGAGCCCGATGCGGGGCTCGAACCCATGAACCTGATCATGACCTGAGCTGAAGTCAGACGCTTTACCGACTGAGTCACCCAGGCGCCCCTAGACTATTGTTTTAAGTAAAGCTGGGATAAACGTTGATTTTTACTTAAATAAATGCATTATTTGAAATACATGCAGTGGTCTCTATTCATCATGTTTCAAACATTGAATGACTCACCTCCCTAGAAGAAGGTTCTGCTTTCAGTGTGATAGCTCCTTGACATATAGAATAGCACTCAGATAAAATACACCAGCAAAGTTGTTTTTGTTTGTTTGTTTCATATTAAGAGATAAATGTGCTCTTTAAAATATGAAAATTGAATTCATATGAAAATGAAACCCTCATTATGAAATCATCTCCTTATAACTATTATTGGCTTTTTATTCTTATTTCAATCATCTCATAAAAAAAGAAGGAGTCTGACAACCACTGACTATTAGTGTATATGTTTAAACAGAAAAAGTTGCCAAAATACTGTTAATCTATCACATTAAGAACTTGTAGGGGTACCTGGGTGGCTCAGTTGGTGAAGCATCTGACTTCACTCAGGTCATGATCTCACAGATTCTGAGTTTAAGCCCCACTCTGGGCTCTGTTGTGACAGCTCAGAGCCTGGAGCCTGCTTCAGATTCTGTGTCTCCCTCTTTCTCTGTCCCTCCCCTACTTGTGCTCTATCTTTATCGTTCAAAAATTAATAAACATTAAAAAAATTAAAAAAAAACTTGTAGTAAATCTAAAACATTTCTTGGATGAAAAACTCTCCACATTTGAGACTAAAACTATTAGGCTAGAGGGTAACCTCAACTCCCAATGGACATTGCCATTGTTAGGAAGCAATATTTAATTAATTTAATTTAATTTAAATTAATTTAATTTAATTAATTCTACTGATGGGGACGTGCTTTTGGCATAGAGAATGTCACCTCAGTAAGAAGAAAAAGCAGATTATTTTTCTCAAGAAATTTTATAAAAAAATTTCTTAAATTCGATAAATGCCAGAATCATTAGAAGAACTTCAAGTTGAATGATATGATAATGTCATATTTCTCACAAAAATAAATTTTCTAAACAAACATTATTTTACCTTAAAATATGTCATCACAATTAAGGGATAACTATCATGTACTAAGGGAATCATAAAGTTTAATACACTAAGATCTTTCTCCCTCTTCCTTTTAATGTATCATTAAACAATGGAACATGCTAACAACACATTTTATTTCTGTACACTTTATTTCTTCATTGTTTCTATCTTTGAATTCTTTTGCTCTTAGGGTAGTTACTTTAAAAATTTTCTTTTTTAGTAAGGCATTGTCTACCACCTTTTTAAAAAAACGGTGACAACTTTTGTGTTACTGAAGGTTTCAAATTGTTGGTTAGATTTAGTACCAACTTGTAACATTTTAATTGGAAGCTAAGCTTATTTTACACGTGGGTGGGGATTTTGCCAACTATAGTATTTCAAGGTCATTTAAAAATTGGTTCTACACTTCTTTTTTTTTTCTTAAATACAATTAGATCTTTGGAAGAAATCTTGATATTCAGAAGTTCAGATTCACAAACAAAATGGAACCATTAAAGACTTTTTTTATTAAAAACATATTCATGAGAGGTTTGCTTTGAATCGTACTTTTCTCCCATGCATATAAAATAGGATTTGATTTTCAGAATTAATTTCTATTTTCATTAAAAAATTTATTATACGAACTGAAGTAATCCTGCAGCATAGTTTTATTTCAATTTAATATTTTCATTGTTTTATTAAAATATTCAAGGTATTTAAGAGAGTTAAGGAAATTTTGGCCATCATTCTTATGAGATATGGATATCAGAGTACAGTATAATGTAATAATATATATATTTTGGTGATTTTAAGATTTATCCAATTTCAAGTATTATTCTTCATTTGACTCAGCTAACATCAAAGATTCCCTACTGGACTTAATCAAATACCTTATTTTATTTTATATTTTATTACCAAAGGGGGAAAAAAGCTACGAACCCATTATTTAGTCTCAATCATCATATTATGAAAATGAGTAGAGAAAGCCTCATTTTAAACAGAGTCAGGAAGCCCTGAAGGGGAACCTTCCATGAATGTATCATTCACTACAGCTATAGATCCAGTAGGAAGAAAGCATATCACTCCCTGCCTGGCAATGATGCACTATCCACCACTTGCGCTAACACAGTCTCAAACTTTTGTTCTTCTCCAGTCTTTTTTTGTTTAAAACAACTCTTCATAATTTCCTCAATACCTAATAAAATCTGACCATTCTTTTGTCTCTTAGGACTTGCCTATAATTTTTCCATAGTTTGCTCATCCTGAATTGCAATTTCTTTGTTATTTCCTAATAAACTTATTTTGCTAATAAAAATAAAACTGCCTATTTTGATTTTTAGGTTGGCAAAAGAAATGCAGCAGGATTTCATGTTAAATGGTTAATCTGATTATCTTTACAGACACTATATTTTGACTTTATTGAATTTTCCACTGGTCTCTGGTATATTGTCAAACCATTCTATTTACACTTCCTTGACTTTTTTTCTGCCACTTCCCATTGTAATATCAAATGCCCACATCCCACCAGCATTAATTTGAGGGGTAACATGGCCTGGGAGTGAAAAAACTAGATGTGGAATCTTAGATCTTTTCATGAAAGTGCCGGCTCCATCACGTCACAGCTAAGTGAGCATGAATGAGTTACTTAACTTATGTAAAACCTACTTTTTTATTTGAAAACAACATCATAAAGATAATCTGCCTTCACAAAACCTTTATTGTCAATATTTTTGCAGAGTGGGAACACGACATATTTTAATGAATATATTAAAGAGCTTTACAATTTGAGAACAAACATGGGGAATTATCTTGGGAAAAAGTCCTAATCTATTAGTTTCTTAAACTAATTATTCTCATTAGATGTAATTAAAAAAAAGACTATCTGATCACTTTTTGCTAAAATATGCTGCATGGGAGAGAGCACATCTGATTAAGTCCTGCAGCAGTGAACTGCTTAGTAAATCAATGTTCATCTTGATTTTTCCTGAAAGTTACTTCAGAACCAAAAACCCTAACCTACTGCATTAATGAACAAATAATTTCAAAGGTGGTAAAATGCTTTCCAAAAAAATAATGCAACAGACTGCCATCATTGATAAAATGAAAAGAAATAGATCTGATCTAGGATTTGATATTTCTTATTTCTGAGGCCTCTTTTTGACATCCTCTCTATAATCTCCATTATATTTATTATATATTGGAGATCAACTATAGAATATTTAAAACTGTTAAGTTATATTTCTTGAGATGGATTTGAACAATTATAAGTTGATCAAAGAAAGTAGACTTGCAGGAGGTAAGGTTTTGTGCATTGATTACTATTTTGTGTTTGTTTGCTTGTTTGCGTAGTAAAATAATATTACTTGAAATGCAAACTATGCCCTGGAAAAAATGGGAAAAAAAATTTAACAGGAGTTGTTTATTTTGAATATGAACTGAAGGACAGATAGGACATAAAATAAATCACTGTCAAGTGCTATCATTTTTTAGTAAACAGTGTGTGATAATCATCAATTGACCAAGATGACCTTACTGTTGCCTTCACCTTGATTAAACTTCAAGCAGATTTCTTCCTAACTCTAGACCCCTGACTTCTCTTTTCTTAGAGTACTTGCTTTAGACTACTTAAAACTGTAAAGTCTTTCTCTGCACCTTTGAGTTGTAAATCTTTTTTAAAGGCTCTGTCCAGTTTTACAATCCAGGAATGTCTTTCTCAAGGATGTGGGAACCATCCCTTTGAAATGTAATCATCTAGGAAGAAAGTGCCTTGATTCTCCCAGTCTCTGTGGGAGAGTAAAGAGCCTAATTTTTGTAAGAGCCAATTAGTAAACACAGATCACCTAATCACATTGACCAATTTCCCAACTAACTTCCTCCAGTACTCTTCCAACAAGCTCACTCAAGTGCTTAAAAACTTGTCTGCTTTTTGCTTCAGCAGAGTTGAGTTTAATATTTCTGTTCTATTATAATAGTCTTGACCTCTGTTGCAAAAGTCTTGAATAGTCTTCTTGCCGTTTTAACTCTGTGGAGTACAATTTTTCTTTGACACAACCTTAGGTCAAAAGATGGTTCCTATTGAAATATGATCCCAAAGTGGATTTTTTAAGACTCATTTTAAGTAATTAATAGTTGTTTGAGCAAAGTTTCTATGTAGGTATATGTTTTATGACTGAGTAAATCTTATGCTTATGATCTCTACCTTCATGTGTATAAAACTCTGCTCAAGACCTTTTAACATGATAAATATGCCCTTTTAGAAATTTCAGGAATAATAAGAGAGTAAAACATATTCCCTCAACAGTGTCAATAAACCAAGATTATAAATGGATGCTGTAATTGGGAATAATCTACATTTACTTTTGCTTTGCAGGCCACTGTTCAAGCTAGTAGGTGATCAGCTCGCTTGTTGATTTGTTGGCAGAAGATTGGAACTCACTTATACAATTTAAGAAAGAAAAGCAGGTACTCCCTAAGTTTAGGACTAACTCAAAGTGAACATTAATTCAGCTTAAATATTCTGAAAAAGTTTTCCTTAAATAACCAAGTATTATGTTACTGAAAATACTTGATTTATCTTTTCTAAATAAAAAATTAATATTTATTTATTTTTGAGAGATAGAAATAAAGGCAGGACCTAGTGGGAGAGGGGCAGAAAAAAGAGGGAGACACAGAACCTGAAACAGGTGCCAGGCTCTGAGCTGTCAGTGGAGAGCCTGACACACTGGGCTTGAACTCGGGAATGGTGAGATTATGACCTAGGCCATAGTCGGATGCTTAACCCACTGAGCCGCCCAGGCACCTCATTGATTTATCTTTTTTAGAATTCAACTGAATATGTTTCAATTTTAAGCATCGTGTTCCACTTCATCTGTATAATAATTGCCCTTTAAATCTAATGCTTAAATGTAATTTATGGTGATTATAAAGAACTAAATACAAATGGTGCTATTTGCAAGTTTATTTTCATTTGTGTAGCAATGAATAGTGTTAAAATTTGTGGAGTAAAATGACTACAGTGATTTTATTTTATTTTATTATTTTATTTTGTTAAATATTATTTTAGCAGTTGGTTCAGATACGGTCTGGACCAATGAATTAATTCACTCTCATGAAGAAGAATTGTTCAGTCATTCTCAGAACTCAGCAGTCTATCATCAGACATTGAAAAATGCTCAAAAAGTGTAGGGAAAGCAGTTCTTCTGGATGTCTTCTGTACTTATGCAATCAGAGGTGATTTAAGGAGACTCTTGCATATCTAGAAACTAGGAATTCTTATCTAGGTCTTCTTTCAACTTCAACAGATGCAGCTACTCATCTGGAAAGTCGATGGTGGTATGTTACTTTCCTACCTCTCAAGTGGCTTGTCAGTTTTCCAACCCTCATTTCCTAAAATGCTTCAATATTCTTACTCAGAAATATATAGTGTATCTTAAACCAAGACAACACTGTAAAAGTTGAAGTATCGGTAAACATGCTTGATATTATCAAGAAATGTATTTCAAAATGACAAAGGCTACATGAACTTTCTGCATATTTTATTACAGTTAAGGAACTCCAGCCTCCACACTTTGTAATGATAAAGTTACAATTTTAATCTTTTTAGGTACGTTCTGGGGAAAAATGTATAAAGGAGGTAGGTGACAGATATGTAAATGTCATGGTGAAGGTATGGTCAACAAATGAATAGCATTCTAAGCCTAACTTTTGATAAGGCGATGCTGCATTAGCCAAGGGTTGATGGCGTATGTTTGTGGAATTTGGTGAAGGGGTGCATACTATGCTATCACCAAATATGGCTCTTTGGCATATTGATAATTTTGAGCTGATTATTTTTAAGAGACAACAGACATGAGGGAAACTCAAACTGAGTAGCAGTTACCTTTATGTAAGAAACATTCACAGTTAGAAGGGAAATCGTCATTTGTAAGGGTGGCTCCCTCTCTGTACCAGGAAGAGAAGGGGGACTCTAAATCTCTGGACACTCTTAATAATCTAGAAGACAATATATATAAGTCTGCACAAAAATCTTACTCTTGTTTACTGTGCTTTTCCTGGTAACGTCCCATAAGCGTCCCCCATCTTGCATCCGCCTCCAACACACCCTCTTAGTTGGAGATGTTATTTAACATCTTGGTGGCATGGACCATTTTAGGGAGGTACTCGCTTTTCCTGGTTCTCTCTCATGTCTATGGAAGGTATACATGCTATGAAACTTGAGGTTGTTTTTCTCTTGTTACTTTGTCTTTGATTACTGATGAACGTCTAGGTGGTCAAAATTCTCACTCAGCAAGCTCAAACTTATTCGGTCAAAGCATTACATATTCTGTGACATGTCTGTGTCTCCATGAGTACAGATGACAAAATTTAGTCTATTGTGAGTTTTTCCCCACAAAATAAGGATTTTTGCCACAATTAATTTGGACTACATGAGAAAAGGTGATCCACAATCATTTAAAATAGTGTTCTATTTTGATCAATAAATATGTTTTTTATTGTTTTTATACTGCTGAATATACATTAAATGTGTAGTAAATATCTTCTAGCCGCTGGCATCCCAGTAACCTGAACCGAAGAAAGCATTATACTTTAAGATGGAATGAAGGGACTAAGCTTCGATGTTATAATACTGGTTACATGTAAATGAGTAAATATGATGATACTAAGTTTAAATGAAATACAAAATATGATAAATTGATGATGAAATATTAGAAATTCAAAATATATCTCAGATATTTCATTTTTTTAACATTTATTTATTTTTGAGAGACAGAGAGACAGAGCATGAACAGGGGAGGGCAGAGAGAGAGGGAGACACAGAAACTGAAGGAAATTCCAGGCTCTGAGCTGTCAGCCCAGAGCCCAATGCAGGGCTCGAACTCACGAACTGTGAGATCATGACCTGAGCTGAAGTCGGCTGTTCAACTGACTGAGCCACCCAGGCACCCCTTGGATATTTCATTTAGAAACCTACTTTGGTCTTAAATTTGGGCAAAGTTCTCATTTTATACTTTTACATCAGATCCTCTATGTATCAGAACTTTTCTATCTACCAGGTTAAATTGACACTATTAGTTCTATATCGCCAGCTCTAGATCCTATACACTTCAAGGAGAAAATTCATGTCTCTTCATTTTTGATACCTTCAACCAGGATCTGGCACAAATAATACATACAATAAATAAAGATTCAACTATATATTCCTCCTTCTTATTTACCAGGTTTTAGTCAAATTCTTATAAATTACTATGCTTTTTTGTATGCTGTACTCCAGAGAGAAAAGAAACTGAAACAATCACAAAATAATATGAACATAAACCTTATGAGAATAGATAAAAGTGAAGAAGGCATCTCACAGTTAATGTGGAAGTAGTTTTAAACAAATAAATAAAAATCTAAAAGCAGGGCCCAGACAACAAGGGTATGATGGAAGGTTGGCGACTATGAGCTGACATAGTATTCCAGAGCCCAAGGAAGGTATGGAGTGAAGGACACTAATAAGGAGCTCATCATGAGCACCTTTGTACAAATTACTTTTTAATTGTAAAGAGATGAAAGGGTAGCTTTGCGGTGGAGAAGGCTTCTGACAGTCTCCACCTAAATCAGGGGATCAAAATTAACATCACCAATATTAGGACAAATGGAAATCATAAGCCAGTTGGTGCGAAGCAAGGAAAACACAGCATCCTTTCTCCAACACTTTTGGCTAAGATGAGGTAACACCAGACATTCTTTTGTGACATTCTTTAAAATAACTGGCTTATAATAATCGAAATTGTCAGCTTCAAAGAAGTCAGGGAGAGACTATAGATAGTGAAAGGTAAAGAAAGATTTTAATTAAATGCAACTCAGATTCTAGACAGTGTTTGTTTCCTACAAAGGTCATTATTAGGGTAACGGGTTAAAGTTGAAATGAATCTGAAGTTTAGATAGTAGTAATATATCCGTGTTAACTTCTTGACATTGATGAGTATTCTGTGGTTATGTAGGAGGATATCCTTTCTTGTAGGAAATGCACTTATTTATTTGTGGTATTAGGATATCATATCAGCAACTTACTCTCAAAAAAATTAGGAAAAAAGATGAAGTGGAACACGATGCTTAAAATTGAAACATATTCAGTTGAATTCTAAAAAAGATAAATCAATGAGGTGCCTGGGCGGCTCAGTGGGTTAAGCATCCGACTATGGCCTAGGTCATAATCTCGCCATTCCCGAGTTCAAGCCCAGTGTGTCAGGCTCTCCACTGACAGCTCAGAGCCTGGCACCTGTTTCAGGTTCTGTGTCTCTCTCTTTTTTCTGCCCCTTTCCCACTAGGTCTCTGTCTCTATCTCTATCTCTCAAAAATAAATAAATATTAATTTTTTATT
The DNA here is from genome assembly GCA_028646485.1 of Cryptoprocta ferox. Classification (NCBI taxonomy): domain Eukaryota; kingdom Metazoa; phylum Chordata; class Mammalia; order Carnivora; family Eupleridae; genus Cryptoprocta; species Cryptoprocta ferox. The sequence goes on from CM053567.1 coordinate 166,718,841, forward strand.
TAGAAAAGATATATCAAGTATTTTCAGTAACATAATACTTGGTTATTTAAGGAAAACTTTTTCAGAATATTTAGGCTGAATTAATGTTCACTTTGAGTTAGTCTTAAACTTAGGGAGTACCTGCTTTTCTTTCTTAAATTGTATATTTTCATTTAACATTTCCTTAAGTGCAAGATTGTTGCAAAATAAACATTTTAAAAAGTAAAATGATAGTAAAAAATGTTGAATATTTATATGTCATATCCAGAGCAGACCAATGGAAAAACATGTGCTTTAAGTATATTAGAAATTTGCATTAAAAAAAGAAATTTGCATTAGACCAAGTGTGAACATTAGAAGTATATTCTTACCTTTGAGTGAACTGAAATTTCTCCTATGCGCAATTATTTTATAAAAAAGGAATTGTAACATTTTCTAATCAGATGCAACACTACAGTGAACTTATTCTATGATGTGACAATACATCTTCTCTTTCTTGCTACCTTCAACGAATAACATTATAAAAAGCATATTAAAAAGATGTACACATGGAAGAATTTTCCAAGCAGGCTGCTGGATAAATTGACACCATAGGGCCTCTTTGAATATCAAATAAGTGCAGTTAAGTGTGTGTATGTGTGTGTGTGTGTACGCGTGCAAACATGTATAGCTTTGAAAAGCTGGGGACTACTGGTTCCTGAATAGCCCTACTCTCATCCAAAATGGACTTGTGAAGAAATGGCTGATCCTCTATCAGGAGTGGAGTCAAAAATGCTGCCATTAACATTTTTTAAAGCCAGAAAGAAAGAAAATGCTCCAATACTACTGAAAGTATGTCAGAATGATAAGATTCCCAGTGCAAAGAGCACCATGGCCAAATTCTGTACAATTTGAACATTTAAAGGAATGATGACAATATATTATATTGAAACAACAGAAATCATGAAGTCAATAATAATTCACTAAATTAGGAAGAAGAAAAGGATATTTTTATTTAGAGAAAAATGTGAATTAAACTTAGAAAATCATCTTTTACATTCCTTTGAGAATTGATTCTAAAGTCAATATATGTAAAGGTTTGGGAGACTAATATTCACTCTGCTTCTAATACCACCTCATTGTGTACTTATTATTTCAAAAAGGAAATAAATGATTTTCTTAGAGTGGAGAGATCATAGAAGGTTCTTCCTTGAGCAAATAGTGAAAATTAGCATCACCAATACAGAGGAAAAAATGACCTTTGATTATGGTGTGATACAATGAGGAGCAACCACCTCAAATACGAAACCACCTTTATATTAGAAATTGTTACCTGAATCTATTCAACCACAACAATCGAGCACAGATAACTTATTGGAAATTCCATAAGCCAACTGGCCTGAACTGTTCAATAGTATCAATATCTTCTAGATTAAAACAACCTGAAGGTAATAACAAGAAAATGCAACATGTAACTTTTGATAGCATCTTGTTTGGATGAGAAATAGCCATAATGGAAGCTTAGGGGATAATCAAGAAATTTTAAAAATGAACTATGTAATCAAACAATATTATGATATCACTGCTAGTTAAGTACCTTATGTGTATAATGTTATTATAGTTATATAACAGATTGCCTATTCTTAGGCGTTCAGTGATAAAAAATTTCAAATACTTCAGTAAAAAAGAAAAGAATGAGGGGGAAGAAAAAGAAAGAGAGGGATATGAGAGAGAGAGAGAGAGACAAAAAGAGGAGGTAAACAATGTGGTGAGTGTTAACAATTGATGAATCTTAGGTGAATCCTATATAAGAATTGTTTACTCTATATATTCTCATTTTTTGTGGGATTGGTATTTTTCATAATAAAGTATTGGAAATATATAAACATGGGGTTCACGTCTTTATATCAGTGCATGATATATTCATTTCTATTCATGATATTTCCAGTTTGTCCACTTAAAAAAATCTTCTGAAATTTCAGACTCATACTTCCATTAAAATATATGTTTACTTCTTCTCTATCAGGGATATTTATATACACTCATAACTTCTGTGAACAGGAAATGCTATTTGTCTCACACTGATCATTGTAGTGTCATGTACATTTATGATGCTATTTAGATAAATAAAGTAATGCTCAATTTGTTACACATTTTATTGTATTTCACTAAAATAAAATAAACATTTAGAATTGATGTCTTCCATAAATATTGGACTCATATTTATTTATTATCTTTGTCATATGTTCATAATAAAATAATATATTTTTTCTTTATTTCATGACATTTGCTTTTATAATCTGAAAAAGCACTTCAATTAATCTATGAAATATTCACAACTGCTATCCAGCTAGGGCAAAAAAAACCCTATATTTTAGAAGTATTTCACATTCTTAAAATTTTCCTGTTAGAAAAATTGATAGGATTAATTTCAGAAGTCTCTTTTTCTATAAAAATAAACATTTCATGCAGTTCTTCAACACTTTTTCATGCAGCTTGGGCTTTAGAGAACATTCTTTCAGTATTTCATAAAAGGGAAGAGCGGGGAGAATTAATCTTCAGTGCTGGATTGCAAATATGGCTACAATTCTTCCCTCCTTCCTGTATCTTCATCCTTTGCATTTTGACAGCATTTTTTTTTTCCTTACTTAAAAGGCAAAGCCTATTTCCCTGTCAGTGGAATCTGGGCTGGTCTTGTAAGTAGCTTTGGTGATAAAATATGGCACAAGGAGTTGCACACCGGTTCAGATGCCAGACCTCGAGAGGACATATGTGCTTCTCCCAGAGCGACATCGCTAGAGGAAAGCAGATCTGTGCGAAAACAGTAATGTGTCCGCAAAGTAACAGCGGCGTGATCAAAAACGGACCTCCAAACGCTGTCACCACGTTTTTATTCAGTGCCACGTTTAGCTTCATTTTCATCTTTTACTAGGGTCCCTTTATGTCTAAACGTTATGATTTTTGTTTTATATGCTGCATCATAAATCATAAGTATGTTTTAAGAAAACCTAGTTGATGCTGCTAATCTTAACCTGTTCAACCTCTGATATTTCCTTCAAAGTATTTATATATGTATATATATAATGTATATATAACATATAATATATATATGAATATTATAAATATATATAATTAATATATTGTTAGAAATAAATATATCAACATCATAAATATAGAAATGATATATATACTATTTATGTATATAAATATTTGTTTTATGTACATACACTATATATAAATGATGACATACAGATATAGATATATAGATTATAGATATAGATACAGATGATATAGATAGAATGAATCCATTTAATCAATTCAAATAAATAAGCTCTGTAGTAAGTTCAGGGCCACCAGGATGGGGTCATCGTATCTCACAAGCTGCATTTAGCTCTCTTTGCAAAAGGACTAAAAACATCTAAAGGAGTATTTTTCCCTCACTAGAGAGATACCGATGACTAGGAAATATGCTTTCCTGGTTAGCTAATATTGTAATATTATTTCTTGGCTCATTTTAGTGTTTTCCTTTTCAACTCCCCTGTTCATTTTAATTAAATGAGTTGGAAAAAAAACGTGCTGAGGAAGAAGTAAAAAGTAGCAATAATCTCACTTATAAGGTGGAATTCTCTGCTGCCTTGGTCCTCAGAAATGAGAACATTCCAAAGTAGCCATGAATCTTCATAAATTAACCTGGCACTGTTTGTGAAGCAAAACAGAAATTTGGCTCAATGAAGCTATAAATATTTCAGCAACAATAAATAAGTAAATAAATATTTATTTTAAAAAATCCTCAGGAAGGCGACTGAAAAAATAAGCTTGACGACAGTTTTTTTTTTTTTAATGTAGGAAAATACGAATGTCGTACAGTTGTCAATGTTGTTAATTTGTGTTTGCTGAAAAGTTCTCAGAAGGCTGAATTCTCACGGGTTAGCATAATTAAAATAGAGCTTAAACATGTGAACTTCTCATAGCTGATGAAAAGAAGCAAACCTAATCTTGTAAGAAACAAGAAACCATGGTTAGGTTTTCTGAGCTCCTTCAGTCCTTCTAGGTTTTAATTTTCAGATTACTTGAAATTGAGTTTGTTTCTTAAACTTTTTTTTCCTCCTAAGTTTATTTATTTATTTTGAGAGAGAGAGAGAGAGAGCACGAAGAGCAAGAGGCAGAGGGAGAGAGAGAATCCCAAGCAGGCTCTCTCTCTCAGTGCACCACACAGGATCTATCTCACAAACCTTGAGATATGACCTGAGACGAAATCAAGAGTTGGATGCTTAACGGACTGAGCCACCCAGACACCCCTACTTGAAATTGCTTTCGATTAGTGAAGTTTGGAATTAATGAAAGGCATTCAAGAAAGCTTATTTATGAATGATTTTTAGAAACTCCGACTTTTATTGGGAAAATTTCTGCTTGACATTTTGTGTTTTGACTGGCATTTCCTTGTTGCCAGCTGTCATAAAAGGGACGGCAACACATGCCGTTAGCAGCATATGCCTTTTTGGGTGCCGAATAGCATTTTCATACAAAAAAATCAAATGATCCATAACATATTATGCTGTCATTTGAAAACAGCATCAGAAATGAAACATTTTTTCATGCCTGTTAATATATTTTGTTCCCCAAGGCTCAATCTAACATTTCCTCACTACTTTTGAAAATATAATGAGGTGAACATTTATTCTTTTAATTGACACTATTAGGACTTTTGGAATACTAATAATTTTTTTCTAAGTGGAGGTTGTAAAAATACATTTTAGAAGGGTTAGTATATTCTGTTTATTTTATTATTATCTCATTAGCTTTCTGTTGCTAAGGAATACTCTTTCAAATACTTATTATATATCAGTAATTATATATATTTATTTATATGGAAAATGACATCTAAAGGCTATTTCATACTTTGAATTGGCATTCACTTAATAGAATATATGCGAACCAATGCAAAACATGTAGCAATATGTTAAAGTATATGGTTAAAATGCATTTTGAATTCTACTTAACTTGGTATGTGATATTTGTATCAAATAGTAATTTATGATTTAAAAATAAATGTTTTAAAGTTTGAGGGAGACAGAGAGCAAGGAGGGTAGCGGCAGAGAGAGGTGTAGGGAGAGAGAATCCCAAGTAGGCTCTGTGTTTTCAACACAGAGCCCAATGCAGGACTCCAACTCACAAACCATGACTTGGGCCAAAACCAAGAGTCCGACGCTTAACAGACTGAACCACTCAGGCGCCCCAACAGTTTAGGATTTAAATTGGAGAGATAGCACTCAAATCTTTAAAAACAATAGTTTGGAATTAGCAAAACCCTTTTCCCAGTTACTCTAATCTGACCTTCAAACTTTTGACACTGTGTACTTAAAAATAAATCATTATAACTTATTTATTTATTTATGTACAAAATGCAGTTTATTAAGTCTCCAGAGAATTGGCACTTGGTTCTGGGCAGGGGCAAGGGTGACAGTAAAACCCAAAGGACCTGGGCCCTAACAGGTTGGAAGGACCTCCCCCATGTCCCTTACCCTAAACGTAACTTATTTTTAAGCTTTCTTTGCCTATTTTACTTAACTGAATCTCTAGGAAATAAATGATTTGTTTTCCAAAGAACAGGCATTATTTGGACTTGTTAGACAAAAACACAGCTGAGCATATAATTACCTGGGTTTATATTTCTGGATTTTGATGCCTAGAAATATGTCCTAGGTTGTGCAAAAGGTCTGGTTTGTATATCTTATTAAAAAATAGAGGATTTGCTTTAGAAATTAATATCTTACTATCCCTCTGTTCTTCCTGGTATCTGTTTTAGTCTCTAGCATAAAAATGCTGAATGTTATTTGAAGGATTAAATGTGTGAATGATAGAATGAACACATAAATGTATTAGACAATATTAGTTTTTAAGAAAAAATTAAAAGTTCATTGATTACTGTGTGAAAAATAGTAAATATAGAGGCACCGTTATGAAGACATATTAACACTATCATGCTAACTATGGCCTTTGAGAATCATATAGAACCTTGCCCATCAAACATCAGTTTTAGGGAGTTCAAAACTCAGTCTCCAACACTGGAAATAGAGGATGATTTTATGCATAATCCAAATAGATTTTGATGTGGCAACCAAGATGCTGACTACCCAGTACTAACAGTGGAGAAGGTGAAAAGTTTAAGTCCACATTAGGACACCAGCAGTTTTCTAAGACAGGTCTTGAGTGTGACATTCAGCAAAGATAAAACAACCTTTTTTTATTTTTTTTAATATTGAGAACAAATGTGCTTCCTATTGGTGGATCCTTTACTGAAAATAACTTGATGTGTGAAGGTAGGTAATTCAGAAATGTGATATGAACCTGCCCAGACTTGTGGTTCTCATTCTCTTAAGAGAGATATGCAGAGTGAGTTTGAATTAGAGGTTAAGAAATGTACCTTAAATGTCTTATGACAAGACTATTAGGGGGTTTAAGTACTGTGCTCTAGAGGCTTGTCAGTGAGAAGATGGATCAGAAGAAATAAATTAAGCTTAGGAACTGATAAGCCGAAGGTATCTCTGAGCAGGCATTTGGTTATAAATCAAAATCATTTATATTTCATGAGAAGAATTTTGTTTCTCTTGAAGCAAAACTGATTTATGCCAAAACATTCAACCCAAAGTACACTAATCTCAATGATTTTGTATCATTGCTAACTAAAGCTGTGAAGTATAACCAAAGAGAAGGAAACCAGAGACAAGATTATCTAGATAAAATGACACAAGTATTTCTGAATGAAATATATAAACAAAACAAAACATTTTTCGACATGAATAATCGACGTGATAGTTTAATATCTGGTGCATATGGGATCAGTTATTTGATATCCTAAAGCCATGACAAATCACGCATTACCTGAAAGCAATTCAAAATAGATTATAAGTTAAACTTTTGTACTTAGTATTAATCAAGACATATTTTGAACATAGAAAATAATTTAAATTAAAAAGTTAAGTTAAACACGAGAGACTCTTGAATACTGAAAACAAACTGAGGGGGGAAGGGGAAGGGGGAAAGGTAAAGGGGGGTAATGGTTGGTGGAGGTCACTGTGGGGAAGAGCACTGGGTGTTATATGGAAACCAACCTGACAATAAACTATAAAGTTTAAAAAAAAAAAAAAAACTAAAAGACAATGATTTCTCAGGAATTATACTCATTACATATTTTCCAAGTGAATAAAATATACATTTTAAGATACAAAAAAAAAAGTTAAGTTAAAGAGTGACATGGTGATAAGGAATATTTTATATAATAATTATTCATCAGCAATTGCCTATGTGTTCCTCATATACATCACTGAATATAAAGAAACCATTCTTCCTCCTGTCTTTAAGAAAGTACATTGAGATTAAGGAGAAAAAAGGAAATTTTAAATGTTGAATTAAGGAAATCCTCTCTCGCTTTATTTGAAATGAAAGATACATCTATAATTTTATAGATGTATCTTTCAAGTTATGAAATCCATCATTTTGTTTCTGGTTACCTCATATGGCATAAAGGAGAGGATCATTTTTAGCTAAAAATATTTGTTAAAAATGTGTCTTAAGCAATGAAGAAAATATGACCTTGAAGAAAATATGGAAAATTTAGTGAAAAAATGAAACAGAAATTCCTAAGAATGTTTGATTTCATTGGAAAAAAAATAAGTAACATCTGCCTGTTTATTTTTTCTTATATTTTCAATGATTTTTTAATAGTAACAGCTTTGGTAAAGTAAGGTAAACATATGGACAAGAGTGAGCGCAAGCCAATGATGAATACATTTTCCAAGGGGCTGGTATGACCAAAATGCTTAAACGAAGAGATAACAATTTTTTTAAAAGGGAATGTTTAAAATATTTAAAAGTTTTTTTCAGTGTTAATTTCTGATGATAGAAGTGCATTCAAATTTAAGGGATATATGATAGACTCTAAGAAAAAAGGAGGGATACCATTATATACTTGGGCCTTTTGCAGTATTTTTCTATGAGAGATTGAACATAAAAAAGGATAATGGTCAGATTTTAATGGAAACAGAACTCTGATTCAGCAAGCAGCCAGGGACCCCAATCCTTTTCTGCAGCTATTTGGCCAGAATGAACAGGACTTAGTAACTGCCAGCTTCCCTCAATTTTGTTTTCTCCTCCCTGACCTTTCTACTCCCCCATCTAGTTCAGGACCAACCAGAGAAAAGCATATATTGTCTCTAAACCAATTACACAGAATGCCTTGCGCTTCTTCTCAGCCTGCTTCCAGGTTTCCCTTGACAACAACCTCCATTCGGAGCCCATCTGAAAGCCTCCCCTTTTGTTCACTGTAAAGGTTTTCCACTCCTCTGCCTCTTTGAGTCTGCCAAATACAAGCGATGATGGGTGGCTCCCTTCATGTCGCAAGCTCCGAATAAATGCTCTCTGCTTGTTCTTATTTGGGTGGCCTTTGTTTATTTCTGCACCTGAAATGTTCAAGAAATTTTATTCATTCTTAATTAACTATACATTCTTAGTACGATTTCAACAATGGTATTCTTGTCCACAGAATTTCATTTTGAACTCAACACTATAGAGTCCTTCGATAATTAACATACTTTCATTTGTAATTGAAGACCCAAATTAGATGCAATTAAAAATCTAGCCCATTCTGATTTTTTTTTTTACTCTATATTCTGTCTTAAGAAGGTTTATGGTTCCAGTTCTTCCATGAGTATGGATTTTGTACATATGACTAGAGTGAGCCAGTAGAGTAATTTGTGAGAGGAAGTGAGAGTTCTACCTAGATTCAAATCATGTCTTAGCCACTACTTGAGTCTTTTGTAATATGCGTTTCTCTTCACCTTTATGGGTTTCTGTTTTCACCTACAAAATAAAGGATATGGGGTTATTTGATATTCACTCATTTTTTTATAACTCTAAAACTTATATTCCAGTCAAATATCCATTTTCTTCTCTTTTCACTTTCAGGTTTTACTTCAGTTTCACATAAAGCTTTACTTACTTACTAAAAAGGCAGACTACACCAAAATGTTCAAATTATCATTAATTATTAAATAGACTCCACTTTGTCCTGACAATGAATCACTTCAATCATCATCCAGCTCTCACTAATACCACTGATGCAAAATACAGATATCATCTAATATTTCACCTAAAATCTTTATGAGCTCCCTATTTGAAGCAGGATAAATTCATATTCAGAATCCATATCTACATTACAACATTATAGTAAATAATTGTTAATATATCTACCTTGCCTACTGAGCCAGAAGCTCCTTAAAGTGTAGAGATCTCATTGTGTTCATCTTTCTAATCCTAGGCCGTAGCATAAAGTGGGAAGTTAAGTAAGTACTCAGAAACTGTTTAAGGAATGATGGAATAAAGAAGTTAATCTCTGAGTTTTAACAATATTCGAAAATGCTGTGCAAGTAATGGCATTGAATTAGATTTGCCCTAATTAATGGTCTGCTTAAATACAAATTTACCACCTACATAGGGACCTTGCAAAGAATTCCTCAGAATTAACACATAGGCTGAAAACAACACCTCACTGACACTTTGGTCTTCAAAGGGTGCTAAATTTTGCTCATGGCCTTGGTAGTTCAGTCTATGACGTCAATAAGCCCCTAAAATGCACAATCGATACAAAACTCATCCTTAGCGTTTTGAAATGTCATTGTGAACATTCTCCCCAAAGTATATTTTGTTTTTTACTTAATGGATTTCAGCAAGACAAACAGTACTTATGTTAGAAACATACTATACAATGAATTATTTGCTTAATTGTTAATAATATTGGTATAATAGAACATGCAAGTAAATAATATCATAAGAGTAAGAGGTATTTTAGTTTAAACTTCCTAATATATTTATATAATTTTCATGGAGAAAAAGTTTTTTTCAGAAAAAAATGTTTTTGAGAAAATTCATGAAGTAATATAAAATAAATCAGATGTAAACTCAAAGTATAGAAACTATAAAACAAATAATAGTTTTAATATTTTAAGTAAATGAAAATACAATGGATTCAAAATTAAGTGCATATTATGAATGTATACATAAGTACAAAAAAGTGATCTGACGCATGATTAAGTATATACTTCAATATAGTTAACCACTCAACATATTTTATAGCAATTGTGTAAATCTGATGTGCCTGAAATGTTTGCTCTGCTCTATTAATTGTCTAAAATACTGATTAAATGTTATTTTTCTATGATAGTCAAAATAATTTTAAATGAGAGTTTATGATCTCCTAGGTAACAAAGTTAAGCAGAAATTATGTACATGCAATTGATAAAGATTGAGTTTGAAGACTGAAGTTTGATGAAGATTGTACAAGAACATTTATTTGTACATGAATGTCCCATTATCCACCAATGACAGGATATCAAGTTGATAGGAAAAAGTTAAAAAAATAAAGAGATGCATATTTAGAGGAAGGGAGAAATAAGCTGTTACTTCTCTTCTAGCACTTGTTTACCTCTCTGCACCTCAATTTCCTCCTTCATATGATGAGATTTAAAACTAAAATTACCAAAAATGCTTTTATTAAACTATTAAAATAAATTATTCTCATGTTGTTTGCCATAATGTGTATAATATACTTTATTTGTTTAATTTTATTAGTGATATTCTTTGAATTCTGAAAATATGACAGCTCTTGAAGGATATTGTGGTGTGTGTGTGTGTGTGTGATTTTCTCTCCATGGGAACAGCTATTATTCCTCTTCTGTTAAGAATATTTACCCAAAATGCACCTGGGTACCTCTGTCTGTTAAGCGTCTGACTCGATTTCAGTTCAGCTTATGATCTCCTGATTATGCGATCCAGCCCCCTCAGCATACCTGCTTAAGATTTTCTCCCTTTCCCTCTGAGTCTCCCCTGTGCACAGTTGCACATGCACACACGTGTGCATGTGTGTTCTCTCTCTCTCTCTCAAAAGACAGTGAAAAAAACCCCAAATTCTGTATCTGGACTTACCTAGGATACTTGCTTTCCATAATTAACATCTAATTCATTCTCATTCATTTACTTTAGGATTATCTTCTAGAAATTGAGACTATATTTGTATCTCAGGTTTTTTTTTTCTTTTAGCTTTTATCTTCTGCTACGGGTTAGTGAACAAATACATATAAGATATGATATACAAGAGAAAGTTTTTGAACTACACATGATATAAATGCGTATATATAAGATATAGAAATTGTATAATCTGTATGAACTCGTTTATTCACCAAATGACTCTAGTACTGATCTGAAAACCTGGCTATGTTGACATGACCATAAATTGAGAAAAGTTAACTCTTTTTCTTAGTATTTTTTAATCTTTTGGCACACCATCATGAACAGGTGTCACTAAATGTACAGAGACATGCGGAGCCAGTGTGGCAAGTCTGTCAGAAAAGAGACTTCCTGCACTCTTCCAATTTCACAGATGTCATAAGGAAAATTCTGCAAGATGCCTTTCTTAAACCCAGTATTACCTGGCACCTCAGGCTGCTGCCACTGCTGCCAAGGGTCCTCCCAATCCTTGAGTAGGCAGTATGCCACGGAAGCAGATGGGCACAGATACAAGATACCAAGCAATAAAGTCTACGGATGGAATACATGTTTCTAAGGATTGCCATCACAGGTGAGCCCACTGACATGGTATGTATGAATTAAATATTGTCAACAGTGTCAAATGCAAGTTACCTGTAAGGAAATCCCAAATAAGAAAAAAAATGAATTATAAAACCACTCTCTGCATTATGCAACCTGACTGCTATTAAGAGCATCCATCCTTCCTCCATGCTTCTAACTGATTATTTTGCTAAAGAATTCATGATTGCTTGGTAAACAGTGTCTGTACTGTTCTCTCTCCATTTTTCCTCATACCTATCTTGTCGGTTCACTCTTTCTCCATTTGACTTCAGAAAGCATAATAACAATAACATGTTTCCACACAAAAGTATTGATTTTTTGGGTATAGTCTGCAAGATAAATCTAAACTTTTAGTACAATTCCAGTCGGACAGGTAGGAACAGCTGCTCTACTGTCTGACTTAGTAAGCTCTTGACCCAACCTGATATCTTTGCCCGTCCTACCCTGAGTGTTTCCTTCTTTATTTATCTTGTTGCTGTAGTTGTGTTCTTGATGTCTTATTCACTCTTTCAGGCCAACCTATGTGCCATTTTTCATTGCCAAAATAACAAATCCTTTTTGCCTTTATTCTCACTGTATTTTGTAACAATATCAACAAAAATGTTTATTTTGTTCTGTTTTTGAAGATGCCTTTTTTAGTACCTTTCTTTCCCTGCAGTCAAAGCATAATTATATTGCAGCAAGGAAATTATTTAGTTCAACTTTACAGCCCTAGAATGATAAAGCTTCTTCTTGGTATGTTTTAATTATTCCATGTGTAAAAGATTTTTCCACATGTAAAATTTAATAAGATTTTCAAATATGAAATTTCAGGATTTTAAGAATCTCTCTAAAGATTTTATAAACACACATCAAATTGAATTAGTGTTCACATTTACTGAGGGCTAAAAGTCCATCAAATGTATCCATTAAGGCAATGAATTTTAGCTTGGACATTAAACATTTGCCTCATTTTTAGCATAGGTTTGAAAACATTCAAATTGTGAAAGATGAAGATATCTATGAAATATGAAATAATAAAAAGTAACAACATTCCTTGGCAAGCATAGCAAGCTATTAAAAGGAAATTAAAAATAAGAGTTTATCACATAAAACTAATTAATGAAGTGACTTAAAGGTTGTGCTACTCTTATATATTTGCCCCTGAAAATTTTAAAATATTGAACAACAAAAATTACTCTCTTTACTGATTTTATGCATGTTCTCTGTATACTATCTCATGAAACTTGATGATAAAAAAGAAGGAGATGACGCTTATCCATGTCCCCATTGTGAAACAGCATCAATAACAGAGCCAGGATTAATGCAGCAGATTATACACCATTGTTGCCTCCGAATAAAACCTGGCTTCCGAGCTACAATCTAATTTCAATAAGTTCTCACAGAACTCTTCAGCCCTGCCCATGTTATAAAGCTGTGTTTCACATTGCCTACAATTCCCTTCTGTTGGTGAAAAACAACAACAACAACAATTATTTTTGTTTCCAGTCCCCAAATGTATTGAAATGGCAATCCTACTCAAAACATTTGGGCTACATTAAAAGTATTCGCTTTTGGGGACACGTGGGTGGCTCAGTGGTTAAGCAGCCAAGTCTTGATTTCGGCTCAGGTCATGATCTCATGATTTGTGAGTCTGAGTCCCATATCAGACTCTGTGCTGACAGTGAGGAGCCTGCTTGGGTTTCTCTCTCTCCTCACTCATGCCCCTCTCCCTCTCTAAATACATACATACCTAAACTTATACATACATATATAAATACATAAACATTAAAATATATTTAAAACAACCAAATTATTCTTAATGTCATAATTTCCAATAGAACCTTCAAAACTTGAATTCTAGAGTGCGGGTCTCCTTTGACCTAAAAGTGACTCATTAAAATAGGTGTTGTCAGTTAAAAAGAAGCAGAAGAAATAGGGTGCTGATTGTACGAACAACTGTCTGGTTAACTGAAATGGAATAACCCCAAACAGTGAGCAGAGAAAACAAGCACCGAAACCATGAAAGGAAAAGTTCTACAAAGTGAGTGACATAGAAAGCAGGAGAGAAGAGTGGTAGATATGATTCCCCCTAGCAGGCAACAAGCACCTCATTTAAACACTGCTATCAGTTACCCACCCTGAAAATGTGAATGCTTTTTCCTCTCGAATTACAAGTATTTCCAAAAATTATACGTAGGTTTTGAAAATGTGAGATTGGCAGAAAGGCAATATCCTTTAAATCAAAATGCAAGCATGTTATAATGGTGAATCAACAAGTGAAACAATGAGTGGAAATAAGTATGGGTACTAGCTTTCAATTATTGACTGCTTACGAAATATCAAGATATATACCAAGGATAGTAAAAATACTCATTCACCAAACTCAAACCAGTCTGTGAAGGTACTGTCAGACACCACCACCCGCCCGTCCACGTCCAACTTTTACAAATGAAGGGACAGATTCAAAAACTTTAAATAACGTGCTCAAAGAAATTTGTATTGTCGATACAACGTTGCACACTTGAACATGCAAGATTAAAAGATGAAAAAATTAATCAGCCCCTAATGCTTGTAAAAGAATGGAAAACTCATATCTAAAACAATATTTATTTTGGTTCCTAAATTATTCAATTAAGTTGAATTGACCAAAACATAGCAAATAATGGCCATGTAGTCACTATATTGAGGGATTTTTATACACAGGTTATCTCTTTACACTGTCACTCTTACAGTGACAGTGAACTAATATGGGTTAGTGTTATGTCGACTTACCTCTAAAGAAAACAAAGAGCAGACATGGCATAGAGGAGGGAAAGTCAGTCACTTGCCCGGATGTAGCTCACTTGTGTAATTTGTGGCAGTGGTTGTATAAACCTGCAATTTAGAGGAATGTTCTTTCACTTGATCTACTCAATGTTCAATTTTTAAAAATGTTATGGATAGATTCTCATGAAAATATAAGACTTTTTTTTCAAATCTGTGTATAAAATGATTAACTATTTCTACTAAAATGTTATTTCTTTTACTTATCAGAATATAGCATTAAACCTATTAAATTTACTGGTAATCTTTAGTATGGGGTTTCTGCAGAATATTAGAGGATTTCTGTTCTTTCTCAACTCTAAAACTAAGTACAAACACAAAGAATCAAAGTTAAAAAGAGGGCTGTTGGAATTTCTTTGAAGAATATAAAAAGACTCAATTTTTGCTACCATGGCAGTGAAGTGAAATTGGAGGTTAGCCACTGTGGGAGGAACAAGGTTTTAAGGTGAGACATTCAAAAAGCTCTTCTTTGAATCCACTTGTTGTGCTTTTGATCCTTTCTGAGAAATAGAAAAAAGGAGGGGAAAACTAGTGTGTTACACTGAATATGGCATGAGTTCCAGAAATACTTGGAATTGCACCACATTCAATCTATTGCATTAGAAGATATAAATAACGCACACTGATGGTTTGGCAGTAGTTGAACGGTAGTCAAGTGTAAAATGTACTTGCTATTTTTTTTATTTGCACAATTTCTCAAGTGACATGAGCAGTGGAGCATTTGGTACATTAGATGTAACCAATTTTATGAATTTCTTTAACAAGTGAAATAGTCTTATGGTAAGATATATTCCAGCAGCTGTCCTCTGATTTGATGTGCTTTCTAGATAGCAGTTCAATGACAGTTATTATTTTTTTCACTATTGCTATTGTGTTTTCTGTAGTTGTAAGAACATCTCATATCTATGTATTCTGCCATTGATACTGGAAATAAAAATACATAATCAATTTTATATTCAATTTCATGTTCAATCTATAAACCATGGAGATAAATTCACTTTTACCAAATTCTTTGGTGTTATAGTGTTTCTTTTTCTCTTTTTCTCTCTCTCCAACATGCAATGGGGAAGTAATGTTTCAAAGGATAAATTGGGTTCACTGTAAGCTTAGAAATCAAGAAAGTTACAAGCATCTAAATTGCCATTCAGCTGAATAGGCTATTTAAAAAAATAATCCATTTGAAAAGAGAACGGTTTCAGTCCTTGTTGTAAGGAGTCATGAGCATTCAAGGAAGATTAGTCTCATCAGCTCTCACAGGAATTACCCTTCCACATGAATCCTTTCTCTTTTTCAGACTCCAAAAAAAATTGTCTTTTTCCTTCCAAATGAAAAGGAAAAAATGTAATAACTTTAAAGATCTTGACAAACATTTTCTTAAACACTGACTGGCAGACATGTTGATGATTCTTGCAAAGAGATTAAAATGAAAATTCCACACAAGGAAAGAGGGGGAAAACAGAATTGCTCATGTCTTGGCAGAAAGGCGTTCTGTTGAGGTCAAGTCAATGCCGGAAACACACTTCAGGGACACCAGTATTTTGCAGCCAAACCCCTCAGTGAGGCCAAGGTTAGTCCTGAGCTGGGAAAGACAGCATGCATTTCACCTTGCCAGCAAATTGCAATCTGTATCCAAATTGATGTGACAGAGCTTGCCTACAGGACAGAATGTGTGTGTGTATGTGAGGCTGTGTCAGCAATGGATGGACGAGTAAAAAAATTTGTCACTAAGTTGTCTTAGCTGTGTAATTTCTACCAGACATCAGCTAGTATGGAGATAAAGAGGCCTTTAAAAATTACCTTCTAAGATGGCGTGTGGTATGTGGGAACACTGGAGATCTCTTTATGGCTACTCTGCTAGCAATCAGTTCTCAGCAACTTTGAGCAGTTGCATGTAGCCGACACTTGACCTTCCCTTTTCTGAGGACTGCACCCAACATTTTATCTCCTGTCCTGAAGCATTCCCTTGATGCTGCCATGTGGAACATCTGCAGGAATCTTAATATCCTAGCATGTGCACCCTCCAAGTGCAGCAATGTTAACACCTGAGGAACAACCCTTTAGCCCATGTGGGGACAGAAGTCAGTGGATAAAATCTTCCCCTCATTGCCCCCAGGGCAAAAGTAGTTTTGAGATGCATAATGCTTCTTTTTCTGTCTTTTCTGTGAGATTGAGCACTGGGCACCTGAAGGTAACCAACTTAATAATTCCTGTAAACAGTGTTTTTGCTTTTCATTTGTACTACAGGAAATAGCTTTCCTAATAAACTAGTCTACTATCCTTTGATTCAGTCTCTGCTTTTGGGTGAATTCCAGGTATGTTAGTGGATGCATCTTATTAGAGTATGTGGGAGCATTTACATTTGGGTAATGCCTTTATTTTAAAATGCGTCCTTTTTGGAGGTTTGTCTGTATCTGAAAACCATGAGTAATAGTTTTTGTTTACTTGTTTGTTTTTAATGATTAAGCTACATTCAGCTGAACAAGTTTAAAACACATGTATGCCTTACGTGTTTGTCTATGGAACAAAGGCCAAGGATTTTAAGATGGTTTACAAACCTTTCAGGATCCCCAGGAAACACTTTTAGTCACCACCACCCACTGCTTTAGCATGCACACACACACACACACACACACACATACATACACATGCACATGTGAGCGGGTGCACCAGTCATATACATACATACAAAGCCTATATTTTACCAAACCAAACCAAAATTATTCAATGGTCTCACCATCTATCATGACTGATCATGTTTCTGGGCCTTTCTGCATCTTCTTTCTACTACATAAAACCTCTTCGTCTATTTGTCCATCAGATGCACCCACTGTTTCTTTTGAATATCTTTGGACCCTTTCATTTATATTAGTCAAGTTTATGTGATTATCAGTGGGTTTGTGAAAACATTTCCACATACCAACGTTATAATGCACTATGTATTTATTTATTATTATTTTTTTAAGTTTAGAGAGAAAAAGAAAGACAGAACATGAATGGGGGATGGGCAGAGAAAGAGAGAAAGAGAGAGAGAGAATCTTATGCAGTCTCTGTGCCAAGCACAGCCTAATGCGATTCTCTATCCCATTACCCTGGGATCATGACTTGAGTAGAAATCATGAGGCAGATGCTTAACTGACTGAGTCCCCCAGGTGGCCCTATAATGTACTATTTAAATAAGTACATACTTTGGTGTGTTTTATATTAAATTAAGGGCAGGATCTTTGTCCTATTTACAGTTTTATCTCCAGTACATCAGTGTAGATGCTTTATAAATACTTGTGAATAAATAAGTGATTGAATTATGATTGTGTTTAGCCTTCCCTTAAATATCCAACCCCTCTTTAAGATATCTTATAGTGGTGACATTAGTTGAACTCTTCTTAAAGAAATCAAGTATCACATTTCCATATTGTTCCCCAGTAAAAAAAATTCATTTTATATCCTTCTATTTCAACACTTTTTGATGATTTCTCCCTTATCTTTCACCCATTGGACTAACATTAATTGTGTGCCTATTATATATCAGGCACTGAGGAGAGCACTTGGGAACAAAGATAGAGTGCTTGCTTTCTTAAAATGTCGATTATGGCTTCATGAGGAAACCAGGAATTAACATCTGAATATGTAAATACAATTTATGCAGTTAAAATTGTGATGTGTAATATAAAGGCAATGAACAGATTGTGAGGAGAAAGTTCTGCTTAAGAGAGATGAGGAAGAACATAAAAACGGGCTTTTACACTATAAGAAAAGTGTGGGGAGACAGTTAAAGCAGAAGGGACAGCACATAAGAAAAATCTGACATGGAAAAGGACTGGTCATCTTCCAAGATCTAAAAAGAAAGTGGTATGGATAGATTCCATGAAGAAGAGGAGACGTTGGTCAGGAGTGAGTTCAGAGAGGAAGCCAAACACAAGAGCAAAGCCACAAAAGCCATCTTCAAAACGGGTTTTATTGGGGTTGCAGGGAAAAGTCTAGGAGGTTTTACAGAACTGGAGTTATAAGATGTGATGAATAGTTTATAAACAATTAGGCTTCTTACTCTCTGGAGAATTGAGTGGAAGAGATTAAGAGTGGAACTGCAAAGAGAGTGGTTAGATAAAAGTGTCTGTGGCCTAGCAGACAAATTGCACATGAGATATAAATTTATGAGTCATTATTTGATAATATTTAAAGTCAAAAGGCTTAGATTGGTCAGCACAGGAAAGAATGAGAGAGAGAAGTGAAAACTGTCCCTGAGTGAATTCATTGGTGACAACAAAAACGCTCAGTCTGTCAGAGGGAAAGTCTGGATATTCAGTGTCCCAGAAACTGCCAGATAAAAGTGTTTTGAGATGTTGAGAAGCATTAACTGTATCATATGTTCCCATGCGTTCTAGAAAGTTTATTACCGAAGTGCATTATCTGAAATTGGTAAAATAGATCATTGCCAATTGTAGAAGAAAAATGCTCATACAGACTTGGAGGAGACACATTAGATAAAAATGATAGGAATGAGTTGACGTGTCAGTGAAAACATATGGGTAAGTTTGTTGTAAATTTGCCTATGAAGAAGCAAATCTTGAGTATTTGAGTAGAATTGCTACAAGGATATAAAAATCAGATGGAGGAAGTCAGAGACTCAACGATTATTTATGGATTTATTTATTTTTAGTTAAATTTATTTATTTATTAATTAGTAAATTTGTATAAGTTGTGTAAATTTATTTATTTATTTATTTATTTACAAATAAGTAATTTGTATAAGTTGACACACAATATTACATTAGTTTTAGGTGTACAGCTTAGTGATTTGACAGGTTTATACATTATGCTGTGTTCACCACCCCTGTAGCTACCAACTATCCCAGTACATTGCAGTTACAGTATCATTGACTGTATTCCTATGGTGTGTTCTTTATTCCTGTGACTTATTCACCCCCTAACTAGAACCCTGTATCTCACTCTTCCTTTTGCTCCTTGTAACCATCCCCTCTGGCACCCATCAGTTTGTTCTCTTTATTTACAGGTTTGATGTGGCTTTTTGCTTGTTTATTCATTTCTTTTTCTTTCTTCCTTTTTTTTTTCGTAGATTCCACTTATGAGTGTAATCATATGGTGTTTGTCTTCCTCAGTCTGACTTATTTTACTTAGCATATTACCCTCTAGGTCCATCCATGTTGCCTCAAATGGGAAGATGTCATCCTTTTTTATGGCTGTGTAATATCCCATTATCTATCTATATCTATATCTGTATCATCTATATCTAAACCTATACCTGTAACTATATCTGTAGTCTATAGTCTATATCACCTATCATTTTTATATACTTGTCTATTAATGACACCTATGTTCCTTTCATATCTTGGCAATTATAAATAATGCTGCAAAAAACATCAAGGTGCATATATCTTTTCTAATTAGTGTTTTCATTTTCTTTGTGTAAATACCCAGTAGTTGAATTATTGGATCATATGGTATTTCTATTTTAATTTTTTGAGAAATCTCCATACTGTTTTCCACATTGGCTGCACAAGTTTACATTCTCACCAACAGCATACAAGGTTTCCTTTTTCTCCACATCCTCACCAAAACCCATTATTTCTTGTCATTTTGATTCTACCTATTCTAACTGATGTAAAGTGATATCTCATTGTGGTTTTTTAAAAATTTTTTTAGTCTTTATTTTTGAGAGCGAGAGAGCACAAGCAGGAGAAGTAGACACAGAATCTGAAGAAGGCTCCAGGCTCTGAGCTGTTAGCACAGAGCCTGATGCGGGGCTCAAACCCACAAACCACGAGATCATGACCTGAGCTGAAGTCAGACACTCAACCAATTGGGCCACCCAGGCGCCCCTCATTGTGGTTTTGATTTGCATTTCCCTGATAATTCATGAGGTTGAGCATTTTTTCATGTGTCTGTTGGCCACCTGGATACCTTCTTTGGAAAAATGTCTCTTGGGTTATTTGCCTATTTTTTAATCAGATTTTTTTTTCAGTATTGAGTTCTGTAATTTTTATAGTTTGGCTATTAACCTTTTACTTGATATTTCATTTGCAAATATCTTCTCCCATTTAGTAGGTTGTCTTTTTGTTTTGTTGATTGTCTCCTTTGTTCTGCAAAAGCTTTTTTTTTTTTTGTAGTCCCATTAGTTTATTTCAAGATATACGACAGATTTGTAGTAATCAAAACAGTATGGTATTGACACAAAAAGTAGACATAGATCAATAGAGCAGAATAGAGACTCCAGATATAAACCCACAATTATACGGTCAATTAATCTCTGACAAAGGAAGCAATAATATGTAATGGAGGAAAAGACAATCTCTTCAATAAATGGTGCTGGAAAAACTGGACAACCCCATGTTAAAAAATAAAACTGAACCACTTTCTAATATCATACACTAAATAAACTCCAGATGGATTAAAGATCTGAAACCATAAATATCTTAGAAAGGAACACAGGCAGTAATTTCACTGACATCGGCCATAACAACATTTTTCCAGATATGTCTCCTAAGACAAAGGGAAACAAAAAGAAAAAGGAACTACAAAGAAGAGTATTTAAAGTAGGCAATTGTGTAGCTGAGTTCTGAAAGAATGCATAGTAGCTAGACTGCTATCCTTGACAGATGGAGCAACAATGAGACAAAGAAAAAGAAAAGTGAGATCATATTCACTGGAGAGTTTTCACATAACCACACCCACCCAGGTGGTGAAATGTAGAGCTTCTCACCTCTTCAGAGCACTATCCAAATTAATAAATTCAGTAAATTCAGATCTACATTCCTCACATATTCTCCTTATAATGCATAGAGAATTAGAGAGGATTGGATCTCTGCATGAGTACTATATCACAAGGTTAATGTGCAAATTAAATTTTGGTAAATATCCCTCTCACAAATATTTAACTGTATCTAATCTTCAGCTTTTTGGGTTTTTTGTAATTTAAAAAATTTACTTACATTGTCGATGTTAAAATCAAAATGCCTTTTTTTGCAAGTTATAGTTTGATTTATGCTTGCTTAGTTCTATTTGCACTCTAACTATATAAATTTAAAATATGAAACCATTTCAAATACTAGAACTCAAATCTCACACTAATTTATAACTTTTAAGGTGTTTTATTTGAGAAGAATAGTATTACTCTACATGCAAGTTGCTTCTATTACTTTTCTTAAAGGATCACTGATAATAAGATGTCCAGTTATACCAAAGAGTGAATGATGTGCTAAATTTTTGAGAGAATATAGCTGACATGTGGTCTCTAAGAAAAGAAAACACACTCTTGGGACAGGTTTTTCTTGGATATTCTGGAGGAAATTTTACAGTTATCGCTATGTCTTCAGTAACACAAAATGTTTTCTAGCCACTTCTTTGGCTATAAATTCCCAAAACTACAGGATTAATTCATTGGCTTTGATTCAGAACCCAATGAACTGAAAAGAGAAAGATTCATTTCATTTCAATTCTCTAGAGAATAAAGCAGTTGGACATAAGAGGACAAGCATATGACCTTATGTTAAAGAAGTACTACTAAAAAGGAGTCCTGCCAGCAGTTATATGACTTAGAATTCAGCATGCTGGTCATCAATATCATGCTGAAACATACCTTATTAAATTAGTTATTGTCAATGAAAGGGAGAAGCATATGGAAAATCATTGGCAAAATGACCTTAATTAATTGCTTTTCTATCCTTATAAAAAGCAAAGTTTAATATCTGCAAAAATACAAAAAAAAAAATTTCTGACCTGCAACCACTGTAGAGAAATATGCATTTAAGTGAAGTAAAATTGATTTCCTCCATTTTTTAAAGGCAAGCACACTTACCCAGATAATTTAAACATATTATCTAATGTTTATGCAATTAAAAATCAAACATTACACACAGTGGCCTTTTAAAATTTCTTAAAGACTTTTTAAAAAATTTTATCTTTTCAGTTTGCATACATATTTATTGAGTAAAGTGATATTAAAGAAAACACAATTACTTTTAGAAACCTGGGGGCACTTGGGTAGCTTAGTTGTTTGAGTGTCTGACTTTGGCTCAGGTCATGATCTCATTGTTTGTGGGTTCAAGCCCCGCCTCATGCTTTTTGCTGACAGCTCAGAGCCTGGAACCTACTTCAGATTTTGTGCCTCCCTCGCTTTCTGCCCCTCCCCTGCTCACACTCTGTGTGTTTCTGTGTCTCAAAAATAAATAAACCTAAATTTTTTTAAGGAACTTGTTATTGTTTGCAAGACCTAGGACAAAATTATTACTTTTTTTTTAGTTTAGTTATTTTTGAGAGGGAAGGGGAGAGAGAGAGAGAGAGAGAGAGGAAATCAGCACAGAGCCTGATACAAGGCTCAAACTCAAGAACCAGATCATGACCTGAGCCAAAGTTAGACTGAGCCACTCAGGCACCCCTAAAATTGTTACTTTTAACTGATATACATAAAACTCAGTCATAACATATTTTATACAAGTAAAGAGTATTTTAAATTTAGAGCTGCATTAATTGGAAGCTGGATATGAAAGCAGACAAAAGTGAACAATCTAGAACAAGGAGCCTTTGGAACTACGACCTATTTCTCCAAGAAGCAAAATGTACAAATTAAAGGAACAATAATATTTTGTGTATTAGTCTGCTCAGGTTCCCATAACAGAATACCACAGACTGGGGATTTATTTTTATTTTTATATTTCTTGTTTCAAGTTTTTATTTAAATTCCAGCTAGCTAACATATAGTGCAATATTCATTTCAGAAGTAGGTGCTAGTGATCATCACTTGCATATAACACCACAGACCGGGGGATTTAAACAACAGAAATATATTTGTTAACAATTTTGGAGGCTGGAAGTTCAAGATCAAGGAGGCAGCAAGGTTTCTGGGCAGACTTCTCTCTCTTTGACTTGCAGATGGCAACCTTCTCCCTGTGTCCTCACATGGCTTTTTTCCTATGTGCTCTCACTCTACAAGGACATTGTCCTATTGACTTGGAGCCCCACCTTTATGACCCCATTTAACTTTAATTACCCTCTAAAGGCACTATCTACAAATATGGACACATTGGAGGTTAGACCTCAAACTAAGATTTTTTTTGAGGAAGTGGGAGGTGAGGAGAAACACACTTTAGCATATAATATTCAGTAAATTTTTCTTGGTTTAGCATATTCCAGTGATGTTTTCAGTGACCAATGGTACATATCAGCTAAATAAACTGTGAGCTTAACAAGTAAACCAAGCATTATACTCACTTGCTATTTCCAATCTCAAAAATTTATTCCAACTTCAGTTATGTCATTTATTGGATCTTTGAAAACAAACCAGCTTATTACTTAACAATGACTTTTGGCTAACAATGTTATACTTGTTCCTTTCATAGAAAGTGAATATTTGATGTAGTTAAATATGAAATTTAAGAAAAATGAGGGAGTTTTTCATACTCTATTTTCCTTCCAACTCCATTTTTAATCACTCTATTTTCATTTACATCCACTACTGCAAGGAAAAATGTAGGAAACAAATGTATTGAAATACGTCTTTTTAAGTTTATTTATTTATTTATTTTGAGAGAGAGGGAGAAAGCACTAGTGGGGGTGGAGGGAGGCAGAGAGAGAGGGAGACAGTATCCCAAGCAGGCTCCATGCTGTTAGCAAGATCCTGATACGGGTATCAAACTCATGAACCTTGAGATCATGACCTAAGCCTAGATCAAGGGTAGAATGCTTAACTGATTGAGCCACCCAGGCACCCCTTTAAATGTGTATTTTGTATTACTTGTATCCCTAGGCTTCCCTTTCTAATCAAACATGTAGAAAAGACATCCAGTTCAGAGTCTTGATGAATTAGAGATTTTTAAACAAGTTGTAGCTACAAATTCTTTATCTTTCTAAGGTCCATAATTATGTAGCCCCACCTAGATAGCTGTATAGATTATTCTTTTTTTCTTTATATGTAGGATACCTTGTATTTTTTGATATTCCAGTATTACTGTTACAAAAAAAAAAAAAACAGTGGGAGAGGACATAGACTTAAAAAAAGTAAACTAATTATGGTTATAAAGCTGTAAAATATATCAGGAATATAAGAGTCACAGTGAATTCCTAATAGCTGAAGAATTTGATGAATACTTTATGAAGAGAGTATCATATAAGTTAAACTTATATGAAGGAGAGTATTTTAATTGATAAGGAAGTAGTTTACTGAGACATTTCATCTATTTTTTCCAGAGGTAACAGATGATGTATGACTCAGACTTAATGAAATTATTTATAACTGAGTACATTTATTTATATATATACTACATAAAGTATAGTATATTTATATGTATAAATATTTATATTATACATATTTGATTATGTATATATGAATATATTACACATAATTTATTGAAATAAATATAATATTCATTGTTATTATTCAAATTATGCTGGTAAATAATGGTAAAAAATTCACTATATGATTTCTGAAATAAATAAAATAAGCCCCCAAAATAGAACACTTTAATGCTGTCCTAGAAACTTATCTTGAATTCTTGTTATTCTTCTACATTTTCTTCTCTACCCTTGTTCTTGGCCATTTCCCTCCATCCACATCCATATATCATTAAAATAAATTGCATCTCTCCATCATTAGTAGCTTAATTTAGATAAGTTTAGTTTAGTTTTTTTAACTTATCATTTTAAATTATTATTTTATTAATGTTTAAAATTTTAATTACAGTATAGTTAACATATAGTATTATAGTAGTTTTAAGTTGACAATATAGTGATTCAACAATTCTATATATCATTAGTGCTCATTAAGATGTGTTCCTAATCCCCGTTACCTAGTTCATCCATTCACCCACTTACCTTCCCTCTGATAAGATTTATTTTAAAGGAGTACCCTCATTTAAAGTGTTTTTTTTTTCAACAAACATATTTTTTACTTGAAGCATACTTCAGAATATATGGTTCTAAAAGATATATATAAAACATTCCATCCAAGAACAATAGAATACACATTTTATTCAAGGACATAGAGAAGAATCCCCTGGGTAAATCACATAAAAAAGAGACATAACAAATATTACAAATTTAAAAAGACTGAAATTTTCCAACAATAACGATACAAAACTGAAGATCAACTAGTGGCACAATTAAAATACTTACCAAGTAACTTGGTAGCAGAGACAAGCGACACATACAGAGGAGTTAGTAGGATGGAGAGGAAGCACTACGAGCAAAGGAGAGGGTGAAAGCAATGGTCTATTGTCAAGAAACCAAGCAGAATGTGCAGAGTTTTGTATGTTGGAACCTAAAGAACAAAACAGAGAGTCAGAAATGGTGACAAAGTGAACACACCAAAATGGAATTGTTGATAGTTGTAAACATAGGAAGAGTTTATAACTATGTAGTTATTGATTGAGCAAATCAGACTCATATGTTACTGTGTTATTAGATCCACATCAAAAAGACTTCAGGAAAAAATTCAAATATGATTAAATGATGAACCAAAATTATTCATGGAAATCCCCAAATTGCAAGCTATACAAAGTCAATTCCATTAGATAAATAAATGATGCTGCTTAGAATATTCTCACAGTCTCTTAATTTTTTAAGTACTTATTACTTTTTTCTGGTAATAGAAGAATATAGAATAATGGGAGAGTATAAGTATTTCTA
This sequence comes from Cryptoprocta ferox, assembly GCA_028646485.1. Classification (NCBI taxonomy): domain Eukaryota; kingdom Metazoa; phylum Chordata; class Mammalia; order Carnivora; family Eupleridae; genus Cryptoprocta; species Cryptoprocta ferox. The sequence continues at coordinate 166,744,881 of CM053567.1, forward strand.
AAACTTAAAAGTCTTCCTCTTTTTTGCACCTCTAGTTCTTTTATTTACATATGGAGGTAAACAATGCCTCAATAACTTGCTATATTTAAAATATGTCCACCTAAATGTTTACATTTTATTTTCAATTTTATACCCATAATTTAAAACTGATTCCTAAAATAAAAATTTTATATATTTGCACTTGGGCTTCAAGTTTGTTTGCCTTTTGTTCAGTTTTTAAAATATATGTATGCTTTCAGAATATAGGGTGCCTGCAAACAGTTGCTATATCTACATATAGCTGTGTATTTCCAGTTGTTTTATAAAGCTTGTCTTTATTTTTCAATATGCACGCGAATGAATTCTTTATTCCAGTGAAATTCACATAGTTTTACAGAGCCACTACAAACTCTAAAATGAAAAGAGTTCCTTGCTGTGAAGTAGAGACATAAAAATATGTTAACTGCGAATTATTGTAAAGCTATTTTTTTCTGAGCCATATATTCTTGGTATAATTACCTTTGCTACATCAACCAGACAAACTTGGAGTTTCAATCTTTATGAGAAAAATAAAATAAAACATTAATCCGTGTAAACTGGAAATGATAATAAAGCCAATTTTATTCTTATAAAAAATATACTACAATCTAATTTCCTCTAGTAGAAAGACATGACTGGTATGAAGACACTGAAGATGAATATTATTAAACCAAAACCAGACATGGAAGATTGAAAATAAGTTATTGTATTTAATTATTTAGAAATATAATCAACATTAAAAATAATCTTCTGCCAAAGATGAAAATGTTGAGTTAGAACTGTTATTATTTTACCTCCAATAAAACATCTCTGGAGCGGAAAATCAGATAGAAAAGAGAAAATGCAAATAAAGAATCTGACAAAAAAAGGGTTCCATACCTTTTATTTATTTTTTAAGTTTTTTTTTAAAATTAAGCTTGTGTATTTATTTTGAGAGAGAGAGGGAAGGAGGGAAAGAGAGAGAGAGAGAAAGAAAGAGAGAGAGAGCATGCAGGGAAGGGGCAGAGAGAGAGGAGAGAGAATTCCAAGCAGGATTCACACTATCAGCACAGAGCCCTATGTGGAGCTCAAACTCACAAACTGTGAGGTCATGACCTGAGCCAAAACCAAGAGTCAGACCCTTAACAGACTGAGCCACCCAGGAGCCCTGGTTCTATACCTTTTATTTTATTTTTTTATTTAAAATTTTTTTTAACATTTACTTATTTTTGAGAGATAGAGAGAGACAGATCATGAGCAGGGGAGGGGCAGAGAGAGAGGGATATACAGAATCGGAAGCAGGCTCCAGGCTCTGAGCTGCCAGCACAGAGCCCGACGCGGGGCTCGAACCTACAAACTGTGAGATCATGACTTGAGCCGAAGTCGTACACTCAAGTGACTCGGCCACCCAGGTACCCCAGTTCTATACCTTTTATAACATGAGTATCAAAGGGGGTTTGAACAGGAAATTGGGACTTTCACTTGCTATTTGATGCACTTGCTACCTAGAATCCATCTCACTTCACATTCTAGATATCAGGATTCTAGAATTCCCTGCCCAATACCCATAATGCTGTATTCAGGGCCTTTTCATAAGGCAGAATATACCATCAATACTTGACTCTTAGGCTTGAGGCGTGTCCAAAGGGAGCCTGGCCATTCTACAGGTCTGCAGGTGGGGTGGTGTTTATGAAACTTAACACATGTGCTGTAATGTTTTGTTGCAATGATGGTGTCAGGGACCTTGTTTGTAAAGAATATAACTGCGAGTTAGAAAAGTAGAGCAGACTGCAGGCCAGAGACCTACACTATGCTCTTATCCCAGCTGCTCAAATGGTAGGGATGCACCTGGTCTCAGAATTTATTCCAATTTGTAAAATAAGGATCTCCCTGAGGAATTCATAATCAGAAGCCTATACACATTGATTCAAACTTGCACTGTGTGAGTGGTCTGCAAAGCACCGAATTGAGCAATAATCTTTAAGTGGCTCCATGTTTACAGTGATTGGAGAGGACTCTACAAAACAAATGTAATCTTTGGAAAAATGCAACTCCCTCCACCCCCTGCTCCCCAGTCAAAAGATGAGCATCTTCTTCTTCCCCCAATCAGAGGAATTTTATGCCATTGTTCCTAAAAATAAAATTAAACTTAAAAAGATATTGTTCTAATGTTCTACCCCATATATGCCATATTCCCTTTAGCCCTCTAAATCAGGTTTAAGCAAATTCTGGACCTTTATCCAGTTGCCTGTTGTAGACTTGCAAACTAAGACTTTTTTGCGTGTATGCCTTTAAATGTTTGCAGATAATCAAAGGAAGAATAAAATTTTGTGCCTTGAAAATTATAAAAGTTTCAAATTTTAGTTTCTACATATAAAGTTTGATTAGCACATAGCTCCTCTCATTTGATAATCCAGTGCCTGTGCCATCAGAGTTCTGAAAACCAAAACTGTCTACCCCACTCCCAGTCTGGACGCGGAGAATGTAAAGGACACCTTATTACCTACAGTAACATGTGCTGCTATTCCACAGTCTTTATTAGCATACTTTTGATTTTCTAGGACTCCTATACTCAGGCAAATAGCTTGGTTATGTATTACACAGTCTGGAAGACCCATCAACTCTTTAATGGAAAGCATCAACAGTTTGGGCCCCAAAATTCTTTGAGTTATTCAACTTAAGTCATCTCCCTATTGTTTTTCCCAATCCTGGATTATTATGTCATCCTTACCCAATCTTAATCTAATCAAAGTATTGCATTGAAAGACCTACCGCAAACAAAATTTCCAGTTCTCCACAAATTTACCTCCCTCCATCTGAGATACTGCCAAAGCTTTGCAGATGTGTTCTTTTTCCTAGTGGTAAGCAATAACTGCAACTTTGTCTTGTCAACAGATTGTGTTGGTAATATTTAGGGAGACAGCTTTCAACATTTTAGTAGTTGCCATATAGACCATATGGCCCATGAAGTCTAAAAGATGCACTTGATGTCCCTTTACAGAAGAAAGTTTGTCAACCTCTGTTTTCTATGAATAACATTAGTCTTATTATAATTGAATTTCTTTTCAAAGATGCATTATTGTTTTATTTACTTCAGATCTAAGAGCCTCATTCCTTGTGGATTCCAAAATAATTTTTGGGAAGGTGATGAAGGGTAGGGGATAGATCATGGATTATGCTCATGTATCCTCCAAATCTGACTTTTTAGGAACTGAATAGCCACCTGGCCTTTATCTGGTGTATGCCCCACTCAATTTTCCTGTATGCAGAATTTTTAGTAAATGACAAAGATCATATTTCTAAAAAACCTAAGTGTATGATATTTCCATCAAAATTTGGTGCAATCTTAGCAAGGTTTGAAGCAACACACATATCAAAACTAGTGGAGTGGATTACAGGACAAAGATGGAGTTTGCAAACAGTCAAGCCTTTGGTGTCTTAAACTTCATCCCCTTCTGTCAGAATATAAAAAGACCACCCCTAATGAGAACAAACATGCTATTTATTCAGACATTCAGAGATGACTATAGCAAGGGAGTCAGCCACCATCACTTGCATTTGGTAGAGACTAAAAAGACTCACAGAGGAATGGAAAACTTTATGGTGAGCAAAACATGAGGCTTCAGGTATGTTCAGATTGGAGGTTGAACTGTTTCCATTTCTTCAAAGCTTTCAACATCTCAGGAGTGACCACAGATTATACCTGGGAGCTTGTCGCTGAGATATTCTTAACTTCCCCACTCTTTAAGAAAAGATACATTCTGTGAGTGGCAAATTACTGGGTTCTATGCCTGAAACCAATACAACACTTCATTAACTAACTTGAATTTAAATAAATAAATTAAAAATAAATCAAACAAATTAAAAAAAAAAAGAAGAGGGACTGATTATTACAAAAATATACATTCTTTATTATTTTCTTTTTATTTTATTTATATCGTTAAGCTGGATTGAAGTTTCTCCATGCAGGGATTAAGAGAGTAGGAACCAATCCATGCTTAGTTTTATTTTAAATTACTGTGGTCCCTGACTGGCAAAATAAAAGGTTATGCAGTATTTTATTTGGTAGCTGAGCGATAGATCAAAAGTAACTGTTTGATGATGGCTCCCAAGATCATTATGTTCTGAATCATCTAAATGAAAACTTAAAAAACAAACAAACAAACAAACAAACAAAAACACCTCTCCAATGTGGAAAAATGAGGCCTAAAAAGAGACAAAATCCTTTAACTGCTTCCCTTAAATCTGCTTATATAAGGATGCAAAATGACAGTATCTTGAGAGAGAAAAATGCATACTTCTCATTTAATTTTTAACATTTTTTATGTCTTTCCCCGCAAAATACTCCAAAAAGGTTAAAAATCAAACCCAAACACTCTTGGAGACGTTGCAGGCTCTTATCCTTCCACTAGATCATGTATAGAAATTATAAAATTGAGGAACGAAAGAAAAAAAGCTCTCTACCAGAGCACTGACACCACAATACACTTGAGACCTGATTTTATGTTTCCTTTATTGTAGAATGCAAGGAAATTATCTATCAGATTGTCTTAATGTGAAATTAAGCTCTCAAAACTATCCCTACTTTCCTCAGAAACTTTTGAGAAGCATATTGTAGAAATAATGGCCATTGGTTGCTATTCACTTTTATTAAGTGGGAAAAAAACTCCTTCACAGGAAAAGTCCATTTACTGTTATTAACCCCTTAATGGCTAAATGTTGTGTTGAAAACCCATTAGGGTAACTCCATTCTCTCAGATTAATTTATATAAAGATGGACCATTTGGATAAAAAAATGTGTAACAAGAGGCATTAAAAAGATGCTAAATTTAAATATATGGATGGGGTTTCTGGGTGGCTCAGTTGGTTAAGCTTTCGACTTAGGCTCAGGTCCTGATTTCATAGTTCATGAGTTCAAGCCCATGTGGGGCTTTATGCTGACAGCTCAGAGCCTGGAGCCTGTTTTGGATTCTATACCTCCCTCTTTCTCTGCTACTCCTCTAATCACACTCTGTCTCTCTCCCCCTCAAAAGTAAACAAATATTAAAATAAATTAAATATATGGATGGACTAGAGGTATTACACTAAGTAAAATAAGTTAGACGGAGAAAAACACTCTATGTGATTCCACTATAAATGGGATCTCAGGAAAGGAATAAACAAAAAAGCAGAATCAGACTTATAAAATTGATGATTGCCAGAGGGCAGGGGAGTGAAGAATGGTGGGATGGGCAAAATGGGTTAAGGGAAGAGGAAGATTCAGACCTCCAGGACAGAAAGGGGAAGTCAGAAGCAGAAAAGGCACAGCGTAAGGAATATAACAATGATATTGTAATAACAGTGTAACGGGACAGATGGTAGCTATACTTGTAAACATAGCATAATGTATGAACTTGTCAAATCACTAAGCTGTACACCTGAAATTAATATAACTTTGTATATCAACTATACCCAAGTAAAAAAAAACAAAACAAAACAAACAAAAAAAAAAAAAAAAAACAGAGAGAGAGAGAAAGAGAAGGGCCCCTGGGTGACTGAGTCAGTTAAGCATCCAACTCTTGATCGTGGCTCAGATCATGAACTTAGGGTTTGTCAGCATTAGGCTCTGTGGGATTCTTTCTCTCCTCTGTGTGCCACTCCCACTTGTGCTCTCTCTTTCTCTCTTTCTTTCTCTCAAAATGAATAAACATAAAAAAGGAGAGAGAGAAGAAAATCAGTGGGTAAAAACAAAGAAATAACTAAATTTAAATGTATGGATTGATAAGAAGTTCTATTTTAACTTGTAAAGTTACATTGTTTTGAGTTTGATAAAGTTTGATGTTAAAAAATCAGAGTAATTAAAACATATTATAGTATGCTAGATGAAAAATTATATCCAAACATTTCAGGTTCTTAAGTAATGTCTGCTTGGACACAAAAATTCCTTCAAATAAACAAAATAAACACATTGCATAAGGAAAGCAATAAATTTGTAGTTGAGTATTTTGACTAGATGTGGTTTGTTGACGTCCAGTTAAAAATTACAGGATGACATTTCATGCCTGAATATAAAAATGGAATTTATGCAAATTTGACTATATGAAACAATTATTTTAGTTTTTATATCATTATTTTAAGTTAGTTAGAAAAATGAAATTTAGAGATAAGACGTAGCTACTGGCCAACTAATGTAAGTTGGCCTGGGGTCAACTTTAGAGGCCAAGTTACACCTACTGAAAAAACACATACAGCTGTCCATTGGAATATAAATTTGGAATTTTTACTATGGCATATTTTATCCCATTAGAATGAATGTATTTAAAACAAAGTTAAAATATTATTACATTTGAAAGAACATCTATAAGCCTTATATTGCTCATTTGTAAAAAAAGAAAAGATTTAAGAGCATGACATATTTTAACGGATTATGAGTCTGTAAAATTTGTACTAATTTGTACAGTATTTTAGCTGTAGTTATTTGTCCACAGTAAATTTGCAATAAATGCTAGCTACTATTATATCATAAACCATAGTAACCAAATTTTCTTTAAACCTGAACAACACAATTTAAATTGCCTATATGTTATTTCATATGACATTAAATCTGATTTCAAAAGGAATGAAAACTCATCATGGGTCATTTGATTTGTTCAAAGATACTCCAAGTACATTTTAAGAAATAAAAACTAAGATTGTCCTCAGAAAGGAATACTGTTCACAATTTGGTGTTCATTTTCTACTTTTTTCAAAGTATTTTTATACAAAGACATGCATTTTCTTAATCTGGAATGATTTCTTCTCCACATATCTTCAGTGTTCTCATAGTAAATGCACTAAAAATAGATTTTTAATAGCCATAGAGTATTCTGCTATTATCCATTTTTATTTGCACAGTAGTCAATTATTAGACTTTTGGACTACCTATGTTTTTCAATGTTGTAAACAATAATTCAGAATAAGATTTGTATATAAATGTCACACACTGATGACAATTTGTTTAGGATGAATCTCTAAGAAAGGAAGTACTTTGCCAAAGGATATAAACAATTTATAAAGATTTGGATATATGTTGTCATATTTCATTTTCAAATTTTGGATCAATTTATACCTCAAAGATGGTATAAAGATTTTTTCCTGCACCCATACCAACACTGCGAATTATTCCTGAACATTTGATAGACAAATGACTTTTCAATGTAACATAATGAAACACAAAGATGTACTTTACATAGTTTATTACAGCAGTTACCAAAAACTGAATAAAATATTCTTAGACTCAGAAAAGTGTTTGATTCATAGTAATCATTCAATAAATATATGTTGAGTGAATTCCACAGCTTCAAAGACATAAAACATAAATTTTTACAACTTCTAATAATTTTTAATCTCTTGAAAATGAATTGCTGAATAACTGATTAATATAAATTAAACTTTACTGACATTTATTGGATTTCAAAGTTACTATTATCAATATCAAGTAAATGTTTGTTAAATAATTAAGAAAAGTCTTCATCTTGTGATATATTGGTTATTTTTGTATGAGCATTCATCGAAATGTTATATTTATTTGACATGTCATTTTGATTTCAGTCTTTATAACTGACATAATGGCATTTCAAAAATATTTCTTGAAATTTAGGTATAAAACATACTTTAAAATGTTGTTTCTACTTTTACTTCTACAAAATATAATGAAGACCTGACAGAGATTCTTTTAAGTGTTTAAGAAAATCTTTGTTTATATTCTGTAATCCCATGAGTTAAATTTGCATATCAAAATAGGAAACATACAACAGTTCTCTTATTTAATATATTTTAGTGCTTTACCAACCAAAGGAGAAAAACGCAAACTCAGTACATCCTCACACAGGGAAAAGACTTATTATAGACTTATTATGTGCTAGAATGTTAAGTAAAATATTTCATTATAGACTCAATCCCATCAATTTAATCACATACACTCAAACCTTTTTGAGTGTATCATGCACAGGCTGCTCATATGCTCTCTGCAGTAATTTTATTACTTGTCATTTTAAGATTACTTAGAGGTTTTTTGTCACAGAGCATATGGCAAAAGAAAGACAAAAGGAGAAAACTTCCAAATTCATTCTATGAGGCCCACATTACTCTGATACCACTTACGATAGTTATTTCATGCTAATCTTATATCCAAAGTGTCCTCAAAGTCTCTTATTGTTTCATTCCCTTTTTTCACTTAAAATCTTTTTTAAAAGCTTTTATAAAAACATCTGCAGCCCCTATAGGAGGACATAGACTGAGTTTTAGGAATATTCATAATACGCAAGCTGACTTTTAGATAATAAAATAATTAATATGATTCTTTCTCTAGAGAAGTAGAACTGAAGGTCTCTGGACTCCAAGGCAAGGGGAGAAATAAGACACCAACAAAATGAAAAGTTAATATAAGTATACATCAAAAACAAACAAACCAAAAACAGGAGACAATCCTCCTGAGCTACTTCCCCAGTTTTATTCCAAGAATACTTGAACTGAATTTAAGCCATCAATAATAATAATACCAAAGACATAGAAACTAATTTAAAGATCACACAGGGGCACCTGGGGACTCAGTTGGTTAAGTATCCGACTCTTGATTTTGGCTCAGTTCATGATTTATGCGATTGAGCCACTTATTGGACTCCACACTGACAGGGCAGAGCCTGCTTGGGATTGTCTCTTTCTTCCTCTCTCTAACCCTTCCCTGTCTCAAGCTCTCTCACTCTCGCAAAATTAAAAATAAACACTTAAAAAAAAGAGATTTCCCAATGAATTATTCTGTCAGATACCATGCTAGAATAACAACCCATTCTATAAGCCCTTTCTCTGCCATGGTGACTTGATTAGCCTTTTAGTGCCTTATTTGTTGATATGATTAGTCAGTTAAATATCACCAGGGATGTGAGGAATACCAATAATGGGAAGTCAGAAATTGGGGTTTAAACATGAAAGAAGGGTAAAGGTAATAACACCCAGGGATTGATGAGTCACTAAATTCTACACATGAAACTAATTTTACCATATATGTTAACTAAATGGAATTTAAATAAAAACTTGAAATAAAGAAAAAAGCAATAATAAAATCCAGGAAAAAGGTGACAATACATTGACAGAAGCAGAATTAATCTGTTGTCCTAAAGAAAAACATCCAGAAGAAATGCCTTCAATGGAAACCAAGAACAAAACACAAATAAGTGAACAAAACCAAACAATAATAAAAAATGTTAGGGTGTAATTTTCTATGGGTCTTTTGTGGGTTTTGTCAGCAAGGCACTGGTATTTTATTCTGGACTGTCTCCTTGGAAATATTTTTATTACACACAGCCTTGAAAGACAGAGATAGAAACTCCTTCCAAAGTAAAGGGTAGCTGTATTTACTGCCCAATACATAAAGTATGGATTCCCTAAGCCCTAGGTTTCTATCGCATAACACACTATTGTGTATGCAAGTGTCAACCTCTTCATATCACCTCGTGGGAAGAGGAGCTCAGTGACAAAGTGAAAAATACTTACCCTGTACCTATTTCTGTTCCTGTGAGTAATAAACAGTTCTTCATGTCCAGCGCCGGTGGTCTGTGGCCTTTAACCAACCACCATGCGATGGACTGGCTATCTTGTGAGTTTACAGGTAGGGTAAAATTTCATATCATTCTTCATTCTGGAAACCTGATGTATTTTGTTTTGTGTTTGAGTGTATTGGGACATTTTTACTTTTGTTGATGGGTCTAGGGATGAATTAGTGAAAGATGCAAAGAAATCTAAGCAAAGGCATACAAAAATCATGAACTGTTAACTTTAAAGGAAAAAAAATTGCACAGCTTTTATACAAAGTGACACTACTAATTTGATCAGTTTTGTGCAATATTTATGTTTTCTGTGATTAAAAGAGTGTTGCATCTCCAAACAGGTGTGCTGAAGTCCTAACTTCCAGTACCTGTGAATCAGACATTACCTGAAAATAAGGTCTTTGCACATGTAATGAAATGAAGATGAGGTTAGACTGCATCAGAGTAAACCCAACCCAATGCTGGTATTCTTAGAAGAGGGGAATTTCAGCCCAGACAGGAAGGCACATAGAACAATAGAGGCAGAAAATGGAGTAATGCATCCACAAACCAAAGGAAGTAAGGATCATTGTCATCTGCCAAAAGCTAAGAAGAGGCAACAAAGGATCTCTCCTTAGAGTCGTTAGAGAGAGTATGGCCCTGCTGATCCCTTGATTTTTGGACGTCTAACCTCCAGAACTGTGAGAGAAGAAGGTCCTGGTATTTTAACCTCTCTAGTTTGTGGTAGTTTGTTATGGCAACCTTAAGAAACTAAGACGTTAAGAGCAAAGACTATTCATGTTTTGCTGAATTTTGATGAGATGATCAAGTACAACATGATTATAGCACAGAAAGAAAATAGGCTTCTCAAATATGGCAAAATTCTCCTTTCCACATACTGTTTCACCAGCTACTATGTATGCGCATTAGAGACTTTGGAATCCAAAAAAGGCTACAGAATGGCCCAGTTAGAAACTAAAACTAAGGTAGATTCTTCTTTGAAAACTCTATGGAAAAAACTATTTTTTCCTATGGCAATCTTATATATAACTGATGATATTCTTCTAAGATGTTTTGCTGTTAGCATGGGATAATGATGGGAGCTCAAATGTGTCCTAAAGTCCCGTGATTTCAGATCTTTTCCACAAAGAAAAAATCCAGGGACGCCTGAGTGGCTCATTTCCTTAAGCATCTGACTCTTGATTTTGGCTCCGGTCATAATCTCATGGTTTGTGAGTTTGAGCCCTGCACCAGGCTCTGTGCTGACAGTGCAGAGCCTGCTTGGGATTCTCTCTCTCGCCCTGTCTCTCTGCCATCCCCTGCTCAAGCTCTCTCTCTCTCAAAATAAATAAATACATTGAAAAATGTTTTAAAAAAGAAAGAAAAATACAGAAAAAGGAGGAGGTTCTTATCATAGTCCAACTGATTAAATGATGGACTGAAGGAGAATGCTTCTCACTTTTAAAAGCAAACAGAGGTAACACAAAACAGACATGCACTAGTAGGTCATGGAAATGGTCATGGGAGAGTTTGAGGATGGGCCACAAAAAATGATTGACCTTTTACATAGCAAAGGGTTTCAAGTGTTATTATGATAAATATGTATGAGGTTACTAATCTATTAGGATGATAGCTTAAAATCTAAATTTCAAATCTTTACCAGAATCACTAAGAAAGGTTGCACTGGCAGGTTAGAATCACCTGGAATTGCTAGCATCCTTTTAAATCTATACACTGAAGAAGCTCACTATTTTATCAACTCTATTCTTCTTTTGTATGGAATAATTACACACGCATTAGTAAATATATTTTTTGTAGCTTAAATCACACCAATTTTTTGTACTGAACACATTAAATGATACCTTAGCTAAATCTCGCTCACAATGTAAAAGTAAATGCATCACTTTATTTATTTATTTTTATTTTTTTATGAATATAATTTATTGTCAAATTGGCTTACATACAACACCCAGTGCTCATCCCAACAAGTGCCCTCCTCAATGCATGTCACTCATTTTCCCTCTCCCCTCCCCCATACATCCTGTTTGTTCTCTGTATTTAAGAGTCTCTGTGGTTTGCCTTCCTCCCTCTCTGCTTGTGTCCATCACTTTTTTCATTAAATTTTATGATTTTTTTCTTTTAATTTTACGAAAGATAGAATATTGTAATTTACTGTGTAATTCATCGACTTATGTAATTATCAACTACACATTCTACTCTGAAAATAAACAAGTAAATTATGTGATGCACATTCTTTTTAAATTTATTGTACATTTATATAAGATTAACTATGCAAACATGGGGGTGCCTAGGTGGCTCAGTTGGTTGAGCGTCCAACTTCAGCTCAGGTCATGATCCCGCGGTCTGTGAGTTCAAACTCCAAGTCAGGCTCTGTGCTGACAGCTCAGAGCCTGGAGCCTGCTTCAGATTCTGTGTCTCACTTTCTCTCTCTGCCCCTCCCCCACTGACATTCTTCTCTCTCTCTCAAAAATAAAAAAAAATAAAATCTTCCAAAAATATTTTTAAAAAGATTAATTATGCAAACAAGTTTATCATATATTAAAAGGAGGTTTTTTACATTTAATTTGAAGAGAATTTTATTCTTCAAATAATACTGAAGCCCAAATTCATCCACAAATGTAAGGAAATCCTTGGACAAAGAGAATATATTCTAATCAGTTACTTAGAAACCCATATTCCATATTAGCAGGAAATACAATGCCTATTTTGAAATCTATCAATTTCAAATATTTACAAATCCCATAGGCTTTTGTTGTCCAATTGAATGATGAGAATTTGATGCAGAATATAGTATAACATTATTCTCTAGGTCACTGACCATTGAGACATTGTCTCAGTCCTCAAAGTCTCAGTCCTACAAATAATGTTCATGGCTGCTAAGCCTTTATCAAAATTGCCATATTTTCTTCAAGCAAAATATTTACCTTCTTCAGTGATAAATTTGCATAAGGTTATTTCCTCCGAGGGGTTCTCAAGCTCAGAGTTTATGATGTTACTTTTCAATCACATGCAGTCCTAGACGTGCCAACTAAATTGAAGAGCACTGAATAAGTTCTAATATCATCAAACATAGCATCTCAGAGTCATTAATAACTCAAGACAGTTATCCTGGGATCAGATCTTAAATAAAAGGTCGGTTTTTATTTTGAACCTTTCTAACACAGAAGCTTTCACTGTATTCCTTTTTCAGTGTCAGGTTCCTTGCATAATTGCTAACCTGACTTTGGGAAGCCCTACATTTCCTCATCCATGGTGCATCCTGTCTGTGATTAGAAGTGGATTTTAATGGGATGGCTGGGTGGCTCAGTCAGTTAAGCGTCTGACCTCAGCTCAGGTCTTATCTCACTGTACATGGGTTTGAGCCCCGCATTGGGCTCTGTGTTGACAGCCCAGAGCCTGGAGCCTACTTTGGATTCTGTGGCTCTCTCTCTTTCTGCCCCTCCCCCATTTACTCTCTGTCTCTCAAAAAAGTAAATAAGTAAGTAAGTAAGTAAATAAATAAATATATAAATGTTAAAAATTAAAACAGAAAAAAAGAAGTGAATTTTGGCACTTTTGGCTCTACAAAAGAAAAATATAAACATTTAATCTATAATTGGGCATTCTTTTGATAGGCCATCAGACTAAAGTTTAGACTGACATGTTAATGTAAATCTTCTGAGACATATCACAATATTTAAATCTTAAATAATAAACATAACTTCACAAAAGTTGGAATCATAGACTTTACCACTACAAAAGATTATATTTCTGATGAAATAGAAATGTCTCTATTTGTATGTCAATATCTCCAATAGACTTCATTATCTATTTATTCAGCTGAAGCAATCTTTGGCAGAATCCAATATTATTCATTTAGAATTGTGTTCAGCTGCAGAGGAAACAAAGAATCATATGAAAACTGTAGTTTCCTTACACAGCAGTTATGTCTATTATCTTCACCACCATGTGGCTACAATTTCCATTTCTATTCACAGACCAATTATTTTTTATGTCCTTGAAAATTAATTTACACATATGGAGTTTGTCTATCTTATACATACGGCATCACTCTAGTAACTTAGTAACAGTGATGGACAAAACAGACATGATCCAAGGTATCTTTTAGCTGTAGTCTACGGACTCAGATCTTCTCTAGCACCATGACTTCTTTCTGCATATATTAGTAACACGTCCATAGAGTTGAATCTTTTCCTGCTCTGTCTCTGGCCACAGGTCACAGTTTCTGTGATATCTGTATCCTACTCTGGCAATCAGATCTTATATGTGATTGATGGTGTTCCTCAGGCTGATGTTGCTTCCCCCTTGTTGGCTCCACTTCTCTTCACATTCTTGTTTAGTCCACTGACAGTATGGAGGTGGTTTTTGCTACATGTCTCTATAACAGGTTGAAGAGTAGGTTACAGCTTTCACCAAGACTTCACGAAATATTTATGGGTAACCGAATGAACATTATACCTTAATTTCTAGAACTTTTTGTTTTCATAACCTAAAGGTCCATGTGTTGAATCCAGATTCTGATGAATCTCTTCATGGCAGGTCCAAGCTCATGTCCACAACAAAGAAGGTATAAAAATGTCTAGAGTTCTGTTTAGGCCACATTACCAGAAGTCCCGAGGAGAAAAGTTATTACCTACTTCCTGTACTCTAACATAGATATCACCAAGCTCCTTCTCAGAAAAGTCCACTGTCTTTAACAACCACCTTCAATGATGTCGTATCTCTTCTAGATAAAACAAAAAAGTTATACCACAATATATAAAGCCAACATCAGTAACTTTGAAATATTCAATCCTAAATAAAATCATACATTAGACTTTAACAGTCTAGTCCAGTTTCTTATGATTGTACTGTCTTCTGCTTGAAGGAAATGTTTTCACGTCATCTTCTTCTTATAAATATTTTCAGCTAATATCCTTTATCACTGATCAATCAAGAACATAAACAATAAAATGGAAACAGTCAATGGTTTTAGTCTGATTGAAATATGTATTTACATAGTATGAATAAGCACTTGTTTTTTATGCCTATTGTGCCCTTTCTCAAAAAATAGTTTAAAAAAATATCAGAAACCTATGTACGTGTAACCATATAACATATTTTACAATTCTTCTTAATTTTAGCTTCTTGGATATATATCAGTCTATTTCTGATGTTCTCAAAGGATATAAAAAACTGAATGTGAGGCATTTAATCATTTATAGTCAAAAATTATTAGTTAAGTAACATCTGATTATTGTTTGAATTATTGTCATGATTAGTGGAAATGTTCTGTTTTACTTGTTTTTTTTTTAAAGTGTATTTCTTTATTTGCAGGGGCAGGGGTGGAATGGCAGAGAGAGAAAGAGAAAGAATCCAAGCAGGCTCCACACTGTCAGTGCAGAGCCCAACATGAGGTTCGATTCTACCAACTGTGAGATCATGACATGAGCCAAAATGAAGAGCTGGATGCTTAACTGACTGAGCCAGCCAGGCATCCCTTGTTTTACTTCTTTTTAGTTTTAAAATCTCAAATTTGTATGGTGCATATATCCATTATGGAAATAGTGCCCCCTAGCACCTCTCTCCCTCATCCTCAAATGGAGATTCTATTTTGGAATGCTCAACACTCCTCAAATCGACTTCCTACTAATTCCCTTCTTTCTGTGGAAGTTCTTATCTTGTCAGCCTAGTTACTTCAAAGTTTGTAATATAAAACAAAGAGTAAGAAGAGAATAAGTGAAGAACAAGTAAAAAGAGAAGGTTTTGAATGATGATAGTCAAGACAAGATAGGGGATGAAGGAATTTTGAAATGAGAGAGGCTTAGATATATCTGTTCTCTAAGGAAAGAGGAAAGAAAAGGCAGGTGGAATAAGGTGTCTGCAGAGTCTCCTCATGGAGATGAAAATATACACAAAATATTTAAATTATTTTAAAATTATTTCTGTTTTTTTATAATGCATATTTTATATACAGAGACTAAATCTTATGGGTCAACATTACACATCATGGAATATAAAATCCGGGACCATTTCTCAGATAATTTATAAATGACTTTGAGTTTGAGGCCATAGTTTTGCAAAATTAAGTCCACCAATTTTACCACATAGGAATGGGCAAGACTTGCAGGTTTCAGTAAGTTAGCCTGATTCCACTTCTAAGAAATGAAATTTCTAGAACAAAGTGAATTAATCTAAAACATTCTGATGATTGTTTCTTTGAATATCATGAGATTCAACAATATGTTCTCTGAACTCTTTTCTCAGATCTGCTTTGAATGGGCTTTTTTCTTGAAAAGTAAATCCTGTTTATGACAAGAGAGCTACCTTCAATGCATTTCATTCTTTTGGGTCAATTTACAGTAGCAATACTATTGCAATACATGACGCTGTCAAGACCCTTGCTCTCAGGATAGTTCAGAACTGAAAGAAAATGCTGAGATCTGCTTTGCTTTTTTGAGCCCAAAGGAGGTTAAATTTCACTATGTATTTTTGGTGGATGCTGTTGGTGCCTTTGGACAATATGAGCTACCACACACGGAAATATTTCACCTCCTTTCCCTCCCACCAGCATTTCTGCCACAAATGCTACACCACCTCCCTTCCCAAAACACATGGCCAGGGAAATGAAGGGACAGAGAAGCTGGCCCCCTTGCCTGGAGATGACAAGGAACTTGCAATAGAATCTGTGCTCTAAGGCTTCCCCTGGGATCAGACTGAACCTGAGATTTGTTTCTAGGGAATGTGTTCTAAGTTACTATCATCAAAAAAAAAAAAAAA
>CM053567.1:166761699-166801944 GCA_028646485.1 Cryptoprocta ferox
TGACAGAAGTCTAATATTTCAAAGCTAATTAAGAATATGCTATAGAAGTAAAAGAGGAATTAATAAGAAAGAAACCATCTCTATACATCAAGAGTACAGCTGCCAAGAAAATTATCTGTTCTGTCTTTGGTCATGAAACGTGGGCACATGATATCAAATGCCCCTGACCTGTGAGTATCTCAATCTATCAGTAGGGCCAAGATAACAGCAGTAGACTCTGCCTCGTGGTTTTATTACTCCATGTTGTTCCTGCCATCATCATTGCTTGGGTTCAATGATCTTATCCCCTATTTGCCCTAGTTCAAGCAATGCATTGCAATACATATCCGTAAGACTACAGTGCTTTAAACACATTCTTTAGATCAGAAAAATTAAAACTGGCCCTATACTTGGGGACTTGCCATTCTTTATCTTGGATTGAAAAACATTGCCAGGAACCAAGACACAGACTCTTCACTATAGAGAATAAACTGATGGTTGCCAGAGAGGAGGATAGAAGGGGGGATGGGTGAAATAGGTGATGGGGATTAAGGAGTGCATTTGTTGTGATGAGCAGCAGTTGTACGAAACTGTTGAATCACTATATTGTACAGCTAAAACTAATATTACACCGTATGTGAACTAGCTGGCATTTAAATAAAACTTAACAACAAAAAAAGAAAAAGACTGCCAGGAAGTTGTAAACCATTACTAATAAACGAAATAGGCAAAGTTCAGCAATAACATTTTAAGTGATTCAGAGAAAGGTATTCAATACTTCCAGATCAAACGCTTTTGTAAACAACATATTTTAAACAACATTGCATTAAAATGGATTTGTTTGGACTTTAGTTTCACATTTCAGTAAATAACAAAGGCAATTTCCAGCATATTGATCCCAAGAATAAAATATTTTCAGAAGGAAATTTTTGAATCATACACTTACTTTGATTAACGCATTTATCCTCTGTATATTACATTTCTGCTTTAGTAAATTTTAGAAATTTCTCCAACTGCATTCCAGTGTCCTCATCCATTCTGAGTTATCTGAATAGCAAAAACTGAGAAAGATTTAAATCTATTGTAAAATTTGTCACAAGTCATAGTCGCCAACTCTTGCTTATTTATAGGAATTAGCTGATCAGATATGTTCCCTTAGAGTGTTTTTGAGTGTGATTTCTTCAGTTTCAATATATCATTACTTGAAAAACTATAATCTTTACTTTCCCAAATTACAATATTATTACTGAAATGGACATCCTTTCAAACTTGGAAGAAAAATACAATCACATGGGTGAAAGGCGATGAAGGTATCTCGATCCTCCCTTGCTGAGCTATACAAGCAAGGTTTTGTCCAAGTTGCAAACTGATGTATTTTCAGGGACTAAGAAATTCATACAATAAAGAACAATGAAGATTTTATCAAACTAGGGGTGCCATATTACCAGAAGGTGAAAAACATGTGAAGAACGTACAGATCCATTACTTTTAGGTCCATTACTTGGTCCACAGGTTGCTTAATTTATCCCCAATTCCATTTAAAACTTGTTTCTTTGAAAAAAAAAATTAACAAAAATAAAACCTGTTTGCTTTCATTACTCTTATATTTACTCTTATTAAAAATGGGTGAGACTTACTTAAGACATTACGAGAATTTTGTGGTATCTAATCTCACACTGTTAATCTAATATAAACCTACGAATTTTAGGTTATTGCTTATCTCCAAAGTCTCCATGTAGGAAGAACTGACCTCTTCCATTTAAAAAAAACAATGGTATCTCTTAATCTTCCATTCAAATTAATTTATGACTGATGATATTTCCAAAGTTTATTAAGATTTTTAAATAATTTAGATGTTTTTATACAGTTAGCATGACAAATAGCAAAACATACTAATTTTTTCATTGCTGATAGTAAGCTTTTAGTTTTTATGAGTAAGGGTATGCTTAAGAGGCAACAGGCAACCAAAATTAATACTGTTTTGGTAAGAAGTTGATTAGTGTTTAAATATAGTAGGTTAATTAATTTCATGCAAAAATATTGGTATTAATAACTAGTTGTGGGTATATTTTTACAACTACCATCTCAGTCAAAAAGAGATGTTACTTTAAATCAAGTTTTCTCAAATGTGGACACTAAAGAGATTCTCATATGGTCAAGAAAGTCAAATCATCTTCGCCATTTTTGCACTTCAACATGTCATCCTGTGGTCTCGAGTACTCATGGCTCCCAAGTTTTTTATGTCCAGTTACCTATTTTAAAAGTAAAATAAAGAATAATAAATTCAGACTTCTAGAAGATAAGAGGAAACTGTTTTCAGGATTTGTAAAATAAATACAGAAATGATAAGAGCTACTATTAGTGCCTTAATATTAGATATACATTTTGTCAACCAAAATAGATTTTATATAGCATTAAGTTTTATAACATATATATCAGAAAGAATATTGATTCCACCTGGAAATAATTTTACGTGGGTCTATTGATTCTTTAGCTTATTAAAATACTTGCAGGCAAAAATATTTGCATTTAAAAGAGATATTTGGAATGTCACAGTATTTTTCAAAGCATCTCTTCTCCTTTTTTGAAAGGAAATTATTTATTTATTTTATGTATTCTCTACGCCCCACATGTGGCTCAAACTCATGACCCTGAGATCAAGAGTGGTATGCTCTTTTGACTGATCCAGCCACGTGTCCCTGTTCTCCTTTTAATAAACAAACATTTACTCATTACCTACTGTAATAAAGTGTTTATTGTTCAGGTATATGATACTAGTTTTCAGTTATAAGAAAACTGGAGTTATTCTCTCTGTTTTTGGTGTTTTTTTTTGTCATTTCTTCAGCAAATTATGTTTCATCCAGTTTGTACTAAATATAATGTACAGCTTCTGTAACATAGTATCACAAACTGGGTGTCTTAAAACAACATGAATTTATTCCATCACAGTTCTAAAAGTCCAAAATCTCTTTGATGGAAGTCCCATGCTCCCTCTGAAACCTGTAGGGGTGAATCCTTCCTTGCTTTTTACTTGTTTCTAGTGATTTGTCTGCAATCTTTAATGGTCCTTGGTTTGCAGATACCACACTTCAATTTCTGCTTCTGTCATCACATGGTGTCTCCTCTCCTGTATCTCTGTCTCTTCTGCTCTTCTTATGAGGACATCCATCCTATTGGAAAAAGTCCACCTTAATTCAATATGACATTATCTTAATTTGATAACGTCACAAAGACCCTACTTCCATGTAAGGTCACATCCATGAGTACTGGGAATTAGGATTTCAACATACCTTTTTGAGAAACACAATTCAACCCACAACAGCTTATCCTATGGCCCTCCAAATTTGCATCCTTCCTGTGTACAAAATATACTCACCTAATCAGTATCTCCAAGAGCCATAACTCATTATAGCATCAAAACAAAGTCTAAAATTTTATCTAAATATCATCAAATCAAAAAGTACCAAATATTATCACCTCAGCCATTTAACTCAGTAATGGGTGAGACTCAGAGTAGGCATTCCTCTTTGTGGAAGACAAGTTATCTGCTTCTAATATACAAGGGGAGATAATCCACAGGATAAACATTCCCCTTCCAAAAGGGAGAAATTGAAATGAATAAAGGGATCATGGGTCCTAAGCAAGATGACACCTCAGTTGGGCAAATTCCATTACGTTTCAGGGACACATAATAATCATCTGTGGCTGGATGATCTGTCCTCAGGGACTGTTAGGATTGCATCCCTGCTTTTTAGGTCCATCAGTATGAGGGTCGCATCCTCTGTGGTCCACCATTGGCCATACCTCTACGTGCATGGTTCTGCTCTGAGTCTTTCTTCCATCATTCACTCCAACTCTGTCCCTTTCCTTCCAGGATGGTGGTATTTCTATTGGTATAAAATTCTCAAAATTTTGTCTTTCTCTTTTGCAATTCATGAGAGTCCAAGTGATCAGATAAGAGAGTATTCTACGGATCTTTCCCGGGTAACTACATTTTTATTTCTGGCTTCCGCAGAAGTAGTTGATTGGATCCATAAGTTAAACACCTAATCTCTTTCCCAACAATTGCCTGGCCTCAAACTTAGTGTTCTCTCCAGAGCACACTTTTGTGTTTTTTTTTTTTTTTAATAATATGAATAGGCTTAGAATTTTCTAAATCACCCAGAGCCAGTTCTTATTTGCTTACTACTTTATTCTTCAATTCATATCTTTCCTCTCACACTTTTTCTATAAGCAGTAAGTGGAAAACAGATTTCTCCTTCCACACTTTGTATCAAAATTTCCTCAGTGGAATATCCAAGTTTATCACTTTTTTAATGATAAATTAACCACAGTCTCAATATATGCTGGTACCTTACCTCCTAAGAATTCTACTGATTGTGAAGGGTTAACATTTGTTAATAATAAGGTAATTTTAATTGAGTTGCAGTATTCTGAAAGCAGTTTGTGGAAGTAACTTAAAAGTATGTGTGGTTTATCCTTTCTTTTTCTGTCACTCTAATTACTTATAATCTTATTTGTGATTCAAAAATTTAAAATACATGTTCATTAATTTTAGTGGAGGCTTGAAGTATAACCCTGTTTTCATCAAGGACAGCATTTCTCAACAACTTCATAAATGCTCCTTTGGTCTTGCAAGATAATCCTTCCTTAAATTTCTTCACATTTTAATGAATAAATTCACACATAATTTCATTCTGTGAGTATTCTACTTACCAAAGAGTTTAGATTGTTTATTATTATAATAGAGAATAGAACATGTAAACTGAAAATGGTACACAAAAATAAGCTAAAATCATAATTACTATGTTCATTAGAGTCAATAAAAAATTATTGAGTACTTCCTGTTTAGCCTCAGGCTAGAAGTAAAAGATAAAGAAAGAAATTCTGAATATGCTCAGGCCTCACATTATTTATATGTTTAAAAAAATTCAGGAAAAAATGCTAAGTGGGAAAAGAGAGATAAAATAAAAAAACATGTGGGGCACCTGGGTGGCTCAGTTGGTTGAATGACTGACTTCGGCTCAGGTCATGATCTCGCAGTTCACGGGTTGGAGCCCCGCGTCGCGCTCTGTGCTGACAGCTTGCTCAGAGCCTGGAGCTTGCTTAGGATTCTGTGTCTTCTTCTCTCTCTGTCCCTACCCTATTCGTGCTCTGTCTCTCTCTGTCTCTCAATAATAAATAAATGTAAAAAAAATTAAAAATAAGATGCTACAGGAGAATAGGAAAAAGAAAATTTACCTTCCTTTCTACATTCTTTCTTCCTCTTTTTTTATATGTAGTTATCATGCTTCGTATTTCACTATGAATGTAATATTTTGTTTAATATTTAACCCTGGAATAGAGTCATTGACCAGGAAATGTATTCCTTTACTGGGCTATTAAAATAATCTCCATCACCATGGTCTACAAAATTTCTTAGCCTTTATAATAATGATAAAGTCCTTGTTATGTTATTGTCATGTTCACAATGCTTGTGAACCTACTTATTTTGTTTAACTTTTTTTCCCAGTTACTTTAATTTAATTTAATTTTTTTTAACTTTATAGTTTATTGTCAGGTTGGTTTCCATATAACACCCAGTGCTCTTCCCCACAAGTGACCTCCACACCATGACCATCACCCTCCTTTACCTTTCCCCCTTCCCCTTCTGCCCTCAGTTTGTTTTCAGTATTCAAGAGTCTCTCCTGTTTTGTCTCCCTCCCTCTCCCTAACTCTTTTTCCTCCTTCCCCTCCCCATGGTCCTCTGTTGGGTTTCTCCTGTTAGACCTATGAGTGAAAACATATGGTATCTGTCCTTGTGAACCTATTTAAAGACATGTTTAGCAGAGTTTGAGAACAGAATATCTAACCTGAGCTTTTGTTCCACTACTGATGCTGTGAGGTTACATATTTGCTCAGAAGTTTGCTTGGTAATTTAAGAAGATCATTTAAATAATTCAAGATAATTTGAAGATAATGATCCCATCTCTATGAATGCCTCAGATTAATGTCACCTAAACAACAAACTGTCTAATAGCAGGGGATATATCTCCAGAATTTAGTTTATACCCTATCAAATAATGGATGCCAAACATCGGTTGAATGGTTGCATTCATTAATGAATAAGTTGTTGAATATGAGAGCTGACCTTCTTCACGATATTCCTTAATTCTTATCAATAAATTATTACCAAAATTCCTGGTTTTTTCAAACTTAGTTTCATATGTATTTATAATACAAGAAGGCAATAATATTTTGTTTAAACTAATTTTCTTGTTGGGAAAATCACTTGTCTTTACGTCTGTGAATATAGTTTTCTCAAGCAACTGTAGCTAATTCTAGTTGTCTGGAATGTGTGAAACTAATATGTGAATTTTTATGTTATGTCACTCTGGATTTGTTGAAGGCTTCTAACTATCACAAGCTGTACAAGGCAAAGGAGAAGAAAAAAAGAGAGTAAAAACAACAACAGAGTAAGAATCCCTTCTTTGGATGTACTGAAATGCCAGAAATGGAATTTTAAAGGTAGATGAGAACTTAGATGTTATTTAGTTAAAGTGCCATTCTATAACACAGAATTCTAAGATCTGTTGGGTGACTAATTCAGTTTTTCTGAGCTGGCTCAGGGTTGTGCATGGATTTACTCCAGATCACCTTGCCCAGATAGCGTCTATTCACATTCAGTTAATCCATTTCCACTTTAGTCTCTCCAAATTGAAGTGTCCTGATAGTTTGTTTTCTTTTTTTTTTCTGCTTTAACAGTTTCTTACTATCCCTAATCATCTCGAAAATTAAAATTACATTTTTCTAGATAGTCCTTGCTTATACATACTTTTGTTCATTGCTAGAATTACAGAGATTATTTCAAATTTGAATGTACTTCACAAAGAGTCATTTAACTACTGTCCTCTTTGATGATGTATTGGAGTTTAGATTTTTAGGTTTCCCTTTTATATATTTCTGTCAAGAGTAACTCTCTTTCAGAGTTTCATTTTGAGTCCTGGGCAAACAGTTGACACAACATAAATGGAAACTTTTTAATGAAGAAATAAATAATCAATGAAAAATAAAATACACTACTAGATGAACTAAATAAATCATTTACTAAAATATAGAGATATAAGTACAGAAAATTTCTCTGAGAAAAATAGTAAAGAAAAACAAATTCTATTTAATATATTTTGTTAGGCTACCCAGAATGTTGTTGGGCTTCCAAATACATATGTATTTATTTTTAAATATTTAAATGTAAAAAAGAGAACAAAATTCAAGGAAACTCCACCAAAAAGAGAAAATAACTGTTGTCTTTTTAGATATTCATACATAATTCCTTCGTAAATATATGTTTACAAATGAAATTCAAATTGCAGTTTCAATTTAGTATCCAGAATTTTCACTGTGCCTTATATTTACTATGTATTATATTAACATTTGATTAACGATGTTCCATAAATTTAATTATGACTTATGGCAGGTTTCGTTCTATGATGTACTATTACCTGGGAGTGTGCTGTTTTCCCCTGGCTTCACATTTCTTTTCAGGAGGAGCCCTTGTTATGATACCTCTTCTCAGTTCATCTCCATATTCATGAATTTGAGAGAAAAAACAGAGCTCTGTGTCTCAGCAACTTACGGGATATCTTTTGATACCTACCTGCCTACACGTTTTATGTGTTGTACTCTTCTCTTTTGTACGCAGTGAAAAGGCCAGTCTTTTTCTTTTCCTTTTTTTCCTCATGTTTATTCATTTTTGAGAGACAGAGAGCAAGCAGGGAAGGGGCAGAGGGAGAGGGAGACACAGAATCTGAAGCAGGCTCCAGGCTCTGAGCTGTCAGCACAGAGCCCAACGTGGGGCTTGAATTCACGATCCGCAAGATCATGAGCTGAGCCAAAGTCAGCACTTAACCAACTGAGCCACCCAGGCGCCCCAGGCCAGTCCCTTTTCTACAGAGGCCTGCAAATATGAGACAGTGCCTAAGTGGCTGAATTTGCCTATTTCAAGTTTCCTGAGAATCTAAGGACTATTGATTGTCCAATAATTTTATTTCTAATAAGATATCATTTTGATTTTCATTTGCCTGCCTTCTTTTCCATTTCTCTATTGGTTCCAAATTCTGGTCCAGAAAAGGTTAAGTCATTTATGATGCTTTTAAAAAAATCTAACAACACATGTACTTATAAATTTATTTTTTGAAATACTTATTGGTCTAATGTTTGATTACTCTAATAAATATGATAAAATTTTGCAAATAAATTATAGGATATGTGAGAAATTATTTTAAATGAGAATTTCAGAAGAGGTGTATTATATCAAGAAGCATGAGGATTGGTATGTTTCTTGGTAAATAGTAGAAAAATTGTTTTTTTAATTATAATTTAAACAGAATTTGAAGAGACAGCCCATTCATTATTCTTATCTATGTTGATACTTGCTATTTTTGAAAATAGTGCTGTTGATCAAATATGTAATTACTTTTATCTGCATTTCATTGATTATGACATTGTAAAATATGAAATGATTAATTAGTAATTTTCTTTTTATATCCTCAAAAAATCTTCAAAGAATTAGAAGTACTACCTGATCTGTCTTCACTCCATTAATTTTCTGTTCTCATTTCCCGTTAGGTTCCCATCGACTTATTAGGACCAGAGTTTTTTAACCTGTTCATAAAAATCTCTCTCTGTATATAGATTTATTTCTTTCTCCTGCCCAGAATTTTGATAATAACTTATACAGAGCTTGTATTAGAGCTTGTATATTGTTATTTTCACATGCCATCAGTCTTTATCATATGCTAGTATATTTGCTTTTGCAAACAAGATCTTTACAATCTATAGTATTCCATTCTCCTACCATTTTTGTGTGTTACATTATTCCCAGTTATTTATGTTTGTGTTTAGACAGAAGTAAACATCTCAAATTTTCTTGTGAAAACTTTAAAACTTTCTTATATATTGTTAATTCACTTTTAATAAGGTGGTTCATCTAATCACAACCTCCCAGCAGTATAATTTATCAATTATTTTTTAAAAATTAACATACACTTATCGTGATGAGCACTGAATAATGTATAGAATTATTGAATCACTATATTGTACACCTTAAACTAATATAATACTGTATGCTAATGATAATGAAATTAAAATAAAAAACAATAAAAATTAGCAAATATATTGTGAATAATATATTATTTATCCATCTTTTAATTGCAAGTATTATTTTTCTATTTGCAGGGTGTTTGTGTGTGTGTGTGAAATGCCTGTTTATTTCATTTCCCAGTTTTTAAATCAATGTTAACAATCATTTGAAGTTTTAAAATATATAATTAACAATTTCAACTTCTTAATTTTTCAAGTATTGTGCCACCTTTATTTCTTTGAATTTTTATTTACACATTTAAAAATGGTAACAATATGTGTATATTTTGTTCCTAAACTGTTTCTATGTCTTTCTTAGTTATGAAATATTTTCCCAAACTGACTGATAATGTTATAATTAGATTTTGATTCTAGTTGTTTTATGCTTTCAATTTTACATTAACTCTTTAATTCAGCTGGCATATGTTTTGGATGATCATATAATGATTAGTTTCTTTTCAAAACACATTAATAAACAAAAATTGTTTGCTTATAACTTATTTAGCATATACTCAGTTCATGTATTTAAGGGCTATTTTCTTATATTTTACCAATTGCTTACCATTGATTCAGTACTCTTCCATTTTAGTTAAAATTATTGTAATATTGATTATGCTTTCTTATTCCATAGGAAATAACACAACACTTGCTCCATTGTAGTCTAAAACTCTCTCTTTGGCATATGTCCACAGTATTTTGAAAATAATAAAACCTTTCTGTTGACATATCCAATATATTTTCTTTTTTAAAATGTTTTTAGGTTTTTATTTTATTTTTGAGAAAGACAGAGCACGAGTGGGGGAGGAGCAAAGAGAGAGGGAGACAGAACTTAAAGCAGGCTCCAGGCTCTGAGCTGTCAGCACAGAGCCCGATGTAGGGCTCCAACTCAAGATCTGCGAGATCATGACCTGAGCCAAAGTCGACGCTTAACCAACCGAGCCACCCAGGAGCCTCTATATTTTCTAAGTATTAGTGATAATTTTTTTAAACTATTAAATCATACATATTATAATTTGCATATGACCATCTTTATGTTTCATTATTTATACACTTTTGTCATCATACTGATTTTTATGCTGAAATTTCTTTTTATAATTTTTTAATGTTTATTTATTTTTAAGAGAGAGAGAGAGAGAGTGTGAGTGGGAGAGGGGCAGAGAGAGAAAGGGAGACACAGAATCCAAAGCAGGCTCCAGGCTGTGAGCTGTCAGCACAGAGCCTTATGCGGTGCTGGAACTCATGGACCATGAGATCATGACCTGAGCCTTAGTCAGATGCTTAACCGACTGAGCCATCCCGGTGCCCCATGTTTAAATTTCTAATCAATGTAATAAATGTTAAGTAAAAAATGATATGAGACAGCTTTAAAAACAAATCTAAGTCTTTACTTATCTTCTTGATTAGGCATAAATGATACTCAGGAAATCACTGTAAAACCCAGTTAATATTCATTATCAGAGGGGGAAATTCACAAACAGACTTGCCCTACATTGTTGAGAAAATAAGAAAAATGATCAACTGAAGAAACAATGATAAACCTCAGAGGAAGGAACACATGATAAAATTCAAAATAAAGAGCCACATTTATAAATAAGAATAAAAGTCTTATTACATAAATTACCTAATAAATAGGCATACAATATATAAAACAATAATAGGCAGTCTTGAAAAAATCTATTAAATTAAAACAAAACTACCACATGTCAAAAAATATTAAACTTGAAGTATTTGATAATAAGTTGAAAATATGCATATCAAATTAAAACCTGCAGAATATATTGGCCTTATTTAAAGGCACTATAAAGAGACCGTAATTATTTAAATAGTATTCAAGGTATTACATAAAGTCTAAAGAAAGCCTTCTAAGTTCGAAAGGAAAATACATAAATTTAAATGATCATAGAGAGAGAAAACAAGCACAAAACACAAATCCGGGAGGTAGAATATATTTGCAGTTAAATAATTGAAAAATATTTGATGACAACTTATTAAGACTATTAAGAAACAAGATAAATTGAAAACCACTGGGTCACCTAAACCAACATAAACTAAACTAGAAAAATAAAACAAAACAAAAACTGAAAACCTTTGAAAAAATCAACATCTTGGGGTGCCTGGGTGGCTCAGTCAGTTAAGCAACCGATTTACTGTGATCGGTAGTGATCTCGCAGTTTGCAGGTTCGAGCCCCGCATTGGGCCTGTGCTGACAGCTCAGAGCCTGGAGCCTGCTTCGGATTCTGTGTCTCCCTCTCTCTCTGCCCCTCCCTTGCTCATACTCTGTCTCTCTCTCTCTCAAAGAAAAAAAAAAAAAAAAACACAAAAAGAAAACACAAAAAAAACAAAAAAAACATTGAAAAGATCAATACCTATACATAACCAAATGAAAAATGGTTACATTTCAAACATCCTGCAATTATCCTTCAAAAATATTATATTAAAAAAATGAGGTCCTCCTGGGTGATTCAGTTGGTTAAGCATCCAGCTTTGGCTCAGGTCATGATCTCTGGGTTCATGAGTTCGAGCCCTGCATCGGACTCCATGCTGACAGCTCAGAGCCTGGAGCCTGCTTCGGACTCTGTGTCTCCCTCTCTTTGTCAAAAATAAATAAACATTTAAAAAAAAACAGCTATATGGGGCACCAGGGTGGCTCAGTCAGTTAAGCATCGGGCTTTGGCTCAGGTTGCCATCTCAGGGTCCCAGTCCTTGTGTTTGAGCCCTGCATAGGGCTCTGTGCTAACAGCTCAGAGCCTGGAGTCTGCTTTAGATTCTGTGTCTCCCTCTCTCTTTCGGTTCCTCCCCAACTTGTACTCTGTCTCTCTCTGTCTCAAAAATAAATAAACTTTAAAAAAAATGAGAAAAGCACGCATCTGTCTTCCAGTTCCACAGGTAAGGAGTTTGGAAGTCAGCAATACATCCTAACAACAAATAAGAAGCTGAACAGACTGAAATATCAACAACTCTTCTTGGATCCTTTACAGAGGTGAGGAGACAAGGCAAACGCTGCCTGCAAGGCTGAAGAAGCAGAGGAACATAAGTGCAGAGTCACAGGTAGGAGCTGCTGTGGGAACTAGCACCAGAGATTGGGAAACCTGAACTGTAATTTACAAATTGCTGCATGACTTCTATGTTGACACCTGCAACAGTTAAAGTTTCCCAGGAAATTAATTCATGGGAAAATGAAATACCACTGCAAACCTATTAGAATGAATTTTAAAAAAATCTGACAATACCAACTACTAGCAAGGGTGCAGAACAATGGGAACTCTCACTCATTGTGGGTATGACAAATGATACAGTTTACTTGGGAAGAAAATTTGGTAGCTTTTTCCCAATCTAAACAAGAGTCTTATCATATGATTCACTGATAGTGTGTCTAGGCATTTGCCCAACTGATTTGAAAATCAACGTCCACACAAAACTTGAAGGTGGATGGAAGCAACTCAGATGTCATGTAATAGGTGCATGGATAAAATACCTGCGGTACATTTATATGATAGAATGTTGTCAACAATGAAATCAAGTGAGGTATTAAAATATGAAGGGACATGGGCAGACTTTAAAAAAATTTTGGTAAGTGAAAGAAGCCAGTCTGATTACAATTATAGGACATTTTTGAAAAAGCCAAAGCTATAAATAAAGCAATCAGGTCAGTGGTTTGGTATTAGGTGTGATGGGAAGTAGGTAAGGTGAACTACATGAAGTGGGGGGGGACTTAGGTTGGTGGAACTATTCTATGTGATACTGTAATGGGGGATATATGACAATTTGCATTTTTCAAAATCCCAAAACTTTTATGGCAAAGAAATGAACCTTAATGTATGTTAATTAAAAAAAAAAATCTTAGGATTTTGGGGACTATTGGAAGGGATTCAGATTGTGACAAGAGAATCTAATTGTATCACAAATATATGCAACAACTTTGCTGAAGCAGATGGAGGAAAATGAAGCTAATATACATAATTTTAGAAATGTCTAAACTCTGTAATACTAATAGCAAAAGGATTTGCATGTAAGCACTGTATTCTGATTGGTAAAGTTATTCCCCATGGGAGTAAAGGTTAATGAGTCTAATACTGCCATAAATGTATGCTGAAATTGAAAAATTAACTAAGTGGAAAGTGGTTGGTAATGTCCAGGTTTATTACTGTTAGAGTTGGCATTTACAGATCTACAAGGGGAGGAGACTACAATGATCCATGTGGCAATGTATTAGAGATGAATATGTTAGTATGAACTCATGTTTGGTTTAATATAGGTACAGATGGTTATGTTAGAAATATTTATACATATGTGTATATCCATAGGTTGGTTTACACACATATATTGTGTATTGTGTATTGTGTATATTTCTCTGCCAACTGAAAATCCCTAAAGCAATGACACCTCAGTAGCAAGAAGGACACAGAACACTCTGATCTTCGTTCCTAATACCATTCTTCAATAAAATGAGTCAGAGTTCTTTGAACATGTGGATGATTCCAGGACTGGGTTATGTGATATACAAGATGAGCCTGGGGCATATTGTAATGTCAGAAAGCAAGTTGTGCAATGAAAGGAGAGACGTGGAAAGGAAGAAAGGAAGGCAAAAAGAAAAACATCATAAAGATGAAGGTAGGTCAAGGGTACAGAAGAACCAAAATAAAAGAATTTCTAATGGCTAAAAGTGGAAAAATTTGAACAATAAAATATATAAAGTTGTATTAGATTGTAAGTAGTATTAGATTGTAAGCCAAAATATAAAATAAATATTCATGAGTCCACTTGATATAAAGGCATGACTGAGAAAATAAAGGGGTAAGAATAGAAAAATGCTTCCATGAAGTATTCTACATAATTTATGCAAATACTCTGCCCTCAGCAAAGGGTATCATCACTCCCTCTCCGCCCTCAGCAAAGGGTACCATCACTCCCTCTCCTTAACTGTGAGCTGTGCATAGTGACTTCCTTCCGAAGAGTGAACCATGAAAAGGGTAAAAAAATAATAGCTTTATAGCAGAGAAAGCTGACAAACACCACATCACTCAAGGGATAAAGGTCAACATCCAATGACATGAACCATGTTGATACATTGACCTTTTATAAAATAAGATTAAAATGGTAATTTACCTTTGGGGTCCTTCTCTCTGTAACCCCAATCCCTGGCCTAATTATGACAAAAACCACTGGAAAAATTCTGATTTTTAGGGGCATCTTACAAAAAAAAAAAAAAAAAAAAAAAAAAGAGAACACCTCAAAAAACTAAAAACAAAACTGGCCAGTTCTATTAAAAAATGTCAAGGTCACTGGGGCACCTGGGTAGCTCAGTCGGTTAACTCTCTGACTCTGGATTTTGTGAGATCGAATCCCGTGCCAAGCTCTGATCTGAGAATGAGGAGCCTGCTTGGGATTCTCTCTCTCCTTCTCTCTCTTCCCCTCCATGCTTGTGCTCTTTCTATCTCTCAAAATAAATAAATAAACATTAAAAATGTCAGAGTCATCAAAAGGAAAATAATGTGTAAGAAACTGTCACGGGGCGCCTAGGTGGCTCAGTCAGTTGAGTGTCTGACTTCGGCTCAGGTCATGATCTCACTGTTGTGGGTTCGAGCCCTGCATCGGGCTCTGTGCTGACAGCTCAGAGCCTGGAGCCTCCTTCAGATTCTGTGTCTCCCTCTCTCTCTTCCCCTTCCCTGCTCATGCTCTGTCTCTGTCTCTCAAAATAAATAAATAAATAAATAATAAATAATAAATAATAAATAATGAAATGTTAAAAAATTAAAATGGAAAGAAAAGAAACTGTCACAGACAAGTGCAGCCTAAGAAGATATGACACACTTTTTTAAAGAGTAGGTATCATTATACATTTACATTTGTAAATGAGGTAAAATAAGAAAATTTTAATACAGTGTGGACTCCATTTAATAACAATCTATCAATATTGTTTCATTGACCATAGTAAAGGCATCATGCTAATATAAGAGGCTAATAACAGGAGAAACTTGGGTTTGGTAGATAGGGGAGCTCTATACAATCAAAGCTGGAGGCATCACAATTTTAGATTTGAGGTTCTCAAAATAGTCTGGTACTGGCATAAAAATAGACACATAGATCAATGGAATAGAATAAAAACTCCACAAATGAGGGGTTCCTGGGTGGCTCATTCATGCCTGGGTGGCTCAGTCAGTTGAGCGACCAACTCTTGATTTCACCTCAGGTCATGATCTCATGGTTTGTGGGATCAAACCCCATGTAGGGTTCCATACTGAAGGTACAGAGTCTGTTTGGGATTCTCTCTCTCCTCTCTTTCTGTCCCTCCACTTGTTCACACTCTCTCACTCCCAAAACAAACAAGCAAACAAACAAATAAATAAACATTAAAAAAAAAGAAAAGAAAACTCATAAATGAACCCATGATTATATGGTCAATTAATCTTCAACAAAGGAGGCAAGAACATACAATGGGAAAAAGTCTATTCAACAAATGGTGTTGGAAAAACTGGATAGCAACATGCAAGAAAAAATGAAAGTGGACTAGTTTCTTATACCAAACACAAAAATAAATTCAAAATGGATGAAAGACCTAAATGTGACACGTGGAACTATCAAAATCCTAGAGGAGAACGTTTGCGCTATCCTCTTTCACATCTTCCATAGAAATTTCCTTCTAGGTAGGTCTCCTGAGACAAGGGAAACAAAAGCAAAAATAAACTATGGAACTCCTCAGTTTTTTTAAATAAATCTAAAAGTTTTCTAAATAATAAAGTCAATTAAAAGTAACATACAATGAGGGGTACCTGAGTGGCTCTGTCGGTTAGGTGTCCGACTTCAGCTCAGGTCATGATACCATGTTTTGTGGGTTTCAGTCCCCCATTGGGCTCTGTGCTGACAACTCAGAGCCTGGAGCCTGCTTCAGATTCTGTGTACTGGTCTCTCTCTGCCCCTCCCCCACTCCCACTCTGTCTGTCTCTCTCACTTAAAAATGAATAAACATTAACAAATTTAAAAAAATAATATACACTGAAAAACAAAACAAAACTTACAGACAAATATGATATCAAAGCTGTTTTTTTCTTCCCCCAGGCCAATTCCAAGTTCTCCCTCCCCCGCCCTGTTAGAGGAAAAGTGGCTTCTCTACTTCGACCTCTCTTACCTTTTAATTTTTTTAATGTTTATTTATTTTTGAGACAGAGACATAGTGTGAGTGGGAGAGGGGAAGACAGAGAGGGAGACACTGAATCTGAAGCAGGCTCCAGGCTCTGAGCTGTCAGCACAGGGGCCGATTCAAGGTTCGAACTCATGAATTGCAAGATCATGACCTAAGCTGAAGTCAGTCGCTTAACCTACTGAGCCACCCAGGTGCCTTGACCTCTCTTACCTTTTAGTTGTTTACAGGATTTCACTTTGCTGCCTTTGGGTTCCCTGAAGTAGGAATGGAGAAAAAATGTTAAAGACATAATAATGACAAAAGTCTGACATCTAGAAACACAAAAGAAGGAGGAACCTAAGCTGGAGTCTGGAAAGATCATTTTTAGAGGAAAATTTTGATATCTCGTCTATGGCCAGTATGGCCGTGATGGGTATTACTTACATTAGCCTAGGATAGGGAAGTCTATTAACTTTATGTCTGCTGAGATTTCCTTTAGGGGACCAGGGTCCTCACATACCAGCCTGTGTGGGTGTCATTGTCTGTAAACAACTCATAGCTGTACTCATCCACAGACATTACCCTGAATCACCTGGAGCTGCTTTGACAAAGGTGCCTTCGAACTATCCCATTCCTGAAAGAGGTCATCTCTTTCAGTGAGCCATGTGGGCATGTAAAAACTGTGTCCCAATTCAGAGCATTTAGTTGATGCCCTTTATGCTCCTAAGCTCTCCTCGGGATCAGGATAAGACTAGACTTAGCTGATGCCCTGGTTTTGCTCATTCTCGTTCCTCGTCCTATCCCTAGTTTATTCTGAGCCAGTTTCATCTGAGGATATTCCCTTGGTAATCACTTGCACAAGAATCTCTATGTTAGGGTCTACTTCTAGACATTAGTCTTAAAAGAGAGCAAAAGAATGCCTTAAACTTTTCACCTACCTTTCCTTTCTTTCACTGTGTGTGTGGCTCCATCCAATGGCAATCCAATTTTTATAATAAAGCCACCTTGCCTCCTCAAACTAAGATTATTCATGGCCTTCAGTAGAGAGAAAGTAGATAGAAAACTGATAGAAAGTAGATAGAAAACTCAGTAGATAGAAAACTGAGGAGTACTTTCAGTCTGAATGAAATTCAAAAGGGACCATTAACAGTGTTATCTTACCAGGAGAAGATTTAAATATATCGATTTAAATATACAAATCTATACTTACATATTTAATATATACTATATATAGTCTCAACATGAGATTAAATATATACAGAATATGTCTACCTATATATGTAAATATATACCTATTAATATACTCAATAAACATATAATGCATGTGCATTAATATAGTTACAAATTTTAAATACAATTCATATTTAATATAACAGAAAAATTTTACTTATCATTTGTAGACATCTAATAAATTCACATAGTTTAATGTTAGCATTATGAAACTATAAATAAAAGGTTTCTAGAAAACTTCGAGAAGATAATTTCCAAAATTGCAGTATTTGCTTCAGTTTTCTTTAAAATATTAATTTTTTAATACAGAAACATGGAGGCTTTTAGTCTCAATAATGAAACATGCCAGAAAAGCAATGTCGCCTCCAGTGTGGTAATATATTCCTTTTGAAGACTGTTTTTCTGTGGACAGAACATAGTTTAAACCCTGAGTACACAAGAGACAGCAGTTGGCATGTGCTCTTCAGTTTGACAACTCAACTTGGGTTTTATACAGCTCAGCACAACTTTATTAGTACATCATGCACTGTTATTGCTTAGAACAGAAAGAATCATGCTTAGGTATTCATGAGAGGTGGAGTAGTTAAGTAGAAAGATTCTATAAAATGTAGACTGTTAAAAAGGCATACAATTTTGTGATTTCTTCTCTTCCCCACCAGAGCAGCCAAATGGTATTTCCCAAATTTACTTGTTAAAATGATTATTTTGATTCAAGTCATACAAAGACACTCGGTAAGTACTGAAAGTATACAAGATACTGTGTTAGGTCCTAGGTTTGCAAAGTTATATGACATAACACTTATCATTAATCATATGTGTTTTCTTTAAAAGTCCACCTCGTATACATCTTTTTGGAGTTAATAATTATTTCTTTTTCTCTTCATGTACAGGCTTTTATTTGATTTTTATATTTTTATCAGAGATGGTCTGCTGAAACTCCTGTTCTGCTGTTATAAAATCATATTACTTTCTTTTCAACTGAGGGTAAATTGAAGTTATAATCCAAATAATTTCCAGATACCACAATCTTGGAACTTTTGCCATCTTTTTAATCTAATCGTGCAATACAACCAGGCAGAGA
The DNA here is from genome assembly GCA_028646485.1 of Cryptoprocta ferox. Lineage (NCBI taxonomy): Eukaryota > Metazoa > Chordata > Mammalia > Carnivora > Eupleridae > Cryptoprocta > Cryptoprocta ferox. The sequence goes on from CM053567.1 coordinate 166,780,230, forward strand.
TTGCGTTCTCATGAAATAAAACTTTTTATACATTCAGTTTTGCCACAGAGATATTTAAATTTATTGGCACATTGTCACAATCCAGGAAAGCAGGATTTGGACTTGATAGCCATCAATACAGACTATATTTCCTACAATACAAGAGATCATGGTAATCGCCTCCTTACAGGAAGACACTCAGGAAAATAGAAGTATCTTGGTTACCCTTATGACAAGAAGAGGCCTACTGAAAACTTTGGGTAAATTCAAAGTCAAACCCAATTTATGACAAAAGCTGGGGACTCAGCAACCAGAGATAGTTTCCAAAGAGGAAGCAATTTACTACCTTGCATAGACATTGTCAATACGTGAAAAGCTCAGCAGCTCTTAGGTTTCTTTGTTTTTGGGTAAAATCATATCCCTCAAATGGAAATCCTGTTGAATCCCATTTGCAAAGTTGCCAGAAAGAAATCTAAACCTGAATGTGGCAGAAGCAAGCATTAAATGATTTATAGAAGAGGTGGTACAGACAGTCTGACTAGGACCTTGTGATCTGGAAGTTCTCATAGTATTAGAAGTATCTGCATTTAGAACACTGGCAGAAAGGACTTTGGAAAAACAGTGCTATGTTTTAGGTTTGCCATTTGAAAGAAAATTGACAGCTTGTTATTAGGTGTTGGTCAAAACTCTCTACGCTTCTGAAAGTCATCAGCTAACTCTGAGCATGGAGGTACTTAATCGTATTTGACTGAGGTCTGAGAACATGTAAGTAATTAGAGAGCAGTGCAACAGAGCTCTCCCACAATGTGGAAATGCTATATTACATAACATTCTAAAGAATGAATTGTAGGGGTAGTGCACTGCATAAATCACAAGGTAGAATCACTACCTGTGATGTCAACCATAGAGCTATCCAAGGCATCCCCAATGCCATTGCTGTGTGGTCTGAATTCTGTGACTCTATCCCATCCAAGTTAAAACATTCTACCTGACTCTCAGAAGTAAGCGTCAGACTGAATATGGATTGTTCTTTGCAATCAGAGGTATTATGACTGCATGATGTAAAACTAGATGGAAGAAATAAGGGCAAGACTATGCAGTAGGCAAAGATACAAAATCTTTATTTAATAATAGAAGAAAAATTAGGCACCCATTTTAAGGGAATTACTTGGATTTTTATACATTCTTGGGCTCTAGTCACTGGATTTCCTATATTACCAGGCATACAGGCCTCAATGATTAGGTAAAAGTGCACCCCTGTAGGTACTAATTTGTGAAAAATTTTTCTGGGTGTTTACAGGAAGACACAGAGTAAGTTATTGAGGTATGCAACAATCATATAAAAAGTAGACAAAAAATATTGTCCAGTTTCAAGTTCAGAAAGATATTGGAATCCTAATACTGATGTCTGTGTCCAATTTCTTAGTAATTCCTGGATTCATAAAATAATTGGACATGCTATGCTTAGGCTGTGCACCCATGATATAGAAATGACTAATTCCTTTTGGACTCAACAAAATAACTAATATAAAGGATATACTCAAGGTCAAGAAGAAAGAATAATTTGAAAGTAGAGGGGGTTAAAATTATCAAAGGATATATATCAGTGCATAGATAGAATATGAATTATGTAAGAACACTAATGATGGCTATAAGAGTCTGTTAACTGAGATTTATATCTAATATACTCTAGATGTTATTTATCCTGTAACAGAAGAAATCTTAGAGAATAGAATTAAGTCTTTGAAACAGCAAATTCTTAATTCACCCCCTAACCCACGATATATTTCTTCTGATCAAAATATGCATTCACTGCTACCAATGTACAGAGATAGGTAAGGAGACACTATTAAACGATTTTCTTTATCCTTTACCAAAAAGAGAACTAATAAAATGATTGTTATTCAAAATAGGTGATTCGAAAGGAATTGTTAAGCGAGTAACTTAAATTGTATACAGAGGAAATGTATATGGGGAGACTACTACTCTGAAAAAGTTTCTAGAAAAGGAGGTGTGAATAAAGGAATAGGAGGGGATGAAAATATACAACTAAATCTCTTTCCCACATAGAAGCCTTTATTTTTTTCATTTTATCTTATTCAGTAGTATTGGGCAACATTTAAATTTATGTGTACTCACAGAGCCTTATATTTATGTAAAAGGTGCAGTATCATTGGACTTTACGGCATATAATCCTGAAGCCACTTTGAAATGGAGAATGGTTTACTCCATGTAGTGAACTTTGGGCAAACTATGAATGCAGCTCCATGTTCAAGTATCAGGGAAAAGTCCAACTCTATGACATCAGCTTGAGTAAGGGACTGAGTAAAATAATCAAGAAGTTTGTTATTATTACATGCTCTGTGGATATATAACACAAAAGCTTAACCAAAGCAGGAAATAGTGACCATCAAATGGATAAAATAAGGAAACAGGCAGATGTCATAGCAGATTGCAGATGGTCATTAGTAGATGTCACTCGTCAGGAAAAGATCCCATCATTATAGTCCTATGTGACCAAGTAGTGCAAGACAGTAGTATTCTTACCTATTTCTTTTGTTATCTGTCATTTAGTAATGACTACTTTTAGAAGTAATTTCTGTATTGAGTTATTTGTAGAAAGAAGATTGGACTCTTGTTGGCTTATAAACACTCCCCAAATCTTCTCTGTATATAACCTGAACAAAAGAAGTGAACCTGTGTCAGCTAATTGACTCCATATATAGGAAACTGACTATAACTCCCTTTTATTGTTTTTAGGTTATATTTACAATTCTGGTAAGTTTTCATTTGACCTGAGGACAATTTTTACCAATGAATTGGACAGGATGGAGGATGCTGAGAAGTGGAGCTTTTAATTGGTGAACAGTGACAAATTAAGCAGCTATCCAGTGATTCACATACAGGAGAAACTCCTCGGTGGAGTTGGGGAAGAAGGGAGGTGACCCAGTAGAATCTCATAAAAAGGCAGAAAACTGACCTCTTGAAAAACCCTCTAATTATGTTTGATATAGTCTTCACCTAAGGCATAATTTTATTAGGACATCTCTGGTTTAGTATTTCTTTTGTCATAAATAAATCAGAATCTACAAAAAAGAATAATTCTTTTAAATTTTTTAGGTTTATTTATTTTTGAGAGAGACAGAGAGACAGAGTGCAAGTGGGGGAAGGGTAGAGATAGAGGGAGACACAGAATCCGAAGCAGGTTCCAGGCTCTGAGCTGTCAGTGCAGAGCCCCAGGTGGGGCCCAAACCCACAAACCACGAGATCATGACCTGAGCTGATGTCAGACACTTAACTAACTGAACCACCCAGGTGCCCCAAAAGGAATAATGTTATTAGGACATCTCTAGTTTAGCATTTTTTGTGGTAAATAAATCATAATGTACAGATCTATGCAGGAGCACGACTAGTTGGAAAATGCCACATACACTATTCAACTATTTGAATATAAAAATAGAAATATATAGTAACCTGCATTAGGTCAATCACATTTTCACTCTTGGGGAATTATAGTCAAGAAGCACACCAAGAAGTTGACAATGAAATATAATTTTTCTAATTACTTGGTTTAAAATTTTATCTTATTCACAAATTCATTTTTTAAAAAAATTATTAATGTTTTATTTATTTTTGATACAGAGAGAGATAGAGCATGAGAGGGGGAGGGGCAGAGAGAGAGGGAGACACAGAATTGGTAGCAGGCTCAAGGCTTTGAGCTGTCAGCACAGAGCCCAACGGGTGGCTCGAACCCATTAACGCGAGATCATGACTTGAGCCGAAGTCGGAGGCTCAACCAACTGAGCCACCCCGGCGCCCCTTCCAAATTTATTTTTGACCACCCTAGTCTTCTCTAGTTTTTTTCATAATTCTTATTACATCCTAACATAGTATATAATTTACTTTTCATTGTTTATTGTTTACTGCCTGTCTTTCATCAGTAGAATATAAGATGCACAAAAATAGGGACCTAATCTTGCTTTATTGATTTATAATAAACCCATTTTTGGTGAAGAGTATGTAGTAGGTGCACAAAAATGGTGAATGAATGAATGAATGTGTTCAAGGCAACTGTTATGTTATAGTCCACTATGGACCATGTGTGAAATGAAACTATTGGGATACTGGATGAGGTTAAGAGTTTGTGTTTATATGGATTACAGAAGTAAAGAAGTAGAGAGAGAGGAAGAGAAGAAAAGAGATAAGAGAACAGGGGAGGAAAGGAAAGAGGAACTAATGAGAATGAGCAGGAGAAAAATAGGAAGAGGGAAAAAATGTAGGGTAGATGATTAACTCATCTTTAGAGCTCTTTTAGTTTTTGTTCCTATGATCCTTAACTGTGTACCTTCCCAAATTCCTAAGGAGTTATCTAAAACACTCCTGTATCTAAATACAATAAATCACATACTTCCCACACATTTAAAAAGGTGGATTTCCAGATTTTGACACAAAAAGACCTAATGAAAAATAATAAGTGCCCTGAAATTTACTACACAAGATTTTTCTCTAGTTCAATAATAATATGAAAAATAATAGTAGCAAAATCATTTTGATGGTAAACAAAGGTATTCTCACTTTTTACCTAAAATGAAAGCAATCCATTTTCCGTTCAAATTCTTTACTGTGATGCTTTCAGAGATACGTGCATTTTTCTCATTTCCAAAAAAACTATAAATATAAAATTGAAGGTGTTAGGAGTTATTTTGTATACGATAGTTATAATTAGAGTTGACTGTCTTTTCCTTTTGACCTTGCAGAAACAATAAATGTTAATGAGGCACTCTTATTTTTGTGTGTGGAGTTGTTCATATGAAAAAAAAAACATTAAAAATTCACCTGCTAACATCTGTGGTGCCCACAGACCTTGTGCAAAGAGTTGAATGCTTTACTCTCAATGATGCACAAAAATATCACTATGTTAACAAAATATAAACTTGTATCTCCAACACCTCAGTTATTCAAATAAAATAATATGAAAAAATCTAAATTAGATATAAAATTTTTGACAAATTTGACTGCCTAAACAAGGATTCTGTGAGAATCAGTAAAAGAATCAGATCATGTAGTGAAGGGCATTGAATACTAGAGTTGAAGTTTATTCTCTTATTCAGAGCTCAATAACTTAACCTTGTAATGTTTTCTTCTTAATTTGGATTTAATATTAAGGAACTGATATTTTAATGGTTTACCTAGGATAAGTATTAGATCTATTAAAATAGAAGCAAAACAAGTCAGGCAGATGACTAGAGTTAAGAAGAGTGGCATTTGGGGCGCCAGAGTGTCTCAGTCAGTTAAGCAACCTCGGCTCAAGTCGTTCTCACAGTTTGTGGGTTTGAGCCCAGCATCAGGCTCTGTACTGACAGCTCAGAGCCTGGAGCCTGTTTCAGAGTCTGTCTGTCTCCCCCTCTCTCTGACCCTCCCATGCTCATTCTCTGTCTCTCTCTGTCTCTCATTAATAAATACAAATGTCAAAAAAATTAAAAAAAAAGAAGAGTGGCATTGAAGTTTATGGTTTCATGGGGATAAAATAGAAAAAAATGTACTTTATTAAAGAAATTAAATTAGTGAAATAACCTAAAACATTCATAATTTGAATAGCTTTTCCACTATCCAAGTGTGATGAGCAGAATACTGGATTCACAGAAATGTCCACATTCTAATTCCCTGAAGCTGTGATTGCTGTCTTATATGGAAGAAGGGAATTAAGGTTGCAGATGAAATCAAGATTACTCATCAACTGACTTTATAATGAGATTATCTGGATTTATTCAGGTGGACTCAATGGAATTATAGAGAGCCTTTAAAATGAAAGAGAAGCAGAAGAGGAGGTCAGATAATGGATATAGTAAAAACTCAAACCATAATTGCTGACTTTGAAGAAAGAGGAGGCGAACCATAAGCCCAGGAATCTGGGCACCTAAAGAAGCTGGAAGGGGCACCAGGGTGGCTCAGTTGGTTAAGTGTCCTACTCTTGATTTTGCCTTGAGTCATGATCTCAGGGTTCCGGAGATTGAGCCCCAAGACTGACAGCACAGAGCCTGTTTGGGATTCTCTCTCTGTCCCTCTCTCTCTGCTCCTGCCCTGCTCCTGTTCTCTCTCTGTGTCTCTCTCTCTGTCTCTCTCTCTCTGTCTCTCTCTCGAAATAAATAAACTTTAAAAATAAAGAAAGAAGCTGGGAAACGAAAGACCAGAGTCTCCCAAAAAGCCCCTAGAAGGAGCACAGTTGTGTTAACACTTGATGTTAGCCGAGTGGGATCCCTTTCAGACTTTTGACCTCCAGAACCTATGAAATAAATTTATATTGTTTTAATACTTTTATGGTAATTTTTACATCACCCATAGAAAATTACTGTGCCAAGTCTCTTCCTGGTGAATTCAACATTCAAAAGTAGAATTTCTTTCTAGATTGCCTCCTTCTGGGCACTCAGACTTGGGTAACTTGTTTCTTTCTTTCCCTTATTCACACCTTTTATTACCAATGCTGTTGATATTCCTTAGTTAACTTGCATGACTTCTAAGTATATGAGGTAAAGCATCTTAATTCAGGGTAACATTACTTTATTCATTTCAAGTTATTATCTAATTAATAACTTGTTTATTTAGTTAAGACTAGTAAATCACTCTAAACTGAATGTCTGTGGTATTTCATACTTCCAAATCTGTTTTCAAGACATTGCTATGGTACTTTCTCTTTGTTTTTATTCTATTCCTATCTATTTGTGAAAGGTAAATTAATTTTACTAATTGCCCATTTTGCTTTTAATACTCAGCCCAGTGCTCAAAGCCTCTGTGATAGGCAGCTCCTAGGAGGCCCTGAGATTCCTAATTCCTGATACACATAATCTGTATAATTCCTTCCTGTTGATTGTGAATCTGGCTTGTGAATATGATGAGACATCAATAGCATAATTACATCAATTCATATGACCAAGAGATTTTTGTGGAAGCAATTAATGTCCCTGATCGGTAGACTTAGAGTTACTCAAAATGGACATTTTCTTTTTGAGCCCTTAAGAAAATGTCAGAAAGAATTGAAGGGAGAGAAATCCTTCTACTGGCCTTGAAGGAGCAACTTGCCATGATATGTGGTGAGGGACATGTGGCAGGAATTGTTGGAGGTTTCTAGGAGGTCAGAACATCCCAGGTTGATGGCTAGAAAGAAAGCATAACCCTCAGTCCTACAATCAAAAGGAATTAAATTCTGCCAATAACCAATAAGGATCAAAAAGGACTCTGATCCTTAGAGAAGATCACTGCCCTGGCTTACACCTTGATTTCAGCATGATAGGACCTTGAACAGAAAATGCACTAAAAATGTACTGGACTCCTCATGCATGCAAACTGTGAGATGATAAATATATGTTGTTTTAAGTTGCTAAATTGATAGTGATTTGATATGTAGCAAGAGAAACAATTGCACACTCACAGTAATATTTCCCCAACACACTTCTCTTTAATTTCCTTCTTTCTCTCTATACAACTATCCATTACATGGTCAAATAGGTACAATGAATGGAGACATGACAGGAATACTGCCCCTGCCTCCCTCAAGTCCTTGACACTGACACTAATCTGCAATCCTTTCAGTAATATGGGATTGCTTTTGGCTTAATATTTTCCTAAGTAAAGGCACTTCTAGTGGCTTCCATTTTGCCTTTCCACCATTGCCCTCATTTAACAGGTCAGGGAATCAGTCCTGGGATTCTGCCAGTTGCTGAGTATGTCTATTCCAATTATACATTTTGGAACTGGAGAACTAACTAAAAAAGTGTGTTTGAGGAGCCTCTGAACTTATCATGAGATGAAGCTGAGTTGAAACTGTACTGGGAACCATAAGCCCTTCCTCTGATTGGTGGGCCACAGTGATATTTTGAGTCTCCTGCAATAAGTGTCATTTCAGAGCAAGTGTCCAGAAATCCCCAGAAAGACTGATCATTCCATTTTCCACAGAGCACAATCACAATCTTTTTCCACAGAGCACAAATCACAATAAATTTTTTAGCATTGTATTGAAGTCCTTCCTCTAAGGGACCTGGCCCTCTTTTATTCCAGGGGTGCTGGGCTTGTGAACAGGCTCAAGTCTGGGAATTGATTAAGGGACTCTGATTTTCTGTTTTGGTAACTGAAGTTACACTTCACTTTACTTGAACTGGAACTCTTCCAATTATATTGATCAATTAAGAATTTATTAGACTGCCCATCTATATCTCTTCTAGGGTCACCATGACACAAGTCAGACTTTTCTGTTTAGTGCTTGACTTTGCTGTTCATTACAGTAACCATGTCCACCTTGTCTTTTGCAATTAAATGCTGCCACTTGACCCCTTGGCTTCTATTCTCATTGAATTTAAGTATCTCAGTTCTGTGGCAGCAGTCTCTGATCTGTAGAAAAAAACAACTGCAGAGATTTTCAAGGATGCTGGGTTTCCCCTCACAAATATATCTCTCACAGGATTGGTAAAAGGTATGTACCTCTGGGGGGGATGAACATGTCTTACGTGATAAATTCACTCTAACATTCAAATCTGCCTAAACTTTTAATACCTTCTACAGGATACCAAGGTGGTTAAGACATTTCAACATAATTTTGAACCGACCACTTTTTGGTCTATGTTTCAACAAGCCAATGAGACAAACTTTTGAGAAATTTCGACCTTTCAAGTTTCAACACTGGATCCAAAATCTCTGCTTAGTGGGTCCATATCAACAAATTTGGTTAGATTCAAGTTAATGTTCTTTATGCCATTATCCTATACTCTTAGTATCCATTTCTACACCTATCTTTAGAATTTGTGTGTATATAAATTGGAGTATTCATGTAATTCTTTTGGAGTATAGACCCATCTCTTCATGGGTCACACTTTGTACCTCATCTTTCGACCATACTGATACATGAGTTTAGTTATAGGTCTGGAAGCAAAGAGGAGCACCAAGGATAGGTCCCAAAAAGAACCTTGACAGTGTATTGCTAGCTAACTACCTAAAAGGAAGCCACTAGAGCTTTCTCAGTCCACTTCTTCAGACAAGGACTTGGTAAAATGTATAGGTTTAGTATTCCCAGCTACGCTAGGATCTGTTCATATGTCCAATTCCAACTTTCAGGATCCCACCCCTTTCCAATTAATGCATTCATTTAAAAATGCATACCCTGTGAAGTTGGGGATTCAATTTCTGGCTATAATTCAACCACCCACATGATGAGGCTCTTGGTTCGGTTTTAGAAATTTCAGCTTCATGGATACGGAAGATAAGCGTTTTATTCAGGACAGACATAGAAACTTCTAGGTCCTTCATGCAGGGAATTTAAAGCCCTGAGCTCATTCTGTTTCTGTACTTTGTACAGCACTATTAGGAACAACCAGCAATCTCATTATAGTTATTAATTTGATAAAAAATGTTTTATGATAGCAAATACATGGTCACTCGGAACCTTGTCTCTTGTAAGTATTTGGTGCAGAGTATCTAACAGTGATAATTTGCATATATCTACTGCCACCTCTTGTCAAGGATCATCAGTGCCCTCTTTACCACTGGAAATAGAATAATTAGTATCTTTAATTAGAACCAGATTAGTGAGTCAATTTCACAAACCCCAGAACTAATTCAGAGAACTCATCCTTAAGATTATGTCCCTCTGAAACCACTCTCAGTAGCAAAATCTGTAACAGTCAAAGTTCTCCAGACAGGCAAAAACCAATAGCAGACACACACACACACACACACACACACACACACACATTTATATTGATTTATGTTTATATATCTAAATGTATTTATTTTAAGGAATTGGCTCATACATTTATGGGGGTGGCAAATCCAAAATCTATACAGGAGGCTGGTAGCCTGCAAACTCAGACAAGAGTTGATGGTGGCGTTCTTGAGTTCAAAATCAAATTTGGTTAGATTCAAATTAATGTTCTTTATGCATTATCCTATACTCTTTTTTTTATCCTATATTCTTAATATCCATTTCTACACCTACCTTTAGAATTTTTGTCTATATAAATTGGAGTATTCAAGCTCCAACACAAAATCCATAACACAGATTAGACACTTAAGGAAGATTTCTGTTATGGTCTTAATGCAGTATTCTTTCTTCTCTGGGAAACCTCAGTTTTTGTTCTTAAGGCCTTCATCTGATTGAATGACATCCACTTGCATTCTTGAGGGTTATCTATTTTATTCAATGTCATCTGATTGTAGACATTAATCACATCCACAAAATATCTTAACATTAACATCTAGACTAGTGTCTGACCAGGGTCTATGCCTTTGACACCATACGTTAGCCAAGCTGACTCATGAAATTTAACCAGTACATTCAGCAAAGACATTCTTAAATGTGCTGACTTTATTTTTCCTCTCAGTTCATAGAAGTGTAAAATACAACCACTGCTAATACAACTTGATGCCACCAACTTGATTCATTCTCAGGTGTTAGCAATTTAATCAGCATTATTTTTGTAGCAGAAGTGCAAATGTTCACATAATGAAAAAGACAAATAATGCCTTAGTATTTTTATGAAAATAGTTTTGACTTCATATATCTTTAAAATTGGTTGGATAAAGCCATAGATGTACAAAGGACTACTCTGAGAATACCTGTTCTAGCAAATTATCATTAGCTTATTTCTAGAAGTTTAATTATCAGCTTTTTGAGAGAGGTAAGATTGAAATGATTTGCATTCTCTCTTTTCATGAAGAACTATATCACAGTTACTTACCTCCTTTTCTACAGGGTTAATAATTGGAAAAAACATTGAAAAGGCATCAAATCCAGTGTTTAGTATGTTTATCATCATGCAATTTTTAATCTCTTTTCTGCTTTGCTTTTATTTCATTAAAGGATGGATGATTTTTTTTGAGCTTGATGGTTTCATTTAGAATTTTGTATATACATTCCATCAGGAAAAAAAAAGGATGAACTATCCAAAATGAAAGTGTACTTCAAGTAGAAACATTTGCATGTACTATTGTGCCAATATATTATTAAAATATTTTTAATGAAAAATAAATGACTTATATGTTATGCATCAAACTGAGATTCTACATTTTATTTTAAAATTTATGATTCTGAATAATTATTTTAATATTAATGGAATTCTTAACAATAAGTAAATGAGTTCATAGTTTATTCATAAAAAATAATTCTAAAGAAAAATCATAGGTAATAATTTAAGTGAAATGCCTCCTCAAATAATCCTCATAATGAGGATTTAAGATTGATTTTGGATTCAGGATAACAAGTCAACAACAATCAACTATTACTAAAATCACATTTTTAACTTATTTTTCTTTAAAAGCCTTTTGTTCTTCTTAGCTGATTTAGAAAAATTCTTGCTCTTATGTAAAGAGAAGAATTTTATTTATACAGCTAATTGTATAGAACATAAGGTTACTGCTTTTCTCATTTCCAGGGACTGTTTTCTCTTCTTTCAAGAGTATTCATTAAAACTTTAAGGCTTCAAGATACTTTTGACTTCATATACTTTTTTTTTCCTTTTAGCCAAAGCTGAAATTATTAAATCCACCATGTAATGTACCATTTCTACAATAAAGCAAATTTTATACTTTTGAAAGAAAATCTTTAATAACCTTAAATGAAACAAAATCTTTCTTATAATCTTCTCACTATATTGATAGTTTATGATTATTTATTAGTATTTTAATATATTTTAGAGCATCATTTTGGCTAAATAGTTCTTCTTATTATTATTTATGATATTATTTTAATGTTTTGGGTACAATAATTCAAAATCTGAGGTCAATTTATTTCAATATTTTACTTAATATTTGTCACAGCTGAAAATATAGTTCATAAAGATCTATAGATATGAATAAAAGTTCAGTATTTGGTATACTTATTAAACTATGATTCTTCTCAAATATGGTTGATATAAATTCCAATTATACAGGTGTTTTCTTTTGGTTTAATATTTGGTTACTTATTTCCATAGTTTCTGTCTTAGTCTGTTGATGCTAGAACAGAATACCATAGACTGACTGGTTTATAAACAATAGAAATTTATTTCTTACAACTCTGGAGGATAGAAAGTTTAAAATCAAGGCTAAGGCACATAAAGTTCTGGTGACAAACTGCTTCCTGGTTTACTCACAACCTTCTTCTCTCTGTACCTTACATGGCAGATTGTGAGGAAGCCTTCTGGAATGTTTCCAGAAGAACAGTAAACTCAAACATGGGGGTTCAAGCCTCATGGCTCAATCACCTTCCAAAGACCCCAACTTCGAATATCATCACTTTGGGTATTAGGTTTCAACACACAAATTTTGGCAGGACATAAACATTCAATGTATGGCGATGTCTAGTGTTAATGAGGTATTTTTCTAATTAGACTGTTTTTAATATTTTTTGAGATGCTGATATATGGAAGGCATAAAACTTACCAGTAAAATTCCGTAATGAAAGAATTACTTAAAACTTCCATTTCTGAGGTGCGTGGGTGGCTTAGTTTGTTAAGTGTCTGACTCTTGATTTAATTTGGCTCAGGTCATGATCTTGCAGTTTGTGAGATTGAGTCCCTCGTTAGGCTCTGCACTGATAGTGTGGAACCTGCCTGAGACTCTCTCTCTCCTTCTTTCTCGGCTTCACTCATGCACTCTCTCTAACTCTTTCAAAAATAAATTAATTAAGTTAAAAATAAAACACCCATTTTCCATGGAATTTAAATCACTATTAAATTTTGTTTTGTTTGAATAGATTAAATTTAGTTTTTAAACTTTGTTAAGTAGCCATAATATACATTGTCTTTCATCTTCTCAGTACATACTGTCTACTTTGTTTTCTTCTTATATAATCTCAGTGTGTTTTGAGAGTGGGTGGCATTTACTTAATTTTAGAGAATTAGATTCTTATCCTGCAGGGGAAAACCATGACTCTTCAGAAAGAGTTATGGCAATCTCATTTTTTGTTTTTATTGGTCCTAAGTTAGATATGTGACCAATTTTGGATCTTATGATGAGATAGGACAAGAAATGTTCTTTTACTTGCTTCTGTATGATTAAAAATAATAAATAGATATATATATATATATAAATAGATAGATCTATGAATATGTAGATTAAATAGATGATAGATAATCAAGGTAATAAATCAAGGCTTCCTGAAGAAAGGAAGTATTGTTTTTACTTATTCTCATTCGTCTGGAAACAGAAGTGAAAGACTCAAGGCACAACACATACCTTGTGATTATAGTGCTTCAGCAGGGAAAAAGGACAATATCCACCTTAATGACAATAGAAAAATAGAAAGTACTTGTGTCCCAGATGGTCTCATGGAGTAGCTAAAGCGTGCCAAAACACATTCCTACAATAGGCTGTATTTTATTATATCACTACAGGTCTTATTTTATTACCTTGGAATCAAAAGCATTTATAAGTAATGGAGAATGTACCACTAATGGACACTCGTCATCATAGAGTAGATCACCACATTTGGTGTACTTGTCTTTTTTTTTAAAGGACAACTGTAACGACTCATCTTCATCTTTGACAGCTTTTCAAAATTGGATTACCAAGTACTTGTTAGTAAATCTTAAGATAGTTTACAAAAAGTGTTTTGATCATTCTCAATTTAAAGAGAAATTCAAATATAGCAATATGCTTTCCATCTATGATAGTATAGTCTGTTACTGACTTAATAGGACATGAGTAAATAGAAATAGATTACAATCTTCTTTAATAAGTTAAGAATTAAAAAAGTTCTGTGCTCAGACTTCACATAACCTAGAGCACATTATTTTCTGTGAAAGTAACTGATGCAATGTGTGTAATTTATAACTATGATAGACTAAAAGAAGGATCCTTGTATTAATATGTATATTAAATATGAATAAGGATTATTTTTCTGTATTTTTATTTTAGAAACTAGAGTAAAACTAAACTCAGGTTGAAGATGGTGGATTGAACATTTATCTTTATGAATGTCCTAAATCCCACAAAAAAGGTAAGAAATGTTTTAAAGATAAATCTTCAAGAAAAAAATGTAACAGAAAAAATAATAGCAAAAGTATTTTGGAAGATGCAAGATACTACAAATTATTCCTGATTTAACCATCTCAGGAAAATTAAATGCCAAGACCAAAATGATGAAAACAGAAGGAATTTAATGTGTTAAACAATACCTGTATATAGCCCAGGAATTAGTGGTATTTTGACTGTATGACAGTAAACGTGAAGAGAATTTCTGGGGATGAGGGGAAAAGCATTCACTGAAAACCTGTTTAATAAAAAGCTAAAATCCCAAACACGTGGTAATTCTGTCCTTCCTGCACAATGTTAGAAACAGGAAGATCTATTCTCTGAAAAGCATAAAGGAAATAAAGATAGGTGTCTTGATTAGAATAAAATTTCAAAGGCAGTTAAGAAATATGATATTATTTCTCCTAGGAATTTGATCAGCCCATGAGAAAAGTTGCAATGATACAGACATCAGACATTTCCTAATGAAACCACCAACGTGATCAAATAAAATAAATAGGATAATTGGGACTGAGGATCCCAGAAGGGCATCTGTGCAATAGGTATAGAGAGAAAACCAATTAGGAACCCAATTAGAGTAGATTGGATAGCAGATCTATAAGACAAGGAAATTTAGCGCCATCTTATGGATCTGAATGTATTGAAAATGATTTAGATTAATTGGGGGCACAAGAGTGTGTGAGTGAATTAAGAATAATTGTACTCCTCCATTATCAATTCCTATCATTGTTCTATAGTAATATAATATTTATCTTTTAGCTCACCATATGGCTCCAAGAAATATATGTTTCCCAGTCACACTAGTAGGTATGTGTGGCCATGTGATCAGATTGTTGCAAAGATTCCTGTAGGTGTTAAGGGCAACTGTTGGACAATGAGCTTCAAAATATAAACCCTTCGTTTTGTTTTGTTTTGTTTTGTTTTATTTTGTTTTGTTTTGTTTTGTTTTGTTTTTGATAAGCTGAAATAGCTGCATGACTCGATATCTTGGAACATGAAGTGATTCTGCGAATGTAGGGTTCAATAACAGAGTGATGTGATTGAAAGATCTAGAGTTCTGACACTATAGCCTTGGACTGTCTACTTCTAGAAATGGGAGACAAGTAAACTTACGATTTAAACTATGGGTATGTTGTATGATCACAGTGGAGACTATCATACCAATAATACAATTTATTACTGGAATGATGCATTGCACATGGAAAAACCTAAAATATTTGTCATCGGCTTAGTGGCAGAACCCAAGATCACTGATAATGTAGGCTGGAAAGCTTGTGCCTTTTAATATGTTCACACAATGCATTGAGAATTTTCCAACTTTCTAGCACAAAAGAATGTTTCAGGATCATCTTGCACTTTCCTCCACCCAGTTTTAGAATGAACTTTGTTGTTGTTGTTGCTTTGTTGTTGTTGTTCTTGTGGTTGTTTTCATTCCAAGATTTTATTTAAATTCATTTAGTTGACATATAGCATAGCACTGGTTTCAGGAGTAGAATTTAGTGATTCACCACTTACAATAACTCCCAGTGCTCATCTCAACAAATGCCCTCCTTAATGCCCATCACCCATTCAGCCCATTGGCCCCCCGACCTCTTTTCCAGCCACCCTCACTTTGTTCTATATAGTTAAGGTTCTTTCATGGTTCTCTTCACTCTAGTTTATATCTGATTTTATTTTTCCTTCCTTTCCCCTATATTATTTGTTTCTTAAATTCCACCTATGAGTGAAATCATATGGTACTTGTGTTTCTCTGACTGACTTATTTCACTTAACATAATATATTCTTATTTGAAACATGTTTTTGGAAATGGCAAAAATTCATTCTTCTTGAGGGCTAAGTAATATCCCATTGTATATATATACCACTTCTTCTTTATCCATTCATCTGTTGATGGACATTTGGGCTCTTTCCATGATTTGGCTTTTGATGATAGTGCTGCCATAAACATCAGGGAGCATGTGCCTTTTCAAATCAGTATTTTTGTATCCTTTTGATTAATACCTAGTAGTGCAATTTCTGCATCATAGCATAGCTTTATCTTTGACTTTCTGAGGAAACTCCACACTGTTTTCCAGAGTGCCTGCATCAGTTTGCATTCCCACCAACAATGTAACATTATTCCCCTTTCTCTGCATCCTCACCAATACCTATTGTTTCTTGAGTTGTTAATTTTAGCCTTCTGACTAAAGAAGACATAATGTGATATCTCTTGTGGTTTTGATTTGTATTTCCCTGATGGTAACTGATATTGAGCATGTTTTCTTTGTCTATTAGCCATTTGTATGTCTTCTTTGGAGGAGTGTCTCTTCATGTCTTCTGCCCATTTCTTCCCTGAATTATTTATTTGTTTAATTTTTTGGTGTTGAATTTGATAAGCTCTTTATAGATCTTGGATCCTTATCTGATATGTTATTTGCAAATATCTTCTTCCATTCCAGAAGTTGCTTTTAATTTTGTTGATTGTTGTGCAGATGCTTTTTATCTTGATCAAGTCCCAATAGTTCATTTTTGTTTTTGTTTTCCTTGCCTCCAGAGACATGTCTAGTAAGAAGTTGCTATGGAGGAAGTTAAAGAGGTTTCTGCTTATGTTATCTTCTAGGATTTTGGTAATTTACTGTCTCACCTTTAGGTCTTTCAGCCATTTTGAATTTATTTTTGTGTATGGTGTAAAAAAGTAGTGCAGTTTCAATCTTCCACATGTGGCTGTCCAGTTTTCCCAACACCATTGATTAAAGAGGTTTTCTTCCATTGGTTAGTCTTTTCTGTTTTGTCAAAGATGACTGGACCATATAGTTGTGGGTCCATTTCTAGGTCCTCTATTCTGTTCCATTGATCTATGTGTCTATTTTTGTGCCAGTACCATACTGTCTTGATGATTATAGCTTTGTAATATAGCTTCAAGTCTGGAATTATGATGCCTCCAGCTTTGGTTTATTTTTCAACATTACTTTAGATATTCAGGGTCTTTTCTGGTTCCATACAAATTTTAGGATTGTTTGTTATGGCTCTGTGAAGAATGCTGGTGTTATTTTGATAGGGATTACACCGAATGTGTAGATTGCTTTTGGGTAGACATCTTAATAACATTTGTTCTTCCAGTCCATGAGCATGGAGTGTTTTTCCATTTCTTTATGTCTTCTTCAATTTCCTTCATAAGTGTTCTATAGTTTTCAGAGGAAAAATCTTTAACTTCTTTGGCTAGGTTTATTCCTAGGTATCTTATGGTTTTTGGTGCAATTGTAAATGGGATGGATTCCTTGATTTCTCTTTCTGCTGCTTTATTGTTGGTGTACAGAAATGTACCAGATTTCTGTATGTTGATTGTATAACCTGTGACTTTGCTGAATGCATGTATCACTTCTAGTAATTTTTTGTTAGGGTCTTTCAGGTTTTCCATGTAGAGTGTCATGTCATCTGCATCTTCCTTTGGATGCCTTTTATTTCTTTTTGTTGTCTGATTTCTGAGACTAGAATATCCAGTACTATGTTGAACAACAGTGGTGAGAGTGGACATCCTTGTAGTGTTCCTGACCTTAAGAGGAAAGCTCTGTTTTTCACCACTGAGGATGATATTAGCTGTGGGTCTTTCATATATGGCCTTTATGATGTTGAATTATGTTCCTTCTATCCCTACTTTCTTGAAGGTTTTTATCAAGAAATGATCCATATTTTGTCAAATGCTTTTTCTGCATCTATTAAGAGGATCATATGGTTCTTCTCCTTTCTTATATTACTGTGATGTATCACGTTGATCATTTTGCAGATATTGAACAACTCCAGCATCCCAGGAATAAATCCCATTTGATTGTGGTGAACAATTATTTTATTTTTATTTATTTATTTTAAAAAAAAATTTATGTCTTTATTTTATTTTGAGAGACAGAGACAGAGAGCAAGTAGGGGAGGGGAAGAGAGAGAGGGAGACACAGAATCTGAAGCAGTCTCCAGGCTCCACACTGTCAGCACAGAGCCCAACGTGGGGCTCGATCCCACGGACTGTGAGATCATGACCTGAGCCGAAGTTGGATGCTTAACCGACTGAGCCACCCAGGTGTCCCTGAATAATTCTTTTAATGCACTGTTGGATTCAATTTGCTAGTATCTTGTTGAAATTTTTTCCATCAGTGTTCACTGGGGATTTTGGTTTGTAATTTTCCTTTTTAGTGGGGTCTTTGTCTGGTTTTGGAATCAAGGTAATGCTGACTTCATAGAATAAGTTTGGAAGTTTTCTTTCCATTTCTATTTTTTGGGACAGTTTCAAAATAATAGGTAGTAATTTTTATTTATTTATTTGTTTATTTTAAATTTTTTATTTTTTTATTTGTTTTTGAGAGAGAGAGACAGCGTGCAAGCAGGAGAGGGGCAGAGAAAGAGGGAGACACAAGAATCTGAAGCAGCTTCCAAGAAGCTTGGAGCTGTCAGCATAGAGCCCCACATGGGACTGGAATTCATGAACACTGAGATCATGACCTGAGCTAAAGACGGACTCTTAACCAACTGAGCCACCCAGGTGCCCTGGTTGTAATTTCTCCCTTATCATTCATGACTTTATTTATTTGGGTCCTTTCTATTTTCTTTTTGCTAAGTCTGACTAGGGTTTTATCAAATTTGTTACTTCTTTCAAAGAACCAGCTCCTACTTTGATTGATCTGTTTTACTATTTTTTAAACTTCTATATCATTTATTTCTGCTCTCATCTTTATTATTTCCCTTCGTTTGCCGTGTTGGGCTTTATTTGCTGTTCTTCTTCCAACTCCTTTAGGCGTGAGTTAGTATTTGAGACTTCTTTTATCTCAAAGAGGGCCTGAATTGCTATATACTTCCCACTTATGACTACCTTTTCTGCATCTCAAAGGTTTTGGACTGTTGTGTTTTCATTTTCATTGTCTTCCATATATTTTTAAAATATCTTCTTTAATTTCCTCGTTTACCTATTTATTATTTAATGGATGTTCTTTAGCCTCCATATATTGGAGGCCTCTTGAAAATTTTTCTTGTGATTGACTTCAAGTTTCATAGTGTTGTGGTTGGAAAATATGCATAGTATGATCTCAATTTTTTTGTACCAGTTGAGGGCTGATTTGTGACCTAGGAAGTGATCTATTCTGGAAAATGTTCCATGTGCACTTAAAAAGAATGTGTTCTCTGCTGCTTTATGGTGAAATGCTCTGAATATAAGTCCATCTGATACAGTGTGTCATTTAAAGCCATCGTTTCCTTGTTGATCTTCTGTTTCTACAGATCCATTGCTGTAAGTAGGGTGTTAAATTCTCCGACTATTATTGTAGTGTTATCAATGAATTTACGTTTGTTATTAATTGATTTATGTATTTGGTTGCTTTCAAGTTGGGGTCATAAATATTTACAATTGTTAGAACTTCTTGTTCAATGGACCCGTTTATTATAACATGGTGTTCTTCTTCATTTTTTATTACAGTCTTTGGTTTAAAATCTTGTTTGTCTGATATAAGTATGGCTACTCCAGCTTTCTTTTGATGTCCATTAGCATGATACATGGTTCTCTAACCCCTCAATTTCAATCTGGAGGTGTCTTTATGTCTAAAATGAGTCTATTGTAAGCAGCATATCAACAGGTCTTGTTTTTGTTTTATTTTTGTTTTTTACACATTCTGATATCCTATGTCTTATGCTTGGAGGATTTAGTCCATTAACATTCAGAGTGATTGTTGAAAGATAAGAATTTAGTGCCATTGTGTTATCTGTAAAGTAGGTGTTTCTGGTGATGTTTTCTGGTCTTTTCTAGTCTTTGTTGCTTTGTTTTTTTTTTTTTCTCTGCTCAAAGATTCCCCTTAACACTTTTTGCAGAGCTTGTTTAGTGTTGACAAACTCCTTTAGTGTTTCTTATCTTGGAAACTCTTTATGTCTCCTTCTATTCTAAATGACAGCGTTGCTGGATAAAGTAATTTTGGCTGCATATTTTTCCAGTTTAGCATGTTGAGTATATTATGCCATTCCCTTCTGGTCTGCCAAGTTTCTGTAGACAGGTCTCCAGCTAATCTTATATGTCTAGCCTTATAGGTTAAAGATCTTTTGCTCCTAGTTGCTTTCCAAATTCTCTCTTTATCTTTCACTATGATATGTCTTGGTGTTGACCTATTTTGATTTTTGAGGTGCATTCTCCTTGTGTCTTGGACTTGAATGCCTGTTTCCTTCCCCAAATTAGTGAAGTTCTCAGATTTAATTTGTTCAAATAAACCTTATGTCCCTTTTTCATGCTTTGCTTCTGTGAATTCTATGCTACAGTTGTTTTTGCACTTTATAGAATCGTTGATTTCCCTAAGTCTATATTCATGTTCTAATAGTTTTCTTTCACTTTCCTTTTCAGCTTCATTTTGTCCCATAATTTTATCTTCTATATCACCTATTTGATTCTCTGCTTTTTTCATTCTCACTGTATTTACATCCAGTCGATTTTGCCTCTCAGCTTTAGCACTTTAAACATTTGGCCTGAATAGATTTTGGCCACTTATCTTCATCAAGAGTTTCTCTGGAGTCTTCTATGCTTTCTTCAAACCCAGTTAGAATTCTTATGACTATTGTTCTAAATTATTATTCAAATATATTACTTTTATATTTGTTTTGAGCAAATCCCTGATTGTAGTTTCTTCTTGATCTTTCTTTGAGAGAGAATTCCTCCAGCTTGTCATTTTGTCTAGGATTCTTTCTTTTGCACATTATGAAAGCTTGTTATGTTCCCTGCCCCTGAGTGTACTCCTACATTAAGAAGTGATTATACACTGTCCAGGAACTGACACTTCAGAAAATATTTCTGGTGTATTCTGTTCACACTCTTTTGTTGTTATTTGGGTGTTCTTTTCCTCAGGTCAGTACTCTGTAGTGTTCCTCCTTGCTTGCAGTGGGAAGTATTTGGACTTTAAATAGGTGTGTTTTTATTTTTTTTAATATGCCTGATTTAAAAAAATGGGGGAGGGAGTTGATACAAAAAAAAGAGAAAAGAAAAAGGAACAAATAAAAAAACTAAACAACCAAACGGATGAACAAAAAACTAAAAGCCTGATTCCAAAGAATATAAAAGCAAAAAAATAAAAAAAAATTTAAAAAGAGGCCTGGTCCTGTTTCCACCAGGACTGAAGCTGACACTGTGGAGCCCTCTATGACCAGTAGATTTGGTGCATGCTGGGGTCCTGTGTTGGTCCTTTGGGGGAGAGGTCTGCCGCACTGGCTCAAATCAGACCTACCTCTGAAAAGTATCCCTTTAGGGCACAGAAGGGTGGAGTTTGGTGTAAGCTGCTCCAACCTCCATTGGGGTCGATGTGTTGTTCACTGAAGTCCAATCTTGCTGGTGGGTGAGGGGAAGATGGCATAAGCCTGCTCTCTTGCCTGCAGGTAGGGAAACGTGTGTGCACTGCAGTTCAGGGAGCCCTCATAGGCAAGTGAACAATCTCCCCTCCTGTGTCCCAGGCTTCTTTGATATCCCTGTCCTCAATCCATCTGTGCCTGGGCCATCCTCAAGTCCAGCATCATAGCTCTTGTATTCTCTCTTTGATGTGCAACTGGGATTCAAAACTCCAAATCTTAGAGAACCCAGCAAGGTGTAGACCCACTCTCCTCCTCCTGAGAAAAGCCTCCCAGCACTGCTCCTGCCCCAGTTCTGTCCAGGAAAAACAGTCACATTGCCGCACAGGTGCCTGGAGCTTATAGTGATGCACAGCTAAAAGCTTTAACTATGTTATCTATCCTCCACGTGCACCCTTG
>CM053567.1:166802444-166832777 GCA_028646485.1 Cryptoprocta ferox
TTCAGAATTAAATATTTCTTTCCAGCCTTCCCACAAAGACATATGACAAGAAAATTTGGAGTTAACTAAGCCTTTTTTAGCCATTATTATAATTATAAAAATATAGTGATGCCCGAACACAGACTGCCAACTATACCATTCTCAAGGGGCTCCTTTATCTTTGTTTTGAATATGTGGTTTTATCTGTTTATGCTGAAATGAAACAATGCATAAATGTTCTTTCATCTTGATATCTCATTTGGTTAAGTTGCAAAAAAATAATTAGTATATGTGGTGAGTAGAAATCTTACTTCAAAACTCATCTTTAATCCTCATTCTCCTGCCATAGTGGGAAAACATTTTTAATTTGAGAACATTTCTTTTCCTTAGTGTTACTTCTGATTGTGTAGACTGTGTCATGGGATCAGTAAGGAGAGGTAGTAAATCTTGTTTTCTAAGTCAAGTATGCACACTGTAATATTTCCACTAAGATATCCATAATTGTCCCCAGTCACTAGCAATTGACCTACCCAAAATGCTGTAAAGATGCTCTCTATTCTCAATTTTTTTGGCGATTATAGGATTTTAGTTACTTTCACTCCTACCTTGCTCCAACTGGCTGTGTTTGAATCATTTTGCCCCCCGAACAGTCTAACAAATAGAAAACACCATTTATAAGGATCTACCTGCATACACACATCATGTGGACAATTCTTTATTGGAGTCTTGCCAGCTTTTATCTCCTGGTTCTACCCAGGAAGTCATGTAATATTGTGTTTTTCTACAAAATTTTTCAATCCCATAAGAAGTGATTGCAGACTCCCTTTCCTTGGAATCCCATTCCTTCTTGCTTTCCCACTGAATTCCTTTGCCTTGTTAAACCTAGAAGAGTCTTTTCTAGTCTTGGAGGGAAGCAAGGAAGAAAATATTTCTTGTACTAATTCTGCATCCTGATAAATATTTTGTCTCTGCTATGGCTCTTTTATATTCCCTTAGGAGACTAGGGTTTAGGAAATTAAAATCCAGGAATGGACTCCCATTTTTTATGTGCTCTATTTTATGGCATATTTTCCTTGAGGCAAACTAGCATGGAATGGCTTAGATGATTTAATAGAAAAAAGACAGTGAAGGTAATAAGAAATCATATTTCAAAAACAATCTTGAATTACATGGATTATATAGGAATATTAAGACTGGAGAGAAAAAAGAGGAAAGTGGTTAATAATTCTGGAAAAATTGTAAAAATGAATTGCAGATAATCCCTAAATAAAACTCAGAACCCTTGAAAAACTGACATGAAACAAAGATAGAAAGAATGTGCTATGATAAACACTAGGGAGAGCAAAATCACAAAGCAGTATGTTAAGTTAATAAAGAACGCTTATTGACCAAACATTTTTGTTGTTGTTGGTTGCCTATTGTATGTCAGGCACTAGCATAGTGCCTGAGAATCAAAGCATTGGCAAGACATGATTTCTTTCCCCCAGGGAATTCAAAAACCAGTGATAAAGACATTGAAATAAAATAGAAAATATATAAGATACTTATATAAAGTATATAAGTATCATAATTATAAAATACAAACTTGAAGGAATTCTCAGAGTGTTGATATACTAGCAATGGTGATGGTGGTGGTCTGTGTGTGTGTGCGTGTGTGTATTTGGTGGGTTCTGTGTGAAATGGCACCCGTGTTGAATTTTAGAAGGCACAAGAAGATAGGCAGACTGTGAGGAATGTGCAAATTTACAAATCTACAATTTATCTGTATATAAACAAAAAAATAAGACCATCTTAGAAAAGAACTGGCTTACTATGAAATTGTCTTTCTCCCATTCTCTCTCTCTCTCTCTCTCTCTCTCCTTATGTGTGTGTGTACACATACACACATATATATAATATTTAATGTCATATGTAGAATGTAATTACTTTGTTTCTTTTAATAAAAATACTATGTAAGAAATAAGTTGTCAGGGTTATATGTTTGGATTTACTTTCTTATTGATACTTGATGATAGCTGAAAATGTCAAAGAGAAACAAGTTAGAATGTTTAAGGAAGGAGAGAATTCCATCTCCTTCCTCCATTTATTTATTACACTTATTATGTACCATGAGCTAGGATACTTGGAAAGGTAGACAATTTATAGTTCTTGCCCTCAGAGTACTAATCCTCACAGTGTAATGGCAGAATAGAGAGTACTAAATTGATAATTGTGTAATATAAATTTATAGACCCGTGAATAAAATACTGAGGAAATCTGAGGAGAAACTGGCTATCTCACTGGGATAGTTCTCAAAGTTTTCACTCAGGAGTATATACTTGAGTTTATACTTTATATAAAAAGACAACAAGGAATCATTCAAAAGAGATGAGAGTAAAGACAATCCTGGAAGAGGAGAAAACACAAGATGTGGAATTTCTGATTCTAGCTAGAATGGAGTAACTAACACTAAACCATCGCTACCACTGTGGACAACTATATAAATGGATGAACTATATGAATCAACTGTCTGCCAACATTAGACATTAGGCAGAACAAAACTGTTTTACTCGAGAGAAAGAATACTAGAAGGGTGAATCCCAAAAAAGGTACCTTACCAGAGGAAAGTGATTGTTGATATAGTAATTAAAACTTGGTCCAATGCATTTTTAAATAAAAAGTAGTTCCAATGTCTCCTTTTCCTTGTATTATTAAGGGGAGACCAAGAAGTTAAGTAGATGAATGTGTAACTAACTACGTTTAATTTATTTCATACTTACTACATGGTAAGAATAGTGCTCAATATTATACACTCCTGCTCAAGGACTGAATTTATGAGGGTGTAACAAAGTAGCTGGCGTTAATACATTAACTCAAGTGGAGCTAAGATGATAGGACATATTAGAAGAGATAGAGGAGGGGTGCCTGGGTGGCTCAGTTGGTTTAGTGTCTGACCTTTGATTTTGGCTCAGATCATGATCTCAGGGTTTGTGAGTTCGAGTCCTGGATTAGGCTCTGCACTTTCAGCAGCAGGTGCAGAACATGCATAGGATTCTCTGTCTCCTGCTGTCTGCCCCTTCCCCCTCTAAAAAATAAACAAATAAAAAGAAAAAAAAGAAGAGATGGAGGAAGTGTGAAGCCTAACATAACCCTAGGGATATTGAAACCATCTTTCAAGATGGCAAAAATTAGTGAAACTCCAGATGTTTTAGAATGAAACTATACTTCTTAAGATATGGAAAGCCTGATTCATATAGTCTCTTAAAATCTTGAGTAAACATTTAGTATTATTATTCCTGGTAGATAAAGTAACGGCTAAAGACTTGCATACATATTCAATAGAATACCTAAGTCACACTGCCTCTTAGACAGAGGCAGGAAAGCCTGTGTTCACTGTGTTACAAGCAATATTTGTGATATAAACTACAGTTAGGTTAGTTCATAAATTACTATTTTATATTGACCCTGCCCTCCTAGAGCATCTGTTCTTTTCAGACAAAAATGCAAGGAAGCGTGTTTACAGCACAGCGTGTGGGGAAAGATTTAGTGTTTTAGCTTTATCTTGCCCATTGGTAGACTTGAGTAATTTTTATATTACAAGGAAAAATGGATCCAGAGAGTCTGATATTAAATCCCTAGCAAGGCTGCAAAATGTCAGTTGGATCTTAAGCTAAGCCATGCTCCTGTTGTAAGCTCCATAAAGGGATTGCTGTACCTGTGTATTGATTAGCCACCTGTGGGAGATTGCATTCTGCAGGAAAGATAAACATCTACTTGGGGTCCTATTCATTGAAAGAAGGCACTTATTTAAGTGAGAAAATCTAAAGCTATTTCTCTTAATCTTGACATTGGCTTTTTTTTTCTAAATTATTTTTTTATCCTGTATGATTAACCAAAGGGAAATAGAATCTAGCTCACAGTTTCCCTCAATTTTATATCTCCTGCTATCATTAAATGTGACTATAATATCCATGAAGACATCTTAACTCCACAAATAATTGACCTCTTCCACTCTCATTACCTTCAACTCAGCTTTCTGTGAGCTGTAAGTCTCTGGGGCTATACTGCTGTGTGTGACAAATACACACAGAAATTCCAATCCGTGACCATTACCTCACACTCTCTCGGCTTGCAGTCTGATACCTTTAACTCTCACTACATACTTCTTTGATTTTTTATTCATTCATTTGTTTATTCAAGCTACAGGGATCAGACCACGACATGATAGTAACTCCCTAAACCCTCAAAATTGTATGCTGAAAATATACACATAGTTGGCCAAACTATGTACCTTTAAGGAGCGTTATGTATGTGTGCATTCTTCAATTAGCCAGATTGCATGAATATTAAGAATGATAAAAAGGGGCACCTGGGTGGGTCAATCTGTTGAGCGACTGACTCTTGATTTCAGCTCAGGTCATGATTGCAGGGTCATGAAATACAGCCCCACATTGGGCTCCATGCTGAGAATGGAGCCTGCTCAAGATCCTCTGTCTTTGTCTCTGTCTCTCTCTGTCTCTCTCTCTCTCTTTGGGGCACCTGGGTGGTTCAGGAGGTTGAGCATCCAACTGTTGATTTCAGATCAGGTCATGAACTCACAGTTTGTGAATTTGAGCCCCATGTCTGGTTCTGTGCTGGCAGTGCAGAGCCTGCTTGGGATTCTCTCTCTCTCTTACTCTCCTCTCTCTCTCTCTCTCTCTCTTTCCCTGTACTCCTTCCTGCTTTCATTGTCTCTGTCTCTCTCAAAATAAATAAATAAAACTTAAAAAATTTTCTTAAAGAAAAAGTCTCTCTCTCTTTCTCTTTCTCCCTCCCTCTGCTCCTCTCCTCTGCTCAAGTGTGCTCTCTCTCTAAAATAAAAAAAATGTATTAAAAATAATAAAAGACTTTATTTGGTGTGTGCTGTGGAAACAGAAAGGAAGGAATAGAAAACTCTGTCTAGAGGGTTAAGTATTATTTTAAGAGACCCTGGTCTCTGAACTGAGTCTGAGGTAGGTGGGGGGAGCAGAAGGACTCATGCTATAAAGCAGTACAGCGGCCCAACGAGGTACCTTGTGGGTTCAGGGATTATGTTGCATTGCGTCTGTAAGTATAAAAGATAAGGTTGGAAATATGCCCTGTGTTCAGATCATAAAGAACCGTGTGTCCCACGCTAAAGATTAGGAATCCTGTGCCACTTTGCAACCTTTAGAATTTGGCTTCAGTTACCATTAATCAGAACTGGAGTCAAATTCAAGAAGGAGATATAAATCTTTTTGTCATTGTCCTTCATCTAACCTATTCCGACCTTCAAGTCCTATCTGAGAAGTGTGAACCACAATACCTGGGTGAATGATGGAATAAAGTTTCAAGTTAGACAACATAATTATGGTGTTGTTAAAACCCATTAATCATAGTGAGTCTGCATCCACCCTCTTGATTATTAAACAATAGAAATATTGAAAGATTGACCTCCTATTCAAATGAAAAGAAAAATGACAGCTTCTCCCAGGAAATCATGTACTGGCATTTATTGTCAGTTAGGGCCATACAGAAAATAAATTTTCCAAGGAAATATTAATGTCAAAAATTTTATTTAAAACTATTAGTACCATTAATCTGAAAGCATATATGGGTGTATAAACATATACCAATTTATCTTTTGATCTTTCTATTTATCTCTTTCACTCACTTTCTTTCCTTACTGTCCTGGCATCCACCTCTTTCACTGATAAAAACCACCTCACCATTCCTGTATGACTGTTTTTCCTTTATCAACTTAACTTTAGCTTCTGTTCACGTAGATGGGATTTCACGGATTTCACGAATTTGCAGAATGTGCTCCTGTGTCCCGTTTGATATTTTTGTTTCATATTTTCCAATAAAAAGTCCCTTAGAGAGACAACCTGATAGGATCAACAGTTAATGAACAGTTATTTTTACTTCTCCAACTTCTTGTCATACATTATCTGCTTTCTGTGTCTCACTATTATAGACAAATTTTATTACATTTCAGTCTTCACATGTGTCGTGTTCTCTTGCGACTGTTCCCAACCCCATCCCTACATACCTCACCTTCTCAGTTCACCTCAGTCCTTAGCTGAGATAATGTGTTTCAGGAGTCTCCTCTGAAACCAGTTTCAAATTTTTTAACTACTGAAAATCTTTATCACAACATCTCTTTATCTTCATGAGAGTACATTTTAATCACCTTACTTGCTTTAGAGTGTCCTCTTCTCAACTATAATATTTGTGAAGTCAGAGCACTGTCTGCCTTGATGAATTATTTTATCCATGTGGTCCAGTTTGTTTCCTAGCAAGAATAACTACTTCCCAAATAAATCAATTCCTAAAAGGAGTGAGGAAAAACTCAAATTTTAGTTCAAATTTCTTATTAGCTTTGCCACTTTAAACATCACTCCCTGAACTTCTCTGGGCTTGAGACTTTTAAGCTACATAAATGAGAGTTTTGAAGTAGTTGACAATTACAAATGGTAATATTGGTAATGGCAACATCGATTCCATAACTGATAATATTCAGAGAGGACCTACTTTCATATTTTTAAATATTTGTTTATTTATTTCGAGAGAGAGAGAGAGAGAGGTTGAGACTATGAGCCATGAGCCAGGAAGGGACAGAGAAAGAGAGGGAGAGAGAGAGACAATCCCAAGGAGGCTCCAGTCTGTCAGCACAGAGGGCAATGTGGGGCCCAACCCTCCAAATTACAGATCATGACCTGAGCTAAAATCAAGAATGGGACAGTTAACTGAGGCACCCCTTTCTATTGGCACCATATTCCATACTGCAGGATCTGCAGTAGAGTAATGTGACCGACTTCATTCTCTTCTTGACAAGGGAAATGATTGACCTGACTGGCAAGATCAGAAGGAAGTGGCCAGGATTGATTCTGCTGTCAGAGAGGCCATGTTCTCTCCTGCTTGCATTGAAAGGGCCAGGTTCTGCAGTTGGCCAATATTGCTTATGACCAGGGAAATAAGTCTGTTTACCTTAGGTAGACATTTGCCTATAGACCTAGTCATATCACCAAATCACTTTATCAGCAATGGAGGTGGTATTTCAATTCCCATTTTCCTGACTCTTTGTTTCTAATTTGGTTCTACACTTTAGAGGAAAACATTAAAGTATTATTTATAAGACCTCTAAGTCTCAAGAGGTAACACCTAAACAGAATCTTAATTACTTATTCTCTTTCGATCATTTCAGATGGGCAGAAGTATATATTTTTTAAAGTTTTTATTTAAATTCCAATTAGTTAATACACAGTGTAATATTAGTTTCAGGTGTACAATTTAGTGATTCATCTCTTACATACAACACTCAGTGCTCATCCCAACAAATGCCCTCCTTCATCCTCATCACCTATTTAATACATCTCCCTACCCACCTCACTTCTGGTAACTATCAGTTTGTTCTCTATACTTAAGAGTCTGTTTCTTATTATTTTTTTCTCTCTCTTTTTCCCCTGTTATTATTTGTTTCTTAAATTTCACATATGAGTGAAATAATATGCCTTTGTATTTTTCTGATTGACTTATTTTACTTAGCATAATAACTATATAGCTCCACCCTCATCATTGCAAATGGCAAGATTTTATTCTTTTTTTATGGCTGAGTAATAGATGTATATATATATGAATATATGTATAAACATAGGTATATAGTATGTATATATATGTATGTAATAGTAATAGATGTGTATATATGTATATATATACACAAAGGATAAAAGGGTAATAGAGTAATAGTTGTATATATTATATATGTATATATACACACATAGGATAATATGGTAGTTATGTTTTTAACTTTTTGAGGAACCTCCATACTGTTTTCCAGAGTGGCTGCACCAGTTTACATTCCCACCAATAGTCTAAGAGGGTTTCCCTTTCTCTTCTTCCTTTCCAACACCCGTTTGTTTCTTGTGTTGTTGATTTAAGCCTTTCTGACTGGTGTCAGGTGATATCTCATTGTAGTTTTGATTTTTATTTCCCTAATGATGAGTGATGTTGAACATCTTTTCATATATCTGTTAGTCATCTGTATGTCTTCTTTGGAAAAATATCTATTCGTGTTCTCTGCCCATTTTTTTAACTGGATTTTATTGTTGTTTTTGGGATGTTGAGTTTTATAAGTTCTTTGTACATTTTGGATACTAAACCTTTATTAGATACTTTATCTGCAAATATCTTTTCCCAATCTGTAAGTTGCCTTTTAGTTTTGTTGATTGGCTTTTTTTTTTTCTGTGCAGAAGCTTTTAATTTTGATGAAGTCCCAATAGTTTATTTTTGCTTTTGTTTCCCTTGCCTCAGGAAACATATCTAGTAAGAAGTTGCAATGGCCAGTGTCAAAGAGGTTACTGCCTGTGTTCTAGGATTTTAATGGTTTCTGGTCTCATACGTAGGTCTTTAATCCATTTTGAACTTAACTTTTGTGTATGGTGTAAGAAAGTGGTCCAGTTTCACTCTTTTGCATGTTTTTTCCCAGTTTCCCCAACACCCTTTTTGAAAAGACTGTCTTTTTTCCATTGGATATTCTTCCAACAAGGAATATATTTTGAATATTTAATGCATGTGGGTATGCATTCTTATATTTACAAAGATATTTTGTCTTAAACTTATATAGATATTTTAAACTTGTATACTTAACAAACTGAACCTGTAACTGGTTATATTACTGTCTAGATTCCTTTAGTGGTGCAGGGAAGGATGCATATTATGAGAGCAAGACAATTCCACAAAGGAGATATGTACATTTTGAAAATAAAATAGTGACAGATAAATTGGTAAAATAAATGCTTCTATTTCCCCAAGGGTACTTTTTACATAACAAAAATGTTTCATTGTTTTGTGAAAAATAAAATAGTAGTGAACATTTTAAGCAAACTGAAAAGTGGTCATCTTTTCCTCTTGCTGGGTTAAAATGGACTTCTTTATTTGGAGGGAAAGTGGTGAACTACCTTCTTGTTCTTGTTGGGTCAGCCAGAGGAGTGATTGGCAGGCCCAGCAGGATATTATCTGCCTGAATGCAGGGATTGGCCCAGGAGTGGATTTAAGACCTACACAGAGTCAAGTTCCCTTTTCAGGTATTATAAAGCTGCTAGAGAAAATGAGAACCCATCACTGAGGTCACGGACCTTAAAAATTATAAAAGCCAAGGACTCTCTAGAAACATGTTCACTGCTAAGGGAGAATGCACATTAGAAGAAGTGGGAAACAAGTGGGCGATAGAGAGAAAGAACCAGAAGCTTAATGACATTGCTTCAAATCCTAAATTCAGTGTTGCATAAAGCCACCTCTACTCCATATATTCTATATTATGAAAAAATGCATTTTTATTTTTTCTCCTTAAGCTGCTTAGAAAGGGCTTTCTGATCTCTACCAAGAGTCCTGCCTCACACATAATAATAAACACATAACACGTGACCATAAGGATTCTTGAAGTTTAAAAATTATGAAATAAAAAATTTACTTAGGAAGAGTGGAAAGTGATTGAGGGGTCAATAAAATATTATCTTTGCTTCAACATTTTTCCATTAAAATTTTATATTTTTTTGGAAGCAACAAAAAATATTTGGTGAATGTTGGCATTATATAATGCATATATTAATCTTATTTTTCTTCACTTTTTTTCTTAAGAAAACCCTAATATACAGTTGCAGAAAAATATTCTAGTACTGCATTGAAGTTTACCAAAAAAGACAACTTTGACATTAGTAACGTGTCCCATGCTTGCAGTGAGGAAGTTGACAGACATATGGCAAATGTGTGCCACACATGGTGTAAGGAACGATTATGGATTTTGGAATCATATTAACTCACTGCTACCTGTATAGGTGAAATTGTGTATATGCAATTATTACAAAATGTTTTAGTTATCACGACAACTTTGCCTGGCAATGATTTTTACCCCTTTTTCAAAGACAAAGAAACTGAGATTCATAACAATACAATAGATAACATCTCAAAACTAGAAGACTTGAAAGTAAATACTCAAATTCAGATGTGTCAGGCATAGTGCTCAAACTGGTTTTCAAGTCTTTGCTTTTTTATGGTACACTTGTTTATTGACCAACACCCCAAGAGGAAAAATGTGGCATTCAGATATTGCTAAAGATATAGAAAAGGCGAATCAAATGGAATGTGGAATGAAGGAGTCTAGACCAAGACAATACTGCAGTCGACCAAAGAAAGAGGCATTATTTTTTTTTCAAATCTGAATCAGTAATAGGGAGAGTTCCTGAAGAAAACTTTGTCTACTTTACAGTTTTATGCAAGTTTTATGTCTTTCTGTAAACTGGACAGCACCATAAATAAACATTATCAGGACAATTTCAGAATAAAAGAGCGCATATTTCATGTTAAAAGCAACTGTTAAAGTTATTTCCTTGTTTTCATCCTTTTTTATTCAATCTCAACATTTATTCTATTCAAAAAATGCATAAAAATACAAAAAATGTATTTTTTAAATTAAAAGCATTTAATAGATTTTTTCTTATTATTATATGAAATTTCCATACACAATTATCAAAAAATTTTCTCCTTTAATCTACAATACAAGGCAGTGTGAGAGGTCATATTTTACCATCACATACCTAAATTTCTTAGGAAGTTCAATGTAACTTCTATACCATAGGAAACCATGTATAGATTTATGAGTTGTTGAAATTTTACATATCTTTAAAATGAGAATAATATGTTGCCTATGTAATGCCAAGAATATATCTTAGTCCTCAAACCATTCTATAAAATACTTTCTTACCAAAATATCCAGGTCAAAGAAAGATGAAATAATGTATGTCAAGATATTTTTATTTATAAGGATGAATAATAGTTTAAAATTACAATCAGACATGGTAATATTAATATGGTACTAAAATCCATTAATCAAAATCAAAATGTTCTGTGGGTAAACAAGGAAACCATGACATTAGTTACTTCATTTGTTATCATGTCTAAATAAACATGCCTAAAAGAATTAAGAATGAAAATTTGGAGCGAATTACTATGATTCAACGTTTTACAGTGGTAAATAGATAAATGTATTTAAAGATTCTTCTGTTTAAAACCCCAGTGTGGCATTTATTGTTAATTGTATAAAGACATGGCTTTCTTGTTAACTTCTCATAACCATTTTACAGGCATATTTTCTGAAGAGCAGCAACATGTTTTGATACAAAACTCTTGGTTGGGAATTTATGGCATTTGCAAATTGGTCTCAGTTGAGCCATCAATAATTATCACATTACGTATATCTTGCACAATAATTTTTCTCTGTTTTTGTTTCCTAAGTGGTAAAATAAGTTACAAGAACATGTAGAGCAATATATCTTTATGGAATTTTCTGGCTCTGAAATACATGATTACTTTTCTGAAATAATCAAGGATGCATTGTAGATCTTTATACTAGTGGGATAATCATTTTTATGCCCTTATTAAATAAATACTGTTAATTCTCACGTGTTCTATTATAAAATCACCCTCTTGAAAATAGATACCAAGTATCCACAAGGGAGTACCACCAGTGAGTGCTCAGTACATGGTGATTATTGAACAAGGTTGTATTTGGAGTGTGATTTCCCTGGAAACATCACCTTCCTTTCTTGTTTTTCACTCTAGCTTTTGTTAAAGACTTTAAAACTGTTTATTTTACATATGACCGAAAGTCCCATTAAAGTTAAAATAAAAGCATTTATCTCTATTGCACTCATTGGTTCAGATCAGCACCAGCTGGAATTTTCATGGTCTGTGGTTCTACAAACCAACATATTGAGGTCATTTTTTTGGTTTTCTTTTGTTTTTTTTCTGTCAGTTGCAAATGATGGAAAATGTCAGTTCATGATGAGCAACAACTCCAAAAAGTGTGATGGCCAACTAATTTAAGCTGACACAGGGGGCTCCTGTTCACTTGATGGTTTCATATATTCCCAGACAAAATGTGTCTTCAGAGAATTAAGACACCTTCAAAGGTGTCATCTTTTAAGCTTTATTTGTGAGAATACTTTACTTCAAGGCCTAAAGGAATTTTTACAGATTTAGCCATTTACAAAATCTCAAAATTTACTCTATATTCTGGTATTTTTCCACTTGATTTTCACCAGAATTTTATTTTTTGAAAATATGAAATCCTCCTCATTCTATTTTCGATGCCCATTTTTGGCTTCTAAATTGCAGCATAGAAATAAAAGTTAGAAATGAAATTTAGAGAATTACCTTAAATAGTTTCCTAACACAAAAGAGACATACCAGAATTTGATCACAATTGACTTTCACCTCTTAATAATTAGTATTTAATTTGATGAACGCCCAATTTCAAAGTGATGTTAATGATAGTGACCAATTTTCATTATAGTAAAATAAATTATGTGATGGACTGAAAGTAAATTCTGTTTCATCACATAGTTAATAATTCACTGGTAATCTTTTGCCTTTTCTAATTTTTGAAATGGAGTTTTCCTTCATTAAATTCTATGCAGGAAATATCAGTAAAAGTTAATATATCACCTTACAAAAAAATGTCGAGAGATATCATAGATGCAGAACAACAGTAATACATACATACAGAAAACCCCAAAATACAGACTACTCAGAATATAATTGAAACTATAAGACAGTAGTATTTTCTTCTGCAAAATGGTATTGTTTTACATGTGTATAGAGAAATTTTCAGAAGTTTAAATTATAAGAGAAATATTGAAAGAGGCCCATTACCTCTTTTCTTTATAACCTAGCAGGTTATAATGGATAAAATATCAACCTCAACGTAAAATCAGATGAACAACGGAACAAAAACCATATTCTGCGTAGTTTACCCAATTCTCACAGATCCAATGGACTAAGATAAATGATGGTTGGGAGAAAAACCTGTTTTCCATACCATGGTTATCTTAAACTTCAACAGCTCGTTTAGCACTTTCATAGTCAAGGCAGTAAACCTTAAGTAGATGGAGAAAAATAAGGAGAGAGAGGAGATGAAGGAGAGAGAGGAGATGAAGATGGAGAACATAGAAATTTATATGTAGAAATAAGATTGAATAAGAGATGAGGGTTCTATGCAAAACTTATTCGTGTTTCCTATTTTAGTCAGTGTCCCTTGTTTCTTGCCGTGTGTGTGTGTGTGTGTGTGTGTGTGTGTGTGTTTCTAAATACCACTATTGCTATTTTCTTTCTGGGACTATTTTAGCAGATTCTTTTGCAATATTGAATCCATGTTTCATGTCTTGTCAGTGTCCTTGTTGCTTGTGTGTGTGTGTGTGTGTGTGTGTGTGTGTGTGTGTCTGTGTCTGTGTCTGTGTCTGTGTTTCTAAATACCACTATTGCTATTTTCTTTCTGGGTCTATTTTAGCAGACTCTTACTCCAGGTGTCCTCCATCAAAGACTCACACTGGAGCATGCTATCAGTCAGATTATGTTTGGAAGCCAGATTCTATGTGCTTCTCCTTGTGGCCTTGTAATTGCCTACAGGAGAGCAATCAAACATATCAGCTAGAACAATCGTCTGTATCAGTTGGAAACCTTTCTTTAAGTGAGTACACCAGTTTAACACATTTATTTGGAAAGTTATTTCTGTGGGAAATAAATCATGTGTCCATCCCAACGTTTCTTGAATTGAAGAGCAGGATGCATAGTTTTAGACCTAGAATATGTGAAATACTCAGAAGGCGTGCCTTGTTCTTTTTATGTTGCTAAGTGAAATGATGTGAAAATCAATATTTGGTGATCACTTTGAGGAAAATCTTCAAATCCCAGCCTGTCAAATATTGTTTAGCATTTTTGGAGCCTTTCTTCCTTCATAATAAACTAAGAATGAGAAACTATTTTGTGTTTACTAAATAGATTTTCTTTTTTTTTCTTAAAAAAATTAAAATGCACCGATGACAATAAGTAACTCCAGGCCGCTATTTTTACTCAATTCTCCCCTTGCAAATTCAACAATAATAGCAATTATAGCCAGTGAAACCAAAAGACTACATAACACAAAAAGACCACATGGTTAGTGTGAAATAAGGCTTAAGGGGACATACAGGATTTTGATAAAAACAGAACTGGCAGGGCTCCTGGGAGGCTTAGTGGGTTAAGCGCCCTACTCCTGATTTCAGCTCAGGTAATGATTTCTTTGTTGGTGAGATGGAGCCCCACCCCTGTCCGGCCTCTGCACTGACAGCATGGAGCCTGCTTGGGATTCTCTCTCTCTCTCTCTCTCTCTCTCTCTCTCTCTCTCTCTCTCTCTCTCTCTCCCTCTCTTTCTACACTTCCCCTGCGCGCTCTCTCTCTCTGTCTCTCTCTCTCTCTTTCAAAAATAAATAAATAAACATAAAAAAAAGAACTGGTGATTTAATAGCATTACTAAGAACTCTTTTGGTATTTAAAAACATATACATAATAGGACAATGAAGAAACCATATCATTTCAATCTTCTCTGTGATTTTTATATATCCTAAAAATATGTGGGGAAGAGAACAAGTTTAAAGGATAAAATTATAATACTAGCTCCTTTGAAATGAAATATATTTTGTTTCAGAAAGTACACTGCCTTCAAGTCATTAAACTACTAAGTAATATTGTTTGGACAGTTATCAAACTGTGCTTTAATCAATAAGCTGGGGGCTCTCAGTTAAATGTCTGACTCTTGGTTTCTGCTCAGGTCTTGATCTCATGGTTCAAGAGTTCAAGCCCTGCATCAGGCCCTGTGTTGACAGCACAGAGCCTGCTTAGGATTCTCTTTCTTCCTCTTTTTCTTCCCCTCCCTTACTCTCTTTATCTCTCTTTCAAAATAAATAAACTTTAAAAACTAAAAACAAATAAACAATCAGCTGGGATTACCTTTATCAAACTAATCTCTCAGTTTCAAACACTTAGTTTTCAAAAAATGTCAGTCTATAGGAATAGTGCCAATGTCTTATTCATCTACTAATCTTTACATATTTCTGAAGATATAAAAGGTATTCATCAGTGCTTCTTGAATGAATCAAATAAAACTATAATCACACATGAGCACACATGACCTCGTGCAAGATATAATTAATCCATTC
This sequence comes from Cryptoprocta ferox, assembly GCA_028646485.1. Classification (NCBI taxonomy): domain Eukaryota; kingdom Metazoa; phylum Chordata; class Mammalia; order Carnivora; family Eupleridae; genus Cryptoprocta; species Cryptoprocta ferox. The sequence continues at coordinate 166,817,432 of CM053567.1, forward strand.
TTCTTGGGTGGTTCTCTAGATACCTATGTATAGCAACTCATCAGGATGGTACACTAGGGAACAGGAAAAATTTTATATGCACCATTGATAAACATTTTTAAAGAGAACTTCTAATATCGCCTCTTTGACTGAATTTGCCGTTCGGTGTTGAACCAAGTGTATGCTTATTTGATGAATATATTATACTAAGCAATCAGCAAGTTGTGAAGAGTATTGAGTATTCTTCCTGACTTTTTAAATATCAATGAGGCAGAAGAGAGGAGTTGCCAGATACATTTTCAGTGTTCTAGCTAACGTGAAATTAAGCATTTATGTTGCATGAACATTGCATACTTCTTCCTATTCAAGTAAGATAACTATATTATAAACTCTATTTATTTTGCTAATGCACTTTGGAGAAATAAAGACAAAATAGGGTGAAGAAAATTTTTTATTCTCACTTATTGCGCAAAGTGTCTCATGTAAAATCATGAATGGTCATTTAGGAGAATTGAACTAAGAGACTTATTTTAGCTATCTTTTTACCACACAGAAATAAACATTTTTATAGCATACAGTTCATAGTAGATGTGAAATGAGTATTTATTAAATTGTGCTGAAATCACAATTTCTTCTCCTCATTTTGTCTTTATTTCCTCAAAGTTATAATAAGGTTCAGAAACATATGTAACTAGAATATCAATTTAATTTGGTTCAATGCTGCACACATTTAAAAAGAATTCCAACCCACAGTTTGTTGGTTAGATAATTCCTATTTTTTTCTTGAAAATGTTAATATATAGCTTCAGAAGTGAAATGCTGTAAGGTAAGAATAATTATGTACCATGACTCTGGACAATACAATCTAGGTGGAACTCTACTGTGGCATACTAGGAAAGCTTTAGCCTTTCTAATAAATGAAAGAGATAGATTCCTGCTTTCTTTATGCCTTGAACATAAATTAATATCAGGATCTGTGGCAAACATATGACTGATAGGACCAAGAGAATGCAGGGAAGTTGAGCCAATATAAGCAACTGCTTATTTCCAGATGACTTGTTAATTAGGTGGATATATATATATACATATATATATGTGTGTGTGTGTGTGTGTGTGTGTATATATATACATTGCTGTGATATTCTCAGACATTAAGTATATTTATTATCATGTAGGTTATTGATCCATTTTCATATATGTTATTAAGTTCAGATCTTAGTAAAAATGAGAAAATAAAAGGGCAACTGAGTGGCTCAAGTCATTTGAGGGGCCAACTCTTGATTTTGACCCAGGTCATGATCTCATGGTTTGTGAGAGCAAGTCTTGTGTAGGGCTCTATGCTGACAGTGTGGAGCCTACTTGGGAGTCTCATCTCTCCATCTCTGCCCCTCTCCCTCTCACATTCTCTCTGTCTCTCTCTCAAAATAAACAAATAAGCATTTTTGAATAACAAGAAAATGAAGAGTATGGTTATTTATTTATTTTTCCTCAGAAATATTATTTATTGAGTACCTCTTTTCTTTCCAAGCATATCCATGGCCTGATGATGGATGAGACAAAAATGTACACAATAAAACACTGTTATCCTCATAATATATTAATATTTAAAAACACAAGCATGCATTATTTAACAAGATAAAAACTTTAAATGCCAAAAAGTATAAAAATTATATATAATTTGCTCTAACACAAAAGCATTAAGCTTTAAAATCAATCCAAATCAATGACTTTAAAAATACAATAACTTGAAAACATTTTAACAATCACCTAAACATTATTTATGTTGTAAAGAAAATATGAAATTATTTTTTGATAGTCGGGACATTAATGAAAGTTAAAATACTACATATTAAAATCCATATCATATGGTCAAAGTTCTACTCAATAAAACTTAAAACTTTAAATATGTTCTTATAAAGCCAAATCAATAGAATTAATATTGGAAATATTTAAATTAAACAACTTATTAAGTAAGATACTGGGAAAAATTGAACCTAATTGCATAAAATATATAAATTAGGAAAAAATATGAAAATAAAAACTTTTTATCAGCTCTAAAAGAATTGCCCCCAAACTAGTCTTTCTTACAAAACATATAGATGTATACTTTCTTTTTATGAAGAAAATTATCCAATCATGTCATAAAACTATGATAAAATAACGTCATAAAACTATATATATATATATATATTATATATAATATATATATATAAGACTTTAGTCCAGCTATTGGACTTCCCTAAACGTGGTGATACAGAACTTCTTGGGTAAGGAAGGTAAGAAGAAGGAAGGAAGGAAGGAAGGAAGGAAAGAAGGGTGGGAGGGAGGGAGGAAGGAAGGGTGGGAGGAAGGGAGGGAGGAAGGAAGAAAGGGAGGAAGGGAAGGAGAGAGGGATAGAGGAAGAGAAGGAGAAAGGGAGGAAGAAAAGGAATAGAGGAGAGTAAAGGGAGGAGGAAAATATATTAACAAAGAAAAACTTTTAGAAGAAGGACTGATTTATTGGTTTCTTTGTTTCAATAACTGTTTTGACATGAAGTGAGAGGACAGTTTCAGGTTTCATATGTCTTCTGAAAAAAAAAATTGGTTAGCTCATTGCTTATTTAAAAATAACCAAGATTAGGCTTAGGCCAGAGCATGGAGCCACTCCCAATTCTGAATAGTTCTGAAACAGGAACTGTAGAATAATAAGCACAAACTGAGAGAGTTTGTTTTCATTTTGGTTTTAGAGCATGTAAGATTTACAGTAAAACTGAACAGAAGAGACTTCTCAGGGCACCTGGCCAGTTCGGTCAGTAAAGCATGTGAGTCTTGATCCCAGGGTTGTAAATTCAAGTCCCACATTGGCTGTAGAGATTACTTAAAAGAAAGAGAGAGAGACAGAGACAGAGACAGGGACAGAGATTTCTCATATACCTCCTACCCTCACACATGCATAGCCTCCCACATTATCAACATACCCCACCAAAGTGGGTATAACTGTAACAGTTGATGAACATACAATGACACATTACAATAATCCAAAGCTCATGTTTATAATATAGTTTACTCTTGATCTTTTATATTCTGTAGGTAATACTATCATTACAGTTTTATGCAGAATATTTTCATTGCTCTAAAAATCCTCTGTTCTCCATATATTCATGTCCCCTCACCACACGAAACCCCTGGTAACCGCTGATCTTTTACTTTTTACTGTCTCCATAATTTTGTCTTTTATAGAATGTCATGTAGTTGGAAACATATAGTGTGTAGACTTTTCAGATTGACTTCTTTTGCTTAGTAATATGCATTTAAAGTTTATCCATGTCTTTTCATGACTTGAAAGCTCATTTCTTTTCAGCTTTAAGTAATATTCATCTGGATATGAACGTTTTTTTAAATATATTCTCTTACTAAAGGCATCTTATTTACTTCCAAGTTTTAGCAATTATTCATAAAGCTACTCTAAACATTCATGTACAGGGTTTTGTGTGGACAGAAGTCTTCAATGTGGGGAATAAATGCCAAGGAGCACAATTACTACATCTTATGGTAAGAGTATGTTTGGTTTTGTAAGAAACAGACATAACAAAACAAAACAAAACGCTGTTTTCCAAAGTGGTTATAGCATTTTGTATTCCTATTAGCAATGCATGGGAATTCCTGTTCCACATTCTCACCAGCGTTTGCTGTTGATGGCATTTCAGATTTTGTCCATTCTACTAAGTGTATAGTGTATAAACAACATTGTTGTTTTAATTTTCATTTCCCCTTATGGCATATGGTGTTGAACATCTTTTTTAAAAGATTACTTGTCATCCAAATAGTTTCTTTGGTAAGATATCTGTTCATAGCTTAGACCCATTTTATTTTTAAATCCAGGTTGTCAGTTTTCTAATGCTGAGTTTTAAGAGTGTCCTGTATATTTCAGATAACAGTCCCGTATTAGATGTGTCTTTTGCAAATATTTTCACCTATTCTGTGGTTTGTCATTCTCATTCTCTTGCTATTGCCTTTCCCAGAGTAGAGGTCTTTAATTTTAGTTACTTTTAGTTAATTTTAGCTTTTCAATTATCTCATATACCATTATGCCTTTGGTGTCATATCCAAAAAGCCATAGTTCTGTCCAAGATCATCATCTAGGATTTCTTCTATCACCCAGGCATTGTGTAGTTTTGTGTTTTACATCAGGTCTGTAGTCAATTTTGAGTTAATTTGGGAAGAGTGTAAGATCTGGGTCTTTTATTTTATTGCACTCAGATGTCCAGTTGCTAAAACACCATTTGTTGAAAGACTATTTTTGCTCCATTATATTGCTTTTATTCCTCTGTCAAACATTGCCTGGATATATTTATGTGGGCCTTTATCTAAGACCTCTATTTTTCTCCATTCATCAATTTCCTATTCTTTTGCTGAAAACACACTGTCTTGATTAGTGAAGGTTTTTAGTAAGTCTTGAAGTTGGGTTGTATCTGTTCCCCAAATTTGTTCTCATGTAATATTGTGCTTTCTATTCTGAGCCCTTTCTGTTTCAGCAAAAACTTTTATTTGTTTATTTATTTTTAATTTTTTAATGTTTATTTATTTTTGAGGGAGAGAGAGAGAGAGAGAGAAAGAGAGAGAGCGAGAGCAAGTGGGGTAGGAGCAGAGAGAGGGAGACACAGAATCTGAAGAAGGCTCCGGGCTCCGAGCCCAACATGAGGCTCGAACTCATGAGTCATGAGATCATAACCTGAGTGGAAGTTGGACGCTCAACCAACTGAGCCACCCAGGCGCCCCTCAGCAAAACCTTTACAATCAGTTTATCAGTATCTAAACATAACTTGCTGGGATTTTGATTGAGAGTGCATTTAATATAAAGATCAAGTTGGAAGGAACTGATATCTTGACAATATTGAATCTTCCAATGTATGAACAGAGACTATCTCTCTATATAATTAGTTCTTTTTTGGTTTTGTTCATCACAGTTTTATAGCTCCTCACATAGATCTTGTACACATTTAATTAGATTTATTCCTAACTATTTCATTTTAGGGGGAACAAATATAAATGGCATTTTTTAAATTTCAATTTCTACTTGTTCATTGCTGGTATATAAAAAAAGTAATTGACTTCTATATATTAACACTGTATCCTGAAACTTTGCCATAATCACTTACTAGTTACAGGATTTTTTTCTCTTGATTCCTTTGGAATTTCTACATAGATAATCATGTCACGTGTGGACAAAACATTTTTATTTCTTCCTTCCAAATCTGTATACGATTTATTTCCTTTTTTTATTAAACATTTTTGACATATAACATTGTGTAAATTCAAGGTGTAAAATATATCCATTTCATACATTTATATATTGTAATATGATTGCTACTGCAGCAACAGTACCTTTATTGTGTCACATAATTACTAGGGGTTTTGTGTCTCTTTGTGTGTGTGTGTGTGTGTGTGTGTGTGTGTGTTGGGAAAAATTAAAATCTAGTCTCTTAGCAAGTTTGATTATTGTAATACAATATTGTTGTCTATATTCTATTTTCTTTATTTATTGCATTAGCTAGAACTTCAAGTGTGATGTTGAAAGGGAATAGTGAAAGGAAACATTCTTGTCTTGTATCTGGTCTTAATGGGGAAATTTCAAGTTTCTCACCAGGAAGCATTATGTTAACGGTATGTTTTGTAGATATTCTTTATCAAATTGAGGAACTCTCCCTCTTTTTATTTTACTAAGATTTTTAAAATCATGAATGGATTTTGGATTTTATATTCTCACCATGCATATATTACACCTTTTATAGTTGTCCCAAAGTCTTAGAAATTCTGTTTTCTTCAGTTTTTTCTCTCTCCCTTTTTGCTTTTCAAATTCATATTTATATATCTTCAAGCTCAGATATTCTTTTTTCATCTATATCCAGTCTACTAATAAGCCTATCAAAGGCCTTCTTCATTTCTGTTACAGTATTGCTGATGCTGTTGATGTTGTTTTGTCTCTACCATTTCTTTTGGTGCTTTCGTAGGAGTTCCATCTCTCTGCTTACATTGCCCCTCTGCTCTTGCATGCGGTCTACTTTATATATATCAGAGCCATTACCACATTGATCATAGTTGTTTTCACTCCCAATATGATAATTACAACATCCCTGCCATGTCTAATCCTGATGTTTTGTCTCTAAAAATTGTAATTTATTTTTTGTCTTGCTAAGCCTTGTAATTCTTTTCTTAATAGTTGGACATGATGTACTGGGGTAAAAGGAATTGTTGTAAATAGGCTTTAGTAATGTTGTGATGAGATATGGGAAGGGGGGAAGAAATGTTCTATATCATGTAATTAAGTCTCACTCTTTTAGTGAGCTTATGCTTCCAAACTATGAAGTTGAAAAGTTTTCCCGTTGTTATCTTTTCTCCCCTTGGAAACAGGATGACTAGAGTGGACAGAAGATGGATATTTCCTTTACCCAAACGATTTAAGTCCTGAGAATATTCCAGCAGGTTAGACTTTGGTTAACTATTTTTTCTTGAGGGCAAACCTTGTTAAGGAAAACAGAGTGCTCTGATATTTTCTTAAGTGTCCCGTTTTCTGTCCCGCTGCCAGAACATAAAAGGATTTTTCTCTAATATATACTGTGGGAACCTGGACAAGTTCCTGAAGATAAATTTCATGATATTGTGGGGGCCTCCCCGAAACTGGGTTCCCCTGGAGGTTTTAACTTTCACACTCATCTTCACTGAGCTTCCAGCAACTTGTGAATTACAGCTCAGGTTTTCCCCACCAGGCACTGAATCCCGGGGTGGTTTTTGTTCTGCACTGGTAAACTTTGACTCTTTGTATTCACCTGGTAATCTCTTTGATCTTGGGGTTGGCAGTTTGCTTGATGTCCTTCCTTCTCTTATGGATCCAAGAAGATTTGTTAGGTTTTCAGTCCATTCAGCTTTTTACCTTGTTGTTTAAGCAAAGTAGCAACTTCCCAACTCTAAAAATTATGACATTCAAATATACTCATGTTGATCAATAACTTTTAAATTTAAATTGCATTTAATGACAAAACAGTGTTTTTCAGTAAAGTTTTGTTATGAACTTATCAAAGGAATAATTTGTCATTTACAGGGTTTAACAATGCTCTTTCTTTTCTTTTTCTTCTTTATTTTTTTTTTAAGATTCTTGAAAAACAACCTCTACCCATTACCCTACCTATACAATGCTATGGTTAACTATTAATGTGGGGGACAGTTTCTGGAAGAATTGTATCAAAATGAATGAAAACTAGGCACTACAATATAACAATGTGGAAATTTTTTATTCTTTCTGGCTCTCACCTTAGTAGGAAAGCTTTGCCAGTTTATGGTTATATATTACAAAAGACTCCAGCAATTATGGCTATTTCCCATCAAAAAGTTAGATTAATTGAGAGAGTACTGTTCATAGGAAATAGAAAACCTGAGCTCTAAACACTTTTCATTATTAAATATCCCATGACATCAGTGGTGGAAGTGGAGCTGTTAAACTATTGTCATAAGTAGTTTTTAGTTTATATAATAATGGAAATCCCACTGATTCCTCTTGTATTTTCAAATGATACTTTTAAACTTCTTGTTGTACATTAGTATAAAGACCTTGTACTTTGTATTATGCTGTATACTGTTAACTAGCAAAGTTTCCATTTCACAGTGAAGGATTTTGCTTTGCAGCATTGTCCAATGTTATACCTCCATGAAATTAAATTGATTAAGCTCTCAGAAATCTTCGGATTATTAGTATGACTTTGTAACCAACAGTTTTTAAGTCAATGTATTATTCTTTTAATTTTTAAAATGTCATTTTTAAAGGAAATTTATATTAAAACATTGTTTCTGAAAGAAAGTACCCATCACTTATTTTTATATTTTTTGGAGGGAGGAGAGAGCAGTATTTACCTTGTTCTTTGCTTACATTAGAGACTTTGAGAGACCTGAGTATTTATACAGTGCCTGCCTTGGGAGTGGCGAACTTATTCTTTATATTCATTACATATCATTGTATATCCATTCACCCAAAATTTGTTGCCATGAAATGACAATGATGTTATAGTTTCCTATTCTGTGGCCTGGAAAATGGGTCTGGTCGCAGCTCAGCATTTTGTTGAGCTCAGCTAAGTTTGGTGATCTCCCCTGGGTTCATGCATGAAGCTCCAATAAACTATAGATCACCTGCAAGTTGAAACTATGACCCTGCAACAAGCTATCCTATTCTTCACAGGACTATCTCAGAATGCAAAAAGTTAGAGCAGAGACACAGAAATCTTTGGCGCTTACATTTAGAACTGATACAACAGCAATTCCACACATAGCTACCTGCCAAAGATGAATACAGGGCCAACGTAATTTCCAGGGGAGGAGAAATAGGCTCCAGGAGCAAACTACAATGAATTTCAATCATTTTTGCAATTTACTACAATCACTTACCTCTCTGGTTCAGTGTACATTCTGGAGGTTTCAGTCAGAGGAAAAGCTTTAAGAGAAGATATTCAAAAATTTCAATCTTTTATTGTTTTTTGAAGAAGTTTATGGGAAAACAGAAAAAGTTGTGAAAAAATTTCCTCATGATTTATAAAAACTATGGTGTATTTATGAGATTTGTTTTTTTATATGTTGTGAAAATGGTTTTGGTTCTTCTAGGAGAGTCAATCTTAGGTTTACAGGGACTTTGAGTTTCCAGAATGGAAGGAGCAGAATCATAGCTCAGCATGTGGTGTCAGCAGATCATAGCAGCTACACATAAGCTGAACAAAGATGTAGGAGCAAACATTGCTCTGCAGATGAATGGGAGACATTGAGGAGCTTTGTGTGTGTGTGTGTGTGTGTGTGTGTGTGTGTGTTGGGGGAAAGGGTGGATTTGGCTCCTGTTAAATGCTTGCTGCACATACCTATCACTCATGCAGCAAAGGTGGCCTGGGCCCATACCCAGCAAATTTGCTAAGCCCTATTTCAGCTATTCTGTGTATGAGGACTACTTATAATGTCATAGGACCATGTGCCTGTCTTTGTGTAGGGTTCTAGCATTGTAGAAGATGAAGGTCCATGACCTTGAATTTGAGTGATGTTAAATGGCAATACAACATACCCATGTTACATGATTATTTAACATTTGAAATGTATTTCATGTTTTCTTATTTGTTTCATTAACTTAATCAATCATGAGATTTCTTTATTTCCATCTCAATGATTAATAGAGTCATTTATTAAATGTAGCAATTTCAATAAAGAGACAGAATTTAAGAAAGGCAAATCAAGATAGGACCAAGCACAGATAGCTAGTCAGAATGTAGCTGATGCTGGTGGTCATTTTGGGTCTGTCAGTGCCAAAAGAAAGAAGGTACATAGAAGAGAATGTACAGACCCTGGATTTTTGCCTTTTGGAGAATATCTACTTTATTTTGTTGTGTAACGCAATCAAACATAATGCAATTCTGTTTTGTTTTTCTTTTTCTTTTTTTTTTTCATTCAAGGAGTTCAACAGATCCTTCACGTTTACAATATTACATTTTGGCAAACTATAGAAGACACTCCATTATAAACTTTATTTTGGAGCTGATTTGTGATAAAATCTATCAGAAAAGAAATATAAAGAGTAGAATTAACAAAGTAATGAAATACAGCAATCCAATTAAAATTAACATCACTTTCCCTCATCAAGTGGAAAAATGAAACAGCCTAACAGTTAGCTTAACAGCATGAGACATCAAAGAAGCTGTAACATTGCTTACTCTATCCATGAGCTAGGGCACTGGCACAGTGATAATAAGAGTATTTTGCATTTAAATGTTGTCTTACTTTGCAAAAACTTTTTGTTAATGATAATCATTCTTAGAATGCTACTGTAATGAAGGTAGGTAAGAAGAATTTTATCCCTGCTTAAAATGAATCTCAGAGTAGGTTAATAGAGCTAATATGCTTATCAATTTTAATTCTTTGGGCCTAATAGTTCCTACAGTTGGTACTCATTACCTGTTAAATACTTTAGGAAACTGAAAAGTATCTGTAAATTCCTTGAGAATATATATTTTAACCTACTTTGGAAATAGATGACTGCCTGACCTATAACTTAAACTTACAAATTTTAAATTCCAAAGACTTGTAAGAAATACTCAAACCATCTCATGCTGTGAAGCATTTCTTTCTTTCTTTCTTTCTTTCTTTCTTTGCATTTCTTTCTTTCTTTCTTTCTTTCTTTCTTTCTTTCTTTCTTTCTTTCTTTCTTTCTCTCTTTCTTTCTTTCTTTCTTTCTTGGAGAGTGTGCACAGGGGAGGGGCAGAGAGAGAGAGTAAGAGAATCCCAAGCATTCTCCAAGCTTAGCACAGAGCCTGATCTCATGACCATGTAATCATGACTTGAGCCAAAATCAAGAGTCAGATGCTTCAGGCTGAGCCACCCAGGCGTCTCATGGAAGTATTTCTGAATCAATAATTGAAAAAATTATTTGGTGACTTAAAGCAAAATAAAACCCCCATAGTCTTTGCTTAGATTTCTGGGAAATATACGATTTCACACTAAAGATATTCTTATTCCTTCACTAGTGATTATGAATTGAAACTAGATCTGCCCATCTGTGACCTATGTAAGTTTGCATGGCTTACACTTGCAGTGAGGAATCCATGTTTTGGTTTGCTTCATATGGTGCTTAACTTTCCCCTCAATTTTCTTCTCTGAAAAGTTTTGATATGTTCTATCTTGTCTCACAGTTGTAAGACTGTGAGATATCTGAAATATCTGAAAATATGTTTTATTATTTATTTTTAAAGTTTATTTATTTATTTTGAGAGAAAGTGATTGAGCATGAGTGGGGGAGATTGAGCATGAGAGAGAGAGGGAGAGAGAGAATCCCAAGCAAGCTCCATGCTGTCAGCCCAGAGCTTGACTTGAGGCTTTAACTCATGCACTGTGAGATCATGACCCAAGCCAAAATCAAGAGTGAAACTCTTAGCTGACTGATATACCCAGGAGCCCCTGAAAACATTTTTAAACATTTTAATATTCCACAAATATAAACAAATTTAATAACTTAATATACCATACTTTTAACTATGAGATTACTTTAAGATTTCCCCAAAACTCTCTTGGTTCATTGGTTTCTCAAGATACTTATTCTGGACACAACCGACCAAGAAATTCTCTGCTCTGTAGAGTTTCATCCCCAAAGTCACCTTCACAATCTTCCCATAAAAGTAATTTAATAAAAAAATTGTTTTATATGTACATTTTATTGATAGAATTTAAATATTTAATTCATATTATTCAAATGTTGCCATTGATAACATGAAAAACTTGAAGGCAAGGATTTCTTTATACAATGACAATATAAATAAAAAACAGGTCAAAATTAGTAAGCAGTGAGATGAAAACAAATCACTGTATTAACAGGACACTTACAGTTTCCACTTCATGTAATGACCTTCAGCAACACACTTTACTTCTCTGAGGCTGGCTCCCTCTTTTCAATTATGAAAAGGTTACCCTAGATAATTTTAAGGTCTCCTCTAACTCTAAATTCTATGAAGCTTTACATGGTTTTCTCACAATGCTTCATATTTTGTTGACATATCAGCAGGGAACTTCACACTTCATTGGAAATCCATTAAAACAATTACCATGTCATTAGTGAAGACTTTTAATTATGAGCTTAGTAACCTAAAGAATTCACTGTGATAGGCAAGATTAGCTCTGTGAGCATGTGCTACATTGAGATGCATTGAGTGGAGGAGATGTCTTTCCTTTGGAGAATTTGAAGCTGTCATTCACAAAGCAGTCAGTATTGTTGATTAAATCTGTCAGTTGAAAAGTCAGGGAGTGGGGGAAAGATTGATAACCTTTCAGATAGTTTCATGACCAGAAATTCCCCCCAAATGAATGAAATTTTGCTTCATTTGACCTGATTCAGTGAGAATTGAGGGTGATAACACTAGGAAGAGACATTGTAAAGCTGACAAGGAGGAGGAAGGAGGAGTCGTAGATGTGAATTCATAGTTAAAATTAGGAGATCAGAGTTCTAACTATAAATGATGAACTAGAACTTGTGGCACAAGGCTTGATGATAACTCATTGCATTCCTACCCTGTTTTCATATATTATGTGGCTCATTAAAATAAAGATGTCCATGGGGCGCCTGGGTATCACTGTTGGTTAAGGGTCTGACTTCTGCTCAGTTCATGATCTCACAGTTCCTGGGTTCAAGCCTGGAACCTGCTATGGATTCTCTCTCTCTCTCTCTCTCTCTCTCTCTCTCTCTCTCTCTCTCTCTCTCTCAAAAATAAATAAACATTTAAAAAAATAACAATAAAAAATAGAGTTGGCCCTCCACATGGCCCAAGTTATTGATCATGTAAGGAATCTTTTTTTTTTTCTTTTTCATTCTGTAGTAAAGTGGAATACCCTATAATGTTCCAACTCAAAGCTAAACATATAGGCTGGAAAAATGTTTACATATGGTTACCTCACTGATTCAGGGAAGTACTGAATGTAACTGTGTTTTCTTTTTAGTCTCCTTTGCCTTATATATTCGGACCTCTTTTAACTTTCTCCTTTTCCAAAAATCCTTCTGCCATTCACAACTATAAAATTAGGATCATCTAAGGTTTTATTCTTACCTCTTTTCTCATTCTTCTGGCAAATTTTCTGTTTATTTGAAACTATTTGATTTCATGGCAATGCACAGTATGAATAGGAGAGAAACATTGATTTTTGTGAGATAGAACGGAAGCATAGGCCAAAACCTTTAAGTATGGGTGCAAGAGCTAAATATTTTGAATTTTAGTTCCTATTTATTTGTTCTGGAAAATTTGTCACACTGTCTACACTTTCATAGCTTTGGTTTCCTTCTGTATGAAATCAGAAGTTCCTATATAATAGGTTCTATGAAATACCTTGCTTATAGTTGTTGCTTGATAAATTTTAGCAGGACAATATTATATTACAGAATCTACATATATTTTGGACTCGAAGAACTGGGAGTTAAGGACTGAGAAGATATCAGGATCTAAAGTCATTCCACTTCTTCATCTTTTTCTATCTCTTCTTAATCTGTGTGATATAACCTTTTTTTCAGTATCTTTCCTCATTTACCTCTCCCAGGAATATAAATGAGGATATAACCTATAATTGAAGAATATAACCTAACTTCACTAGAATAAATGTTCCCTAAAATCTAGCCCTATGTGTCAGGGGACCTACTGCCATGAATGAGTTCCACTAGTTCTTTCCTAGAACTTAAAAGAATACTGTGGTTAGGAGGACCTTCTACAGAAAGAGTGTGTAGAATTATAATCTTTTATAATTACACTGAGGGACGATGGCTAGCTGTATTCCAAAATACATATATCTTATCTCAACTTCTCCTTTCTGCATACATCTGGCAATGATGTCCTTCCACTAACAGCAGAGTAATGTTTGTAAAAGTATCTTACAAATCTAAGGAAGTAGAATTCATTCTAATCAGGATAGGATCTCTTTTTTCCCTCACATGTGGTCTAAACATTTCTACTTATTATTGTTTTGATTTTTCAATACTCTTATATCCCCAGTGCTTCCATCAGAGGATATTCTATGGTTCATACTGGTTTTTGCCCTAAAATAATTTTTATATTTGAGACCTATGATATAATTCAGCAGAATTTCTAACACTATGTTCCATCATTTAAAGTTGGTTTAAAAATAGTAATGTATATAGAAAGTGATTGAGGCCTACAATTCATGAGTCTTGAATTTATATCTCTGTTCTGCCAGACCTGAGCTATAACCTATGGCATTCTCATCTATGTAAATGTTATTAAATATATAAATTGTACTAGACATTCTAGGAATAACTTTTGTTCAGTATCCTCAAGTTTATGTTGAATATTGTAATTTATAAAATACACAGAAATAGTAACATAGAAATACAGTAAAGGGAAAACTAAATAAGAAGGCATGATGTATAAAGTATCATCAAATACATATTTTATGATTAATATTTTATACTTTTATATGAGATTATATGGTAAAATGATTATTTTATTTCAGGCATTGACTGTGCAATTTCTCCCTTGACCTATAAATGCATTTTTCATCTATAGAATATAATGTGTTTATTTGAATCACATGAGCTCTGTATGAGGCAATTACTACTCAGCTGGAGTAGTATAGGTGTTGAGTGTTTTGATAGCATATAAGCATTTTTAAATGTTTGGCTTTAACTTTTACCCTAAATTACAGCTTGATTGTTATTCTACCTTATTGTCAATACTGTCAGATGTACAGTAAGAGAAAATATATCCTACCTCTTAAACATGACTAATCTGTCAACAATCACAAATCATATCTTGATATACTATTATAGTTTACTGTAATTTAAATTATTACTTAAAATTCCAGAAAATACTGTAAGTTTATCTCCTGGTATAAAACAATTTCAAAACTTATAGATATACATATGTAGATATAGATATACATATACATATACATATAGTACAATATACTGAGAGACAAAAAAAAAGGGGGTGGGATAACTAGGGGAAATAAAATGCTTCCAAAACGTTAAACATCAGATTTTCCTTTGAAAACTGAGAACAGCAAAGATTTTTGTAATTGCACACACAACACTATTTTCTGTTTATATCATCTGAAAATTCATTGTTTCTATCTCTCTAAAATTATAAACTGATATGACCAAGACACAATCTATTTTTATGACACATTGGCTTACTGTATAAAATGAACTAAGAATAAGAAAGTTGCTGCCTGAACAAACATTTATAAAATCCCATAGATGAATTAAATATATTCTATCACTTTTAGGCTATTTATTAACACTCATTACTTAGAACACATTAATTTAGTTGATCCCCATATATAAACTGTTAGCATAAATCTGTGGATGTATAAATGCTAAGCATTATTATTTTTTCACACATTGAGAAACTAATGCAAAAAAATGCTATTACATATACCTTTTTTTTTTACTTTAAACATTTTTTATTTATTTTTTTTTTTTCAACTTTATAGTTTATTGTCAGGTTGGTTTCCATATAACACCCAGTGCTCTTCCCCACAAGTGACCTCCACCAAGACCATCACCCCACTTTACATTTCCCCCTTCCCCTTCCCTCCTGAGTTTGTTTTCAGGATTCAAGAGTCTCTCATGTTTTGTCTCCCTCCCTCTCCCTAACTCTTTTTCCTCCTTCACCTCCCCATGGTCCTCTGTTGGGTTTCTCCTGTTAGACCTATGAGTGCAAACATATGGTATCTGTCCTTCTCCGCCTGACTTATTTTGCTGAGCATGACACCCTCGAGGTCCATCCACTTTGCTACGAATGGCCAGATTTCATTCTTTCTCATGGCCATGTAGTATTCCATTGTATAGATGAACCACATCTTCCTAATCCATTCA